>JANUWF010001255.1:7500-1207500 GCA_026120185.1 Voacanga thouarsii | reverse complement strand
TTCATTCAAGAATGGCTTCCAAAGGTAAAGTAAAAGATCAAATGGCAAACCATGATGAGAGTAAGCGAAGCCAGTTCTCCATGTATAGATATGGTCTCCTGATTCAATCTCACTTCTTTCCACTCTGTGTGAGACCAAACCCATCTCTATCTTTGTAAAAAGAAATTGGAGTCCTACAGACGTTTATTTCTCTGAAGGAGCAAAGCAGGTCTTCGAGATGAGTACGGAAAGCCAGCTCCATTCATTCAACGGACAAAATAAAAATGAATGAAAAAATTAGTTCTCATAGAAAATGGCGTCGCCCGGACTCGAACCGGAGACCTTCAGTGTGTTAGACTGACGTGATAACCAACTACACCACGACACCTTTGATGCTATATTTTATGTCATATATTTCATAGAATAGACAATTATTTTCATTAAACCCTAATTTCATTTCTATTTTTTGTCGACTTTCAAATGTGATATTTATTTTTTAAATTACGGATTAAATATTTAACCATTAAAATTTTTACCTCATAACATTTTAATTCAAGAACAAAAGTAATTTTGTGCCCCAACTTTTATATTGATAATTGGAAAAGTATTGTTCCATTGTAATAATTACATCATTAAAATTTAATTATGTTAAGGGAAGAAAAAATAACAATGTATTGAAAAACTATCTCAAAAAAGAAGAAAAAGAATGATATCTTGTCTCGATAATAAAAATGCTTAAAAAAAATTAGGGCTACCTATCCTCCATAATTTATTATTCGCGTTATTCTTATTAAAATTAGGGGTTAAATTTTTAAAAAAAAATTCATGTACACTTATATAATTGACAATCGAATATCTGAACTTTTAATTTAGATAATTAGGTATCTATACTTTTATGCGATTGATAATTGAGTATCTAAACTTTTAATTTTGACAATTAAGTACATATATTCTTATATAATTAACAATCAAATATATAAACTTTTAATTTTGACAATTAGATACATGTACTTTTATACGAATGACAATTAAGTATCTAATAACGGAATAATTATCAAATTTAATGAAAATATTTGTAGGTTCCATTGGTTAGATTTAAAAATATGAACATTATACCGGTTACATGAACTTCATACACAATTATATAAACAGGGGTTAAATTAAAATTGTTAATTATTCAATTATTAGGTATCAAATTTTAGATCGTATAATAATACATGTATTTAATTGTCAAAATTAAAAATTTATGCACATTATTGTCAATTGTACAAGAATGCATTAATTGTCAAAATTAAAAGTTTAAATATTCAATTATTGATCGTATAGAAATATAGATACTTAATTATCAAAATTAAAAGTTTAAATTTACATAAAAATACATGAATTTTTTGAATTTAACCCTTAAAATTATACTATCAACATACTATGCTAAAATATTTAATACTATTAAAAAAATTACTTTTTTTTATTTGACAAAATCTCATATTCAAAGTGATGCTAGATTCAACTATTAATTAAAATTAGAAAGTCTAAGAAGAAAAAGCCACATCTATATAGTTTGCTTGTAGGAAAAACTCTTTGGGTTTAAAAAAAAAAAAAAGAAAGAAAATTTGACTTAAAAAAAAAAAAAAAACTTGAGAATCGGAATTTTTGTAAAACAAAAAAGTGCAATAAAGTGGAAAAAAGGTTGCTGACATGGAAAGTAGTTTTGGGTCCCACATGCTGCCTGCTAGTGCCAATTAGTTTGCTTAAAATAGGACTTTTAGTTTGTTTTTTTTTTTAATATTTAATTAATTTTCTTTTCCCTTCCTCGTAGTCGTCGAACCCAAATCCATTCAGATGCAGGACTTTTGTTTCAGAGTTCCGTTGGATTGTGTTCTTTCTCTCCTTACTCCTTACTCCTTTTGAGGGGTTCAACTCCAACTTTTAGGATCTCCAGTAGCCCTAATTTTTGCGCCCTTTTGTTCTCTCTCTTTTTGTGTGTGTGTGTGTGTGTGTGTGTTTCTCCTTCCTTTGTTACGTGCAAACACCTGTATGAAAATCGATTTTTCGATTGGAAAATGGAAGGGTTAATTGGAGGAATTGGAAATTGGGATTCCAATCTTGTAGAATTATTATGTGGCAACTTTTTTGGTTGTTCTGATAGATTTGTGTCGGCTGTCGATTCCTTTTCGGCTGCCTGCGAGGCGTTTTCTGAACGCATTCTTCTTTAATCGAAAACAGTTTTTTTTTTTTTTTTTTGGATTTGCCGCTTGTTTTGGATTTTCTTTTATAGATTTATTTGTTTGTTGTGGAGATGAATTCTGCTGCAGGTTCATTTTTGTCACCGTCAAAGGCGAAATTGGAATTAGAATCTGGCGAGGATGATGTTGTTGTAGAAAAATCTCCCAACGGACGGTATTTACGAGTATGATTTCTCTCTTCTCTTTTTGTTGTGTTAATCTTTGTTTCTTTAATGAAGTTCGATTGATATCAGCTGGATAAAAGTTTAATTTTTTATATCTTTGATATTTTTATTTGTATTAATTTTGAATTAGAAATATCTATGCTTAAATTTCTTTTCTTGCTAAAGGTTTTCTCTCTGACTAGGGTGAGTTTTAGAGTTCCATTGGTTCTTAGCTCGGGAGAAAAGATGGACTTGATGTCATTTGTGGTTTCGTTTATTGTGCATTCACAAATTTTCCCTTTAAAAATCGAGTTTTCTGACTTTGCACACTAGTAAACGATGTAAAGTTCGCTTGAAAGAAAAAGGAAAATGGAGGACAGAAATTTTGAAACATCACAGAGGGAAGGGAAGGGTGTGTGAAATGGAGGGAACTAGACTTGAATTATGTGCATAATCACATGAAGACTCTTGAATTAATGTTTCAGCATCACTGAAGCGAGCAACCTGCAGGGGATGTTATTTTGAACTCTTATGCTGCAGGATGAATAGGTGAAATTCCTCCTGTAATAAGCATTAGAGTTTTACCAAAATTTGGCATTAATGGATCCTCCTTGATGTTAAAATTAGGTGGGAAGTATAGGGGATATGAGTATAGGTATTTGAAAATGGTGATCTAAATTGTGCCAAATGAAGGACCATTTCCCATACATTTAAGCTTCTAGCTTATTTTAGGCTGCATCGTTTTTCATCCTCCCCAAGATGCATATTAAAGTGAAGCAAGAGTGCATAACAGTGTTATTAATGTATCTTGTTTCATTACTTTTGGTATTAGTGTGGGGTATAGTGGTACTATCACCCTTTCTGTTTTTCTCTTCTTCAGTACAATGAAATCCTGGGGAGAGGAGCATGCAAGATTGTGTATGATTCCTAGACCCATCTGGCTTTTCTTTGCTTTCTGATTAGTATAGTGTTCTGATAGAAATTCATTGTTCAGTTACAAGGGGTTTGATGAAGTTAATGGAATTGAAGTTGCATGGAACCAAGTAGGAATTGACAACGTATTGCAGTCTCCAGAACACATTGAAAGATTATATTCTGAGGTTCATTTGTTGAGGGCTTTAAAACATGAGAATATCATGAAGTTGTATAGCTATTGGGTGGACGATGAGAAGAAAACAATTAACATGATTACAGAGTTATTCACTTCCGGGAGTTTGAGACAGTGAGATTACTGTCTCTTCCTCTTTTAGATGTGATTTTTTGTGTGAATTGGTTGCCTCTATTTCCGTCAACTTATTTCTGCATTTTGACATTTTAGATATCGCAAGAAGCATAAAAGTGTTGACGTGAAAGCTATCAAGAACTGGGCACGGCAGATTCTCCAAGGCTTACACTTCCTCCACAGTCATAGCCCGCCCATTATCCATAGGGATTTGAAATGTGACAATATATTCATCAATGGAAATCAGGGAGAAGTTAAAATTGGAGATTTAGGATTAGCCACAATAATGCAGCAGCCCACTGCTCGTAGTGTTATTGGTAAACTATTTGATTTGCTTTATTTAGGTTGTTGTAACTATGATCAACATGTTATATTTAGTCAGTTTTACTTACAGGCACCCCTGAGTTTATGGCTCCTGAGCTCTATGAAGAGGAATACAACGCGCTAGTGGATATTTATTCCTTTGGCATGTGCCTGTTGGAACTAATAACCTGTGAATACCCTTATGGTGAATGCAAGAATCAAGCACAAATCTATAAAAAGGTCACTTCGGTAAGTCTGCTCGCTGCCAACTTACTTTTCATAAGCAAGCAAAAGATAATTATGCATTTTTATTTGATAGATGCATACTTATATATTTCATAGAGTCCAGCAACTTCTTGTGTCACTTTCCTATTTCCTTCAAGTTGCTTCAGTATTTTCTAAATTGTGTGACTCCAGGGCATAAAGCCAGCGGCACTTGCTAAAGTTGAGGATCCCCAAGTAAAGGTGCTTATAGAGAAATGTTTGTTACCAGCATCTCAGAGGTCAAATTCAGCAGAACTCTTGAAAGATCTATTCTTCTCACCTGGAAGTCTGAAGGAGCTATTATGCAATCCTTTACAAACACTCAATTCGGAATTGGAATCGGAATCATTGAACTTCCAAAAGGCTGATACTGATCTCATGGACGTGGAACCTAGCTTCAAAACCTTAGCATGTGATATTCCAACACATGTTTCAACTATAGAGTTACAAAGATACAATGGGAGGGATGAATTTACATTGAGAGGGGAAAAATGTGATGATATGACAATTTCCTTAACATTGCGCATTGCTGACCCCTGTGGTAAATAATATCTTATGCAGATAAAACAGCAGCATTTTGAAGACATTTTTTTGCCATGTTTAAATGAATCTTTTCTTTGTCTTGGGCAGGACGAGCTAGGAACATCCATTTTATGTTTTATCTCGATGCTGATACAGCAATCTCAATAGCTGGTGAGATGGTTGAACAACTTCATTTATCAAGTGAAGACGTGGGTTTCACAGCTGAATTGATTGATAGTTTAATTTTAGAACTTGTGCCCAACTGGAAACCATCATTTGATAGTTTCAGCGGATTAAGCAGTTCAGATGAGATGTCAGATATTCCTAAAAGTGATCAGTCTTTGTCTTGCTGCCCAAGACATCATGAACCAGATAGCAAACCTGGTCAAGTAATTCAAAAGCATTCTCTCTCCGAGTTTAGCTGTGTAGAGGAAGATGATGCTGAAGAATCATTTGGAAAATCATCTAATTATGGCTCAGCATGTATATCAGATGCCAAGTATGATAATTCTCAGAGGTGTTATGTTCCTAATATATGCCACAAAGATTCCAAGGAATATGCTGCTGACCTTTATGATGGTTGTTCAGGTGTGTCCCTTTTGAGCGATTGTACAAAGAATTCAGGGTTGTCCTCCGCCGATTCATGCAATGCGCTATCTGATAATATGTGCTTGAGCTTTTCTCATGTATCTCTGAATGACAAAGACGTTGACCAAGCTTCAGGCACTGATCTGAATCTAGAACTGAATGCAATTGCTATGCAATATGACCAGAGCTGCCGTGAACTCCTGAGGATGAGAGAGGAGGCAATAGAAAATGCCAAACAGAGGTGGATCACTAGGAAGAGGATGCCTGCTGTCTGATGTATATATAAATTGTTTCTTCCTAAGTTTTCAATCTAGAATGGAAAGCAGCCTGTTTTGGTGGCTTTATGTGTTCCTCCTTTTCCCCCTTCTTTTGAACCTCTTTTAGTTGGTGAACAGCAGTACTTCTGCAGATAATCAATCTGGGAAGCATTTTTTTATTTTTCTTTTTGATGTATCTAAATTTGTTGAAATTTTTTATTAGAAGCTTTCTGCTGATCGCAGGCAAGTGTTTGTTTGCGGCCGCTGATTGCTTTATCTAATTTTGGATAGAATTCATGCAGTGTCTTTATTGCTCTATTTGTCGTTCCAGTTGAAGATTGGTTGACATTCTCATTAGGCGCTTGTCCCTCCCAACCTTCTCATGTTTGGTTTGTTTCCTTCCTTTCTCCAATACTTTCTTTCTGGTTATCGGGTGAAGAATATATGATTTGTTGAAAGTCTTGTAATATATCAACTTCAATTTCAATGGGAAGCTCTGCTCATGAAATCTAGGATGTAAAATAAGATTGCTCTTTATTGCCCTAGCAATTTGCTATACAACATATTAAACGGCTTGGAACTCCTACGCTTGAAGCTTTTAGCATGGTGTTTTATTACATATGAAGCCCGGAAGAAACACTGACTTACATTTAGGGGTGACAATCGTGTCGTGTTCGGGTTGACGGGTCGTGTTAACTTGAGATAATTACGCTCAACAGGCCAATCCGAACACGATTCGATTAATAAACGTGTCGTGTCGTGTCAACCCATTTATTTTCATCTCGTGTTCGTGTTATAAAACGAGTTGACACGACATGATACGATCGACACAAAAATTAAATAAATAATTATTAAATCTGTCGACCCGAATACCTACTAAATCCGCCAATCTGTGCACTATTACACAAAAAAATTTTAAAAAATCAAATCAAATCATATAAAATTAAAAAATTAATAAAACAATCCGTAAAGTCATAAATAACCAATAAAATAACAAATTATCCCGCTAAATATCTATAGATCTTAATAAATTTATAAGATTTAATCTTAAAAATCTAAACAAATGTAATTTTGCAATAAAATTGGATTGTTCAAGAAATTATTTTCTCTAAATATTTAGAATAACAATTTTGCATAGCATGCCATGAATTTTAAAGAGCAAATGGAGAGCCGAAAACGAGCACGAAAGGAAGGCTTGTCCTTGTAGGGTGTAATTCAAATTGTCTTTGTCCCAATGTCAAAAACAGCATAGTATACGAATTGGTCAATCGATACTGAGTGAATCTTACTCTCTGGTGAATGCACCATACGAGTTTCTTTTCATTCTATATTCGATTCGGCCTGTAGGCATATTACATACGTTATTTCTTAAAGGTCTAACCTTCCCCTTTAAACTTACGTAAGGTTGTTGCTTACTAACTCATAACAATATTATTATTATGGATATTAAATAATAATTAATTAAGAATGATTCATATACTATATATCAAGCAAATAACCACATTAATATCATTTATTTTTTTTAAGAGGTCTCATATAATTAAACAAAATAGACACACAAACAATTTAATTAATTCAATTAATTCATGTAAAAAATTAAATTATCTATTTTTCTATAATAAAATTTGTAGGGTATTACAAAAAATATTAAATATAAATATTAAAAAAAGTTAAACGGGTTCGCGGGTTGAAACATGTTAAAACGGGTTGAACCCGTTTATAACCTGTACACGTTTAAAGTTAAACGGGTCGACCTGTTTTAATCCGAACCCGCGAAACACCAACCCTAACCCGCTATAACCGTGTCGTGTTCGTGTCGTGTTGGCGTGTTGTGTTCAATATTACCGCCCCTACTTACATTGAATCTCGAACATAGTTGCAAATCAAATCAACTAACCGTCCTTTTGGTTTAGCATGCTTGAGGACCAAGAATTTTGCGCAATAACCAGAACCAGGAGATACTTCCAAGAATCAAAATTCATTTGATACTTGGTCCTGTTTTAAGACTTCTAATGTGAGCAAATGGTATCCTCATCACACCCCCCCCTTCTCCCAAAAAATAAAAAAAAATCAAAATTCTCATCTTACAATTGAATAGAAGATCAAGAGATGAAAAAAAAAACCCGTCCCAGCAACGAGCAATGGTATTATCATTCCTAAACAAATTCAAAAGTCTCATCTTATAATTGAATAGAAGATCAAAAGAAGTAAAAACAAACCCCTGCATCAATAATGTCCATTTTATAGGTCATCAAGTGTACCAAAATAATAAAATGAAACAGGATCTGCAGATGAATTAGACAACTACAAGACCACTACTTTGTGAACCATAGCTAGAGATAGAACTCAAGAACTTGTCAGAAATGAGCCACAAAGATAAAAGAATTAGATAGTTACAAATTTATACACAAACTCATGATCTCCAACATAAAATCTACAGAAAAGCAATGCTAATATGCACAGCAACGAACAATGAATCAACACATAGAATTTATCAGAATTTGTTCGAGATACACATGCATCTATATCCCCAAGAGTTGCGCCAAGAATAGGACTGATGAACCAAGGACTTCATTGCAAGCTACCAGTTTTCCTTCACAATTTTTGACTTTTCCAGTATAAACTTCCCTTCTTTGTATTTCTGTGTTTCCTCATAAGCTCTTTCATATTTCCAACCTAACACCTCACGGCAGTCACAACAGTAAACATCAGCGACTGTATGGAGACCGGTCATGAGCTGCCTATCCTCTTTTGGTCCCACAACCACATTCATTGCATGGGAGAACAAAAAGGCTCGGCCATTCCTCCCCTGAAATACAAAAGTAGACAGTTATCTAGAGAAAGGATTTTAATAGATTATACCCGTGCATTCCTGATAACATCATGGAATCCAAGTATGAAGTGAAGCGACTAAAATCAAGTTATAACTGGCACAGGGTGAGTGCAAGCAGAAAGTATAAGGAGATGGCAAGAGAATTTCACACATCCATAATCCAACTTCCCCAAGATCATAAGTATTTATGAAGTCAAGATTTCCCAATATCCCAATCCCATCACTCCCCCGAGCCAAAAACCATCAATACAATTTGACTACCAAATGCAATCTAACTTCCTAAAGAAATGAAGTGGCTTAAGCTACAAAAAAGTAACAAACTTAATTTTACCCTACGGTATAAAGAAGCACTAATCATGCAGATAAATCAACTGTATGGTCTAAAACCAAAAAATAATTGCCATAAATCCTGCTTTATATGTCCTTGATCCCTTCGGCAACTCCAGCAAAAATTTGAGGCAGACAACAGCATTCTTTAGTTTCAATCCAGTTGTGAGTCAATTCCGAAGAAACAGATAGTCCAGTCATTTCCCAGGATGACTATTAATTTCCAATTTCAAGGTTTAAAAGGCATAGATAAGCAAAAGAATTTGCATCCAAGTTTGTCCAGTATCAACATCCATCTCCAATATTCACAATCAACAACTTTCTTTCCAAAAATGCGAAAAGGAACATGATATTCTTAAATAGGCCAATTAACAAATGCTGTATAGACATAGTGGCTCTCACTAAATGAAAGGAAGAAGGAGAAAGTTCACCTGAAATGCTTTAGATATGACATCATCATGAAGTGCAACTTGATTTCTACAATTACAGCAACTGTACAATCTTGGTCCAATCAACTCAGCCATTGATGATCAAGATCAGTCACAACAGTTACAGCAGCTAAAAATCAAGATGATCGTGCAACCAAAAAACAAAAAGGAAAAGAAAGAAGATCAATGATCAAGAAATATTCCAGGTAAAAACAGAACAGGGCAAAGCCACAATTTGGAAAAGAAACACACCAATATATATATATATATATATATATATATATATATATATATATATATAAAATTGATAAAGAGAATAGGAAGTGCATATTACATTCGCAGCAAGATTCAAGCAAGTTCCTGAAAATGCTATCTTAACCAATATTCTTTGACCTGATATCTGCAGTTCACACTGTAACAAGGAAACAGCCGGTTTAGCATACGGGCCAAATTCTTGATTGCAATAAAAGGAAAAGCCAATGATGATGAATTGAGTAATAGTACCTCACAAGATATAAAGAAATGAAAGGCGAGAACGACAAAATTATATTTGTGTACTAAGAGATAAAACAAAAACAAAACAAGAGAGCCCAATTGAACCCAGTAAATCACAAGCCTGAAGTAGCTGGTTTTAGCAAGAAAATCAAGAATTCAAGCTGATGGTAGTCTCCCTGAACAAGTAACGACTTGGAGCTACTTCTGATCTAACCTGGCCATCGTTCCATGCTCCGTGATGACAAGTTCAAGACTTTCTATGAGGTATATTTGCGAGGAAGAGAGAGAAGGAGTTGTAAGCGAGTAGGGTTTTCCAGTTCCGGGAGCAGTAAGCTGTGTCGGGAAGTTCGGTAAGCTTTGATTACAAGATGACATCTCAATGCAGACCGCAACCAACCAACCTAACCGACATTGGGTAGGCTTTTTCTTTCCGTTCTTTTAAACCAAAATGTTCTTTTTTTATGGCAAAAAAATTATTTTTGAAATTTCTTTTATTCTATCGATATAATTTATTTTATACTTAAATAAAATTCATTATCATCTCGCCGTGTTAAATGCATTGGAGTTTATCCAATTGATTTTTTTTTTTTTTTAGCGAATGCATTGTATTATTCATAAGTAAAGCCAATTTCTTCTGTCTTAATGAGAAAATTATATAAATATGATTCGGTAAAAGGGAAATTTACAACATAGAGTTATAGAATTTTTTTTAAAAAAAAAATGTAATTTAATATTAATATAGTTTTGTAGAAGGGAGATTTATAATGTAGAGTTATAGAAATATTTTTTAAAAACAAATTTAATATAAAAGATATAAGTATTTTTCTAAAAAAAATTAATATAGTATTATGAAAGTTAAAAATCTAATATAGCGTTAGCATAGTCTCGTAGAATGGAGATTTAAATTTATAGAAATATTTTTTTAAAGATAATTTAATATTATGAAAATTGTGCATCATTGGGTCTAAAAATATAATTCATAGACTTGATAATAGACACAATTAACTATCTAACGTAAAATTAATATGTCGAGTTAATAAATATTTATATTTATTTTTATATACTATTCACATATCCTTAATTGAATCCCATTGAAATACACTCTCACATTTATCCTCTTTTAGGCCTATTGCCTTATCATGTTTAAACTAACAAATAAAAGTTCATGAACTATTTAAATTTGACATAAAATATTATACGACTTAAATATTTTTTATTTTTATTATATTATATTATATTATATTATTATTTTATTTTTATTTTTATTTTTATTTTTATATTAAATATCGTATCAAATAAATCACTATTAATTTTAGTGAGACGAAGGGAATAAAATTTTAGTATAGATGGTAAGATTTCCTCGACTTAAGTGAAGATGGAGATTGAACTGAACTCTATTCTTCAACCCTCTAAATGGGAATGAATCGGCCACGGAAATTGTATTGTTCCTGATCGTCCCGCTGATCATTTAGTTTTTTATATATATATATATATATATATATATATATATATATATATATTGTACTAATATATAGACAACAGATATAATTTTTAAAAAATATACATAAATATATTTATATTTATAAAAAATTATTATTAATATCTTTTAAACGTATACTTACCTAATTTAAAATATAATAAATGATTAAATTTTTTTAAAGATATAAGAAAACATCTAACTTGATAGAGAATATCTTTTAGAATTAATTTAAATTGTTATGAAAGTATTTTGTATTTTAATTTCAAAGTAAATGTATGAAATGTTTGATTGTTTTAAAATGAAATGATTTTTATATTTATCTTTTATATATTTAGCAAGTCTTTATGAATTTTGAATGAATAAAATTATATTAAGAATTTTAAATTTTTTAAAATTATATTATATTTTCATGACTAGTTATATTTTATTAATGTTAACGTTATATTTTGATATATTTTATTTATTATTTACAGTTATATTTTAATATTTTATTATTTTATTGTAAATTTTTGAATTTTTAAAATATAAATTTGTTAATTTTTTCCCTTATTAGCGTGTTGTACCCTGCTTTCTCTCTCTAGATTTTAAATGGGACTCCTATTCTTACATTTACCCCCTTATATCCAAACACCCTAGATACGATTCCGTCCATAATATAAATTATTTAATTTAATTTCACATATATTAAAATTTTTAAAAATAAGATAATTTTATATTTTTTTAAAAAAAATATTCTCATTTAAATGTCGTGGAAACAAGATGAGAGAAGAAGAGAGGGAAAAAGAATAATAAATAAGGATAAAAATGTAAAAATAATTTTAAAACGTTATTAAAAAGTCTTCAACGACTTATAATTTGAGACAGTAAAAATAGTTTCTAACGATTTATATTATGGGACGGAGAAAATAATTGTTATGCTTTGTATTCAGAATATGCTATTTATAAATTTGATATTACTTATAATTAATTATTTGATTATCGTCTTTATCTTATACCTTTATATTAAAAAACGCAACTCATTTAATCTGATAATACTTAAAATTAATTACTTGCTTATTATATTCATTGAACTACAATAGATATTCTAATTTAATAATTCTTATATTATTATTTACTTATTTCATTAACATAACATCCTATGCAACAATAGTCTCACGAAATATTTAAATAATAATATAAAAATTTTAATATAGACTCCGCTTATGTAAATTATATATATTAAAATTATATAAAATATAATATTTTAATATATATAATTTACAAATTTACGATTTTAGATTGAAGACGGGTCGGTAGGTGTAGTTATTAATTGGCACATGAAACATGATTAAAAAGTAGTACTTTATATGTTGTTCCTGGTCAAAGGTACAAATATCTAAGAAGTAGGCCCACGCACTATAGCAGGCCTTCGATACCTCCCAAAAACACAGGAAACAAAAATCCATTAAATGTTATTTGAACCAAAGATTAAGTAAAAAATATCACTTAATACTATTTTTTTATATCAAATTTATAAATTATGTAACTATAAAAATCTAGATAATACATATTATAGTAATAATTTATTATATCAATGCAAAATGTCAAGTACTGTTCTCATTCTCCGGCCTTCCTCCCCGGCTACATCACATGAGAGGAGCACCATAGAATATTTAGACCCGAGTAAAGAAATGTCGCCATGCATATCAGTATTACCTGTAGGGGAGGATTCATTTCCTACTTGTAATGAAACAAAGTTACTGATAGCAGTTAATGCCATAGCAGGAGAACTCTCCGTCGGGGGACCAGCCACCGGAGTCGGCATCCGCCACCGAATCGTACACATTGGCCCAGCTCAGTTGATGTGATAAAAGGGTCGTCGTCTTTTGCCGGCCAGCTTGAGCCATTTAAGAGACAAGACTGGGTGGAGGAAAGAGACTTGAAGGTAGTGAATTGAATGGCCGGGGAGTCAGAATGACGGGGCACTATTGTGGCCTGTGGAAACTTCCCCCGCCCCAGATTATGGGATCGATCTTTGTGCACGAATGAATCACGACAAATTTCACATCCTTGAATGGCATCCTTTTTGTGGCTCTTAATCAATTAAATATCTTTGCTTTATTATATTTGGCCTAGGCTCGTAACCATAAGTTGAATTTGTAAAAGAAACATAAAACTAATTAGGTACATTCAAACTAACCAAATTTCTTCATTTATTTTCTTTCTTAGGTTTGACAAGCAAGCTATTTTATTGCCGTGAATTACAAGTGAAGTGAAGTATTTAACTGCTAGTTTGTATTTCAATAATATATATATTTTAATCAAATTGAAGTCTTTGTCTAAATAATTTAAAGATAATTCAACTAGTTTGGTTGGGAAGATAAGAATAGGACGAAAATAAATACGTCACGTAAAAAAATATTTTTATTTATTTTGATTTTATTCGATATAAACAGAAAATTAGGAGTGAGATATATATATTTGGTTTTTTATTAACTTTTCTTTCTCTTAATTAACTTTTAAAATAAACTAATAATTTTTTATTTTTTCCAAAATATTTTCTTCCTTCTAACCCTTTCAATTTGGGAAAAAAGAAACAACACTAATATGAAGAAACAGTAATATCCCACTTACTTTACTTTCTTTTTACTTTTAATTTATTCATTTTTTTTTCTTTTATATCCAAACCGAACAACTTAAATAAATAAATTATTGACTACTACATTTATTTCTCCTCCCTACTTTCACATTTTCTCCCAAAAAACCATGCAAGAGTACAAACCTAGTCAACTGAACATCACATGAGCCAGCCATTTCAATCCCTCGCCGAACTTTTTTTGGGTCAAATTCGTTGCAAGAACTTAACAACAAGGGTGACAATAACAGTTCTTCTTCGTGCTCCCTCTCCAATCCCCATACTCGACTCAGAAAAGAAATGGAAGAATCAGCTGATGATATCAGAACTCCCTTAAGTAAGTCTCTTGTCAAATCCATCTCAATTCCCCTCTCTTCTTGGATATACATGTAGCATAACAGCTGCAACACATCTTTGCTTGCAGTAACCAACCATGAGCATAAAGATGATAGCGGTGCATCGAGCTCTCGGTCTGAGGTCACCGACCTTGGTACTGAACCAGAAGAAAACTCACCAATCCCACAGGTGGCGCTAACTGTACCAACCACCGATGACCCTTCTCTACCAGTCCTCACCTTCCGAATGTGGTTCTTGGGGACTATCTCTTGTGTTCTCTTATCATTTCTGAACCAGTTCTTCTGGTACCGTACGGAACCTCTCACCATCACAGCCATATCTGCTCAGATTGCTGTAGTCCCTTTGGGCCAACTCATGGCTGCTAAAATAACAGACCGAGTTTTCTTCAAAGGGAGTCGCTGGGAGTTCACATTAAATCCAGGTCCATTTAATGTCAAAGAACATGTGCTTATTACCATATTTGCAAATTCTGGTGCTGGCTCAGTTTATGCCGTTCATATCGTCACTGCTGTTAAGGTTTTCTACAAGCAGCATATAGGTTTCTTTGTATCCTTGATTGTTGTTCTAACAACCCAGGTTAGTCCTCGTGCTCAAAAGCATATTTGCTGCTCTGGTTTGAAAGGTGGTTGTGTTTACGGGTGAGCTTTCGATATGGTTTGAATGGTAGGTGTTGGGATTCGGATGGGCAGGTATATTCAGAAGGTACTTGGTGGAGCCGGCCGCTATGTGGTGGCCAGCCAATCTTGTCCAAGTCTCCTTGTTCCGGTAACTTCATGCACTCCGGTTTAAGAAAAGACACTGCATTTTCATTTTCTTACAGAAGAAACTAACGAACGAGTCCCTCTTGGTTGTCCTTACAAATTTGTGTTTCATAACATTTTGACTAATTTCAATTATTTTCTTTTTTAATTATTTTTATTCTTTAGTATTTTATTTCGTTGTTTTTAGTCCTAATAGTCTGCCATTTTTTAAAAAAAAATTTAACGGACACTGCCATTTTGGATGATAATTGAGACTAAAAATAATTAATGGAAGAAACTTGTTTCCAGTAGCATTATATATAAAGTCAGAATCAATGTTGCAGGGCTTTGCACGAGCAAGAAGAAAGGCCAAAAGGCAGTGTAACGAGAACTCAGTTCTTCATAATTGCATTCATCTGCAGTTTTGCTTACTATATTTTCCCGGGATATCTCTTTCATATGTTAACTTCCCTGTCATGGATATGTTGGATCTTCCCTCACTCAGTTCTAGCACAGCAGCTTGGTTCTGGTTTATCCGGGCTTGGCATTGGTGCCATTGGACTTGATTGGGCCACCATCTCCGCCTACTTGGGAAGTCCCCTAGCAAGCCCTTGGTTCGCCACTGCAAATGTTGCCGCTGGATTTGTCCTTGTTATGTATGTTGTGACTCCCATAGCATACTGGCTTAACGTCTATAAAGCCAAGAACTTCCCGATATTTTCAGATGGTCTCTTTACTGGCACCGGCCGGACTTATAACATTTCAAGCATAATTGACTCCAAATTTCACCTTGATATTGCAGCATATGAGAAAGAGGGACCTCTTTACCTTAGTACCTTTTTCGTAATGACTTATGGAATTGGCTTTGCGGCTCTCACTGCTACCATAATGCATGTGTTTCTGTTTCATGGAAGGTATTCAATTCTGATTCATCAAGTTTTTGCACCATAAACAAATGCACAGAAATTAACTGGACCCCTACAAGTAAAGCTAATGTCAGCTCTAAAAATTGTGCAGAGAAATATTGGAGCAGAGCAAATCAAGTTTCAAAGAGAAGACCATGGATATACACACAAAACTCATGAGCAAGTACAGACAAGTACCTGAGTTGTGGTTTTGGTGCATTTTAGTTACTAACATTGCACTTACAATTTTTGCTTGCGAATATTACAACGATCAACTTCAATTACCATGGTGGGGCGTCCTACTAGCCTGTGTAATCGCCTTTTTCTTCACCCTGCCTATTGGAATCATCGCTGCAATCACTAACCAGGTAATTACATGCCTTGTCTGCTAAATGTTTCGGTCTTGATTTTTGTTCCGTTTTCTTTCTTCATCACATGATTAGCTTCCTATAATTCGCTCCAAGTAATTCTTGCAAATGAAATGATGACAGAAACCAGGCTTGAACATCATCACTGAGTATATAATCGGATACATTTATCCGGGTTATCCGGTAGCCAATATGTGTTTCAAGGTATATGGCTATATAAGCATGTCACAGGCTTTAACTTTTCTTGAAGACTTCAAACTTGGTCATTACATGAAAATTCCACCAAGAACAATGTTCATGGCACAGGTTGGTCTTTTCTTGACAATCCTATTCATGTCAAAGCAATTCCAGTAATGGGTTGTCGATGAAAACTAAGTTATAAACTTTTTTGTTCAGATTGTAGGCACTTTTATAGCAGCAGTTGTATACTTGTGTACTGCATGGTGGTTGATGGAGACAATCCCGGATATTTGTGAATCAACATCTTCAAACTCAGTATGGACATGTCCAGGTGATCATGTCTTCTATGATGCTTCCGTGATCTGGGGTTTGATCGGCCCTCGTCGAATATTTGGAGATTTAGGACCTTATGAAATGGTCAATTGGTTCTTCCTGGGAGGAGCAATTGCTCCAGTTTTGGTCTGGTTAGCTCATAAGGCCTTCCCTAATCAGGAGTGGATTAGACTCATTAACATGCCAGTTTTGATATCAGCCACAGGAAACATGCCACCGGCTACCGCTGTTAACTTCACAACTTGGATTATTGTCGGTTTCTTATCTGGCTATGTGTGGTACAGATACAGGCCAAAATCATGGAAGCGTTTCAATTATGTTCTTTCAGGTGCATTGGATGCCGGTGTGGCCTTTATGGGGGTCCTCTTGTACCTGAGCTTGGGATTAGAGCGCATCAAACTCAATTGGTGGGGAAATGACCTTGATGGATGCCCTTATGCTTCTTGCCCCACAGCCAAAGGGATAGTGAGGGAAAGGTGCCCAGTAATCTACTAATGGAGAGAGAAGAATCACAAGAAATCAAGACTACTCCAAATTATGTTTGAATCTGCATTCATATGTACATATTTGTTGTGTCTTGAAACATGAGAAATGATGACTACCCACAAGAATGTGAAAGACCGTTTAGGTGGTAACATGTGGTTCCTCTTTGTGGGAAAATTTGCCATCAGAGGTATCCTTAAACCCATAATTTGCAAAACAAAGACCTTTATGAAATTTATAAAGAAGCCTACGCAATTCTCTTCTTCAACTATCTCCATTTCATTCTTTCTCACCATATTTTTATATCATCACTGTCGTAGCTATATATGTGACAGTTCTATTAAATTAGTTTTAAATTTATTTATATTTTTGGAAGGAATTTAGAGGAAAATAAAGAGACTACTGCATATTTACACGGCAAAATTGACTTTTATGAAGGAAGAAAATAGAATTATTAAGTAAAGAGAGAAATTTTAACAAGACAAAATTTATACGAAATAATATTATTTTTAAAAATAATTTGTTCTTAATTTATTTTCAAAGATTGACAAAATTGACAATTAATTATAACGGAAGGGAAACTTCTAAACGATTTGAAGATGAGTAAAAATTATTTAATAATTAAAAAATAAAAATTAAATTTTAGAAGAGTTTAAATATTACTAAATTATATTCTCTCTTCTTAATTATTCAACACGTTTTGTCTTCCTCTCCCCTCTCGCAAGCGATTCACAACCTGGACTACCAGGGGCTTCAAGTTGGGCTATTTTGATTAAGAACGGGGCCCAGGACCACTGAACAATTCTGTTAAAGCCCGTCCAATTGTGATTTTGGGCCTAATTGGACGTGGTTCGAATTGGTCCTCTTCATCCTTTCCGTTTCCTTGCACAGAAGTTGCAGAAACCTCCATTAAACCCCTTTTCAAAATTCAAGTGCTTCTTCTCATTATAGCAGTAACTCCTATGTTGAATTGATACTGTTTCTACAGAAAATGATGGGAACCCAATCGGACGGCAACGAGGAAATGAAGGCGTTCAAGGAAGTCCGGCAGCAGCTTGAATCGCGTGTGGAGACCCTAACCAATGCTCAGATAGACCTTATAGCCTCTTTACAGGACTTAGTTCCCGACCTCGTCTCTTCTCTCGACCTCTCTCTCAAAGCTATATCTTCCTTCAATGGACAGCCTTTTTCTCCCCTTCCGAAACCTCTCCCGAATGCCAAATCTAAGGATGTCAAAATTCCTATATTACCCCTCACGGACGGTAAAATTACTTCCAATAACCTCAAGTCTCCGACAGACATCAAATTCGACAACGAGAGGTTTGTCATTGACGAGAGCGGTGGCCCTCTTTCTGTAGTGCGGTCGATGGTAGCGGTGTGCTTGCTGGAGAGGGTGCCCTTCACGCCAATCGATTCGTCGACGGTGTTGAGGAAGTTGGAGAATGATCAGTCTGCCACGGCAGCAGAAAGGGCGGCGTTGAGGGAGCTTGGAGGTGAGTCAGGGGCAATTTTGGCGGTGGAGATGGCATTGCGGTCCATGGCAGAGGACAATGGTGGGGTGGACTTGGAGGAGTTTGTGGTGAGCGGGAAGTCTAGGGTCATGGTGATGAATATTGATAGGACGCGGCTTTTGAAAGAGTTGCCAGAAAGTAAGCAGCTGTATCAGCAATCCGAAGTAAATTCGGATGAAAAGAATCGTGGTCTTGAAGGTGCAAGAACTGGAGTTGATGTTAGTAACAACGGGGGGTTTGGAATGGGTAGACCAATGCATGATATGTGGATTGCAGGGCCAGGGATGCCCCCCATGTTTCCTGGAGGAATGGGAGCAAGGGTGGGTGGGCCAAGAGGAATGATGGGGATGATGGGGGTGCCCAGAGGGGTTGGTGTTCCGCCTCCAATGCAGAGACCCCCAATGGGGCCGAATGTACCTATGGGCGGGAACAATGCCATTTCTTTGAAGCCTAGGACTGAGGAGGATGATATGAAGGATCTTGAAGCTCTGTTGAATAAAAAAAGTTTCAGGGAAATGCAGAAGTCGAAAACTGGAGAGGAGCTTTTGGACCTTATTCATAGGCCCACTGCTAGGGAAACTGCTGTCGCTGCAAAGGTATTAACTTTTCAGCTTATCGATGAAATTTGGTTGCAGTGCTTTGTTATTGGTGCATTGGGTGCTTCTATAGATAGTATTGTTGACATATTAGTTGGAACAGCACTATTCTTGGAAATGAGTTTTCTACTGCCCTACTTACATTTTATTTGCAGGGAACTAGTCAATTTGGATTGACATTATAATCTTTACTACTAGTTTTTATACTTTTTTTTATATATTTTTATTTTGGTAAACAAATTCTCTGACCTTGTACTTGGACTATATGCATCTTTTAAGGCTTTAACCACTGCCTAATTAAATACTAGTCCTTGTGAGGTTCATTAAGCTAATGGTTCTAGTTAAGTGTGTCTAGGATCCTGTTACTTCATGTTGATGATATGGTGCTGTTTTAATTTCTTCAGTTCAAAAGCAAAGGTGGCTCTCAAGTAAAGGAGTACTGTTCTGCATTGACAAAGGAAGACTGCAGACGTCAAACTGGTTCTTACATTGCTTGTGAAAAGGTTAACATTTGCTCTGTTCCTTGGAATTATTTATTATTATTATTTGTAAATAAAACAATTATTTATATTCATTTATTTATATTACATATCAATGTAGTTTAGCATTTTGTACAGAACTAACTTGATTGCAATAGTTTCTAATGAATGAGGTATTTTGCTGAGTATTCAGGTTCACTTTCGAAGGATAATTGCTCCCCATACTGATGCCAACTTGGGCGATTGCTCTTTTCTTGACACTTGCCGTCACATGAAGGTGAACTTATGACATGCTTTGCATTGTATTTCTATCTAGTCAGTTATTCTAGATATTTTTATTTCACCAAGATGGCCACTCTTATTGTAGACGTGCAAGTATGTGCATTATGAACTTGACTCAACACCTGATGCATCCCCTATGATGATGGGGACAGGAGCATTGGCTCCTTCCAAGCCATTGAAGCCTCAGCGAGCAGACTACTGTTCTGAAGTAGAGCTTGGTGAAGCGCAGTGGATTAACTGTGATATACGTAATTTTAGAATGGATATTTTGGGGCAATTCGGTGTTATAATGGCTGATCCACCATGGGACATTCATATGGAACTGCCCTATGGGACAATGGCTGATGATGAAATGCGCACTCTTAACGTTCCTGCCCTGCAGACTGATGGTCTGATATTTCTCTGGGTCACTGGACGTGCAATGGAGCTCGGGCGTGAGTGGTATGTACTTTTATGATCAATCTTCCTGTCCTTTGGTGACTAGAAGCATTTTTTGAGTAATTCACGTATTACAAATCTTTGTTGAGCATTTGAGAAAATTCTACTTTTTTTTTAACAAAACATTTAAGTTGTATGATATAAAAGCCATAATAATTTTTAGTTGTTATGCTTGCTAGTGGTTTTCAACCTCCACTTCATGGATTTAAAAAATGTTATGTAGATGCCTGTAGGTTTTTAAGATTTATTTATCAATTTGTTTATTATATGTAACCAATCCCATGGTTTAATAGAGCTGTTAAATGGGATTCATGTGTCCTTTACAATGTGCTGCAAAATAAAGCTGAGTCAGTTGAATAAGGGCTGGTGGTCTTGGACTACTGCAGACTGCATTTTGAAGGGGAATGATGAGCTCGATATATCAACATTTTACTATTTCTAGTACTTTTTCTGATCAGGCAGTTTGTATATCTTTTTGTTCATTGTGTGATTGCTCTTGGTTTAATGGGGTGGTATAATGGGATTCGTGTAGCCAAACCCATTTTCTATTAAAGTAAGGCTGGAGTCAGTTGAATTGTAAACCCCCTCTCTTTGACAGCTGCAGACTGCATTTGGTAGGAGAAGAATGGGCTGGATTTTTCGAACACTTTACCGTGTGTAGTACTTCTTGTGCTTAGGCAATTTCAGTAAAATGAACATTTTAGAATTTCCTTGCAGTCTGGAACTTTGGGGGTACAAGCGCTGTGAGGAGATAATCTGGGTGAAGACCAATCAGCTTCAGCGGATTATCAGAACAGGTCGAACAGGGCATTGGCTCAACCACAGCAAGGAGCACTGTCTTGTTGGAATAAAGGGTAATCCAGAAGTAAACAGAAACATTGACACCGATGTCATTGTTGCTGAGGTCCGAGAAACAAGTCGAAAGCCAGATGAGGTGAGTGAAACTTTATCAATCATCGAATGGAATGAGGATCAAAATGAACAGAAATCCCACGCTGGAACACTTGAATGATTGATATTGTAATATTTTCTGCCACAATCTTAATATCTATCCCCTTTTGGCCTTCTCTGAGAAAAATAAGAATCTTCCACCTCATGTCTTCATATTGCAATGCAAGTAATGCTGCATGAATATTTTTTCTTTCTGCTTATTCTCAATTTTAATAGTCTTCTTTTTTATAATCTCCTGAAAAAAATTGATCCATATAATAGATGTATCCCATGCTGGAGCGGATAATGCCAAGGGCAAGAAAGCTGGAGTTGTTTGCTAGGATGCATAACTGTCACGCTGGGTATGTTTTGCAGATCAACCTAAATATTTTCTTGTACTATTGACATTGTTTAATGCATGTTCCTTTGAGGGTTTTCCATGGAGCATTGATTTTAAACCTTCTTCCTCAGAAACTAGACACAAGAAAACATGAAAGAATGGATATCCACTGGGATCGTTCTGTACTGTGAAATGCTTGAATGCTGTAAAAGGAATGCTGTATTTGCAATGTTGTCCTCTACATATTTTTAGAGAAACTTGTATGAGTAGCTGTACCTATGTAGTGAATATGGATTGGGATTGGCTTATTAGATTTCTTGAAGCCTCTGACACTGGCCTATGAGCACTTGAAGTTTGTGGGGTATAAAAAGCACATGCGTGTGGTTAATGTCGAGATAGGTAAATGGCTGGATTGATTCTTGGACAAAAATAGCTTGCAGTTCAATTAAACTAGGAAATTGAGGCCTAAAAACCCCAAAATCTATTGGATTAGGCTTAGAAGGAAGATAGCTGGAGGAAATGTCATGTACATGCTAGAAAATATAACATAGACTATCTGAATTTTGCGTAGTCCTGAAAATTGACAGAAATTGGAGAAAGACCATTAAAACATGTTACCTGCTAGAAGAATGAATAACTTGAACTAATTCTTGGGGATTATTTGGAGTTTCCAAAAAACAATGTGTTCTATGAAATTGAAGCTTGTAATTCTTGCGGACGGCACTTGATTCTATTGTTTATCGATGTTAGGCCCTATTCAAGGAAAGAAGACTGCTATTTTGTGGTTACTTTGCTCCTGTGTTCAAAACATTTATGTGCAGGTTGTGCAGTGGGTTTATCATGGTCAAGTAATATATTTCAGAGTTGAGCTTATATTTGTTCTTTTACACAATGTATGATTTCTGCATGGTACATGTTTGAATAGAAATTCCATATTTTCTGTTATTTCAATGTTTGGTGACACTTCTCTGATTGTATTATTTAATGCACGTGGCAGATGGATGTCCCTTGGTAATCAATTGAATGGTGTAAGGCTTGTGGATGAAGGGCTTCGGGCAAGGTTTAAGGCTGCTTATCCAGATGTGGAGGTGCAGCCTGCATCACCTCCAAGATCATCCGCCATGGAAGTAGATTCTGGTGCTGCTCAAATGAGGAATTCGTATGGTGGTGGGGAGCCCATTGCTCCAGGGGCCCCTTATTTGTCTCAAGAGAAGCCAGTGAATGTTGATCTGGAGATGACGGGCTAATGCCACACAAGTGTAAATAGTTATTGACTAGCGCAGCGAGTAGCAATGGGGGTAGTATTGAAGTGAATCTTTTACTGCCACGGTTTTTGGCCTCTATTAGAAAATTGGTTTGAGCTTGTGAAAGCCAGAGGAGAGTCCTTGTATTTTAGATGGTCTTCACTTTTTATCCGTCATTTTTCCTTTTTTTTTTTCTTCCTAGCCCTGATGCTTGCAGCTTGTTCCCATCTTCCTAAAATTTTCCTCTGGGAAACTAATGCAAGATCGAGGCAGTGTATTATTCTACCATCTTATTGATGGTTCGTGTTTGCTTTCTTTTCCTATCTGCTTCTTGTTACTCGGGTAAATTGATCAGTGGCTCAAGGGTAGTGGTGAGGGCTGATGTCTTGCCCTAAGGAGGCAACACTCTTCATCAATTTTGTTTCAAGAAGTCATCAAATGAGTGAAATGAACTATCGAAGTGTAGGCAAAATTGGATTCATTTTCATATAAACTAATATAGTGCATTCAAACACAGTAGCTGGAGAACAAAAATGATTTTTAAATTTCAGATGAAAAGCTAAGCCATTAAGAAGCCTTGCACATTCATTGGGGCGCTGGGTATTCCTTTCTCCTTTCTGAAGAACTTGTGCTTCGCAAATTTCGCAGACAAAAAGAAAAACCAGGGAGCTTAATAGTTTTCTTTATGGAGATTCGTGCTTGCTTTTCATTGAAAGGCGCAAGACATGGAAAAAAAAAAAGGAACTAAACTCAGACAAACCCAAAGAAGAATAATCAGGGTGTAGCTGTCTGAATAATTGTAGATTCATGGCAGACTAAAAGAACATTGTATTCTCCTCAGGAAAGAATTACAAGAATAAATCAAAACCATAAGTTGTACAGATATTCTGTAAAATAAATTCCAAAATTCAACTTACAGAAGAGATGAAAGAAAGATATCTCAGTATATAATACTTGTAGAAGTAATTAGAATAAATCTCCTGACGACTCTTCCTCACCTCAAGTAGCCAAGATCATTTAAATTTTGCCGATGGCTATAGCAGATATAAAAAATCCAAAGGCTGCCGACAAAAAAACTGGAACTTGTGTCAATGGTGAAGATGATGGAGCTGCCTCCTGCATTGGGATGGAGCCAAACACAGTAGGATAAGAAGGAGAAGCTGCACTTGGACCGGAAGCCGGTGAATCTGTATAAGATCCATTTCCACCAACAGAAATGTGAAGCTTCTGGGATTTTTGACAGTGGCCATCTACACCACTGGTGAAGTACAAGTCTCCGGGTTTGGTTATGTTGAAGAGAGAATTGCCATCGTTCATTTCCAAGATTGGATCTTTCAGGTTGCAGCTGTTATAGGATTCTTGGGTTACTTGAATCACTGAATCTTGACTCGGCGGATAAAGAAACACTGCAGCAGAGGAGTTGATCAACCGAATCCATATTCATTAAACAGCATTGAGAACATGATCAACAGAGTTCCCGAATCACAGAAAACCTCATGCAACAGATAGTGAAACTTACAGAGGGAGTCTCCAATCTGGAAGCTGTGATTCTTGGACCATTTAGAGTAGACATTAGGATTTGCTGCAGTTGGTACATTCCAAGCATCTAAATCTCCAACCTTGTATTGGAAGCAAAAGACTGGAGCTTGGATAAACAGCATAAACTGAAGAACACACCAAAACTGGCAACTTGAAATTCTAAGACAAGCCATGTCTCCCTCGCGCATTTGCCGTTCCTCTATGGACCTTGCCTTCTTGTGCGTCAAATCCAAAAGGAAGACACAACTTATGACTTTGCGAAAGGGAAAATTTTATTGGCCAGGGGACTATCCTGCTTGGTGGGCAAAAGGAAGTACAATGCCAATTTACCAGGATACCCTTTCTTTTGCTTTGTGATTATTATTATATTATTGTGCTCCTCATAAATTTTTTTAATGGATATATGCGCAAATCTACAAAATTCATGCCAATATTATGTAAAAATAAGCTCAAGAACTTGCTCCCTCATGATTTTGGAATTGAGAACTAATAAGACCTAATGCATGTATCAGAAGAAAAGAAAATCAAGAGTGATGCTTAATGTCAATATACTTCTCAGATCTAATAATTGTGCATTTTTCAGAGTCACAACGCCCTGGTTAGAAAAGGAATTCTAGGCAGACGGAGCAAGGAAATAAGTCACTTACATGAATGATATATTCCCATCATATCACATGGTACAGTTGGACAGCCACCCTTGATGCAGCTCAGCTCAACGCTGCAATGTGACAACCCCACACTGAGTGTCCCAACTTCTATCATTTTTTTTGGTAGATATCCCAACTTCTATCATACATGGCTTACATGTTCACAACTTGAAAAGGGTTCCTAAACTCTGCTTAGTACATCTCTCTGTTCAGTGATCGAACCAAAATATCTTGGACTTGTAGGGCCTCATAATATGGAACAAGTATAAATTAAGAATATGTACTTCCTGATTAGAAACCAGAAAAACCTTTTCACATAGTCTCTCGTGAAAAAATTTGAACCCAATAAGTTAAATACCCCAATCCTACATGGAATTGGGATGAGAAGTATGTATAATATATAAAGAATAGATTTAAATATCCATTATAAACTTGAGATATTCATTTTGGTCCAACGAGGACATCGACCAAGTAGTTGAATGTGGAGTCAACCAGACCCATAGTCGCGCTCCCGAATCAGCGAGCATAGAACGTGACAAAAACATCTCAAAACTTTAAATTTTTTATCTTTGTCACTCGACTTATATTCCAGGGCGAACCAAAAAATCTCTCCTTAGGATTCGAAACTGTGGTTTATTCCTCAGGCACATTGATGCCTGTTTTAAACTTCTTAACATCTTCTATAAGACTATAACAGAATCTCTGTAGAGCCCAATATAACTCCACCTTACACCAAATGATTCCCCCGCCTCCTAAGATCGTTAGGCCCATCGCTAGGCATTGCAAACCCAGCCAAGTATTCAATCTGGCACATGATGACCCAATCATGCTCGCATTTTGCCGGGTAATCCGCGTCGAGGCCATATTTTGAGGCCCGAACAACGGGGTGGGCCGATCCTCGAAGCCCATTAGGAGGATGGCGGCAGATGACACAGCCTTTTGGGCCACTTCTGGGGCATCTATTATGGGAAACATAACTCCTTCAGGCCCAAGTCGAGGTCTTTCTTAGCCCATGTCGGGGAACATTCAGGAAGGCATAGGGTGGTAAGAGTCCGGGTGGCGGAGAGGGCCTGCAAGCAGGGCAGGGCATTGGATATGTCACCGTGGCCATGTTCCACGTCTACTTCGTCGTAACCGGCGTGACCAGTGATCTCGGCTAGGACCGGGCAGAAGCTGCAGAGGAAGAGTCCATAAAGAGTCTCATCATTTTGGAGACGGGATTTTATCAAATAGTTAAAGGCCATGATTGATGCTTTCAGCTTATGTCGGAGAGAGGACTGGAGGACACTGTCAGTGGTGATATACTAGGCACAGGGATTATGATTCTCCTGCTCTTGCTTGCTTATGGTTTCTACTTAAACTAAATTACTAGTTGCTTGTGCGTTTCTGCGTTAGCTCGAGAGCAATTTCTTCGTCGGCGATGAAACGATAAGGGCAGTTCACCTTTTGTGCTGCTTCTGCATGCAAAGCACACAAGCAACCCATGTGGCACTTTCTCCTTTACTGAAAGTATTATCCATTTTTGGGATTTTAATTATTTCATACGGCTGAGTTAGCCGGGGGGAATTGCAATGTGGCATCATACATTTTCTCAGCAAGTTTGTAGACGTATTTATAGTTACATCACCAAAAGGAAAAGGAAAATGAATGGCAACTGCAATCTGGATGAATTGAGCAGTGCCAAAATTTACTGCAGAGGAACGCTGATACCTCAACTTAACCATCCCCTCATTCTCCGAAGGACAGATTCGCAATGGTTGGATTCAACTAAAAAAACTGGCATTTGCGGGGAAACATATGGATTCAATTCCCTGCATAAATTCATAGCAAAAACCCCCCAAATAAACCAAGATGAATCACAATGAATCGGATATCGGGATAATTAAAGGCGTTGATACCATGATTTATTTGGAAGTGTTTCAACGAAAACGAAAATGAAAACAAATAAAATCATTCACTCCAATATCCTTCATCTTCTTTTTTACTGTCCTTGCGATCATCTCCATCCGGCGACTCCAAACTCATCTTGAATTTCTTCACATCATCCACGGCGGCACTCCTGAACAAACCAACATCTACCGTCCCAGACACCATATGGTACCCTCTTGATTTTAAGGCCGCCGGACTATCGTGCGGCATAGCAAAGCCGGCCAAGTAGGCACCACCCTCGTTGGGTTTTGACCGCAGCACCGCGGCCTCGGCTGCCCTCAGCACCTCCCTCACCTTCTTATGCCCTGGATCCCAAAGATAGCCCAGGCTAGCACTTAAATCTAACGGGCCCATTTCAATACAATCTACTCCCTCCACGGCGGCGATCTCCTCAATTTTCTTCACTCCATCTTCGCACTCTACTTGGCACATGATCAGGAGCTCGTCTTCGTAATTACTCAAATACCCTTCGTCAATGCCGTAACTGGAAGCCCGAACGACGGTGTGGGCCGATCCGCGCACACCATTGGGCGGAAATCGGCAATACGACACTGCCTTTCGTGCTGCCTTCGGACTGTCGATCATCGGGAACATAATCCCTTGAGGGCCCAGATCGAGGGCCTTCTTTGCCCAGGTGTCGGACGTTTCAGGAACACGGAGGATAGCGGCAGTGTTGGTAGCTTTGAGGGCTCGGAGACAAGTGAGGGCATCGGATATTCCGCCAGGACCATGTTCCATGTCGACAACCGCGAAATCGTATCCGGCAAGGCCAACAATCTCGGCAATGGTTGGGGAGAAGCTGAGGAGGAAGATACCATAAAGGGTCTCGCCGTTTTTGAGGCGGGCTTTAAGGGATAGTGGGCTAGCTGCAGCAACTTCAGTGGGTGCGGAGGTGCTGCTGGAGGAGCAGATTGGAGATGGGCTTCTGCAATTGTTAGGGTTTATGGTTTTGAGAGTTAAATAGGGTTTACTGACCCGAGAAAAGAAGGGTTGGATTAAAGGTGCTATCTTGACTGAAGAAGAACGTGGTTTTCTGAGAGTTGATAGTGAAGAAGTACTCGCCACGGAAAATGTCACAGTCGCCATGGATTCTGGCTTTCTGCGCAGCTTAATTTAGGAAAGCGTTACAGTGGATACTGGGCATTTTGTATTCTTTGGGAAGATAACGAAACGAGTTTTGGCACGTGACCACATGCTATGGGCAAAATAGTATTCTCTTCATTTTAAAATAAATATTTATAATTTTTTATTTTTTTTCAAAACATATATTTTATATATTTTTAAAATAAACGATTTATATTTTTATTTATTTTAAATTAATTATATAATTTTTTAAATTTTTTATTTTTTGAGAATTTTTATCGTAATTATTATATATTTAATAAGAATAAAATAAAATATTTATTTTAATTATAATATTATTTTTAAAATCATTAATCTATGTGCGAAAAGTTTTATGAATATCTAATTTATGAAAGAAAGCCGTTGTCTTCTATCTAAGATAGTACTCTTCTATCCACCGACAATGTAGAAGGGTTGAATTCAAACTAATGTTATATTCGGATACAGTAAGAGTGTCACACAAAATAAAAAATAACGTTCAACCGTATGGTAGATTATAAACCTAATCAAATAAAAAATTTATCTTAACTTAAAATAATAAAAATGTCTCCAATATCACAAAATAAAAAAATGACATTCAACTGTAGGATAGATTATAAACCTAATCAAGCAAATAATTTACTTCAATTTAAAATGATAAAGTGTCTCTAATATCACATAAAATAAAAAATGACATTCAATTATAAGGGTAGGGGTGTACTCGAATCGAATCAAGTTGAACTTTAAGACAATCGAGCTGAACTTTATTATTTTTATACAGGGCTCGAATTTGAACTCGAGTTCGATTCAAATGTCAAACTTTAGCTCTAACTCAGTTCGTTTAAAATATTTTAAACCTCAAGTTTGATTCAAAATTCGATTATCATAAGTTCGAATTCGAGTTTAAGTTCGAACTCGAATTTAAATAAATAATTTATAATATATTATATTATAAATAATATAAAATATATATTAATGAATTAATTAATCGAACATGTTCGCGAACCTTCAAACTTAATATTTAGATATTCGAATTCGATTCGTTTAAAATTCGAGTCTAAATATAAAGTTTATATTCAAGTTCAAACTTGATATTTCGAATTCGAATCGAGCCCTTATCGAATTGAGCCCAAACATGTTCGATAAAAACTCGATTCATTTACACTCCTCCCTATATAGGGTAGATTATAAACCTAATCAAACAAAAAATTTACCTAAATTTAAAATAGTGAAAGTGTCTCCAATATCACACAAAATAAAAAATAATAATAATGTTCAACCGTGGAGTAGATTAAAAAAACCTAATCAAACAAAAAATTTAACTCAATTTAAAATAATAAATCCTAGTAAATTATATATAATATGAAAGGTTTTTTATATTAAGAATATGTTTAAATTTATAAAATATAATATTACTGAGTTGTTAATAAATTTTATATAAGTAAAAAGCATCTATGCATATCACTTAATATCCATCAATATAATTGATTACATGAATTATTACACAGTAAATGTATATCTTTTCCATCTATATGCCTTTTACAATCCTCAAAGGGGAAAAAGAAAAAAAATTGTTAAATTGCCATATGCAAAATTTATCTTCAGAATATGTACAACAAATTCATTAAAGTCATAACTTATGTATAAAATAATTTCAAAATTTTCTTTTGCTTTTATTTTTCTTTCAGACTTCCAAACTAAGCAAATGGGAAAGGAAATTCATTCCTGTCATTAAAATAGTTAATTATTCTTTTTCCTTCAGATATTGGTGGCAGCCATAATTGAAATTAATTTACACCTAATATATAATATTAGATGTATATATTGATTGCATATGAAATTAATATAGTATCCAATTTTATTTATTTGCTACACCTATTTGTTTTGTATTTGTTCCAACTAAACTAAAATAATTGTTATTACTCTTATGCTTATGATTCTGATTATTTTTTATTTTACTTTTCAATACTAATCTCCATATTTATTAGAAGGGATATACAACAAAAATGATGGATGAATGAGTTTATAGAAATATAATAAAAATTTATTAAATATGTAAAATTTAATAAAATTCAAAGTGAAATAAAAAAAAATGATATATTATGAATATATAACAGTTATAGAAAATAAAAATATATAAAATAATAAAATTTTAAATCAAAATAAATTTAAATTAGAACGAGAATCTAATCCAAATACACCTCAAGTATAGTCAGCAGTGCAGTAGTCAACGTGGATGGTAGAGGGGATTTTCATTACATTCCAAAACTATCAGAATCAACGGAAATATCAATCAAGACTATAACCAAGTGTAATACGAGTCCAAAATGAATGAAATCTTGCATTGTTGATTTTTCTATTTCTTAGAAGGCTGTATAGCTGAAACTTCCCCTTGAGGAATCTAATGCTAGAAAGTATGTGAGCTAAAAACACAAAAGAAACAATCCCGTCAATTGATCAAGGAGAATGGAACAGCAGCATCCTACAGCCTTAGGGCTGATTTGGCCATCGTCAAAGCACCTTCGTAAGTGACATTTCCACCAATAAATCCACTCATGTGCACAAACACACAACCAGGAATGCCAGACTCCTTAGAGAGTTCATCATCTCTCAGGCCGCGCCATTGAGCCGGAAGGGCCTTTCTGCTCTCAAACCTATCTGGAGCTATTGCCACAGCCTGCACTCGCCAATGTTTACTTCTGTCGTCCTACAAACAGTAGAATATTTAATTATACCATATCCTTTCTCAAGCACAAATTCTATTAACATGCTAAAAGAAGTGAATTCCAACTGGAATGGTAAATGAAGGATGTTAGTACCTGATATAGAACATATTTAATAGAAGGATCAATCTTCATCTCCTCCTCTAGTTCAAACAAGTGAAGTTTCCACTGCAGGATATAAAATGAGAGAGTATAAGGTCCTCCTAGCTTGAAATATATAGCAAATACTCCCTCCATACAGATTTGAATGTCCCATTGAAGGACATAGTACGTGTCACTGGAACTACTCTTTGAAGAATGATGAACATTGGAAGCTTTGAATTAACACGTATGCAAGTGTGAAAGAAGATGCCGTCTCACTAAACTAGCCTTGTTTAGGCTATGTGCAATTAACAATTACTTACGGGGCAGAATCTATTCAAAACCATAATTTCTCCACTAGGATCAACATCCGTTCTTGCTCCAAGGCACTCCATGACAATTGACCGAGCAGGTAACCATGATCTCGCATGAAACCGGACATTCTGATGTAAAGAAAGATAGTTAGTTTGGAGAAAATAAATCATGAAACTTTACAGTGGGCTTTTCACACATACAAAAACCTCTGCAATAATCAAATTAAATGATAAATATCTTAAACTAATGTGCATCAATATGCTTAAAGAAATCTTTACATCCAAAAACTCGCTGCCTGCTAGAGCCATTGCACGTTCAAAGGCTTCATTCTCCTTCTCAGATGATTGATCTGGGTCAATCCAGTCCAGATTTAATCTTCCTACCCGGGAAGATAAATGGGTATTGTTCACATATCTTGGAGGCTGGTCGGTATCATAATGATTAATACCATTGTCTATTGCATCAATTGCCTGTTACAGACAAGCAAGACTGTCAAATCACTAATCTTTTCTTAGACAAAAGTCAGGTAACTAGTTGGAGAAAGAAACATAAGCCAAATGTCTAGTTTGAGGGGAAAAAAAAATGTTGGAGAAAAAACACGACTCAGTGCAACACTTGTTTAAATCTCCATATTGCTCAAAATTTACGTTCAAATAATCAGTTTTCTTAATAGATCTTGCAGCTAGAATCATGACAGAAATGCAATGGATATAAAATGTCATGTTAGACTCTTTCAGAGTTCATGAACTCCAGCTTAGCAGGACAGATCAAAACTAATAAAATTCGTTGCATACCATAATTGCTATTATGTAAATAAATACAAAGGACAAAGGCTTGATTGGATTTTTTATGATCTTTTAGAAGCATGCATCTAAAGTGCGTCTGAGTAAGATGGCACAAACAGGGAAAAGAAACTCTCAAGTTTTCACATATTTGGACAATAAAACAAGAAAAAGGGAAAGACAAAATTATTTGTGTCACACTGTTCACTTATGAACTAAACAAATGAAATTGTGAATTCGGTACCATGAAGGGAAACTACGTGTATGTTTTATTTTTCATGTAAAGTTATGTGGCTGCTACAATCCTAGCACATAATAATCCAATATCTTCCTTCAAAAATAGATACTCTCATGGTTTCTTTCCTAATAAATGAAACCCCTTAAAAATACTGGCATATCGAGAAGAATGAAAGCTACACAACATAAGATTTTGAAAGTTGTTTCAATTGTTCGTATTCTGCTTCTCCTCTATATGCAACAAAATGAAAAAAAGATACCCTCTTCATTGACTTTTATTTTTCTATAAATGACATAGAGCATTTCAAATTCAAACATGGAACTTGCATTTGTGATAACTGCAAGGCACGGGTAAAAGACTGCTGACCCTCTGTCCTTCTGGCTCCAACCTCTTGGACAACTACAAAGCAATAACATTACCCCATTCACACAGAAAACAAAAATTTCGAAGTAATAAAATCCTCGTAATTCTCCCAGTACAGGCATTCATTCATTCAAAAACTAAATAGTTTTTTAAAAAAAATATGTTTCTGCTCTCCATGGGACAGCTTAAGCATGTAACTCAACAAAATGGTTACCCTTTATCCTCCACTTATATCCTGAGGTCTCTCTCACAGTTTCCACATAGAAACAGTGCCATGTAGGTTGCTAGGACTATAAAGCCAGCATGTACAAGAGAGGAGGAAAAGGACTTCATCCATACCTCCATGAAGCTTTTGTAAACAGCCAGAAACAACCTGTGCACGTCTGCATGTTCTTGGTTTATGTTCAGCTCCTTTGCAATTATTTCCTTTCCAAAATGCTAAGTGAATGAAATATTGAGTTTAGTTCTAAAATCAAACTCAAAGCTCTGTAACAAATATACAGTCTAAGTTACACATAACCCAGGAAAATTAAGATTACAAACACAGGGGAAAATGGAAAAGAAAATGAGTTTGCACAATGGAAAATTGAGATGTTCTATTCAACTCACTATATGTAAACTATCATTAACGCTGACGTAATAATGAGTGGGAAGTTAATCAAGCATTAAACATATTTGAATGAAAGGCAAACTTATCTGAAATTTGGACAATAAAAGAGGCTGCTTTACACCTTATAAACAAGACCAGCACTGCTGAGTTTTGTGTTGAACCCATGGCCAAAAACCTCCTCAAACCCCTTCTGGTGATGGTCATAACGGTCTCGACTGGGATCATAAATCCCACCAACGTCAAGCACAGCATCAAGGGTTTCCAACACCTTCGATTCAAACATTTCAACAAACACCTCACATACTCACGCATACATACACAACAATACACACACTCAAAGTCATTCACCGAACTAATAGGTTCACTTTCACATAGAAACATACACAAAGAACATAGCAAACCTGTGGGTCACGGGTGCGGACGATTTGGGCATTGGCGAATTTGTCTGTGAGGCGAATCATAAAGCAACCGAGAACTTCGTCGCAATGGAAGCTGCCATTGTGAGTGCCCACTCTCTTTACTGGAAGATTGCTGGATGAAGCGGGTGAAGAAGGTGAAGTGGTGAAGGTAGCCATGAGAGGGACAGTAAAGGGGTGGAGTTTCTTGAAGTTGAAGTTGAATAGACGCTGGTTGCCGAGCAGGGTTCTTGTAAATGCTGCAAACATGGATACCTCTTTTTGTAGCAAAGGTGCGTTTTTTATTGCCCTTATAAGCTGTCCGTTTTGTTTCCTTCCATGGTTGGACTTAAGGTGTTCACGGTTCGGAACGGTTCGAAAAATTAAAAATTTTTAATCTCGTTTCAAATTTTTTATTTTTTTATATTTTTAATATTAGTTTCGAATAGTAATTTTGGATAGGACGGAACGAATGTTTCTAGTTTTGGAATAAAACGAATATTCAGATCTTCGTTTTTAATAGAACAAAGACGTTTTCAGTTCGATTTTAGAATTTTTCGAATATTTTTCACAAAAAATATTATTATTTATAAATTTAAAAAATATATTTAATAAATTTTAAATTTTAATCTAAAATAAAATTAAAACAACATATATATGATACTTTATATAATAATTTATATAATCTACCTATATAATCTATATATATATATATATCATATAATATTATATTTTATATATATATATATATATATTTATATATATACACACACAATATATATAGTAAATATACATACAATATACTATACAATCTATTATATATTAATCTATACAATCTATTTATATAATCTATATATACATACACATATATATATATTAATTTATATAAATAGATTATATATAATCTATATATATATATACACTATATATGCAATATAATATACATATAATATATTATATAATCTACTATATACTATATATATAATTAAATCACCTTTAATCTATATAATCTATCTACATAATCTATATATACCATATAATACTATACTATATAATCTATATATAAAGTATAATATACATATAATCTATTATATACTATATATATAATTAGAATCACATTTATTATTCCTTATATATATATATATATATATATATATATATATATATGTCTACATGACTATATATATTCGGTTTTAATTTCGATCCTTTGGTTCGATATAATTCGAAATAGTTTGAGACAGTTTTCATACGATTTGGAACAATTCTCATTACAGATATTACATAAAAATTTCGGGACAATTTGGTTCGGAAAAAAATCAAAAGTCAACGATTTTTTTTAGTTCTAATTCTTTTTAGTCCGATTATTCAAATCAATTTGATTATTCTCCAATCCCGTGGGCAACTCTAGTTGGACTGACTTGGCACATCGATCAAAATTTTAATAGAATATATAATTTCAATTTTTTTTAAAATGATAAAAAAAAGTTTATTTTTATCGCATGAAAATTTCTAATTCAATATACACATCCCTCCAAAAATTAAAAATAAAATATAAATATAATAGTTAAGAACAAAATTGTTGACTAAACTTGACAAATTATCAGATTTAATTCTTACACTTTGTTCGATTGACAAGTTTAGCTCTTAATATTTAGTCTTTTGTTTCGAGAAAAATATTTAATCTTTCTGTCCACCATGTAACAATCAACGTAAAATTAACGTTTATTCTTAAGAAATAAACTTGTTAATTAAAAAAATTAGGCACTAAATTTACTAATATATATATATATATATATATAATGAATTATGAATTAAATATAAGATTTATTACTTAATAAATAGTATTTTTAAGTAACTAAATATTATCTTTATATGAACTTATATATTCCATCTAATTATTAGTAGATTGATATTAATGATAAAAATTTAAAAAATATATTTATTTATTTTAAAAAATAAATATTCACTTAATATAATTAAATTAAGAAGAGAGATATGATCGTTTAATTTTATATTAAGAGTATACTCTCTCAAAATTTTTATCCGTTATAATTGGTAATTAATTTTTAATTTATATAGTCATCTTAAATAAAGTTTAATAAGGATATATAATAATTATATATATATATTTAAAGATTTAACAATTTTGATATATAAATTAGTTATCATAAATATTCTTATTTATTTAAATTAACATATGCATAGAAAAATATTTTTTTCACAAATATTTGTTATTATAAAAAATAAAAAAACTTCTATTATTATTATTATTATTATTATTATTATTATAATGAATCATGACATTAATTGGTTATTAATTTTTAAATTAATTTTATTATTTTCAATACAAGATTATTTAATATTAGCACTTAACTACATTTTATTTTTTTAAAATAATAAGAAAATATTATTAATAAAAAACGTAATTCTTTTTAAACTTCCAAAGTAAAAAATAAAATATAAAGAGAGTATTAGTTAAATAATTTGACATAAGTAAATTAAGAAAAATTTAAATTATAATTTTTTTGAAAAATAATTTTATAAATTTAATAACTCTCCTTAACCGGAGAGAATGAGACATGATAGGTTAGACAGAGGGAAAGGTAGAGGTAGGTCTAAAACGACATGGATAGAGGTAATTAGGAGAAATATGTCTTTGTTAGATTTTGATGAAAGTATGACGTTCGATAGAAGAAAGTGGCGAGAGAAGATTCGTGTGGATGACCACACGTTGCCTGACGTTGGTTCATGTAGTCGACTCCAAATTATTTGGGATTAAAGCTTAGTTTGTAGTTTGTAATAACTTCCCTTAACTAAAATCTTTACTTTAACACATAAAAAATTAGTGAAAGTACTACTTATTTTTTTCCTTTGTAATCGATCATGCGACGCATATCTAATACTATATTTATCACATACGCGTATATTAGATTCGTAAAAGAAATTGTAATTTTCAAAATTTTCAATTCTTGACAAATTGACAAATTTAGTTCTTAAATTTTTTTTCGATTGACAAGTTTGATTTCTAAAAATAAATACTTACTTTGCGTTGGCCGTGATATGGTAAATAAAAAGACAAAATATATTACTGAAAAAATTAAGAAGAATTAAAAAATTAAAAATAAAATTTATCAATTAAAAAAAAGGAGCTAAATCTGTCAATTTACCACTAAACTTTCAATTTTTGCCTGGGAGATAGTACGAGTATGAGAAGTCCAAATCAATTCAAGAACTTGCCATACAATACAATCCAGAAAGAAGATAAGCGAAAAGCTGGTCCATTCTTTTGCCGCCTTTCAAATTCATCACGGTACAGACCAGTCCTGCAATTTTAGCTGACTGATACCAATGAGGGCGTCCATGTCCATCACGAGATTCTTTAAACCCTTGCCAAATTCATCTATAAACCTTGAAAACCATTTACCAGAAAGATTCTTGATAGCCCGCCCCACGAAACTCTCGAGAATTCCAACACCATCGATTTGTGTAGTTCGAGCTCTGACAGTGAAATGCGGCAGCAATATGAACTACAACAATGGCTCGGGGGGTGGAAGTGAAAGCATGAATTTGAAGGATGCGTTGGCTGGTATGGTGGATGACACGGTAGAGGAGCTGTTGAAGAAGGATGAGAACAGGGTTTTGTTAGATGGATTGGAGAAAGCGACCCAGAGAGTAGAGCTTGCAAGGAGAGAGTTGGCTGAGCTGGAGAAGCAAGAAGCTGAAGCCAAGCTGGCGAGGGATTACATCAAGCAGCTCCAATCAAGAACCTCCGAGGCCTGCTTCTTTTCTTCTTTTGCCTACGAATTCAATTTGATGCACTCAGATTTTCTCCATTCTTTCCTGAACCGGGAATCTTTTGCCTGTGCATCTCCGAATTTCAACTCATGAACAACAAGTTCTTATAAGTTGTAGTTTGCCTAACTTAATTGCGATTCTGATTTGTAGATTGCAGAATGTCAAAAAGAAATATTGGAAGCAAAACAAATGGTTGAAGAGGCAGAGCGTTCACTGGGTATTGGTGGTCTTAGGAATGGAGATTCGTTTATCAAGATGGAAAGTGAATCGATCAACAGAGATGAAGAGAGGGTGGAGTCTATAAAAGCAGCATCTCTTTCTGCTGTAGTTGGCACACTTGCCGGGCTTCCCTTATCTTTAACTCGGGTGACCAGCAGTTCTCAGCTGATACTACCTTTAGGAATCACCTTTATTAGCTGTGCATTATTTGGAGTAACCTTTCGGTATGCAATAAGAAGAGACTTGGACAATTTTCAGCTCAAGTCAGGAACTTCTGCGGCATTTGGCATTGTCAAAGGTATACCAATCTCGTAAAATCTAACTTCTGATCAAAGAAAAGCATTACACAACACGCAGCAATAATGCATCTTTTCTGCAACAAGTTGATAATCATGAGTATAGTCAGCCTGATGATTATTGTATCCTGGATTCACGATGTAGGTCTAGCCATGCTGGGTGCCGGACCACCTATGGAGTTGGATATTGGTAGCTTCTTATCACATGCTCTTGAGGGTGCAGTTTATGTATCCGAAAGCCTGTTGATTTTCTTTTTTGCTGCTGTTGGTTTGGATTTCTGCATGAAATTGAGGATTTTAAGCCCATTTCCCGTTAACAAGTCTGTTTCCAGTACTAATGAATCAGAATTATAAAACCTCGTATGCAATTTTGAAATGTATGAAGAAATTTATTTTTGCAGTGTCGTCATCATGAATATGATGGACATTTTACATATAAAGTACTATTTATCATTTACTCTTCCATTCAAATGACCGGCAGAACTCCAAATTGGTAAGGTAATGAAAATCAATGTCCTAGTTTGCGTCTATTAACTTCTTGGTTGCTTGGGAAATACAGCCGAAGCCAGCACTTGCTGTTTCGTCAACCTAAAACAGAAAGACAGTTCTTCACTTCAAGGTAACAAAGCATTAGGATTTGGTGTACTAATTTGATATGGTGCAAACTTGAAAGCAAAACTATTCCATAGATCACTGCAGTTTACAGTAGTTTCACTAGGGTATTTGTGCAATTCTATATTCAGGTAAAGAATATGTTGTGATTATTTATTAAAAAGGAGGGGTAAAGCTACTACATACTAGCACTGTTAAGTAATCCGCATACTATTGTGGCTTGTGGTTAAGCGAAGAATGGTTTCTTTAGCAAAACTGAAGGAAGAAAAATTGAACTAACAGCTTTACTTGAAAAGTCGTTTCATAGGGAGACTTGAATGCAAGACCTTTAAAAAAGGGCTACCCCGGTGCGCCAAACACTCCCCGCCTTGCGGGGTAGGGGGAAGGAACTAGTATGTACGCAGCCTTTCCCTGGTATTTTTATCAAGAGACTGTTTCCACGATAGTTCGAATTCGTAATTTTTTATCACTAAAGAAGCAACTTAACTGTTGCACCAAGGACTGTCCTCTTATGCAAGACCTTTATGGTACCTAAATACTTGAAAGTTCTCCATCAGAATAAAAGCACCAATACATATCTCAAGGATGATTTTTGTCTGTCAGATATTGAACTTCTAGCAATGCTGTGCCTAAACTAATGCTAATGCTATTTTGGCCTGTCCACAACCAAAACTAATTATCCATAAATCCCTCGCGATCTACAATAGGATAAACATATTGTCATCTGTTCATAATGCAATACAAGGAAGAACAGTCTATAGAGAGCAAAGCGGTTGAACCTTCATCATAAAGCCATTATACTTTTTTTCTAGTGCTCTCTTTCTCCATCAGCTTGATCATCTTCATTCAGACTGTTAGAATCCTGGGAATGATTTCTTGGGACTTCCCTATTCCGAATTTCACTTCTATGCTGTTCTCTTGGAGATGGCAAGTTCATATGGTCTTCAATTCTCTCCTTCATATAACAGTGACTCGAGATCAGACAAAAAAAGAGAAACTTGATTGAAAAAACAATGTGTTAGTCTGCATTTTAAGGGCTGACTACCTCTTCTTCGGAGATTCTGTTTTTCTTTCTTGCAAGCGATGAAATGTGCTTTCCAGTGTCCCTAAATAATTGCAACCCTTGAATATCTCCATTCTTTATACTTGCTTCTAGCTGCCAATAGAAAGAGTTGGCAATCAGATTTCAATAAGGATGCTCAAGGGTGAAGAATATCCTTTACCTGAATGTGAATGATGCACAATAGAATGCTAGCAATTGGCAACCAGCTATCTTCAGGTGAGATTGATAAATTTGGTCTACAGTTGAAAGGGAGCTTCTAGATTAGAAAGAGGCGAGACAGGTACAGCTCATATCAATCAAAACTCGCAATTCAAATAGCACTCATGAACACAGCTAAATAAGACAAGGACCTTACTGCAGAAAAATTATAAAAATGAAGCCAGAATTCCCAAGACAAAAGGCAAGTTAATGTTATCGTTTTAGATCATCACTAGACACAGAGAAAAGGAAAATCACATTAACCGTTTCAACAAATAAGCCAAAGACCCATGCCCATTAAGGCATAACTTCACATTTTGGACAGAGGTATTCTCATTCAGAACCAATGCCATGTAAGTCCAAGAACCTTAAGAGAATAATAAAAGCACCGAATGTGTGATACATATTGATGTCATCTAACAATCATGTATAAGCAACATTGCATTCTCAGACAAAAAGAAATATGAAACGTTAGTAGATTGATGACTTTTTGGTAAAATTCGAGGTTGCGTATATTTATCATTGGTCATTCTCACAATTAATACTTGCAAACATAGAAATTCTTACCAGCAAAATATGCTGGTCTTTTTTTTTTTTTCTCTCCCCCTTAAAATGTCATTATGGAGATCTTATGGAACAGGAAATTAGAAGTTAGAACACTCAAGCACATAGTATTCTAGAGACAGCAAACTATAAAGATCACATAAATCCATTTTCATCACAAGATATCATAATAAAATTCATTCTCATATTTCTAAGGCACACAAGGGGGAGGAAAATTAAAGACGACATCAATGAATGACTAATGAATCTTACTTTCTGATAGAAATTTAGTTAGGCATTTTGCAACAATCTTAATTAACTAAAACAAAGTTGTGCGCTCATAACAGCAGCATATCCTCCTCTAACAAAAATGACTCCTAGCAATGACAAAGTTAAGAATACTCTACTCCGACCATTTTAATACTGAAACCATGATCTAAGAAATACAATTACAAGGCTAGGTTTACAATCCTATTTTCTTTCAAGAGAAATAAGATAGCAGAGTGGGTGTTACTAGGCGATGTACACCCAAAGGACAAAACTTCTTGTAACCAAGTTATACTTCTGAAATGAAGATTGTAATGGCTAGATTATGATCGTTTCTGCAAGCAAATCCCCTGACCTTGAGGGCGATGCTCTATCCGCAAAGGGCTTAAATAATTCATATCCAACCATTGTTTACAAACTTCAGAAACCATAGAATGGATACGAAGACATAAGCATAAATTAAAAGTTTTAAATGGGAAGGAGAAAAAAAATGGAAACTTGATGAACCTCAACCTCAAGTAAGGGGCCAAATATACAATAGCATACACAGCATAGCGCCGCTTCCCAGTATCCAACCACGCGAACAACCAACTCTACATTTAACAAAAGAAAACCAAGAAATTACTCACAAGATACTATATGTATGGCACCAGTAGGAGGAAAAGAACAGCTGTTAAGACTATACCGTATAAATTCAATTATGACTTTATTTAGAGACTGACCAGCCAATTGAAATAAGGTATGAAGCTGATGATTCCCATAACAGCAAACCTAGCATCGGCAGAGTCAATCACCGAGTCACCCTCATCCTCCTCCGGCGTAAAAGTGATCGGAAAAACCAGCGAGTTCAAAATGCACGCCCCGATTGCGACTCCAATCGGTGCATCGGTTGAAAACTCAGCTCTGCACGTCCCATTTCTCAGTTTTCTCTGCAAACCAGATAATATACCTCAAATAAAGAAAGAAGAAAAACAAACAACAAAAAGAACTTCTCTACGAGATGGGTTCATTGATTCCTTTTCGATTACCCGTGGAAGCTTTTTGCGAGGGTGGAGAGTACATATGGGTCCAAAGACTGGTATTAGAGATGGCTTAAAGCAGAGCGAAACAGAAGATGAACCCGGAGCAGCAAGTTTAAGGGGCATCATTGCTTAGATAGGGTAGCATCAAACTTCCGCCGTCGTGCTGATTTGAGTAGGAGGTTGGTGGTACAGTGGCGCTGGTTAATACTAGTACTTTGTTACTGGAATCTTTGGGTTTTTGCAGATTTTGGAAGAGTGCCTTAGGTTTCAGAGGAAAGATCTGCTGGTACTGTAGGCATTTTTACACTCCTGCAATCGCTCTACTCCATTTGACCAAATCACCTTCCAGCCTCAAGTCAGGTCTACTGCACCCAGTAATATGATTGCAGATTTGTATTTTCGCTGCCAGTTCACTGTCACGTTTAAAAGGAAGAAAATTTGAAATATTCAAATAAATTAAATACAATTTAAAATATATCTATATATACACTAACTAACTCTTATACATAATTCAGTAACTCGTAATCACTCTTTTAATATTCGCACTATAAATTAATAATCACAAACCATTACAATTAAGACAATTTATTTTATTTACTTGCAACAATCTACTAAAAAAAAATATCATCTCGAAATGTATATACTATTATGACTACTTATATAAATTGCCCGAAGACGGACCGAAAAACATACAATCATCTCTTGTTTTGTTTAACAGTGGCTCAGTCCATCTATTCAAATGAAACTAATCCAACCCCAAAAGATGAAGCTCAGAGGGTAAAAACTGAATGAGGCAAAATTTGGGAACAATTACATAACACCAGAAGCAAGGATTTTCTGTGCCAACCATGGTCGGGAGCCATTGCAAAGACATTCATGTGTGTTTAAAATTTAGAAAGGCTGTGGAATGTAGCGTTCAATAGAACGTTTCTTTTCAACAAATTTTGTACTGCGAACAAGTAAATGTAGCTCACTTGCAGTATAATTACCTTACTGCCTACATATTTTACAGGAAAGTTCATCGGAAAAAAAATTGAAACAACCATCAGGATACAGAGCTCAGAAAGAGGAGGAGGTGGGGGGGGAAGAGGCAGGGGCCAAAGTGGGTTTGTTCTAATGGCTTTGAATGTACGACAAACTCAGCTCATACATCATCAGTCCACAAAATTACAGTTTCATATATTTCAAGGCACATACATAAAGAATCTACAACATCAGACCTAAAGCCCACAATTTTCTTCACCTGCAATCCCTGGTTCACTTAATTGATGCCCAGATGAATCTACACAGGAGCAAGCAGCTCATTCCCATTCCAAAACATCGATTTAAATGAAAGAAATCGCATCCCGGGAGGCCCATTATTCTGCTTGTCATTTGACAAGATTGAATCCCAGGAGGTTATATCCGTCGTTGATACAAGACCACAATTCTAGCTTCTGCTTCTTCCTAATGTCAACCACCCAAAAGGTAAGTATGCAGAACTCTTAAAGGAGTCCCCATTGGGGTAAACATGAAGAATTCAATTGGTAACTTTAATCAGATGAAACTCCTACCTGAATATACATGGTGTTAATGTACACTCGTAGGGGTTTGACTACTAGTCAAGAATCTCCTTCTCTTCTGTCACCATCCTCTTCCCGGCCAGACACCACATTTATCTGTTGTTGCAACTGACAGCAATAGGAAAATCAGGAACATAAGAAACAAAAGTACAGAATTAATTTGAAGTTTTTCCTCTTAGTCATTCCCAGTGATTTTGCTGTGTTCAGGACATGCATAGCCAAAAACTTTAATTGAACCCCTCTGTGATATGAAATTCATTCTATTTATGCCAAGAAAATGAACAAGAAGAAAAACTCCTCCAAAAAAAAAAAAAAAAAAAAGGAAAAAAGGTACTTACTTGCATGTACTTCAATTTTTCCGCTGTTAATTCATCAGTCAAATTATTCATCCTGAGAAACTTAGAGACACAGAAAGATGAGCAAGAAAAAATGTAATGAAACAAATCATAAAAATATCAGAGCATTATAAATTTGCAGTGCGAGGGGTGCGGGGATTGGGTGGGTGGGGTGAGGGGTGGGGGAAGGTTGCAATGAAAGAGAGAAAACCTTGCTTGAAGCTCAGAAATTTTTAGAAGCAGCAAGCGTTCCCTTTCAGTAGCAGCAGCATCAACCTGTTCATTAACATATGAGGAACAACATCAGCATAAATATGGGATTCACCAGAAGTTAAATATTGTTACATGATATATAGAAAAGAATTGTGCCAAACATCAGTGTCACTGAATTGAAAAGCAAGAATTCATTTCCACACTTTCAGTTACATTTTCCCGCTCTAGCAGAAGACTACCCAATATTTTTATGTTGACTGTACTTTCTTCATTTTCCGCAATCAGGTTGTAGGGCAGCAGGTAGGAAAAATATACTAGAAGCAGTTAGCATATTACATGAAAATGCACTATACACCTATGATACAGAACCAGCCCAAACAAGTATCAACCCTAGCAGATAAAAATCATTTAAGACGTTGCATCTTAAACCGGGGATGTATTTGAGCTCCCTTCTGTACATTTGGAGGATCTCAAAGATTAGTGTGAGCAAGGCAGCCCGCCATTTAATGAAACCCAAATAAGTACCAAAAAGATTACTAAGAGAAAAGGATCTTGCAAGTATAGTTCAGTGAAGAATATGTTGCTTACGCTTCCATTATTCTCTGAATTGCGAGGCACTGGAGGTAACTTCCCATTTTGAGAAGCTGAAAGAAATTGAAAGAATGAATCGAGTAATCTAGAACATTTTCCAGAATATGCAAAATGTAGCTATTGTTTGTCTTTGATATTCAACTTACCATCTGCTACCTCAGCTGGTTGCAAGCTATTCAGCAAATTCATAATGAGATCCTGTGATAATGTTAACAATTAATATAAGATTGGCACTTCAATTGCTACATTAGATGTTAAAACCTAATGTACACAGGAAGCATTCATCATTAAAATTCCCTTAAAAATAAAACCAAACGAAGGAAAAAGCATGAAAAATACAATAATTGTTCCCACCTGTTGAATGGATGTCTGCTGAAAAAGGTTTTGAAGGTGAGGTATCAGAATAGATACAGGTAGGTTACTGTTGACAATTTCCTTAGGAGGCACCTTAGAAGGCTGCCAGATAATCAGAAAGGCATCATAACACATCCAAACAGCAATAATACATGCACAAAGCATGGAAGCAATGAGAGTGAAATTAAAGACCAAATTTATTGGTGTTTCTGGTTAACTTCATCCAGTATAGGTGGCTGGTTTCCACGACTTAATCTAACAATTTACAGGAATAGATCATATTAAACATGTAAGATATCCGGTCACAAACCATTTGCTTAGAATCAAATATCCAGTCTCCAACACTGGCAGACTTCCTCAATGGTGACCCCTGAAAATGACATGAATACTATATTAAGGAGCAAAAGAACCCCAAATTATCTTCCTCTAGTGATACATCAACTTCATAATTTGCTGACTTACTTGAGAAGATCTTCGAGGAACTGTACATAATGGAATATCCTATTGTACATGATTAAGTTAGCGATAGTCATTATACAAAATGAAGCATCGCAAGTGCATGTATTTACCTTTACAAGATCTACATTTTCTGATGTAACAGAAAACCGCCCTTTTATTTGTACCAGATTGGTCTTCGATTTGTCATCCAAAGAATCTCTAAATCCTAGGGACAGTATGACAAGGAATGAGACAATTCTCAACTAAATCCACCTCTGTGATGTTGTGCAAAATTGATTTTGCCAGAGGGCACTATCGATGAACTGCAATGAAATGAGATAGGTAAACTTGACTACCTCCTGATGATTTAATTGGAGCCGATAAACTGTTGGCTGAAGCTCGGTTTGGAAGCATTAGAGGGCCACTAAAACTTGGTGCTCTCCGTACTTGCTGACCTTTCTCAACTGGCTGCTGATTTTCAATCTCAGACCTAACAACAGAACCATAAAAACATTATTTAAAATAGCAAAAGCTTTTTTTGGCAAGTGTAGTAGAAGCCATTTTGGCCAAACAAGTTCAAGCATGCAGAAAATAGTGCATTACATAGCAAAAACATATCCAACGCAACACAGGCTGTTGGTCCTCGATTTTAATTCTAGAAAAAAAGGGTAAGCAATAGAATCATCGGGTTGACCCTAGGATCAAGTGGTGGAAGCTACAAGGGGATGCAAGAACAATCTTTCTGGATAAGGTAGTTCAAGCAGATAACTGGTCTTCTGATATGGATTCAGAACCAGATACTATGTGGAGAAAAATGACTCAATGTATTAGGATAGTAGCTAAAGAAGTGCTTGGGGAATCTAAAGGAAGAGTACCACTAAACAAGGACGTGTCGTGGTGGAACAACGAAGAGAAAGAAGCCGTAAGGAGTAAAAGAAAGTGCTATAGAAACTTAGGGAAGTGCAAGAGTGATGCAAATTTTGAAAAATATAAGGTCGCGAGAAGAAAAGCTAAAGAAATTGTTAGAAAAGTAAGATCCACAGTTTACGAGAATTTATATGAAAAGCTAGATACTAAAGATAGGGAGAAGAATATATATAGAATGGCGCATTTCAGAGAGAAGAAGACGAGAGATATCAGTGTAGTGAAATGTGTAAAGAACGACAACCACAAAGTTTTGGGACGACAACCACAAAGTTTTGGTTAAATATGAAAAAATCAAGAAGAGATGGAGATCCTATTTTGATAAGTTATTTATCGAGAGTCAAGTTCAAGTTTCGAGTGTGGATAGCCTTGCGATTTCGAACGAAAAGTTTAACCGTGCATGTATTTGTCGTATTCAGACGTATGAAGTTCGAGAGGCTCTTAAAGGATGAGACCAAAAAAGACAGTGGGACCAGATGGTTTACCGATTGAGGTTTGGAAATGTTTAAACGAGATAAGTATTGCGTGGTTGACTAGTCTGTTCAACAAAATATATAGGTTTAATAAAATGTCTATAGAGTGGAAGAAAAGTACTATGATTCCTCTGTATAAGAATAAAAGGGATGTCCAAGATTGTGCCAATTACCGTGGGATTAAACTCATGAGTCATACTATGAAGCTTTGGGAGAGAGTGATTGAACAGAGGATAAGGGACATTACACAGATTTCAAATAATCAATTTGGTTTTATGCCTGGACGTTCTATTACGAAGGCAATTCATTTGTTACGGCAGATGATTGAATATTATAGGGAAAGAAAGCAAGATTTACATATAGTATTTATTGACCTGGAGAAAGCCTATGACAAGATGCCTAGAGAAGTAGTTTGGTGGGTGCTAGCCAAGAAAGGTGTCTCGCTAAAGTATATTACTCTCATTAAAGATATGTATGAGGGAGCATGTACAAGTGTAAGGAGTTGCTCCGGAGTGACTGCAGAGTTTCCTATTACTATTGGGGTGCATCAAGGATCAGCGCTTAGCCCTTTCCTCTTTGCGGCTATTATGGACAAGTTGACTTGCACTATACAGGAAACTGTGCCATGGTGTATGTTGTTTGCTGATGATTTTGTGTTGATTGATGAGACTAGAGTCGGTATAAATATTAAATTAGAGTTGTGGCGACAGACATTGGAATCCAAGGGCTTTAGAATTAGTAGAAGTAAAACAGAGCATATGGAATGCAAGTTCAGTAGTAGCAAAAATATAGTTCAAAGTATAACTTTGGATGGTAGAGATATACCGGTGGGTGATTACTTCCGATATCTAGGATCTATTATTCAGAAAGATAGAGACCTTGATGGCGACGTTGCACACCGAGTTACGGAGGGTTGGTTGAAATGGAGGAGCGCGACTGGTATTCTATGTGATCGTAATATACCATTGAGCCTAAAGGAAAAGTTTTATAGAACAGCCGTAACACCAGCCTTGCTATATGGCACGGAATGTTGGGCAGTTAAAAGGTGTCATATTTACAAAATGAAAGTAGTTGAGATGCATATGTTACGGTGGATGTGTGGATATACTAGAAAGGATCAAGTCAGAAATGAAACTATGAGACCATTAGGGAAAAGGTGGGGGTGGCATCTATTGAGGAGAAGATAAGAGAAAAATGCTTACGTTGGTTTGGACATGTATAGAGAAGACCGAGAGATGCGCCTGTTAGGAGAATTGAGGGAAGGAGGCAGGATAAGTTAGATAGAGGTAGAGGCAGGCCTAAAACGACATGGATAGAGGTGATTAGGAAAGATATGTCTTTGTTACATTTGGATGAAAGTATGACGGTTGATAGAAGGAAATGGAGAGAGAGGATTCATGTGGATGACCACACGTAGCCTAGTATTGGTTCATGTAGCCAATCCCAAATTTCTTGGAATTAAGGCTTAGTTTTTTGTTGTTGTTGTATAAGTTACATGAGAAACTGAAGTTCACTAAATCACAGTGTTCTCTTTAATTTTCTCAAGGATGCAGCATAGTAAAAGATACTCAAGAGTTCTGTACCAAAGGCTCATTTTTAGAGTTACTCAAAATATGAAAGGTCTGAAGCTAGATAAATGTTGATATCATCTTAGTTATAGAATAAGTTGAAGATACACTATTTGTTTCCTAATTAAATTCCTCATTCCAGGTTCTACAATTCTCCTGCCACCATTCTACTGCCAACCTAATAGCATCAAGATAAAAAGTAGAAAACAGGTGCAAAATGGGTTTCAGAAAATAGAACAAAATCCACGATCTTGAGTTCAGTCAAATAAGCACCACCATACTGGAGGACTCTAAAGGCTGAATAAGGATAATGAACAATAGCAATTTGAGATTCTGGATTGAAAGAAGTCTGGGAAGAATGTCAAGGGACAAAGGTCAAACTCTCTTTCATATGCTAAAGTTATGCTTCTATGAAATTCATTCACAAAAATTGCTAGATTGGCCATGCAGATCATATGCCATATGTAGAAGCTCTTTCTTCCTTGTGCTCACCAAAAATTATCAAGTAGACAATCTCCATTCAACTCCTTCAAGTAAAATAAGACAAGACCCTTTTCTATTTTGCCAATTTCTGGTTCTTGTGAACTATCATTTCCCTGACACCATTATAAATTTTAGTAGTCAGATTATCAGCTAATCTGAACTCAACAATATCAATAATACTTGACCCTCGTTTATAATATACTTCATAGCTAGTGATCATCATGATGCAAGAAAACCATATTTTTATAATGTAGATTATTAAACCGAAAACGAGAGCACAACAAAACAATAATTTGTTCACCATTTCCTTTAAAAACCAGTTTATCCATGTTTCAGCATAATTAGTATCTCATTCTCTTCCGCCATAAACAAAATCATTCAAAACTGAAAATATAACGAAGTTAATAGATGTTTACACCTTTCTAAGTTGCGAGCGGGCATTGATTGGCTAACAACAATCCCAGGCATGAGTGGTCCACTTTGAGTTTGGCGTGTTTTGCCAGTTTGAGTTCTAGTCTTGGAAGTCAGTAAATCCTTCTCCGAGCCAGGTGGTGGAAGCTCAGTTTTCAATCCATTCTTTTTCAATCCAGATTTCCCTAGGTCGTCACATTCAACTAAATCACTTTTCAAGGCCCTTGTATCCTTTATCTGGCACTCGGCTGCCACATTTGGATTGCCATTCATCTGTTCGCTGAGATTAAAGATCGAGAAGCAAATATTTTAATTAGAAAATTGTTCAAAAAGACACAGTAAGTACAAGATAAATATCTATCAAACAAAGATTTTCCCGAGGAGGTCAGGTACTTAAATTCTATTTTCCCAATTCAAGAGAAGATTGATCCATCATAGGACAAACTGTTAACATATTGAATACAAATGAGATAAAAAAGACTTCAACATTGATTTGATTCTAGAACACAACTTTTACAGAAAACTGAATAGAAATGTGTATGCACTGAAAACTGCTGAAGAAAGAATTACCTGCAATTGGCATTTGTGGAATTTGATTTTCCTTCATTAGGTTTCCAAGTAGATGCATCCTGCCAGTATTAAGAAAAATCTAATTTGATTTAGGTAGAAAGCTTTCCAGAAAAAAACAAACAGATGCCAATGAATGGTAGAATCAATTGACCCCTTATATGACAAGGAGAAACAGCTCTAAAGATGCATATAGGCAGAATAAATAGATTACCTTTCTGTTCACATTCAAATGTTCACTTTCTTCTTTTATTTCTTGTACTTCATCTTCATCTTGCACCTACAACATGTGAGACAAATAAGTTTACCATCCCTAAGTCGATGACTATGAGACTCAGAGATTTTGCTGGTACATACCATTGATGCTTGGAATTTCAAATCCTCAATATCAAAGTTCCAGGCACTTACACCTCGCTGGTACTCACTCTGGGCAGTTGCAAGATATCATTAGCATAACAAGGTTAAAAAAACATGGAAATCCATCATTTTGATTTCCACCTAGTTAAGGCAAGTCACATAATGCAGATATAACTAGAGAAAACAAGCAAGCCAAGCAGAACTGCCACATACTTCATAGAAGCACTAGCATCCAATAAATCAATGTTTTGGAGAACTAGACAAGAGATGCTCTAAGAATTCTATTTTGCATACGACTTCAAAATGTACTGAGCAAAGTTTCGAACAAGCATAGCATTAAAAAACATGGATCCAAATGCTTGCTAAGGGACATAAGAGAAATCATCTAATCATAAGTACGAGAAAGATACAAACTTTTACTCCCTCTCTTGAACTTTATCCATCCAATTCCCTCCAATATGAAAACAAAAACAATTCAGTGATAATGTATTTTATGGCATCATAACAGAGCCATTGTTTTTTCTCTTCAGAGTCATCTCCTGGAGGAAGAAACACATGAAGAAGCATGCAATTGAAAAAAATAATAAAAAAAGGGGAAAGATAGACGTGATTGGTCTACAAAACACCCTGGTAACAACAATGTCATTGACATGTTGGATATGCCAATTGAATACCGATCAAAAGCAAATACAAGATCAACCAACCAGTATTTCTTCTATTATTACCTGTGATAATGCTTCCTGTTCGGCTGAAGGCATTTTCTTCAAAGCTAGCTGTGCAGCATCCTTCAGCTGCAGTTAACCAGGAGGAAAATCATTGAGAGAGGAAAGGATGGGCATGGGGTGGGGGACCCAAATACACAATCCAACACAGTGACACTAAAATGACATACCTGAAGTGCCTTCACGCGATTTGACAGTGGTGGCAGGTCCGCAAAGAGTTTTTTCACAGAAAGCTCTGGAGGATTTGCATTCTTGAAAAAGGAATGTTTCAACAATTTTTCTGCAGTAGGCCTCTTTGTTTGGTCTTTCACCAAGCACATCGCAACCATCTCTTTAAAAGACTGTTAACAACTGAAGATTCTTTACTAATCAATCGGCAAACGAGATAACATACAGGAATAGCAACTACATGGGGGAGCAATATAATTTTTCAAAATGAATTTATCCCCTAAATTGAATAGCTACAACAAATGCACACACCTTAGAAAACTTTTTGTCACGGTCATAATCAAGTCCAGGAGGGGCATTCTGTATGGTCATCAAAAGAACCTACAAACCAAGAAAAATTGACATATTAGCCTACAAAATTGAACATCAAGCACATATTGTATCTAAAAGTTATTTTTTGTTGCTTGAGTTCTGACATATAGAAAAACATACCTTCATTGGAGGATACTTCGAGAATGGCGCATGACCATGAGCCAACTCCAGCGCAGTGATTCCAAACGACCAGATGTCTGCCCTGTTAGTGAAAACTTTGACTGGTTAGTCAACCAAATTTTGCACCAAGGCAATCTCTACATGTTTCTGATGTTTACCATATTACATATTTGTCATACCAAAAAACTTATTTTCATCATGAAGATAAGACATTTTGGTTGCTCTTTCTTTGGCTGAAAATTACTATAAGCTCTCTCTCTCTTTTTTTTAGGTACGTGAACAATCATAAAGTGACAGTCTTCATTATGCTTTTAGACATACGACAGTATGAAACATGCAGACTCATGTTAAAATGTGGTTACTAAGTTACTCACTTGAAATCATACCCACTTCCTGGTTGCAACACTTCCGGTGCCATCCTAACAACAAGTATTGAGAAAACATAGAGACCAAAGGTCAACCATGATGAAAACCTATATTTCTTAAACTGTGAATATAGAAAAGAAAAGGAAAACACAGATGTCAGATCATACCAGCATGGAGTTCCGACAAAGGTATTTCTTGACCGCTGTCTGTCACCTTTGTCGAACATGCAAGCTGACACACCAAAGTCAGCAAGCTTTACCTCCCCATTGCTGTCAAGTAGTATATTCCCAGCCTGGTACAGACCAAAATTAGACTGACTGAAGCTCAAATCACCTCGCCAGTATTGGCAAAGCTGCTAAATTTAATAGAAGACAAGTCTCAGACTTCACAAACCTTAACATCACGATGGATGTGCCCATGTCGATGAAGGTACTCCAAAGCCTTAAGGGTTTCTTTTAGGATAGATCCAATAGCTGACTCTTCAAACCCATCTGGATATGCTATCTTCATGAGGTGTAGGCAAGACCCCTCACCCATGAATGGCATGACCACCCAAAGGTTGCGGTCAACAACAAATGAACAATAAGCTTTAATTACGTTAGGGTGATCTATCAAACTCATTGTTTGAGCTTCTCTACGTATGTCATCCTGCAAACGAGTATAAATCCTCATAACTAATCCAAAATGAGCATACTTCAGCTCATTCTTCTTGGAAGTAAATATGATATTTCTGCAGTAAGACATGAACTTTTTGGCAAAATAAGAAGCATACAATTTGCAAAATCTAACTCTCATTAATAATACCAAATTGAGTGCTGGTGTTTGACCAAGTGACTGGATGACAAATTTGGAAAAAAGAAAAACCAAAGAGATTGAATGAAGATTGAGAAAAGCAGGAAAATTGAAAATTTATGTCAAACATAAGTATCATACTCCTAAAATTCACTATATAGCAGAAAATAAGGAAACGAGGCTAAGTGAAACTTGATGAACAAGGAAAGCATCTTCAGACATCATGATCTGATAGTTGCTTTGGAACGAAGACATAAAGCAAACAGGAACAAGAAGAAATACACTTGTAAGTGATTTTTATGTAAAGAAGATCTTTGGCAACTTAGTAGCTGTTTGGTTCCCGCTAAGGAATGGCAATGGTAGTAGAAATGATAGAACCTACTATGGTAATGGGTTTGAATAAATCCTTTACCCTTGTTTGGTTTATCAATGTAATGGGAATGGGAATAAATGAAACTCCTTAAATTTTTTTTTTCTAACATAAAATAACCAAAACCATTTTTTTCCAAAATCAATAAGGTGATTATTTATAATGAAAGAAATGTTAGTATGGGAAAGTGGTTGACAATAAAAGGGGGGGGGGTTGACCCAAAAAAAAAAAAAAAGGTTTCCAATAACAAAAAAGGAAGGAAAAAAAAAAGTAAGGGAATGAAAAAAAGACACCCTTGAATTTGGATGGTAATGATAATTCTCCGATATTAGGCCTTCCATTCCTTTATTTTGAAAGTCATAAAGCCTAACCAAACATCAACAATGGGTTTGCTCCCATATGATTCTCATCCCTTATCCTAAAAACCTCAGATCAAACAGCTAATTAATTCACATTCTACAAGTATAAGAATGCATGCTAGGGTTTATGAATCACCTGAATAAATGATAAAATTTGGGAGTTTTTACTTTGCAAGTAAATGTTATCCCTTATGTATCCAAACCTACTTTCCAAATGACTAAACCTACAAGTTAATTTGGTTAATCTAGAAGGAAAAAGCAAATTAAATCCTTGACTCCTAATATGGAAACCATGAACCATAATAACCACCCAACAATGTCACGTCCCATGCCCTTGGGCCTGGGAACATGACTCAAAGGCCTAATAGTATTCACGGAAAACTACTTGGCCACCATTCCCGCTAAACCAAAATAGATGTCCCAAGTTGTCAATGGCTTTGAATCTATGGCTTAGTACTAATACAGAAGAAGATAGCTTGTCTCAAATCTCAACAATGGATCAGATACTAACAAACAATCCTTACTTTTGGGAACTAATAATAAAACACAATACAACCATCTATTAAAAAGGCAACTAGGAATGGAAATATCAAGAATTGATCATTATTCTGGAGGAAGTGCATTTGTAATGCGCATGCCTCATGAAGCCTACATCTAAGACAATTGAAATGTTTCAGTTCTACTGGAATCTACCCTACAGGACTCTATTGGCAAAGTCATGCTTTTCACAACCGTGTGTTGAATTCTAGATATGTTGTTAGTGTTTGCATGCTACATAGTTGACCAATGATTGTACAGGGCATCGTTACTAAACTGAATTAGACCAGACCCTTTTGACAAATTATAGAAGATTAATTATAGAAAGGAAACATGAGTGAGAAGGGGGAAAAAGGTACTATTGGGATATACTTTTAAATGACTTATCTTTTGTTTGAATTTTAGTTAAAAAGTTTTGCTTAAACTTCTCGTTAAATCTAATGTCTGAGAATGCATTGTCACTATGGAGTATGAAGATTCCATCAGCGGTTTTAACCATACGCTAATAACCCCAAAAATGGCAAAGCATGAAGCTAAAGGAGGTGAAGGACTTGCAATGTGGGATAAGCATCCAGTGTAAGCTCATACTGGCCACCAGAAAACATATAAAGCTTTCGGTACAAAGCAGTAGCAATAAACAACTCTCAGACCCAATGTGCACAATATTCTTCTGTTTAACAGACTAAATTTCATCAATCAATTCACCATTCCTTCCTCCACTCACCCTCCAAACGATTAATTTTTTCCGTCATATGCAGACCATTCGAAGACTTAAACTTGAATACTTCAAGCAAACTTTTCCGGGGAAAAAAATTGGAAATGAAAGATTAATTTCGAAGAAAATCTAATCTCAAATCACAAAACCGCATGAAAACGCAAAATTCAGGAAGTGCAAATTCGAACGTACAATCAGATCAAATTACAATAAAAACCACATCTAACAACTCAGCTGCTTTAGCTTCTCATCTAGCTCAATTACACACAAGAAAACATCAACATAAAAGAAATCTACAGAGACACCTGAATATACCAAACCAGCAACAAATAAGACAGACAAACACGAGCAAAAAGATGAGGAGACAGACCAGATTGCTGTTGCAGCGATCGAGATCCAAACACTTGACTGCCACTTCTTCATTGAACGGAAGATAGATCGCTCTGTACACAGTAGCGCTGGCGCCATAACCGACCTCTTCCAGACGCTTGTAATCGATAGGATTGACGGAGTAGATCCTCTGCCTTCCCCCCATGCCCTCAAAACCGCACGGTAAACCACAAACCGCCGATCGGAAAACCTTTCTGCAACTCACAAATAGTATATAGCTAACTGAAACAATATGAAACTGGAGAATCGATGTATGGCTGACTGCGAGAGCCTACTGATAGAGTACGAGCGTTGAAGTTGAACGAGCTCTTCTTCTTCTTACAACGCTCCGAAAAACTAGCGATATTTTTAAGATTTTAGGTTTTTTTTTTTTGTTTCCCCTTTTGTTAATTTCGGGCGATGTCCGTTGACTACCATGAGAAGCGGTTTAGAATGGGAGGAACAGAAGGCGGAGGAGTGACGGCGGGGGTGCTGACGTGGAGGAGTGTCCCTCGGCTACGACACGTGGATAAGCATTATAAGGGCCCGTATGGGACCCACTTCCACCTTCGCTCGGTTGGTTGAGACTTTTCTGACCTTTTTGGCAATTCCACTAATATTCAAATATTATATTTTTAAAATTTTGAATTTGATTAGAGTCAAATATTATTTAAATTCATTTATTTATTAATTAAATTTAGATTCGTATTAATTTTTTATTATTTAATAATATTTAAATTCATTTATATTCGAATTCAAAAAATATGGATTAATGTTTAAATTGTTTGATTTTGTTTATATTTATATTTTTAATATTATAAAATATAAATAAATACTATAGAATATATAATTATTATATATATTTATGAATAATTAAATATATTTAAATTCGTTCGTTTATTAATTTAATATAATATTTTATTTAAATTCAATTATTTATTAATGAACGAACCTTATTTAATATAAATAAATTCGAATAAACTTACATGTTTTTAAGAAGAATAATGTTAATTTTTAAAAATAACTATCTCATCAAAATAAATTACTTTTTTAGAAGAAAAAAAACATGCTTTTGTAGCAGGTTTTTCAACTAATATATTGTTTGTCAAAATTTGAATATAATTGTACTCTATTTTTTTAAATTTAAATATTTTATCTTAATTTTAAAAATATTTAATTATAAATAAATTATCTTATTAAAAATAAATTTTATAAAATTTTATTACTTTTTTATCTCTATAATTTTTTTTTACTAATTATAATTTAATTCTTTTCAATTACTAAAATAGATAAAATTTTAATTAAAAATATTTTTAAAATTTAGCTAAAATTTATAAATCCTTAATTTATATTATAAAAAAGAGATAGTAATAAATTTTTATGCAAAATTGGAATCTTGGCATAAAATTTGTACCCAAATAATATCATTGATTCCGTGTTTATTTTGTCTCTTGGGTGCAAACATTAATTTAGACTTGTAAAATTCTTTTCAATCTAAATTAAAATTTTAATTTAAAATAATATTAATTTAAATAATTTTTATTTTTTATATTATCATATATTCATAATATATATAATATTTATTAATATTTATTAAATTTTAAAAAATTCATCTCAATTAAATATTTATCCAAATACACCCTTACTAAACCTAACAACAAATTATTTATGGAATATGTTAAACACGAGGTTTACCTAATCTATTTTCCAATCTCTTGCACTGTGTTTGGATGGGATGTAATGTGAAAGGAAAACAAAGGAAGAAAAGAAAGTGTGAAGAAGTAAATTCCAAGTAAAATTGTGTTCCTCTTAGAATTTTAAAATTTCCTTCATTTCGTTGAAAGAAATTTTTCCTTTTAGATTGAGAATAGTTTTCTAGTTGACTATTCCGTCCTCGAAATAGAAGAAAATTTTCATGTGAAAAAAACAAAAAAAATCCACTGTGAATTTCCCTCAAAATAATCCGGCATGCCTAAACCTCCGGCGAGAAGCTTTGGACACCAAGTATCCAACTCCCAAACACATAACCCAGATTCCGACGCCTACAGCCCATTTCACAGCTTCCATCTCCACCTCCGTCTCGCAATCTCTATCTTCCGCCGTCATCATCCCAGAGCCACTGCACTCCTTGCAGCTGCAGCTGCAGCCGCCGCCGCCTCCTTCGCCTTCTTCTTCCAATTCAAGTTCTATTTCTCCCTCTCCGTTCTCCTCCGGAATCTCTTCTAATCCTTGAAAACACCTCCCGCTCCTCTTCCTCCTCCTCACCATCTGCACCTTCTCACTCATCACTGCCGCTCGTTCATCCACCGCCAGGCATATAACCGCCTCTTTCAGAAAATCCAACTCGTCCATCTCCAAACCGCACTTGCACTCCAGTTTCCAATTCCCGCCCTCATCTTTCCTGAAAACTCCCTTCAACATCTTCGCATCGCCCATGTAAATGTCAAAACGCGAACCTTCGCTGGCTGTCATTTTTTCTCTGCTGCCGTATATCACACCCCGAGTCATTACCTTCTCGGCTGATACATCTCGATGCAAGGTAATAAACCCCGGCATATCAGGTCGAATGCCCGATCCATTTATTTCAAGAGAACGTCCATTAATCCGAGGAAGAAAATGCAGTGTCAACGAATCAGGTAACGCCTTTTGCCTGGTAGAAAACGATAAATGGAGGTAAAAAGCTTTTATCTTCAAGCGCTCCTCCTGCTTATCCAGCTGAAACCCTCTGCACATTTTGTTTGTAGTATTTTGTGATTAACAGTGAAAGAAACTGTGAAGCAAGATTTAATATGGTGGTCACCATTATGGAAGACGTCGGTTTTGGAGGAGTCAGTGGGTGGGAAGCCCACGGTTTTTAAGATGAGTTAGGACCATGCATTTTGGCCAGCAGTTTTTTAGGTTTGCTGCGTGCGGAGGAGACTTCCGCTGTGCCTTCTTTTGTTTCTCACTCTTGTTAATGATGTATGGTTATCTTGTAATCTTGTGCCATAACAAAGCGAGGATTATTTACTGGTGACAACGTTAGAATGAGAACAGGATCTTGGGCGTCAGCGGCAGAGCGACGAAGACTGTTTTGGCGTTTTATTTCTCAAGTTGCAATGGGAATTGTTGGTGTGAATTCATAGTGTACCGTGTCAGTGGCCGTGCTTTGTTCGGGTAAGTAATTTTTTTAATTATTTCAATTAATTTTGATGATTTTTAATAATATGAGAAATTTTAATTTTTATATAAAAAATATTAATCAGATTTAATTGTCATAAATAGTTATAAAATTATTGTAACGCTTCAATAGTCTCCGTCATAATACTTCTGAATTAGTAAGTTTTTTTTAATGTATATAATTATTTATATTTGAAAAGTTGATTTGTTTATATATATATATATATATATATATATATTAAAGGAAGGAGTTTTTTATATTTAGTTTTAATATTCTTACTTCTTCTTTACGGTCACATTTTCAAGTCCATTAGTTTTTGGGCTTTTTTTATAGGAAGGCCAACGAATATTAAGGAGATTACTTGAAATTGATGAAGTCCATAAGTTCGTTGGCATCCTCACATAAAAGCTTTAATGATGTTTACGTCAGACGGTTGAATTCATTAGATTTAATTAAGATTTGAAGTCCAGATTCACTGAGTTTGAATTATTTTCTGGGGTCCAAAATATTGTAAGAACCCAAAAGGTGATTCTCTGCTGCGTTGCAATTTTGTCTTTGTGCATTTGCTTTTTCTTCGTTAAATAGTGTGAGGCTTTTTCTAGGGCTATTGTTGTCGGCATATTTTTCATCTCAGTCGAATCTCCCAGTGAATATGCATTGTTGATTTATCTTAGCAACTAGGTTTGCTATTCTTCGTTTGAAATTTTCATTCTCATAACTAAAAGTAGAGTTTTTTGGCGGATTTTCTACCATCAGTTTTAAAGTTCTCTGTGAGTGAATGTGAATGGTGAGTTTTCTGTGTAAAATATTATTTTTTTTTTGTAATATATTTGAGAAATAGTAGTGTTTTTGTTTGGATTTGAGATTAAGTTGTTCTGTTTTTCGTATCTTTCTGTCAATGAGATATTGTTTAGAGTCGGAGGGTTTTGTTGAGTCTTTTTTGAGCTTTAGATCTGGTTTTTTTGTGAGTCAGCGGTCGAGATTTGTGTATGTATTTGTGTCTGTTGCCTTTGATTTGTTTTGTGCAGGATGTATTAAAATAGGTTGCATGGAGTTTCATTCATTTGGTTTTATTTATTTATTTTTTTAACAAAATGCATTTTCGGCTTCTGCTCAATCGTGAAATCAATTTTTTGGCAGCTTTTTTTTTTTTTTTTTGAAGAGGGTTAGCAGAGATTAATAATAGCACTGTTTGATTAGAGTAGGAGGGGTTTGTTGAGTGTTTTGAGCTTCGGATGTGGTTTTTTTGCAAGTTAGTGGCTGAGATTTGTGTATTGATTTGTAATTTATTTATGTAGCAGTTGCATTTTGTTTTGCAATCATTTTGTTTTTATTCATATTTTCACTAAATGAGCTGATTTTAGGATGAAGAGAGTTGTGTTTATAGTTTTAGTATTTTGAATCTGAAGTTTTTTGTGACTAAGTAGGTGTGATATGTGCGAGAATTATGTTTAAGAAAATGCTATTGGTAAGTGTGTGAGATTTGATACATGCTGCACGTGTACCATGGTATTGTCATAGAACCAAGAATGTATAGTCATCCGTAATTCTTGCGTGGTAATAGATCAAATAGCAATTCTCATTTGGCATTATCATGGCGGGATGAATATTGTCATGGTACTAAGACTTAGACTTCAACCACGATTTTTTAGGAAAGACAAAAGGGAGGGACTGAACTTGGCTTTGGTTTAGTGCAGCTTGAATGTCATTGTTGCAAGGGCAAGCAGGATGTCTGGTTTCATTTATCAAACAAACTACTATTTTGAAGTAGATTTAGGAGTTTGCATCTCCACAACACCCTCTAATAAAGGAGGCTGAGGTGTTAATGAAAAATTATTTTGCTACTTAGTGTGAGGAAAAGGTTTTTAGGTGTCACAGTAGTTGGTGGTGGTGACTTAGTTTGCACTTTCTGTTAAACAATGTAATATTTTCTTTGTTTAGATTTGGATCATTGTAATATTTTCATGTTTATTATTCTATGATGTTCATTTTGTTTGTTGGCTTTGAGCTATCTACTTCTTGGCAAATTGAATTTGGTATATATTGTTTAATAGATGCATGATATTTTTTTATGGCTTTTTTACTCTTGTTCATTGCAGTCTTAGATTTGAACATAGGCGATCCAGTTATAAGGAACTTCAATTCATATTTGTTGGGGATAGCAATAGAGTACTTTTTTTTCAGGCATATCATATGTTGAACACCAATGGGTAAATCCCATTGCATCTAAGGTAAAGTTCTCAAGAGCTAATTATTTCTAGTTTCATTTGATTCCTTTCTATTTGTTACTATATATGAAGTGGAATTTTCAGAAAGTAACCATCACTGGTGGCAGCCCGATTTCAAGATTCACGGACTCTAAAGTTTTTGCTTTTGAGGACTTATCAGTTATGAGTTATGAGAAATCAAATCTTTTTTCAATGTCTTCTGTATATGAGGTTTTCTAGAACAGAACTGAGATAAGCTCATTGGATTTAGGGTACATCTTTTTGTTGGAATATATACCCTCTAGACTAGGTTATCTGATGTAATTATCGAATTTATTAATAAAAGAATTTATTCTTAAAATTTATTTGTAAATTTACATTTTATTTATATACGATATTTATTTAGAAATGATCTATTGTGTTTAAGTAAGTGATTCGTGTGAATGGTGGTCTTTCACAGTAAGGTATGAATTACTGGTTACTTAACATATAAATGTTTGTTCTTAACCGATTGATAAAAATGAAAATTTCATCATGTATAGGTTATTGTGTTATGAATTCCAAATGTGGAATGACGTACCTTTAGCCAGTGAGTAGTCAACTCACTTCATAGTATAAGCGTTTTTCGAATACGTAGAACAGAACCTGTAATAATGATTTTTAAAAGTACTATTTAAAAGAAACACAGACTATTACTGCTACAACGTGGACTAATACTCTACCGCTTGAGTATGAGTTGGTAGTCTGACGAAGTTAGAAGCATATACTTTGATATGCTGTAGTTGAAGTTTTTTCGTAAAACCAATATACTTGTATGTTGGGTATATGTGATTAATTAGTTAAGACAGACTTGTACAAGATAGCTTCTACGTTATATCGCCCCTTGTGACTGTTCGAATGATCTAATTATTCAGGGCCCTGGGAAACATGATTTTAATGTTTACTTTAGGATAGCTCTATTGAAAAGTGAAAATATTCCAGGCGTCGTGGATCATTGTACTAGAGGTCTAAAGATGGTAGATGTCTATTAGAGAGGTGTTAGTACACTCTTCCTCTCTAATTGCACGACGATACGTAGAAGAGTATTTTAGTCATTACACCTGTAGGTCGAAGACTTTGCTAACGCAGCATTGTCCTTGGGGTTAATATTTCCTTATGGTGATATTAGGAAATATTTAAAATACAAAATATTGCTATTTATATAACAGGGATATTTTGGTTATTTTAGTAGCCAAGGCGATGTGTCTGTTGATCCCTGGAATGGCTCTTAAGTCCTGAAAGATTTGGGTTAAGGAATTGGTCTTGATGTTTATGGATTTTATTTTATTTGTTTGATTTATTATTAGACTAAAATAAAATAAAATGTCCAAGAGATAGTATTTATTTTATTTAATTTAATTGATTAATTAATTATTTTGGGCCGAAGGCCCAAATTGATGATTAGAAAATTAATCTGGATATAAACTAGATAAAAAGTATAAAATTTTATATTGGTCTATTTGGACTTGTTAATTATTTATTGGACTGTTTAATAAATTTCAGAAAATAAATAATTGAGATTTATTATTTATGAGTGTTTAAACTCAAGAATAAATAACTTTATTTGGCCCAATGAATAAGACCAAGGTAAAATAAAATTTATAAAAAAATATTATAAATTAATTAATTTTAATTAATTAAATTAAATTAAATTAAAAAACAATACGGGATGGAACTTGTGTTGTTTCGCGTGCAGGATAACAGAAAGTATGGATGCTTTCTATTTGCACGCAATTGGATTCTCTCTCGGGGATAGATTGAAATGGATGAGAAATGAATTGAAGGAGTTTGGTGTTTTTTGGGCTATTCTGTGTGTGGGTAAATCACAGAGAAGCAAAAGCAAAGAAAACAGAAGCCTCTTCGAAGTTCAACTTCCTTCACAGAAAACCAATTCAAGGCTTATCAAAATCCAAATTTTAAGCCTTCACTGGCTGTGCTACGGGTACAATTTTGGAAGATTAAAAGTTTCGCGTGAATGAGATGTAGTAGACGTTTGCAAAAACGTGAGCCACTAGCCTCAAATATCCTTATGCAGATATCTACACCAGTGCAAAGAGGGTCATTCAATCACAGAGGTAAAATTTTCGTTTTCCTAACATACTTTTGTTTTTATGATTTTTGCTATTTTAAGCCTTCACTTTTGCTAGGCCATGTATTTAGAATGGAAAAAACTGTTCATTGTTGATGGTTGACATTAGCCATGACTACCAGGTTTAAGTTTTGGTTTTAAATGGATGATGGATTTTTGGGGGAGGGGCGAGGAATTTAGTAAATTGCTTGTGGTAGATGAGTGTTTATTATTTATTATTTGTGAATAATTAATGTAGGTCGTTTTTTGTAAAGATAAATATTGTATATGGTTAGTGGATTTGATTGTGTGCAAAATATATTGGGCGTTAATATAAGTATGATTGAGGAACCATTCGGTATTTTGCGACGATGATTTACCATAAAAAATCCACGCATGATGTCCAATTTCATGAAAGTATTAATAAAATTGAATATGAAAGTGTATTTTATATTTTAGTTTGCAAAAGCATAAGGGAAGTTTGCTAAGTTAAATGTGTTATAAGTTTTGTGAATTTCATGATGTGCTAAGTATATTGGGTGTCAATATAAATATTTTTGGACAACCATTCAGTATTTTGTGATGATAGTTAACCATTAGAAGCTTACGTATGATACACAATTTTGATTGTGTGTTAAGTATATTGGTGTCAATGCTATCATGATTTGGTAGCCATTTAATGTTTTGTGACAATGGTTTATCAGCAAAAGGCCATGTATGATGCATAAGGTGATGAAGTTATTAATTGCAGTGACTATGTGAACTTATGTGAATTAATTTTTTATTTTGTGAAGATATGGGAAAAGTATGAAGTTTTAAGGTTTTATTGAGGTATTTTTTCTCTGTGTGTTCTTGCACGAATAAATTGCTTGAATAAATATGTGGTATTTTATTTTTGATGGAAAACAGCTCTTGTTTGTTTTTAAACTATACAAAAAAACCATTAGTTGTTACTGATCTTAGTCAATCAATTGTAAGGAAATTTGATAATTTTTAGGTTGTGGGATTTTTTTGCTATTTGTAAACGTAGATATGGTGTATGGTTAGTGGATTTGATTGTGTGTTAAGTAGATTGGGCATCAATATAAGTATGATTGAGAAACCATTTTATATTTTGCGATGATGATTTACCATAAAAAACCAACATATAATGCACAATTTTATTTAAGTATTAACACAATTGAATATGTAAGTGTACCTTTTATTTTAGACTAAAAAATCATTAGGGAATTTTGTTCAGTTAGGTGTGCTATAATCTTTGTGTATTTTATTATGTGCTAAGGATATTGGGTGTCAATATAAACATATTTAGGTAATCATTCGGTGTTTTGCGACGATAGTTTACCATCAAAAGCCCACGTATGATGCACAATTTGATGAAAACATTAAAAAAATTGAATATGTAGATGTATTTTATATGTTAATGTAGAAAAGCATAAGGAAGGTTGGTAAGTTAGTTGTGGTATAAGCTTTGTGAATTTCATGATGTGCTAAGTATATTGGGTGTCAATATAAATATATTTGAGCAACTATTTAGTGTTTTGCGACGATGATTTATTTTCAGAAACCCACGTATGATGCACAATTGTTTAGTTTAAGAATAAGTTAACTTTTAATTTTCTATTATTTGCTGATTTTAAACTATTTAGTTTTTCAATTTTTAGAATTTTCTAGATAAGATTTTGTGCAATTCAACTTATATTTTTTCTTGTATAAATATGACATCATGTCAAATGAAAGGTGTGTGTTTTTTCAACCTCATTCTACTTGTTTTTGCCAACAAATATGTGAATGAATTTTTAATATTGTGAAGATATGGGAAAAGTATGAAATTTTGACGTTTTTTTGAGGTATTATTTTCCTCTATGTGTGCCATGATGGAATTTGTTGAATAAATGTGTAGTATATATATATATATTTATGAAATCCAACCTTTTTTTTTAACTATAACAAAAAAGAGTAGTTGTTACTAAGGTTTTAATATTATGAATATATGTTATTTATAATATTGTTGTGATGTGGGCTTTGTAGTATCTTTTAAGCAAAACACACAAAAACAGAGGAAAGGTTTACTACAATTAGCTGATTTGATATTACAGAGTGTTTTTGCATTTTCAGTTGTGGAAATGACAAAAGGCAGATTCCAAATCGTCTTGCTGAATGAGTTAATAAAAGGAAAGCCACATAAAAGTCTACTTTTTAGAATCATATGAATATGGGATATAATATATATATATATATATATATATATATATATATATATATAAAAGAAAATTCTGCTAAGTTATATGTACTGTAGGTTTTGTGAATTTCATCATATACTAAGTATATTGGGTGTCAATATAAATATGTTTGGGCAACCAATTGGTATTTTGCGACGATAGTTTACCATTAGAGGCCCACGTATGATGGACAATTTCATGAAAATATTAATAAAATTGAATAAGAAAATGTATTTTATATTTTAGTCTACAAAAGTGTAAAGGAAGTTTGCTAAGTTAGATGTGGTATAACCTTTGTGAATTTCATTATATTCTAAGTACATTAGCTATTTGATAAAAATAGTTTTTTTTATAATATTTTTATTATACAAAAAAATAGTAATTGTTAGTACGCTTAGTGAATCAATTGTAAGAAAATTTGATAATTTTGAGTATGTATGCTAAGTATATTGGGCGTCAATATAAATATGAGTGGGGAACCATTCGGTGTTGGATGAGTGGGGAACCATTCGGTGTTTTGCAACGATGGTTTACCATCAGAAACCTACATGTGATGCACAATTTCATGAAAATATTAATAAAATTGTATATGTAAATATACTGTTTATTCTACACTAAGAAAGCATAAGGAAATTTAGTTAAGTTAGATGTGCTATAAGTTTTGTGAATTTCATCACGTGGTAAATCTATTGGGTGTCAATATGAATATGTTTGGGCAACAATTCGATATTTGGCGACGATGGTTTACCATCAGAAACTCACGTATAATGCACAATTTGATGAAATTATTAATAAAATTGAAAGAAAGTGGCGAGAGAGGATTCATGTGGATGACCACACGTTGCCTGACGTTGGTTCATGTAGCCGACCCCAAGTTACTTGGGATTAAGGTTTAGTTTGTTGTTGTTGTTGTTGTATTAATAAAATTGAATTTGAAAATGTATTTGATATTTTAGTCTACAAAAGCGTAAGGAAAGTTTGGTAAGTTAGATGTGGTATAACCTTTGTGAATTTCATTATGTGCTAAGTATATTGGGTGTCAATATAAATAAGTTTGGGTAACTATTCAGTATTTTGCGACGATGGTTTACTATCAGAAGCCCACGTATGATGCACAATTGTTCTGTTGCTATACTGAATTAATTGTAAGCAAATTTGGTAATTTTCAACTTGTGGGTTTTTTTTTTTTTATATTCAAGCACATTGGTATCTTTTGTTATTAATCATAAAAAAAATAATATATATTCTATGCAATTTACATTGTATATTAAGCACCTGAGCATTTTTTTGTGGAGTTTATACTATTTTTGTGTCATTTTATTGTCCTGCATTGTATTATGCATTATATTGGAGCAGTTGTTGACTGGTGCATGTCATGTTGATTCTGCAACTTGTATTAAAATAATAGTCTTATTTTTTGTTAGGATTAATGTGTAGTATTAATGTGTCAAAATAGTGTTGGAGGTGTAGGAAATTTATCAAATTTATTTTGAAGTTACCTTTGAGAGTTGATTGTAAACTTCTTCGTAGCCATGTTTTGTGTATATGTCTTGAAATCTAAGCCATCTTTATGGGTGATGATTTTTATTACTGTTGACAATTTTACTTGTGAAAGTGCAACATACAGTTGTGTATGAGAAAACACTGATTTTGGTAAGTACAGTCCAACATTAGACATATTTTGTCCTTGATTGTTGTTGATTGTCATTGCATACCATATGTTCACAGGAAATTGGCTTCTTATGATTGTGAAAGGCATGTTTGAATGTGTCAAAGACATATTTATTCTTGGTATAGATACATTGTGCATGAGAAAGCATTGGTTTTGGTAAGTACAGTCCAATATTAGATAAATTTTGTCCTTGACTCTTGTTGACTGTCATTGCATAGCATATGTTCACAGGAAATTGCCTTCTTATCATTGTGAAAGGTATTTTTGAATCTGTCAACGACATATTTATTCTTGGTGTAGATAATTTTTCTTCTATTTTTGAATATGAAATTATTTGTCCTTTGATGAGTCTTTTCCCTGTTTATGTGACAATTAGCCTCATGCCTATTATGCTATTGAGAAATCCCAATCCAAGCAAAGGATTATGCAATGGCAGCCAAATACACAAAAATAGAGGAAAGGTTTACTATAGTTAGCAGATTTGATATTATAAAGTGTTTATGCATTTTGAGTTGTGGAAATGTCAAAAGACAGATTCTAGATCGGCTTGGTGAATGAGTTAACAAAAGGAAAGCAAGATAAAAGTGTGCTTTTTAGAATTATACAAATGTGGGATATATATATATAAGGGAATTTTGCTAAGTTATATGTGCTATAAGCTTTGTGAATTTCTTCATGTACTAAGTATATTAGGTGTCAATATGAACATGTTTGGGCAATCATTCGGTATTTTGTGATGATAATTTACCATCAGAAACTCACGTATGATGCACAATTCCTTAAAAATATTACCAACCAAACTATGAGGTTTAATTTGTATTCATTTCTTTTAGTTATTATTGCTTTTAGGTATTACTTGTTTGAGGACAACCAACAACTCAAATGTTAGGAATTTGATAAGTTTTCATTCCTTTTGCCTGTGTGATGGCTGCTGTTTTCAGCATTTAGGGTATTCAAGTACATTAATATCTTTTGTTATTAATTATAAATAAAACAATATGTATCTTATGCTGAATTAAATTCAATATGTGTGTTATAGAAACTTTTTTTTCCTTTTGCTTGAATCATTTTTTTGTTTAAATCATAAATATACATTGTTATTTGTAAAAGTAGATATGCTATATGGTTAGTAGATTTGATTGTGTGCTAAGTATATTAGGCGTCAATATAAGTATGATTAGGGAATTATTTGGTGTTTTGCGATGATGGTTTACTATCAGAAGCCCACGTATGATGCACAATTTCATTTTAAAAAATTAATAAAACTGAATATGAAAATGTACGATTTATTGTACACTAAAAAGGCATAAGAAAATTTAGCTAAGTTAGATGTGCTATAAGCTTTATGAATTTCATCATATACTAAGTATATTGGGTGTCAATATGAAAATGTTTGGGCAACCATTCGATGTTTTGCGACGATGGTTTACCATAAGAAGCTCACGTATGATGCACAATTTGATGAAAACATTTCATTAATAAAATTGAATTTGAAGATGTATTTTATATTTTAGTCTACAAAAGCATAACAGAAGTTTGCTAAGTTAGAAAATATGGCATCATGTCAAATGAAATGGGTGTGCTTTTTCAGCCCCATTCTACTTGTTTTTGCCAACAAATATGTGAATGAATTTTTAATGTTGTGAAGATATGGGAAAAGTATGAAATTCTAAGGTTTTTTTTAGATATTATTTTCTTGTGTGTTGTGCCATGAAGGAATTGGTTGAGTAAATGTGTAGTATATATATATTTTTGGATGAAATATTGCCTTTTAGAATCATACGAATGTGGGATACATATATAAGGAAATTTTGCTGAGTTATATGTGAGCATAAGGAAATGTAGCTAAGTTAGATGTACTATAAGTTTTGTGAATTTCATCATGTGCTAAGTATGTTGGGTGTCAATATAAATATGTTTAGGCAACCATTCGATATTTTGCGATGATGGTTTACCATTAGAAGCCCACATATGATGCACAATTTGATGAAAATATTACCAACCAAACTGTGAGGTTTTATTTGTATTCATTCCTTTTGGCTATTGCTTGCTTGAGGACAACCAACAACTCCAATGTTAGGAATTTGATAAGTTTTTATTTGTATTTATTCCTTTTAGCTATTATTGCTTTTAGGTATTACTTGTTTGAGGACAACTAACAACTCAAATGTTAGGAATTTGATATGTTTTCATTTGTATTCATTCCTTTTGCGTGTGTGATGGTTGGTGTTTTCAGCAGATTTGATATTATACAGTGTTTTTGCATTTTTAGTTGTGAAATTGACAAAAGGTAAAATCCAGATTGTCTTGCTGAATGAGTTAATAAAAGGAAAGTAACATAAAATTGTACTTTTTAGAATCATACGAATGTTGGATATATAAGGAAATTTTGCTAAGTTATATGTGCTATAAGTTTTTTGAATTTCATCATGTGCTAAGTATATTGGGTGTCAATATAAACATATTTGGGCAACCATTTGGTATTTTGTGACGATAGTTTACCATCAAAAGTCCACGTATAATGCACAAATTCATGAAAATATTAATAAATTTGAATAGGAAAATGTATTTTATATTTTAGTCTACAAAAGCGTAAGTGAATTTTGCTAAGTTAGATGTGGTTTAATGTTTGTGAATTTCATTATGTACTAAGTACATTAGTTGTTTGATAAAAAATAGCCTTTTTTTAAAAAAAAATTATACAAAAAAATAGTAGTTGTTAGTAAGCTTAGTGAATCAATTGTAAGAAAATTTGATAATTTTGAGCATGTGTGCTAAGTATATTGGGTATCAATATAAGCATGATTGGAGAATTATTTGGTATTTTGCGACAATAGTTTACTATCGGAAGCCCACGTATGATGCACAATTTTATTAAAATATTAATAAAATTGAATATGAAAATGTAGTATTTATTGTATACTAAAAAAAGCATAAGGAAATTTAGCTAAGTTAGATGTGCTATATACTTTGTGAATTTCATCATGTGCTAAGTATATTGGGTGTCAATATGAACATGTTTGGACAACCATTCGGTGTTTTGTGACGATGGTTTACCATAAGAAGCCCACGTATGATGCAAAATTTGATGAAAACATTACATTAATAAAATTGAATTTGAAGATGTATTTTATATTTTAGTCTACAAAAGCGTAAGGGAAGTTTGCTAAGTTAGATGTGGTATAATATTTGTGAATTTTTTTATGTGCTATCAATGCTTTCAGAACTGGATCGATCATCGAACTGAAAAAGTTATTGGTTTACGGTTTAATGGTCCAACCGTAATTAGACCATAATTGAATCGTAATTAAATTGGTAATATTATAATTTAAAAATTAAAAATATAATTATTTTTTAAAAAAATTATCAATAATATAGTGTAATTTAAGTATATAAAGACATAAATATTAAAATTCATGATTAAAAGTAATCATTTTTTGTTTATAACTAACAATTTAATACATTAAAATAGTTTATTGAATTATATAATTTAATTTACCAAAAAAATTATAAAATTTGACTCAAATTTTTTTTTTATAATTGATCACCGGTTCAATATTGGATCGGTTGGTCCAACACGGTTTGAACAAACCAACACGGTTTTGGGAGAAACTGGCTGGAATGTTGGGATCGGATCGACAGAGGCACCGGTCCACGTGAAGGATTTGAAAACAAACAGAGAGCATGCACGGTGGAATAAAAATGGACAAAAAAAAAGAGCATGGCAACGGCATAGAGGGATTAAAACCATACCTCTTTGTGCCTTAAACCTTGAAGATTGTAGGAGAGTTGATTGAAGCACAAAACCAGCTTTCTTCTTCCCATGGGTTGAAGCTCCGATTGTCAACTTCTTCACCTCCGGTGAATGGATGCTAGGCTTTTCAATTCTCAGAATATTCCTCAACTTAATCTTAGTTGGTGAGCACTGGACATGGGTTGAGAAGAGAAGAGGATCAGATTCATATATTTCCTCCGTTGGTTTCCTTGGCTTGGCTTCTTATATAAACAAGAACAAAACTAAAATCCAGTAAACCAAGAGCCACACACTCTGTCTCGTTCCCGGTTGGCTTTTGATTTTCTCCTGATATGAACCAAAACCAGAAGCCAGAAAACCAAGAGACACACGGGAGAGAATTTAATTTTTTTAATTTTCTTTTCCATACAGAAAGCCAAGAGTCATGAAACAAAAAATAATTATTTTAATAAAAATAGTATTTTCGGGATTTATATTTCAAACACCCGAATATTATTAACAAAATAAATTTTGGCTTCTCCCTAAACTCTTCTGAATTGTATCCGAAAAAATCCTATGGTCCAGGCTATTGGGCCAACAAAAAATTTATTATTTTTCTTGGACCCGAAAAGTCCAAAATAATAAACATTAATTATTTTCTTTGGGATTAAATAAATAACCCAATAAATAATTAATGTGTCCAAATGAACCAAAAAATAATTAAACTTTAATTATTTATTTCTTGGGATTAATAAAATAAATAACCCAATAAATAATTGAGTATTAATTATTTTCCTCTATTATTTTCCTCAATAAATAATTAAGTCCCGATTAATTTTCTAATTATTCAAACTGGACCTCGGCCCTGAATAATTAATTAACCAATTAAACCAGATAATAAATTTCTCTCAATTTATTTTATTCCAGTTTAATAAATTAGACTTCCTGAAAAAAAATATAACCCCTTCAACTGAGATCAATTTCTCAACCCAAAAATAATTAGGACTTACGAGTTATTCCGAGGATAAAAAAGACACATCGTCTTGGCTACTAAAATGACCAGAATACCCCTACTATATAAATAGAAGTATTTTGTATTTTAAATATTTTATAATATCATCATAAAGAAATATTAACCCCAAGAACAATGCTGCATTAGCAAAGTCTTCGACTTATAGGTGAAATGACTAAAATACCCCTCTACACATCGCCGTACATTTAGAGAGGAAGAAATATACTAACACCCCTCTAAAAGACATCTACCATCATTAGGCTTCTAGTCCAATGATCCATGACTACCTGGTGTGTTTCCGTTTTCCAAGGGAGCTACCCTAAAGTAAACATCCAAGTCATATTTCCCAAGGCCTTGGATATTTAGATCATTCAGACAACCACAATGGGCGATATAGTGTAGAAATTATCTTATATAAGTCTGTCTTAACTAACTAGTCACACATACCCAACATGCAAGTATATTGACCTTACGATAAAACCTCAACTTTAGCATATCAAAATATATGCTTCCAGTTTCGTCAAACCACCAACTCATACTCAAGTTATAGAGTACTAATCCACGTTGTAGCGATAGTAATCTAGGTTTCTACCATATAGTACTTTTAGAAACCACTACTACAGGTTCTATTCTACGTATTCGAAATACGCTTATGTCATGAAGTGAGTAGACTACTCACTGGCTAAAGGTAAGCCATTCCCCATTTGGAATTCATAACATAATAACCAAAACATGATGAGATTCCCATTCTCATCAATTAATTAAGAACAAATGTTTATGTGTTAAGTAACCCGTGATCCATACCTTACTGTGAAAGACCTACATTCACATGGATCACTTATTTAAACACAATGGGTCTTTTCCAAATAAAATTTTGCACAAATAAAGAGTAAATTCACAAATAACATCTGAAAAAATAAATTCTTTTATCAAAATATTCGATATTTACATCAGAAACCCAATATAGAGGGCATACATCCCAACACCACGGTCGGAATGGTTGGACTGGCCAGCCTAGTCCCAAAACCTTGTGTGCTATGTATATTGGGTGTCAATATAAACATATTTGGACAGCTATTTGGCTTTTTGCTACAACTCTTTCCCCTATTTGTGTGACAATTAGCCTTGTGCCTATTACGCTATTGAGAAATGTCAACCCAAGCAAAGGATTATGCAATGGCAGCAAAATACACAAAACAAATGAAAGGTTTACTGCAGTTAGCAGATTTGATATTACAAAGTATTTTTGCATTTTCAGTTATGGAAATGACAAAAGGCAAATGGCAAATTGTCATGCTCAATGAGTTAACAAAAGGAAAGGAAGATAAAAGTTTGCTTTTTAGAATCATGCAAATATGGGAAATGTATTTTATATTTTAGTCTACAATAGTGTAAAGGAGGTTTGCTAAGTTAGATTTGGTATAACTTTTATGTATTTCATTATGTGCTAAGTATATTGTGTGTTTGATAAAAAAACAGCCTTTTTTTAAAAAAAAAATATACAAAAAACCAGTGGTTGTTACTAAGCTTAGTTAATCAATTGTATGAAAATTTGATATTTTTCAGCATGTGGGGTATTCAAGCACATTAGTATCTTTTGTTATTAGTCATAAAGAAAACAATATGTATCTTATGCTGAATAAAATCCAATATGCGTTTGATAGAAACCCTTTTTTTTTTCTTTTTTTGCTTGAATGATTTTTTTTTTTTTTGGTAGACAATAAATATATGTTCGTATTTGTAAAGGTAGATATGCTATATGGTTAGTGAATTTGATTGTGTGCTAAGTATATTGGGCATCAATATAAGCATGATTGGGGAACCATTCGGTGTTTTGCGAAGATGGTTTACCATCAGGAGCCCACATGATGCACAATTGTTTTGTTGCTATAGTCAATCAATTGTAAGCAAATTTGATAATTTTCACCATATTGGTTCCCCCCCCCCCATGTATTCAACCACATTGGTATCTTTTGTTATTAATCATAAAGGGAACAATATGTGTTTTATGCATTTTACATTGTATATTGAGCACCTGAGCATATTTCCTTGGACCTCGTACTTTTTTCCTGTCATTGTATTGTCCTGCATTGTCTTCTTCATTGTACTAGAGCAGTTGTTCACCAGCTCGTGTCATGTACATTTTGCAACCTGTATTAAAATAATGGTGTTTTTCTTTGTTAGGATTAATGTGTCAAAATAGAGTCGTAGGTGTAGGAAACTTTTCAAATTTATTTTAAAGTTACCTTTTTAAGTCGATTGTAAACTTCTTTGTAGACTATGTTCTATGTATATTACTTGAAATCTGGGTCATGATTTTTATTCCTCTTGGCGATTTTACTCGTGAAAGTGCAATATACAGGTGTCCATGAGAAAACACTGGTTTTGGTAAGTATAGTCCAACATTAGACAAAGTTTGTCCTTAACTCTTATTGATTGTCATTGCATAGCATATGTTGACAGGAAATTACCTTCTTATCATTGTGAAAGGCATCTTTGAATCTGTCGAAGACATACCTATTCTTGGTATTGATACCTTTTTTTCCTATTTTTGAACCTGAAATGATTCATCCTTCGATGACTCTTTTCCCTGTTTGTGTGACAATTAGCCTTGTGCCATTGCATAATCCTTTGCTAAGGTTGACATTTCTCAATAACATAATAGGCACATTCTTTTTAATCTTTAATGTATGATCAGGCATACCTAGAAAACTGATGCTGTTGAGGTATTCTATTGGATATATGTTTTCTACATCTTTTATAGGGCTGATCACATTGTCTATTCTATTTGCACTTATATGTTCAATAACAGATCTTGGTACTTTGTCTAGAGCAAAATTATTCAATTCTAGAATTGTTTCATTCCTTGGTATTAGAATGGCTCTGTCCATCAAGTAGCTAGGAGTTGTGTAGCTCGCTTGAAAATTTGGATAAGTGGAGTTGAATATTATTTCGACGGGATCACCATTGACTTCTAACATCAAATTACTTGGGATTTTGATTCATGTAGGTTCATTATCATTTCCTCTACACTTTGCAGGTTCTGTGCCATCTCCTATTCTCAGTAGCCAGTTGGCAAAAGTTGTATATTCTTCAGTCTCTGATTGATGTAATTCATTACCTTGTTTAAGCCTCGTGTTCTCAGATAGTGTAAGCACTTCACAGTGGTTCCATAATTCTAATTGATTGAGTATCAGATTCACTATATCTGCCTTTTGACCTTTTGGCACAACTAGAAGGATCTGACAGAAATCTCCCCCTAATAGCACTGTTTTGCCTCCAAAAGGCTTGTTTTCATTGAAATTTATTGCTGTTCTTTGTATGTCTTTGATTGTTTTATCAACACTCTCAAAAACATATTTCAAATTCATAGGAGCTTCATCCCAATTATCAACACTTCTCTTCTTATTAATTCTACAAGTTGAGTGTTTGTTTTTATTGAGCATGTAGAATTTTTTGAGGTTACTAGAGGAATTTTGAATCTGCTGTATGTAGTCCTTCCACTTGGTAGTAGTAATGATGCAATCCTTGTTCAATGTTCTAAATAAGGACATTGAATAAAAATCATGAATTTCTTTCATAATTTGTTGAATTTGAGAATTATTTTCATTAGTAAAGAAGATGTTAGTATGTGAATGACTATTAAATAATTTTCGAACATGCATGAGAAGAGTAGTACCTGATGACACTACTACAAGGACAATCTTTGATTTTGATCTGAGCTTGTTTATAATTGTTTTGTAGAGGAATGTCTTACCTATGCCTCTATAACCATATAAAAAATACAGCTTTCCTTTATTATGATCAACTGCATTTATGACCTTTTCATATATATGTTTTTGCTTTGTATTTAATTGTGCATACATAACATCATGTTCTGCTCTCAGTATATTTGTATCATACATGATTTTTTCTCTAATGCATGTGTTTTGTAGATCTTTGAGCAACTCTTGATTTGGCAAAGGCATTCCTTCTATTTCCTCTAGACTTCGACCTTGTTTCTGTAGTAGGTTCTATAATTCTCTCAAGGTATAGCTTTTGACTTGATCTTCTGAGAGTTGTAAAGACAAAAATCTAAGGACTTTCCTTTGTCTATATTCAATATCATCGCTAATTTTTTGCCAATTTACTTCCCAGAGATTCTTGACATCTGCAACATTACAAAAAATAAGAATTGTGACAAATAAATCTTGTAGTTGACATCTTATCGCCTATTGAGCTGCTTCATCAATTGTTTTGTGCCATTCTTTATCTTCTTGTAGCAAACCTCTTGCATAGCAAGTTTTCTTGAAAGTTGAATATATTTTTCCATCATACATTCTAATTTCTTCATAGCTTGTAGGGCCATGGACATAGTTTAGTAACATTTGCATATAGTATCTCTCAGCTAAAGCTAGATGTGCGAAGATGATTCTACCAATGCACTTTTTATTTTTCCTTTTTTTCCATACTTTTTCCGTTTTGTACCAGCAATAATGTTGTGGGAATTCTGCATACTTCAAATTTTTTGCATTTGAATCTACTTTGTTCATTTCGAACCATTTTATAAATATTGTCTTCTTTGCATCTTCACTCATTGCAATATTAGGAAGAGAACTATTATCATTAAATATGATATTTTGCTCTTCATTAAGATGAAACCCCAATCTCTGGACTGTTGGTGTTCAAAAATGGATATCAAACTCAAATATTCTCCAACATGCTTCACATGTTGATATGTATCTACAATCCAAAAATGTTTTCACTTCATTCAAATTCCGCTCTTGTGATTCACTGTCCATGTTGATTTCAGCCTGATTCCTCTCAATGACTATTGTTGTTCTATTTGGACCTTTATTGAGATATTTAAATAAATATTTAATGGCTTTTGATTGATTGCATATTTCAACATTAATGTGGCTTTGATATTTGACTAATAAATTCTGATTGTATGGGAGTACAAATCTATTGTTAAAGAAGAATCCATTATTCTCAATAGTTACTGATGTATCTTGTTTTCTGTAGATACAATATCCTGATTCATTAATTGATGTTTTGTTATGAAAAGACTTTGGAAAATGTTTTGAATAATGTCCTGTTTGAAAATGAATGTATTAGTTTTTAACCAACATTATGTAGTATTGTCAAAATTTTAAATCATTTAATAAACTTTTTACCTTGTACCATGCATGGTGAGTTCTCGTATCCAATTCCACAAGGCTCATGCATCATGAATTCTGTTACAGTTTTATAGCCTATCGTATCAATAAGTGGATCAAGAATTTCTATAGATATTAGGTTATCTATTTCTTCAGGAGTATTCTTCTTTGAACTTTGATGTAGCCAAATGATGATGTGTGCATGTGGTAATCCTCGTTTTTGAAATTTAATGGTGTATACAACTATTTTACAAATGGAAAAAGTTAAAGAAATTGTCAAACAATTTGTAAATATAAAAATTTGAAATATTTTTGTTTGAAGTAACATACCTGAATCTACTTGGCTGAATATTTTGTTCTTTAATATGCCATTGATCATATCATCAAGTTTCATCTTGAATATTTAGACCTCAATTTCAGGCCTGTTTTCTGGTCGTTGGCCGGGTATCTCATTTAACAGGTTTGTTAGTTTTGACCAATTAGGATTGGCAGTAAATGTGATGAATAAATCTGGGTTACCAGAGAACCTACATAGTGCCATAGCATCTTGATAGTTCTAAGCCAAATAGCGGGTCCACCAGTGAATGTTGATGGTAGTATTGTTCTTTTGCCAATCTTTCTTGAATCTGTATCACCACACTCAATTGCATCTTGTACATTTCTATATAATTCTGTTCGCAAATTTTCTTGATTTTCTGAAATCCATTTTAGCCTTACCTGTTCCATGCTTGTGTAAGCATCTACAATGAACTGTTGATATAGCTTTCCTGAATAAACCAAAGTTAGTCCTTTACTGCGTCTGTATTGAAGTACAGGTGCATAGTATTTCCTTATTGTTACATAAGATCTCTTTATATGTTTTTTCTGTCCATCTTATACATAATTGATTTTTGGATGATATCCATCTTTCCTATATGGAAATAGTAATGGATATTGCATAGCCATGAAAGAAGGATGCAAATAGATTATTCATTGTAGACTTCCAAATTTCATCTCAATAATTATGTCACGATCTTTGGTTGTTTTATTCAGATTCCCAACAATTAGAGCCACAATCTCTGATGCTCTTGGTGCATCATATTGTCTTCCTCTGAATTCTCTGCTATGGTGCAATCTGATTTTGAAATTAGATATTTCTCCCGAGGAATATTTATCTCTAGCAATTGTAAAAACTTTTACCAACTCATTCCTTATATCCAGCATCGATATAAGTTCTTATGTGATGTCTGCTCTTATTTTCATGTTATGCTGCCTTTTGTTCAATGCTTAAATTCTGTTGTGGACCTTATTTTGTGTATCATGAAAATAGAGTTGGATAAAATCTGCCTCTGCTCCATCTGTCGGTATTAATGACCCAAGTCTATGATAATTTTCACCATTGATTCTATAAATGTATGGTCCAGATCTTTCATTCACTTTATCATTGACTTTAGCATCATAGAAGTCATGGAGCACATTGAATTGTATGCTCTGATATTTTCCAAGAATGTCTTTGATTTCTCATTAGTCACTCTTATGAGCAAAGTGTTTAGAGGCTCAGGTGGATCTTTTCTTCTTGGTAGTTGGACTTTTTTTTTTTTTTGTTTACAACATAATTTGAATTTTAGATACAGTCTTTTTGGTTGTTCCTTGTTTTTCTCTTGCTTCCAGAATATGGCATCACAATACATGCATTGAAGTGTAGGGGATCCATAATATAGTTTATGGTTTATTAAAGATATGATATTATAAATGAGAAGCAATTAAGTAAATATCATTGACATTGTAATTCATATTATAAAATATCTGTGGTATGAATGTTACCCATTTGAATAGTCGTTGACCTTCTTGAGGTCGATGTTGTATCATTTTGGTCAGTGTATTTAACCTTTAGCTTTTGTTTCCCTCTTTGTATATCAATCCTCCATTGTCTATGCATCTTTGCTTTCTTTGCTATATTTTATTTTCATTGTCAATTGTAGGTGCACAACATAATTTTGTTGAAAAGTATTCAATTGATAAATATGTTACCTGTGTTGTGTATGTCTTGCAATTATAGATCAATAGCATTCATGTTTTCTAATACTAGATCTCTTTTTGGTTTGTAAAGTTGATTAGAATAAGGTTATTTCCTTTTGCGGTCCAAAGCTTCTTTTCTTTGTAATCTATTTTCTTTTGCCTTGTCCCGTTGTACTGAATCTGCATGAATTCTCATATCATATTAATTAAGGTGTTTTTATAGCATTCAAAGAAATTTAGTTTAGGTATTACTTTTTATTTAGAAAAATAACTTTATTAACAAATAAATTTCTTATAGATATGGAACTTAGCTGCAACACATGGGTTGCTAAAGTTGGACATTTTTTTGTAGGTTCTTCAATGTTAACCTACAGATTGTGTTTTGTTATATTGAAGTGTCTGCATTTTGTTATCTATAGCAATTGAAGTATGATTTTTCATTGACTGTTTAGATTTTTTAGATTTTTAATAAGTTGTTTAGTTAATTGTGCTTATTTATTGATAATGTTTATTCTGAATTTACTATGTTTTTTGATAAATGATTTTTTGATTTTTTAATGTTAACTAATGTTTTTTTTTTCGGGTTTAAATGTCAGGATTTGTGGTGTATATATATTTATGCGGATGGTATATCGAATTGAGTGGGCATTACTTATTTATTGGTTTTTTCATTTAAAAATGACATTGAAATATATGAATTTAGTATTTGTTTGAATAATATCTGTGTCATATGGAATGAATCCTGTAAGATTCATCGAATAGATAATACGAAGGGTCATTTGCTGAATTGGGTGTTGTTTTGAAATTAACTTGCTTAAGGATATTGAAAATAGATCTGTAAATATAGTATTTATTTGGATGTGGATTATGTCATTGAAAATGGATCCTGTAATATTAATTAAATACATTGTTGATATGTGAAAGGACTTTATCTTTGAATTTTGATTGGTGTTGAAGAATGAATTGTCTAGTATTCTTTGAATAGATAATTGGAATTTGAAAGGGTTTTGATGCTTTCGGCAAATAATGGAAAACAAATCTTTTAAAAAAATATCTTTTCAAAAATCTGAAGAGACAGATATTAATTATATGATTAATTTATTTTCTTATAAATATATATAGATTTGTAGAGCAAGTTCTTTATTATTTTCTTCTTTGTTTTCTTTCATTGAAATATGGAGTTATACAATGGCATGCCTATTGAATATATATTAGTAGGGAAGCCAAGTATTCATCCATTTATAGTAGAAACCATGGTTTTGTCAATTGCACAACTGCAGTCGGATAAACCATATTATGCTTTACCTGATAGGCGAGCGAATAAAGTGTGGATGGTTTTACATTCTGGAACATATGATTATGATGAGTATGTTGAAATATTTATTCCAATGTCTACAAACGTGATTACTGAAGGTGTTAGCTGCTATAATTGGTGGACTGATTCTTATCCCTGGGTGTTTGATGTGCCTAGTTTGCAACATTCATTATCAATCATATTTTTGAATGAAGAATATTTGGAGGCTAGAGAGATAGAGTGAAAAATGGATTCATACATAAAGTTCTATCAACCCTTTGTTATTGCTATTGTTGAATCTCGAAAGGAGTATCATATTCATAAGGATTTGTTCAAGCATTGGGAAATAGAAATTTTAATTGCCAAGAGATTCAGCGAATACTATTTGGCTGTACTATGATGTTCAAGTGGTAAATGTGGAAGGCTCTTCTACTGGTGATGCTGAAGTGGTTGATATAATTAGGAAAAGTAATGATGTTATAGTTACTAGAAATGTTTAAAAAGATGTCATTGAGGTCGAGTTAATGCTTCATAGGTGATGCAACAATTTAAATGTTTTGAATAATGATGTATGACTGGTTCCTGATGTTGATGTCTTATATAGTGCAGTAGTGGTGATAATATGTCATTAGCTTAGTTTTGTTATAAGATGAATTGTTTTTCCCCCCGTTAGCTTCATGAAATTGCAGTACTATTGAACTATTGGAATGAACTTTAAAAGAAGCAGTTTGTGTTGATGGAAGTCGTAATCATTTGAAAAAACCACAAAAGGAAAGTGAACATTGCTTCATTCTCAGAGTAGATTGGCTTTCATGAAGCATGCTTCTCTTTACGTCATTAAACAATTACAGTGGTTCTTCAATTGGTCTATCTCTGAAAAGACAGTTCATCTTCTCCTGTTTGCACTATTTTTCTCTTTTAGATGTCTGGTTGAATGTGAGAAAAATGAAAAGATCTTACAAAACGTTTAAAACAGGAAGATGTTTTGTGCGTGTAAATGTAAATATCTTGTATTTAAGCTTCATTCACTTGTGCAAACTTTGAGCCAAACAATTGTACCAAAGCAGTTGAGGTTCTACCATGCTGGTAATAGATAGCAACATCGAATTCTGTGATGAAAAAATTAAGCAAGTTAGTGAACAGGGAAATGCTAATATGTATTGGGATATTGCAAGGAACATAAATAGATATATATTAGATATAAAATTTGCCACTGTTCATGCTTGAACGATTCCTATTTCATTTATTCACAATTTCTTGAATATGATCAGTATTTTGTTTGTTCGTTGCATCCGGATTTCTTTTAATGCTACTAAAAAGAGAAGATGAATATCACATGTAAGGACAATCTCGATTGGATTCATAATTACTTAATCAACACATTCATAATTTTCACAAAAGTATGAACTAAAGTTTTATTCATACATATATGTATCACTTGGCTATTATTATGTCAATGGTTCCATTGTCGAACTTCATTGATGTGATTGAAGGGGTAGTATTAGGTTGGAGGTCTATTATTTATATATAACTTAACTTCGTCACAAGTAAAGAAACATTAGAATAATTGTTTAAGGTTGTTTATTTGCACTTTTGAGGAACGTTGCCAAATTCATTAAAGAATTCGATCGACAAAGGTAGCATTTTGCTAACATTCTTGATGCCAGTGCTACAGGGCCTGTGGATGGAAATAATACTGGGAGTCGGATCTAAAGGTTACTACTTTTAGCTATTACAATGTGCACAAACTAGGAGGAAAAAGTAAATCAAATCCTCATGTATAATTACTCCCTTAAAATTTAGATTTTACATGGCTTCTTGTCTCATCTTTCACCAAATTAGTACCAGAATTAGAGATTTTCATGTCATCTCTAGTTTCCTGTTTTCTGTGATGAATTTTACTTACAGCAATACAATACATTCTTGATTTTTACAATGAAATGGGAAAAAAATTGTGCTTGGTCCTTTAGCATAACGCATCAAACAATCACTACATCAAAAGACTTCAAGAAATTCAAAGTGATCTTCACAAATATAATGCAACCAATTCATTACTCAACAACACTTAGCCACCTTTTAAGGAATTATGAAAGTGACTTAATCAAAATGACTCTTGTATGTTCAATAAGACAATTAATATATGTTGAAGGTAAAAATGTGAATATCTAATTGTAATAACAATATAATTTTGTCAAACTATTCAAGAGCATAATCTAGATTGCTGGTCTTTTTTCCCATCAGCTTTCTAATGATATTCTGCAATTTAACGATGTTATTCATCCAACTCTTTTGTTCTAACTCTTCTTCAGTCCAATTTCAATCTTTTGTTTGCTTGAATATCTGGCAGCTCTTTGTTTTGTGTTGTCATCTGTCTCCTGTAAAAGAAAATGGTATAGTCAGCATTGAATTAGCTAGTGCAAAAACAGATGTGGCTTTTGTTTTCCATACCGGCAAATTAGTTCTCCTTTTGTGTCTCTTTTGATGGGTGTCTTTGTTTGTACCATATCATCAACTTCTTTTCCTTGTTCCTCTGTTTGATGTTCTTCAAATTCCTAAAGAGTTTGTCAAACAAAAATGTGTGTTGGCACCTTTAATTATGTCTCATTAGTAATCAGTCATGGAAATAACGTTCAATGTTAGTTACCTTTGTCTGTTCTTTTTCAGAACTATATCAGATGCATGATGGATTCGTTTTATTGTAAAACTTTCTCTTGGCAATCCTCTTATTTGTTCATTGAATTTGACTTGGCAAATATACGTGTTGCCAATTATATTCTGCAATGGTCCAGGTATAGCATCATGCAATCCCTCCTATATTAGAATGGGAGTTTTTGAGAGACACGCTAATTGTGAAAATTCTTATGAATATGTAACGACATAGTCATATTTTCAGTGTTTATTGATTATGAAATGGATATACCTTTGCAACTCTTAGGGCTAGTTCACTTACTTGCATCCCCACAATCTTCTCGATATCTCTATCAAAGAAAATAAAACGCTCGTGTTGTGTGGTCACCAACAATAACCTCAACTCGATATATGCATTTCCAAGATTTTAGTGTGTGTTTTTTTTTTTTGGAATTCATAATCCAGATTTGTTCAGCAGTTTATGGTTACCTTGAATCTGGGTAATCTCCTATTTTAATCCATGATTCACATACCAGCTTGTTTCCATAAGTTTTGAGTTTCTTTCTACATCTTGTGCAAGAATTATATCTCCATCCAGTATATGTGTCAATGTCCAACACAATAATGCTACAGTAATATGTTCTTTCTTGATTCAACAGGTCAATTGCAACAAGGTGGATTTATTTTTTCTTTTTTTTTCTATGGTATAATAATGGAAATCTATGCTAATGAATACACAAACAAATAGAATAAAGATACCATGAACACGGGTGTGGAGTAAAATAACTTGGGCAAATCGAAAAATGTATAACATAGTTTTGTGCAATATTTGAGTACCATTTTATCTCCGTTACTGATCATTGCATTTACTCAGCCAAAGTTCTCTTGTTTTCCTTATATTGTTGTGCAGTTAACACAACAGTTCCAATTGTCAACTCTATTGCTATTTCTGCTTTATGGTCTTTCTCACACCTGTTTAATGGATGAGAAGGTAGAATTCTTATGCAGTTTTCTTCATACATTTTTGCATATTTGATTTTTTCAGGGTTTGTCAAATTTCTACTTACCTCTATATGAAGTTTTCTACTTCTGCAATTTGCAAGTTAACGTAGATCTTTGTTGCATTGCTACTTGATATTGATGCATGGCCTTGGTTATTTTTCATTATCATCGACGTGAAAACAACAATCTATACTGTTTGGCTACCGAGCACATCTGTTTGCTTGATCACATTTGCATTGTTTCCTCAAAGCGTGACATGTATCTCCTTTCCCCTACAATTCAAAATAGTTTCAATCAGTAATATATTTACTTATGTATATGTATTTTTAGATATCATGGCAAAATCTTACTTGTCATTCTTTATTGTTCCAAACTGTAAATCTACTTGGTTTCCCATTCGAGACCTTTGTTCAATAGCTGAAACTCCTGTTATCATTCCAATTGTATCTGGAACAGAATTGAGGCAAAAAACATGTATATCATTTCAGACTGTTTCTCATACTTAGCAAATGTAAGAACTAATAAGATTCTGCTCAACATCTTTCGTTGTGGACCACTGCATGTACATATCATTTTGGTCGATTATAAGCATGATTCTTTCAAAACCTATATTATTATTTATACATAATTAATCAAATAAAGTTTTCAGTTTCTTCATGTGCTAGTTATAAGTATTTTCAATCACAGATTCTGATGCAAACCAAATGGTCAGTAAATCATATGAATGCATGACTGCAGGTATAACATAGTGCAAAAGCGTGATAGAAGAATATGCTATTCATCTATTACCAACTAAGAGGGCAATATCTCCAGCGTGGGCTTCAATATATTCATACTGCACAAAACAGAATTTGTATCTTGGTATTTCTGGTAGGTCCTCCTTCAATTCCTCTATGCATGTGCTTCTATCAATGACAATCTGTAAATTCTCATCCACCACTTTGTAGTTTGGCCTAGGTGATTGAAGGTTGAAGTTCTTCATGATTTAAAAATTCCCTTCTTCAATAGTATTCTAAAAATTTGGGACAAATTTGCTTCTAATCATACAATGCTTCGTGTTCTCCTAAATAAGCAACAATTACCATCAAACAACGTATACATAAGTAATAACATTGACAATTGACAGTTGTATCTAGAAGTAATATTTCTCCTAGCATATTCCAGAATAAAAAAAATACTCCTAACAAATATATCAATATGTTTCATTTTTCACAGATATTGAACAGATATTAAGAGCATAAAATCTGTCAATAGGTAACAAATTTTTTAATAGACATTGAAGGATGTAAATCTATAAGAAAAGGTAACAATTTAACAGATATCATGTATCAGGCATGCTTAGAACTGCTTATATATTTGCATCCAAGGCCAAAAAATCAACAGTCATAATCTCTCTTGGTTTTTGAGCATTATATGTATCCCACATTCATATGATTCTGAATAGCACACTTTTATCTTGCTTTCCTTTTGTTAACTCATTCAGGAAGATGATTTAGAATCTACCTTTTGTCATTTCCACAACTCAAAATGCAAGAACAGTAATATCAAATCTGCTAACTGCAATAAACTTTCCCTCTATTTTTGTGTTTTTGGCTTAACAATACCTATCCATCTATTATATAACAGACGCATTTATATAGAGTAGTGATTTCGTAAACAGTAATGAACTTATGAACACTTAATTACCTGATGATGAGATTTGAATCTAGTCATATACCTCAAATCAGCTCACTTAATGTTGAGGAAGGATCGAAGAGCCTAAAAAGGATATCAGAATATGATCAATTAAATACTAGAAGATAATAAAGAGATGAAGTCGAGGAAGATATGAGTCATAATAGATCTGAGCATTTCAATTTCTGAGATCTATATCATTACATTCAGATTCTTTGAATCATGAAAGATTAAAGGATGAATAAAGCATAAGGGGGACTGATTGTAGACAAAAAATTGAACAGACAAAAGACGATAAGATGCAGGAATCGAAGAGGTGAGGAAGAAATTGAAAGGATGAAGAATTGGGTTTGCAAGATAGTCAAGTCAAAGACAGTATATCTGAGTAAACCATAAAGAAGCCGAAGCAAGCCGGTGGAGTCAAAGCCTATGTATCTAAGTAAATCATGAAGAAGGAGAAGGAAGCCGAATAAAGAAGTAACGAACCAAGCCGGATGCTTCCTCAGGAATTCAGATGCCATGTGTCATGCTCTCTGACAATTGCACATGACACATAACTGTTGGGAGATATATCCTCTTAGACTAGGTTTCTGATATAAATATTGAATGTTTTAATAAAATAATTTATTTTTCCAAAATTTGTTTGTGAATTTACAATTTTATTAGTGCACAATTACGTTTGGAAAAGACCCATTGTGTTTAAGTAAGTGGTCCATGTGAATGGAAGTCTTTCACAGTAAGGTATAGATCACGGGTTACTTAACACATAAATGTTCGTTCTTAACCGATTGATGAGAATGTGAATCTCATCATGTCTAGGCTATTATGTTGTAAATTCCAAATAGGGAATGACTTATCTTTAACCAGTAAGTAGTCCACTCACTTCATGACATAAGCGTATTTCGAATACGTAGAACATGACCTGTAGTAGTGGTTTCTTAAAGTATTATATGGTAAAAACCTAGACTACTACCGCTACAGTGTGAACTAGTACTCTACGACTTGAGTATGAGCTGGTGGTCTGACGAAACTGGAAGCATATACTTTGATATGTTATAGTTGAGGTTCTATCGTAGGGCCAATATACTTACATGTTAGGTATGTGTGACTAGTTAGTTAAGACAGATTTGTACAAGATAATTTCTATACTATATCACCTTTTGTGGTTGTCTGAATGATCTAAACATTCAGGGCCCAGAGAAATATGACTTGGATGTTTGCTTTAGGGTAGCTCCCTTAGAAAGCGGAAACAATCCAGGAAGTCGTGGATCATTGGACTAGAGGCCTAAGGATGGTAGATGTCATTTAAAGAGGTATTAATACACTTCTTCCTTTCTAAATGTACGGCGATGTATAGAGGGGTATTTTATTTATTACACCGGTAGGTCGGAGACTTTGCTAACGCAACATTGTCTTTGGGGTCAATATTTCCTTATGGTGATATTAGAAAATATTTAAATGTAAAATACAGCTATTTATATGGCAAGGGTATTTTGGTCATTTTAGTAGCCAAGTCAGTGTGTTTTTTGGTCCCCAATATAGACCGTGAGTCCTAATTAAATACAGGTTAAGAAATTGATCTTAAATTAAATAGAATTTATTTTATTTAAGTAGCCTATTTAATTGTTGGGCTAGAATAAAATAAAGGTTCATGGAGAGAGAGAATTAATTAAATTAGTTTGGTGGGTTAATTAATTATTCAGGGTTTTGGCCCAATTTGAATAATTAAAGATTAACCTGGGACTAAACTAATATAGGGCCTATTAATTGGACTAGTTTATTTGGGCTGAAAAATTAATTATTAATTGAGTCATTTATTTCGTTCTAATTAGAATAATTAATTAAGCCCAAAAAGTTAAACTAAGAGTCCAATGGCCCAATCCAGTTTAACCTAGGATTTTTATTTAGGTTAAACAAGAGGATTGGATATAACGTTTAATTCTTTGAGATGGCTTCTTCTCTGTGAAAAAAAAGGCCAGACGTCTCTCTCTCTTTCTCTCCAGAAAAAGGTTCCTTAGTCTGTAGTTGTTCACCAAACAGATTTAGACAGGCCATATATTGGAAGATCGAGAGTTTGACATTCACCTATATGCAAAGACGGAGTAGGAGGCTTGCAGGAATCGCACCAGAGGCTTCCACCAGCGTACCCATCCCGATAGCACACACTCCGGTCAAGTCAACTCTTAGAACGAGGAAAAGAGGTAAAATTTTTAAACCTCATAATCCGTGTAGAGCACAACCGGCACCGGCTAGGGCTGCCGGAGCCGGCGCTAGCTCTGTTCGGAGTATCCCCTGTGTTTTAGGTTTTTCCAGTTTTTGATCTTCGCTTCCACTGCGTACCATGTGTTTTTCGCTTTCTATGCTTTCAATTGGTATCAGAGCATGATGGTTTTGTGAAAATATTGGGAGCATGCATCTAGATGAATAAAACTGGACACATTTGTGTGTTTAAAATTGTGATCCTTCGTTGTTTATGGTATGGATAGATTCTCTGTTAAACCTCGCGGGTGGAGGTATAGGAGATGTGTAATTTACTATTTTTCTTAGCAAATCGCGTAAGCCCAATATTTATGGGTATAGGCGATTGTTGGTTTTGGTTAGTAGTGGCAACTGGGCCGGCCCGCACGGTTTCAGGCCGTGCCGGGCCCGATGACCAGCCCGCCTGGAGGGTAGGCCGGTCCCGGGCCGGGACCTTGGCCCGTGTGGCCTGCGGACTGGCCCGTGGCTTATTCCTTTTTTTTCCCTACTTAACATAATTTTTTATATCCTTCTTTAACACATAAATTAAGTATATGATAAGCACACCTAGTATGAAATAAAATACCATCTAACATAGGATTCATAGTATTTTTTAAAATTGTTATGGCAAAATTATTATTTGAAGCATTATCTAAATAAATAGAAATAATTTTATTTAAAATCCTATATTCACGACATGTTTGAGTAATCATTCTAGCTATACTACTACCTACACAAGGATATTCAAATAATTTAAAACAAATAGTTCTTTTTTGTACTAACCAATCATGATCTATCCAATGACATGTAATGCATAAATAATATTCATTAGTAATTGCAGTCCAACCATCACAAGTATGAGTAAATTTTCAATTACAAGAATCAAACATAGCAATTAGATACTCTTTCATTTCTTTATATATCTTTATTATATCATTTTTTAATATTGTTCTAGGAATTCTTTTCCATGCTGGTTGACAATTATTTTGCATATATTGTTCATAATGTGGATTTTCTGTAAAATTAAAAGGTAATTTAGTTTGAACAATCATTTTAGCAAATGCATTTCAATTTTTTCTATGATCATATTAAAAATTACCAACCATTTGACCTCCTGTAGTACGTATTTATTATTGTTTAAGTAAGTTTTCTAACCAATCATTATGTGACCTTTTCATATGTCTAACTAATGTTCTCGTCCCTCCTCCCTTCTTATGTGCATATACCGCTTTACAAATTTTACATGTTGCCATATCACTATCATTATCTTTTTCAAAAAGATTCCAAACCATAGATGTTTTTGCTTTAGTTGTAACATCCGTTGTTTCAACATCATCCTCACCTATATTAGATGCGTCAGGATTAATTATTGGAGTTGATTGTGATTGTGAAACATTAACACTAGACCTACTAGGACCTTTATCTTCATTACCTATTTCATTATTTATTAAATTCAAAGTTGGATCTATATTAAAATCAAAATGTGCAGATGATTGGGATGAAGAAAAATGATGATATTGATTTGGATCCATTATTTCTTTAAAAAAAAACAAGCAATCAAAATTCAAATAAAAGTTTAAAAAAAAGTATTAACAAATAATGAAATAAGAGAATTGAAAAATATAAATAACAAATTAATTTAAGAATTAAACAAATAACTAAAACAAATAAACAACCAATAAAGCTAAAATAAAAGAATGTAAGATTAAGAAATACTAACTTGTTGATGACCAAAATTCAAGAATAATAATATTTTGTTGAGCTTTTAACTTATTGTATCCACTATTCTGCTACTCAACAATCTTCCAAAATATGAAGACTTTCTTGAAGAATTGAAAAAGTATAACACAAAAATAAATTCTATTCTAATACTCTTTATAGAGAAAATGAATAAATTTGAGGATTATGAGAGAAAGATGAATGGAAATAAGAGAGAATTGGAGAGAATTGGAGAGAGTTTGAGAGAATTGGAGAGTGTTGATGAGTTTTGGGTTGAATTGGGGGGTATTTATAGAGTTTTGGGGGTTAGGGACCAAATTGCAAAAAAAAATAATAATTCAGCTGTTTTAGGGCTTAAATTGCAAAAAAAAAAAAATTAAAGGACAAAAAAAAAAAAAAAACCAGAGGGCGGGCTAGGGATTTTACCCCTTGGCCCGGACCGGCGCACAGTGCTTGGTCTGCCGAGAAGGCCGGGACCGGCCCGGCCGGACACGCCGGCCCGGTTGCCATTGCTAGTTTTGGTTGATTTCATTGTAATTAGTTTGAAATCGGAGAGCCAACAAAGCCAGAAGTTGTGCAGAAAAACAGGGGAAATTTATAAAAAAAAAACTACAAAAGAGCTGGTCAGACTGCAACCGGCGCCGGCTTAGGGTGTTGGAACAAGCACCGGCTTGGGTTTGGAAGGCCGGTTCGCGCACTGGTTTCTCGTGGGTCCTAGTTCTGTGCGGTGGGTGCAGTGGACCACAGTGTAGATGGGTGCATGATCCAGTGTGGCGGGTGCAGTGGACCAAGGAGAAATTTTTTAATTTTCCTTGTAATTTTTCTTGCAATTTCTTTTTGTTTTGGGCTCCATACCAGACGAAGTTAATATTTTGTAATAGTTAATATTCATGGAATATTTTTGCATGAAAAATATTAGTAAGGGATTTTAGGATTAAACATGACCATTAATTAATTAATTAATATGTTTAATTCTATTATTTGGGCACTTAAGTTTAAAAATAGAAGAGCATGAAAACGTCTACTGTTTTCTAGCATACTATTTATTTTTTGTTATGTGCACGTTTTCTCAAAGACCAAAGTCTTTGAGAATATTTTTGACAGGGAAAATATTTTTTTACAAATTAAATGGTTATTTTAATTTGAACAAAAATTAATCCTTAGATATTTTTTCAAATGTTTTAATCATTGAGATAGAAAATATATTTGATTTAGATATTTTTGTAAGGTTAAAATAGAAAGCCATTTTGTTTTAATTTTGGCACAAGAAAAATTATTTTGTCAAATAAACTTGAGACCAAAGTCTCTAGAAAGTTTTAATTGGAAAATTTTTGAAATCATTAAGTTTTTAACTTAAATAAAATTAGTCTATGGAAAAAACTCTCAAATGATATAAATTTTGACATAGAGATTTTTATGGACTTAAACATTTTATTTTTAAGTTAAGGGAAAACTTAATGAAAATTTTCAAAAGGATATTTTTCAAAAAACCCTTGTTTTAAAAGACTAAGTGGGAGAGGGATTCCAACTGCCCCATGGCTTCCATCACGATCCTCATTAGAGATCGTGGGTCCCCTCGCGTCACTCTGGCAGTGAACCTGTATAGGATGGGGATATCACAAGGATCTAGATCTAATGGAGAGATGTAATTAATAACTCGGGGCACGTACTATGATCGGCCATCCCCTCGTTGGAGGTCATAGTGCGAGGAATGTCCATAGAAAATGAGAGAAAACGGCTATCCCTTTGATGGAGTTATCTTCTAGATCATTACCTAGAGGGGAAATTAATTTGTGGTGGTTAACACACTTAGTTTAGAAAACTGTTAATCTTCCCAAGAAGTTATGTCATTTTTCCTAAGAGCCAACTTGATTATTATCAGTTTTGATAATAAGGATAAAGTGCACATATTTGTTTTGTTTTCATAAACTGAATCTTTTTCTTTTATTTTTCAAATTTTCAAAAATAGTAGGATGTTCTTTTAGTCTATTAGCCGTTATTCTCCGAGAGAGTAAGCTAACGGAACCAAACTATGTGGACTGAAAGAGGAACCTAGACATAATACTCACATCGGAAGAGTATAAGTATGTCTTTTACGAAACCTGTCCTGTTATCGAGGAGGGTTCCACCATCGAGGAGCGTGAGACTGAGAAGGCATGGAAGAAGACCGAGCCGACGAGATGGCTCGTTGTTACATGTTGGCCTCCATGTCTAATGTGCTCCAATCCAAACATGAGAACATGACCACTGCGCATGACATAACCCAATCATTAGCCACGATATTCGCGGTTAAGAGCCGGTCCGCAAGGTAGGAGGCTCTTTGAATTATCATTAACACTAAGATGGCTGAGGGAGCATCAATCAGAGAGCATATGTTCAAGATGATTATTGCTTTCCAGGAGGCAGAAATCTTAGGGGCTATCATTGACTCCGAGAGCCAAGTGGACATGGTTCTCGAATCTTTACCGGGTTCATTTACTCAGTTCAAGCTGAACTATAACATGAACAAGTTGAATATGGGTTTAACTGAGATGATGAAGGGGCTCCAGATGGCGGAGAAGGTCATGAAGCTACAATTTAAGGCTATGATTGCTAAGGCTTCATCTTCTAGAACTGGGCCCAAGCCCAGGAAGTTCAAGAAGAAGAAGGGAAACGCAGTGGCCCAGCCCAAAGACAAACCCAATGGCAAGTTTTTAAAATGTGGATTGAAGGGACATTGAAAAAATGAGTGTCTAGATTTTTAAGCCAAGAAAAACCCCACAGGTAATGTTTTCTATCTAGATTCTATATCAATTGTTGGATCAACTTCCACTTGGATTGTTGATTCAGGAGCCACTAATCACATCTGTAACTCCTTGCTGGAGTTTAGAAAGATTAGAAGACTCCAAAAGGGCGAACATGGACTATGTGTGGGAAATAGAGCACAGTTTGGGCCCTTACAGTGGGAGAGCTGTATCTTGTTTTTTATTGTAATAGAATAGTGGTTTTGAAAGATATTTTATATGTACCTGGATTTCGACAAAATTTGATTTCGATTGCAAAACTAATAAATCAAAGATATTATGTATCTTTCCATTCTGGTATTTCTATCAGTAGAGATGGAGAAATTTTATGTACTGGGTACATGTATGGGAATCTATTTTTCTTAAACCCTATTAACAATCAATTAAATAACGCACAATCTAAACCTTTAACAAAGAAGAGAAAGACCAATGTCAATGACTCTTATCTTTGGCATCTAAGGTTGGGTCATATCAACTTAACTAGGATTCAGAGGTTAATCCATGATGTGCCCTTGGGCTTATTGAGATTGGAAAATTAGCCTTAGTGTGAGTCCTGCCTAATGGGAAAAATGACCAAAAGGTCATTTGCCCCTAAGGTGGATAGAGCCAAGGAGGTATTGAGTCTTGTTCACACTGATATGCGTGGTCCATTGTCTATACCAACTAGAGGAGGTTTTGAGTATTTCATCACTTTCATGGATGATTGTACAAGATTTGATTACGTTTACCTGATGAGACATAAGTCTGACTCTTTTGACAAGTTCAAAGAGTTTAAAGCTAAAGTAGAGCGTCGAACAAGTAAATTGATCAAGACCTTACGATTGGATCATGGTGGAGAGTACCTCCTTAGTGAATTTAAGGACTACATGGTATATCATGGGATAGTATCCCAGCTCTCTGCGTCGGGGATACCCCAGCAGAACGGAGTAGCTGAAAGAAGGAACAGGATATTGATGGAAATGGTCCGAAGCATGATATCTCATGCTACTCTTCCAGTGTCTTTTTAGGGATATGCCCTGGAAACAGCGACATATATTATGAACTTGGTGCCTTCCAAGTTAGTACCTAGGACTCTCTATGAGATGTGAACTGGGCGTAAGCCAAGTCTGAATCATCTTAGGATATGGGGTTGTCCAGCTTATGTACTAGTCAAATGAGACAAGTTGAAACTAAGATCAGAATTATATTATTTTATTGGGTATCCAAATGGGACAAAGGGTGGTTACTTTTATTATCCTAAGGAGCAGAAGGTACTGGTTAATACCAATACTCGATACCTAGAGGATAAGCAAAGTACTTCCACGAAAGGTTCAACTAGGTTGGAACTGGAGGAGAATTTATCTTCGGAAGTAACTTCTTTTGACCCGATTGTGGAACAAGAAGAGGCACAGCCTCAAGAGCTTGTACATATGGAGCCTCGTTGTAGTGGGGGAGTGTCTAGGGTTCTAGAGAGGTGGACTGGAGAAGCTTTCGAACTAGTCTCTTACCATTAGGAACAAAACCCCACTAGATACGAGGAGGCTATTGCTGATGCCGATGTAAATCTGTGGCATGAAGCAATGAAAGCCGAGATTGAGTCTATGTACCTTAATCAGGTTTGGGATCTTGTAGCTTCACCTGAAGGGATAAAACTTATAGGGTGTAAGTGGGTATACAAGAGAAAGAGGGGAATAGATGGGAAGGTGGAAACCTTCAAAGCTAGGCTTATGGCGAAAGAGTATACTCAGAAAGAGGGCATCGACTGTGAGGAAACCTTTTCCCTGGTAGGTATGCTTAAGTCCATCTGTATCCTCCTTGTCATTGCATATCATTATGATTACGAGATATGGCAAATGGATGTCAAGACGGCATTTTTAAATGGCCATCTTAATGAAGACATCTATATGTCCCAATCGGAAGGCTTTGTTGCTAAAAGCCAAGAGCATATGATTTGCAAGTTTAAGAAGTCCATTTATGGACTTAAGCAGGTATCAAGGGCATGAAACATTTGTTTTGATGAGACTGTAAAGTCTTATGGTTTTGTTCAAAACGAGAATGAACCATGCATGTACAGGAAACTTGAAGGCATTAATGTGGTTTCTTATGTCTTGTATGTGGATGACATTCTACTCATTGGAAATGATGTAGGGTCATTGTCATTTACAAATGTTTGGCTGTTTAGTCAATTCAGTATGAAGGACTTGGGAGAAGCCAACTACATTCTCGGAATTAGACTTATTAGAAATAGGAAGTAGAGAATGTTAGGATTATCCTAAGCAGCATACATTGACAAGATGCTAGCCAGGTATAGTATGGACTCATGCAAGGGAGCTCTAATTCCTTACAGACATGGGTTGTCATTTTCTTCAAGGGACTATCCTAGGTGTCAAGAAGAAAAGGATAGAATTAGTAGGATTCCCTACGCTTCGGTTGTGGGAAGTCTCATGTACGCCATACTGTGTATTAGGCTAGATATCTGCTTTGCCGTAGGCTTGGTTAGCAGATATCAGTCAAACCCTGGGGAGGTTCATTGGCAAGCTGTAAAGCATATTTTCAAGTACCTCAAGGGAACAAAAGATTATATGCTGATTTATAAGGCTGATGACTTGATTCCTACAGGATATACAGACTCAGACTTCCAGGCGGATAAGGATGAGAGAAAATCCACTAGTAGATATATCTTCACCTTATCTGGAGGGGCTATTTCATGGAGGAGTATCAAGTAATCTTGTATTGCTGACTCAACTATAAAAACTGAGTATATGGTAGTTTCGGAGGCATCCAAGGAAGCAGTCTGGCTCTGGAAGTTCCTTTTAGAACTTGGAGTCGTGCCACACATGGACAGGCCGATTGTGATGTATTGCGACAATACTGGAGCAATATCATAATAAAAAAAACCCAGGAACCACAAGAAGGGGAAGCACATCGAGAGGAAGTACCACCTGATCCGGGATTTTATCCAGAGACGGGAAGTCATGGTGGAACAGATTGCCTCCGAGAACAATCTAGCAGATCCATTCACCAAGCCTTTGGCTGAGAAAGTCTTCAAGAGACATTTAGACGCCATAGGGGTGGGCACCTACGAACTTACTTAATCTTAGAGTGCAAGTGGGAGATTGTTGGGAGATATAAGATATGCCCTCTTAGACTAGGTTTCTAATGTAAATATCGAATGTTTTAATAAAAGAATTTATTTTCAGAAATTATTTGTGAATTTATATTTTTTATTTGTGCACAATTACGTTTGGAAAAGACCCATTGTGTTTAAGTAAGTGGTCCATATGAATAGAGGTTTTTCACAGTAAGGTATGGATCATGGGTTACGTAACACATAAACATTCGTTCTTAACCGATTGATGAGAATGAGAATCTCATCATGTCTAGGTTATTATGTTGTGAATTCTAAATGGGGAATGCCTTACCTTTAGCCAGTGAGTAGTCCACTCACTTCATGACATAAGCGTATTTCGAATACGTAGAACAGGACCTGTAGTAGTAGTTTCTTAAAGTACTATATGGTATAAACCTAAACTACTACCGTTACAGCGTGGACTAGTACTCTACGACTTGAGTATGAGTTGGTGGTCTGATGAAACTGGAAGCATATATTTTGATATGTTATAGTTGAGGTTCTATCGTAGGGCCAATATACTTACATGTTGGGTATGTGTGACTAGTTAGTTAAGACATACTTGTACAAGATAGTTTATATACTATATCGTCCCTTGTGGTTGTCTGAATGATCTAAAATCCAGGGCCCTGGGAAACATGACTTGGATGTTTGCTTTAGGGTAGCTCCTTTAGAAAGCGGAAACAATCTAGGAAGTCGTGGATCATTGGACTAGAGGCCTAAGGATTGTAGATGTCATTTAGAGGTGTTAATACACTTCTTCCTTTCTAAATGTACGGCGATGTATAGAGGGGTATTTTAGTTATTACACCGGTAGGTCGGAGACTTTGCTAACGCAACATTGTCCTTGGGGTCAATATTTTCTTATGGTGATATTAGAAAATATTTAAAATGCAAAATACAGCTATTTATATGGCAAGGGTATTTTGGTCATTTTAGTATCCAAGTCGGTGTGTTTTTTGGTCCCCAATATAGACCGTAAGTCCTAATTAAATATAGGCTAAGAAATTGATCTTAAATTAAATGAAATTTATTTTATTTAAGTAGCCTATTTAATTGTTGGGTTAGAATAAAATAAAGGTCCATGGAGAGAGAGAATTAATTAAATTAGTTTGGTGGGTTAATTAATTATTCAGGGTTTTGGTCCAATTTGAATAATTAAAGATTAATCTAGGACTAAACTAATATAGGCATGTTAATTGGACTAATTTATTTGGGCTGAAAATTTAATTATTAATTGGGCCATTTATTTAGTTCTAATTAGAATAATTAATTAAGCCCAAAAGGTTAAACTAAGAGTCCAATGACCCAATCCAGTTTAACCTGGGGTTTTTATTTAGGTTAAACAGGAGGATTGGAGAGAACGTTTAATTCTCTGCGACAGCTTCTTCTCTGTGAAAAAAAAAAGGCCAGACGTCTCTCTCTCTCTCTCTCTCTCTCTCTCTCTCTCTCTCTCTCTCTCTCTCTCTCTCTCTCCAGAAAAAGGTTCATTAGTCTATAGTTATTCACCAAACGGATTTAAGCAGGCCATATATTGGAAGATCGAGAGTTTAGCGTTCACCTACATGTAAAGACGGAGTAGGAAACTTGCAGGAATCGCACCAAAAGCTTCCACCAGCGTACCCACCCAGGTAGCACACATTTTGATCCAACCAACTCTTAGAACGAGGAAAAGAGGTAAAAATTTTAAACCTCAAAATACATGCAGAGCATGGCCGGTGCCCGCGCCGACTCTGTTCGAGAATCTCCTGCTCTTTAGGTTTTTCCAGTTTTTTTATCTTCGCTTCCGCTGTGTGCCCTGTGTTTTCTGTTTCTATTCCTTCACTGACACCCTATTTTGTTGCAGTATTTTTCTAACTGTGAAGTGCCGAACTATGCTACACTCTTGGCATACCTCCAAGAAATGATGACTCTTCTATTCCCCACTATTATTTGTTCGAAGAACTTTGATCTTTTTTCCTATCCGGTTTTCAACCTAAGCTTTCCACTTAAGGAAAACCCCAAGCAAATCATCTTTGTTCTTCATAGTAAACACCCACACTCTTCTGAAAAAATTATCAATAAAAGTGACAAAATAATGTCTACCTCTAAGAGATAGAGTCTTGGCAGGTCCCTACACATTTGAGTGCATATAGTTCAAAATACCCTTGGTATTGTGGATAGCAGTGCCAAACTTCACTCTTCATTGTTTTCCCAGAACATAATGCTCACAAGATTCTAATTTACAAGTCTTCGTACCCTTCAACAATCCTTGCTTGGCAAGAATTTGCAAGGATTTTTCACTAGTTTGTCCCCAACGCATATGCCACAGCTTTGTTGCCTCTGCATCCTTCTTGTTACTAGAAGTTGCAGCCGCTACTGTCCCAACCACTATATTACCTTGGTAGTAATGCAGATTATTCTTCCTGACACCTTTCAAAATACCATTGGTATTGTGGATAGCAGTGCTAAACTTCACCCTTTGTTGTTTTCCCAGAACCTAATGCTCACAAAATTCTATTTTGTAAGTCTTCGTACCCTTCAACAATCCTTACTTTGCAAGAATTTGCAAGGATTTTTTACTAGTATGTCCCAAACGTACATGCCACAGCTTTGTTACATCTGCATCCTTCTTGCTACTAGAAGTTACAGCCACCACTGTCCCAACCACTGTATTACCTTGGTAGTAATACAGATTATTCTTCCTTACACCTTTCAACACCACAAGTGCTCTTGAAGTAGCTTTAAGAATTCCATCTCGCAACGTCACAACTAGACCTTTTGATTCTAAGGCCTTCACAGAGATAAGATTCTTCTTCAACTTTGCCATGTACCGCGCCTCCTTCAAAATTCTGGTGGATCCATCATGATTCCACAGTCGAATTGAACCTATCCCGACTGTTTTACAGGGATTATCGTTACCCATGTAAACAACCCCGATATCAAGTTCTTCAAAGTCAAAAAACTACTCCTAAATGGAAGACATATGGTAGGTGCAACCTGAATTCAAAATCCATTTGTCTTACTATGATGATGATGGTGAAATTACCAAAGACAAATTTGATTCTACATCGCTTTTGCATTCTGCAACATTTGCATCTTACAGAGCCTTCCCTTTCTTCTTCAACTTTAGACAATCCTTCTTTCAGTGCCCTTTCTTATAACAGAAAGCATACTCATATTTGGCAATTTGACTTTTTGATTTGGATCTTCCTCTTCTCCCTTTCGATTGGCTTTGCTGACGACCTCTTACCACCAATGCTTCATCTGCTGTAGTTGCTTTGTTTTTCATCTTATCCTACTTTCTCAATTCATGAGTATACAAAGCAAAACATACAGCATCTAAAGATATATTCTCCTTCCCATAAAGTAACGTAGTCTCCAGGTATTAAAATTCATCAAGAAGAGATGATAACAACATCAACGCCAAATCCCCAACTTCAAATTTCACATCTAAATTCAACATGTCTGCAACTAATTAATTAAATATAGTGATGTGTTCATTCATCATAGCACCTGGTTGGTAATCCAATTGGAACAGTCTTTTCTTCATAAGGAGCTTATTCTGACCATTTTTCTTCAGAAATTTGCCCTCCAATGCCATCCATAGTTTATGTGCAGAAGTCTCGCTCATGAAAACATACTTCTGCTCTCTGGACATGCACGATCGAATTGTTCCGCATGCCGGTCGATTTATAATACTCTAATCTTTCTCTTCCATTTCTTATGGTTTCTTTTCTTCAATGGCTATGTCAAGACCTTACTAGAAAAGGGAGTTCAAGACCTCCCCTTACCATATGCCGAAGTGATCAGTACTATTAAATATTTCCACTGCTAATTTCAAACTTGACATCGAAATCCTCGACCATGATGACGAGGAAGCTAATGTTCCTAGTGTTATATTTGAAGTAGCCTTCTTTGTTTCTTGACCATCTAATGCCATTGCAGACTCAAAATAATATTATTTAATATAACAAAATTATAAACAAAACCAAGGACGAACCTTTGTCTTTGATACCACTTGTTGGAAATCGGGTAATTTCCTAACCAAAATACAACTAGTGAATTAAACCAATTTGGTAATTTCCAATTCAACTGTATCAACTATTGTAAATAAACTCGACAAATAATATTTCTATGACCGAAAAGAAACTATAACCAATGCGTAATAAATAAAATAAAGGGAAAAGGAACACAAACAATTGATAATGGAGTTCAACCAAATAAGCCTAATCTCCGAGCACCGCCAAAGCAATCTGTTCTTCTTTATTTTGGAGAAGAAAAATACACACTTTATCTAACAGAGAAGAAGGGTCTTATATAACACTTAGGGACCACTCTCTTTCCCATCACAACCAATATGGGACTAAACCCCACTTATTACAAACTTCCAATGTGGGAACCAAAATTAAGCCAAAAACAACAATAGTTAAGTCGTATTTGATGTTTGTGGTAAAGATGTAAACTTCTTAAAGGGGAAGCTTTGAATGAATGGATGGAAGGAGAAGCTTTTATGTACTATATAAGAATCAATGATATATCTTGTTTATAGAAAAATCCAATATATGAAATTGAAGTTCTTTTAACTCAATCTTTCCTTAGTTGCTTATACTGAGTTTTTAACTTAATGCTTCCTTATAAACTAATGACGAAAAACCAAGTTCCAAATCAAATTATCTCATTGAAATTACAAATAATTATAATTAAAAAAACCAACCTTACAATTCTAACAACATGCAAAACAAATTTTGACCATAGAATACTCCTAAACTATTATATAAAAAGAAACATTCTTACAATTCTTCAAGATACCACCCATAATAAACAAATAAAAATGTTTCAATCCTTCTCCAAACCATTAAAGCAAACCACAGCACCATAATTTAACATGTTTTTGTATTTAAATAAAAAAAACTACTTCCATTACAATTAGGTTCATAGCAACATAAATTACAAAATTAAGATCAATGCTTCTCATTTGGCCTGGTTTCTCCAAATTGTTTCTTGGCCCATGCAATACTTGGTGCTCTACCGCCTAAATTCTAAACATACTTTCTACTCCATTCAACTGAGAAGCTTGTACAAGTAGACTTGTTGTGACCGGGTTAATGACACATTTGGCACTTCATCACCTTTTTCCTAGCAGTTTCTTTGGCCTGCAAGTTGAGTTTCAATATTTATTTTAGAAATCCATCATGCCATGCTTAAAAACCATCATTACAAAATCATTATGTTATGCTTAAAAAACAAAATCATTACAAAGTCCAACTTACAAGAAAAGAAGGGACCTATATAAGATTATTAATGGCAACTTGAGCAAGAGGAACGGAAGTGCAACCAAATGATTGATGATCAAGTACTTCATCTATTTGGTTAATAAGATCAAATGGAACTTGATCTTTATTTAGAGCTAAGAGGCTGATATTAAACAAAAAAATGCATAAAAACCAAGCAACACTAAAAAATAATAGAAGTTCAATATATAGTATTTTGAGAAAGAAATACCTTGTATGTATTCCCTCTTGAAGAATTTCTTATTGTCCTTTATTTACATTCAAATTGAAAAAAATTTGCTAAGAAAAATAAAATCATGTAAGCGTCATGTACATTAAATTAAATAAACTATTTTAGTTAATTGAATAGCAAACAAACCTCTTGATGTAATTATTCAATGTTTGGCTCCTAGGATCAATTAGAACCTCAACTTGATCTTCATTTTGCACCACAGAGGCATTTGCAATCTCTACAAACTCTGGATTGGGGCAAGTTCTCCTACTGTGCCAAGCTGCTTGCATCTTTTGCAAGTGTTCACGTTTAACTTGTCTCTGTTTTCAATTTCAGGGCATTTTCTGACATTATGACCTTTTCTCTTGCATTTGTTGCATTTGATGATAATATTTCCAATTCTCCCAAGTTTTTGAAGTTTTTGGGACTTTCCTTTCTCATCAGGTTCTTCTTTTATTCTTCTTTGGCCTGCCAAGAAGTCTTAATCTAATAGATGCAAGGACAGGTGTTTTGCCAGTCCTAATCCATAATTTAAGTCCGTTCATTGGATTCATTATAGGTTCATATGCTTTCAAATATGACTCCTTATTGTAGTAGTAATGAACGTATTTTTCTGGGTCATCTCTAGTTTTTTATATTGCTGCAATGGCATGCACGCACGAAATGCCACAAAGCTCCCACCTTCTACATCAGCAAGTCTTAGCATCTAAATCAACCTTAAATTGTTCAACACTTTTTGCTACTTGGAATTTCAGATCCCCTGCAAATGTTGCAGTAAACATAGCTGAGGCCTGTTTCAAAATTTTTAATTACTTTATTACCTTTGGCCAGATCATTCTATCATATTTTCTTATCCATTCTCTTTGGTTTCCAATCTCACCATTAAGTAGACTCTAATTCTTTTAAGCATTCCCAAGATTAGCTTCTCCCTAGCATCAAAGAATGATAGAGTTAAAACTTTCACAAATGTTGTTAAGAAAAATGTCACCCTTACTCTCACACTTAAAATGTGCCTTGCTCCAATGCATAGGATGACTATGTATATCACCATTATCAACAATTTGAGCAGCATTTCCCTTTTTATGTATTCTTTCCTCAGCCATTTTTGTTTCCTTACTTTTTTGTTTCTTCCCATTCCTCAGCCTTGTCATCTCTTTATATGCATTGTTTTAACTCTTCCATATCTGTTCATCACCAGAGCTAAGCTCATATTCAGAATCTACAAACACTTCACATTCATTTTTTTCATTTTCAGCAGCTATATTGTGCTTCTTCATTGCTTTTCCTGTTGATCCTACCTCTTGTTCTGTTACTATAGTTTCTATATTTGCTCCATCAGTAACAAAATTCCTAACTTGCCCTTGCTCTGTTGGTCTTCTGGTCCCATGGTTCATCCTTTCATTTGCAAAAGTATCTTTTTCATTGTTGGCATCACCATTTTGCAGTCCCCTCATTTTGAAAAGATGATCCTTTATCTTGGCATAACAACAAAGGAAAATAAGTAAGGAACAATAGCATACAACATAAGCATTTAATGTCAGTACTTTTATAAATGATAATTGGCCTATTCAGGTCAATTTTATCAGAATCACAGTGATTTTTTACAACAAAGAAAATTTATCATATAATGATAAATCTCTTTTTTTGGATTAGCAGGTGATTTTGAATAGAATTATAAGCACAGTACGATTCTAATATATATAAAAGATATCATAAATGTTATATTAAAATTAAATAGTTACAATTCAAATCATATCCTTTTAATCCCTTTCACAGTGTCCAAAATTTTGTTAATCCATATTAAATCTAACAAATACAAATGGTAGTGACAACAAAAGGAAATGGGACTCACTCGATAAAAAATAAAATATTATGCACTATGCCCATTGCAATTGCTTGCTTTTACAAAGACAACTAACAATAAAAATATTATTCTTATACAGAAGAGACAATTACAAAAAATGAGTTTTTATTCAAAAGTTCACATTGTTTAGAGAATAGGGGACCATCTTCATAGTAAATGCTAGACATTACAGCAGACAAAAAACATCACAAATACATTACACTGTTTTGTGAATTTCACCCTTTTCATGAACAACTCCCAAAACCAAAACATATTTAAATCATTTGATACAGACAACTAAGGGAGAAACAAATTATGGCTAGTAGATTTTAACCCAAGAGAGCATGAAAGTATAATAGAAATTTAGGTCCATTGCGAAGCATCTCATAAGACAAAATCTAACAAATGATTGAACTACCACAAAAATCTCACTGAACACTATGGGTCGATCTTCCAAGTCCCACAATTGCATAGTTGGTGGCGTGGTTGTCTTGGTTGGAATCACCTTTGCCTTGCAAGTTGTGTTTGAATGCAAGGGAATTGGTATCCCCGTTTTGTTTAGAACCCAACCAAAATTACGTGAGAAACTGAATGGTTGAAAAACAAGAGAAAACCAATTTTACAGAAGAGTCATGCGAGGTCTCTTGTTTTTTTAGGGAATGGATTGTGAAGACAATTTTGCCCTCAAAAATTAGATTATAGGATTATTTTGATACTTTATGTTATAAAATTAGGGTAGTATTAGAATAAAATCTTCACACTACACACTAATAAAACTCTAACTATTTTGCACAAGAATTTCTCTCTTTCTTTTCTCTCACAATTTTCTCTAATCTTTCTTTCACAAAATAATGGTGTATTACAAGTTTAGAGAATAGCTCTATTTATAGAGCTCTAATTAGTGGATTACATCATGGCATACATCATCTTCCACTAATCTTAATTAGTGGTGTCTCCACTAAATGGTGGACATCCATAAAAATCTTCTAATAATTCACATAAATCCATAATTAGTGGAGCCTCCACTAATTAATAAATATTCCAATAATTCATAATACTCCCCCTTGGATGTCCATCCATTACATAAAGAATATGCCTCGTTAAAACCTTACTAGATAAAAACCCAGTGGGAAAAAAAATTTAGTGAAGGAAAAAGAGTACACTATTCTATATGTCTATTTATTACTCCCCCTGATGAGATGATTCCTTTAAATCTTTAAACCGACGCATACCGATTTTATATCTCAACTTTTCAAATGTTGCGATCGGTAAAGCCTTCGTGAAAATATCTGCGAGGTTATCACATGACCGAATTTGTAGCACATCAATTTCACCTTTCTTACGGAGTTCATGAGTAAAGAAGAATTTTGGTGAAATATGTTTTGTCCGATCTCCTTTAATATATCCTCCTCGTAATTGAGCTATGCAAGCTGCATTGTCTTCATAAAGAGGAGTTGGAATACCTTTGATTGATGATAATCCACAACTTTCTCGGATATAATGAATCATGAATCTTAGCCATACACATTCTCGACTTGCTTCATGAATGGATATAATTTCGAGCATGATTTGAAGAAGTAGTTGCTATAGATTGTTTCGTAGAACGCCATGATATAGCGAGTATTTCCACATGTAAATAGATAGCCCGTTTGAGAACGTGTTTTATGTGGATCAGATAAATAACCAACATCTGTATAACCTATCAATGTTGGATTGGTTTTATTTGAATAAAATAATCCGAGATCAATTGTACCTTGGAGATATCGAAGGACTTGTTTAATTCCATTCCAATGTCGTCGTGTTGGTGAAGAACTAAATCTTGCTAATAAATTGACAGCAAAAGCAATATCGGGTCATGTATTATTAGCAAGATACATCAATGCACCAATTGCCTTTGAGATATGGTACTTCGAGGACCAAGGAGTTCTTCATCATTTTCTTGAGGTCGGAAAGGATCTTTATCCACATTTAATGATCGCACGATCATTGGAATACTCAATGGATGTGCTTTGTCCATGTAAAATCTTTTTAGCACTTTTGCTTGTATATGTTGATTGATGAATAAATGTTCCACTCTCCAAATGTTCAATTTGTAAACCAAGGCAAAATTTGGTTTTACCAAAATCCTTGATTTCGAATTCTCTTTTTAAATAATCAATTGTTTCTTGGAGCTCTTCGGGAGTTCCAATAAGATTAATATCATCAACATATATAGCTAATATCACAAATTTAGAACCAGATTTCTTAATAAAAACGCATGGACATACCTGGTCATTTTTAAATCCCGCTTTCAATAAATATTCACTAAGACGTGTAAACCACATGCGCCCAGTTGCTTCGGGCCATATAATGATTTACGCAACTTGATGGAGTAATTTTCACGAAGATAATGTTTATATGCTTCGAGCATATGAAATCCTTCGGGGATTTTTATGTAAACATCAATTTCTAAATTTCCATACAAGTAAGCGGTGACAACATCTAATAGGCGCATATCTATCTTTTCATGTCTTGCCAAGCTGATAAGATATCGGAGTGTAATAGCATCAACAACGGGAGAATAAGTTTCATCATAATCAATACCTGGTCTTTGTGAAAAACCTTGGGCTACTAATCGCGCTTTATATCGAACGATTTCACTCTTTTCATTGCGCTTTCACACAAATATCCATTTGTAGCCAACGAGGTTTTACACCTTCTAGTGTTCGGACTGCAGTCCGAAGACTTCACGTTTTGCCGGTGCATTTAACTCCGATTGAATCACATCTTTCCATTGCGACCAATCTTTTCTATGCCGACATTCATCAAGCGATATTGGTTCGGGATCATCATTATCCTGTGTAACATCAAGAGATATATTGTATGCAAATATATTATCAATAACGGTTTCTATCCGATTCCAACTTCTACGGAAGTGGTATAATTGATAGAAATTTCGGTATTACTTTCATCAACTTACGGTTCTTTGTCATCGGTTCTCTCTTGGTCTTTATCATTCTTTTCTTCAATATGATCTTACGGATCATTTAATCCTCTTTTCTTTCGAGGATTTTTATCTTTAGAACCAAGAGGTCGGCCACGCTTACGGCGTGTTTTTGACTCAGCGGCTATAGGTATAATATTTTGTTACTGCTAGAACTTCAATTCAAATAGGAGCATTTATAGGTTGGAATATGCGATTTTGTAACTCTTCGGAGTCAACAAAAGCGTACGGCATTTGATTTGCAATGCTTTGCAAATGAATTATCTTTTGAACTTCAAGTTCACATGCGCTTGTGCGCGGATCAAGATAATTTAATGATGTTGTCCAAGCAAGATCCTTTTTATCTTTGTTTTGGTTCTCCCCTAATTTAGGGAATAATGATTCATCAAAATAACAATCAACAAATCTTCTTGTGAATACATTTCTGTCGGGGGTTCAACATACTCGATAATAGAGGGAGAATCATATCCAACGTATATCCCATTTCTTCTTTGAGGACCCATCTTTATACGTTGGTTTGGTGCAATTGGAATATATACTGACACACCCAAAAATTCTTAAATGAGCAATATTTGGTTCGACCCAAAAGCCAATTGCAAATGAGAGAATTTATGATAACTAGTCTGGTCTTATACGTACAAGTGTTGCGGCATGTAGAATAGCATGTCCCCGAGCGAGATGTTGGGAGATTTGTTTTCATTAATAATGGTCTAGCAATTAATTGTAATCGTTTAATCAAAGATTCGACAAGACCATTTTGTGTGTGAACATGAGATACGGGATGTTCAACATTAATCCCGATTGACATGCAATATGCATCAAAAGCATGTGATGAAAATTCACCGACATTATCCAAACGGATATTTTTAATGTGATGGTCCGGAAATTGTGCTCGTAATTTAATTATTTGAGCAAGTAATCTCGCAAACGCCAGAGTTGCGAGTAGATAATAAACATACATGTGACCATCGGGATGATGCATCAATTAAGACCATAAAATATTTGAACGGTCCACATGGTGGATCAATAGGTCCACAAATATCTCCGTGAATCCGTTCGAGAAATGTAGGACTTTCAGCTCCTACTTTTACTGGTGATGGTTTAACAATTAATTTTCCTAGGGAACATGCAGTACATGCGAATTTTTCTGATGTTAATATCCTTTTATTTTTTAAAGGATGACCATGTGTATTCTCAATGATTCTTCTCATCATGGTAGATCCCGGATGACCCAACCGGTCATGCCAAATGCTAAAAGTAATAGGATCAGTAAACTTCTGGTTTACTAGATGATGAATTTCAATTGTACGTATTTTTACAAAATATAGACCAGTAGAAAAAGACGACAGTTTTTCTAATACCGATTTCTTACCCAAATGTATTTCAGTAATAAAAATATGCTCAATCCCATTTTCCTCATTTGTTTCAACATGATACCAATTTCTGCGGATATCTTTAAAACTTAATAAATTTCTTCTGGATTTTGAGGAAAATAGTGCCTTATCAATAATAATTGTTGTTCTTTTAGGCAACAATATACTAGCTCTTCCGGAGCCCTCAATTACATTTGCACTACCGTTTATCGTATAAATATTTATTTCTCCCATTTTGAGATCAGAAAAATATTTCTCATTTTTTAGTATGGTGTATGTAGTTCCACTATCAATAATGCATACATCATCATTAATAATAGCCATCTGAACACAAATATATATGTAAACGTAAATATTATTAGAATAGAATGAAAATGAAAATACAAAAATATCAGGGTGAGGCTTTAGTTCTTTTGGACACTGCCATCACCAATTAAATGGTCTATCCTACCGTCTGGGTGTTCAAAAAAAATCCGATACATCCATATGGGTAATATTGATATTAAGATCTTCAGGATCACTATCGTCATCCTCAGCATTATTTATTGGATGTTGAGAAAAATTTGCTTCCACATTTTTATTTTTCAATGAAGCTTGATACAATTCAACTAAATGCTTAGCCGTACGACAGTTTCGTGACCAATGACCTTTCATGCCACATCTATAACATATATCCTCATGCTTTTCTTCAATTTCTTTTTCTTTTCCCTTTTGATCTTTTCTGTTCCACTTCGGTGGCCGGTATTTCTCACGGTTTGATTATAATTGTGATAAGGGAAATATCGAGCGTGTCTACGACCATAACCACGACCACGGTCACGGCCACGGCCACGACCACGACTATAACGATGGCTTCTGCTGGAGCTAACGACATTCACTTCAGGAGTCTTTGTAGAGCCGATTAGTCACGCTTCATGATTTCTCAATAATAACTCATTATTTTTCTCTGCAATGAGGAGGGCGATAATTAAATCTGTAAATTTTGTATACCCCTTTTCTCGATATTGTTGCTTGCAGGACAATATTCGAGGCATGAAAGGTGGAGAATGTCTTCTCCAACATATCTTCATCGATCACTTTTTCTCCGCATAATTTTAATTGAGATGTAATTTTATACATTGCGGAGCTATATTCATTCACGGTTTTTAAAATCTTGCAACCTCGGGTGCAACCATTCATACCGTGCGGTAGGTAGTACGACCATCTTCGGGTGGTCAAATCTTTCTTTTAAATTTACCCACGGGCCATATGGATCTTTTTCGGTAAGATATTCCATTTTCAAATTTTCATCGAGATGACGACGAATAAAAATCAAAACTTTAGCCTTGTGTTGTGCGGATGCACTATTATTTGCTTGAATAGTTTCACAAAGGCCTTCGACATTTAGATGCATTTCGCATCGAGAACCCATGACATATAATTTTTTCCGGAAATATCAAGGGCTACAAATTCGAGTTTCGCGATGTTAGCCATAGAGATCAATAAATGCGTACTGTCTTCCGGCTTTGGTAACGGCGAAACTCGTGCTTAGTCTTCTGGCTTTTGTACCGGTAGAGACTCGTGCTGATAACGTGTTATAAAATTAGGGTAGTGTTAGAATAAAATCTTCACACTACACACTAATAAAACTCTAACTATTTTGCACAAGAATTTCTTTCTTTCTTTTCTCTCACAATTTTCTCTAATATTTCTTTCACAAAATAATGGTGTATTACAAGCTTAGAGAATAGCTCTATTTATAGAGCTCTAATTAGTGGATTACATCATGGCATACATCATCTTCCACTAATCTTAATTAGTGGTGTCTCCACTAAATGGTGGACATCCATAAAAATCTTCTAATAATTCACATAAATCCATAATTAGTGGAGCCTCCACTAATTAATAAATATTCCAATAATTCATAATACTTTAAAAATAGTTCAAAGATTGTAATAAATTTAGAAAAGATTTAAAAAAAAAAACTAACACTGTAGAAATATTAAAATAGTTCGAGAAAGACAATATACAAAAAAAAATTAGTTTGAGAAGTGGGCTTTTGTTAGATCCAGTGGACTGGAATCTAGAACATCATCACGCTGGGCCTTAGCAAATAAAAGCCCTTCAGCCCTAGCCCCTGATGCATAGTCCCTGTCGCTGATTAAAAGCCCTTCGTAGGTTTGGGGTTTACACACTCTCATTTGTTAATAGGATTATAGTAATTTAATTAATTTAATTTTAATAAATTTATAAGCGAATGGAATATATTATATCAGTTGAATTCTTATTAAGAATAATCATATAGGATTTAATACATCCTTAACTTTTTTATTAAATTTTAACATTTCGTCCTTCTAAAATTTTTTTAAAAATACAAAATTAACCTCGTAATATAACTTGCTCCCCAATACAATATTTCTGATTCCATCCCTACAGCAGACCATGCATATTAGACTCGATCGACCTAACCATAAGGATCTTGAAAAGCAAATTTCTAAGGTTTGTTAATCTTGCATGTTATTCTCCGACCGCAAGGAGCTTTCCTCGTGTACATCAAAGGTCACTAGTAGTAGAACTTTAGAAAACATGAAGTTTCCAAGACAAATGCATTCTTGAATCTTGAATCTAGATTTTTTTTTTTTTATTAGTGTGGAGTTCCGAGTCTTCGGTTCGACTAGCCTCCATGGACCTGGAAGGCTGTCATGTAAAATCCCTCAGCAATGTCTGAGGCGGGAATCGAATTGAGGCCGTATCCGTTTTTAAGTACTAGTCTTTGTCAACCGCCCTATGTTCTGCGGACTTGAATCTTGATTTTTGATTCTTGAAGTGGGTTTTTGTTTTTCACCCTATACAGAAGAATATGTTGTGCAATCCAGGAGAGACACGTATACAGGGTGCAATGGAGTTTTTGGCAATTGGAGGTGGGGCTAGACTAGTCGAGTAGGTTGGATGGATTAGAAGTGTAGTTTGTCCAAACATGGTCTTGGCTGGTTTTTGTGTTGGCTTAGACCTTCGGATATATTCTTATTATTGTTGTAATTTTGGTCTTAAAATTATTGTTAGTATTTGTTAGGCAGTATAATTCATTGCTAGTAATTTCAGAGTTATATCAAGTATTATGAAAGTTATCCTTTTGAAATGCTGTATTTTGTTTTTTTTTGTTTTAAATTTAATGTTCTTTCTATTTTTATTTATCTGTCATAATTGAAAATTTTTAATGTCTTTTTTATCGGTTATATTAAAAAAATTAAGGTGTTATTAATATTAATTTTAATATTATATATTTATATTAAATAATTTTGAAAAATTAAAGTCTAATAATTTTAGAAAGAGTTGAGTAAATAAAGTAATAAAATAATTATAAAAATTAAGAATATTTTTGAAATGTATAAATAAAATTATATGAATTTAAAATTTTAATTAATTTTTTAAAATTATATGTAATAGTTAGTCAGATAAATAGTGACGGAAGAGGAAATATATATTTGCCATTTGAATGTCATGATGAGGTAAAAGGTTGGTTTGCTGAGCTCAGAACACAATTTGACAGCTAGTGAACCAATACATTATGAGTTTGTATTCTTTTTTATGTAACAGATGATTGTATTTGTGGTACATTTCCCAAGTCTGAACCCTATGGGTATGTAGTAGAAGAGCCTTTAGAGGGGTGGGAATTTGAGTACAAGATCTCTCTCATTCACGTAGGAACGATTGAATTAAAGGATTTATTATTTTCTCCGTTCATAAATAATTAATTTAAATTTTTTAATTTATTTAAAAATAATTATTAACTTTTTAAATATAAATTATATATAATTACTTTTTTAATTTTATTTTTAATATAATTTTCTATCAATTAATTAGTATTACAATTATTCATATTGAAATTATTTTAACCAACAATAAAAATATTTCAAAAAGTATAATGAATATTTTAATTATTTTTACTATAAAATTTTATAATTCCTTAATATACATAATTTTTATAATTAAGTCAGTAATTTATAGATGGAGGGAATATAATTTATCTTTATTAAATTGGATGTAGTAGTAGTTTTTATTATCATAAATTGTTAAAAAGGTATCAGAATTAGTAAAAGTTTTATTTGTAATAAAATGTCTATTTTATTTATATTAATTATAAAATTTTAATTATCATATCTTAAATTTATGATTTTATTTTAATAAAAATAAATAATATTTATTTGTGAAATTATTTTAATAAATTTAAAAAGAATAAAAATTATAATATTTTTATTTTTTAATAAAAAAGTTATAATATTTTAACTAAAAAATTATCAATAGGTTATTTTTTTAAGAAACATTATGGGAATTGAAACAATTTGAAAGTTATTCGAATGTAACTTTGTATTAATTATTTTTTTTCTTCGTTCCTTTTTATCATGAGAAAAAAAATAGTATTAAAATATTTTTTGAGTACGATCATATAAAAATTTCTTTTTTTATGAAATGTTGAGTTTAATTATAATTATTATTAAAAATACGATCCCTTAAACTTCGTATAATAGACATAATTACTTTTTTATATAAATCATAATCCCTATGTCCCTATTTATGTATCATATTTAACTACTTCATGCAATTTAAGAAAAATTAGTTAGTTTCTTAAATTTATACAACTTTGTTTATATATTTAAAAAATACCCTTAAATTTAATGTTCTCCACAACTATTTTCTTACTCTGTTTGTTCAACTCTCTCTAAAGTTATTACATTTTCATTTTTCAAAACTATTTAATACAATGGTATAGTAATAAAATTAACATTAATGGCACCTAAATTTTTTCACTATGACAAATAAAAAGGGATAACAAAATTTTTCGATTATGACAGATAAATAGGGATGGAGGGAGTATTAATTTTTTAAATCATAAACATACAAATCAATCGATTGTATTGTCAAAATTTTGGAGTAAAACTCGAACATAGATAGATGAGTTGGTGGGATAATAATTGGTGGAGTAAAAATTGCAAAATAAGTATAAAATAATTAAACTTGAGATTTAAGAAATAAAAAAATAATTAATATACGATAAAATAGATATTTTATTGAAAAATCAAATTCCGTTAGTTAATACCGTCATTAACTAACGATTAATGGACCATTGATACATTTTTTATAATTTATGGTATTAAAATGTCATTACTTATAACTTAATAGGAATAAATTATAATAAACTCTTGACGTAAGCGACGACTTTTGAGAATCTTTACTAGTAAAGCGGAACCTTCATTTAGTGATATTAACGAAAGAATGTTCTCCAATTTGTTTTTCTTTTTTAATTATCAAATGTTCTCTTTTGATTTTGCACAAAAAATTACTATTCTTATGAATCTAGAGACCAATTTTGTAGAACTCGTGACTCAATCGAATTTGTATTGTTTAGATGTAGGTATTTATTTTTCAGATATTTAAAAATAAAAATAAAAATATTTAAATTTTGAATGGATGAGTATTGTAAGAGGCAAACTGAGATCATATTTGTGACACAAATAAGCCAAAGTTGATATTTAGGGTTACGTCCTAAAAGATGAAAACACAGATAGGAAATTCACTTGTGAATATGCTAACCAAAAAATAGGTGAGAAATTGATGCGAAGTGCACCCACACTTTGGTTTCATTCACACATGTGAAAATTGATCCCTTCATTTCTTTCAAAGTGTAATCCTTTTCAACAAAGCACAATAAAAAACATCCAAAAGTTTGAAAATACCAAAGAAAGGTTGCATCATGAACCAAGCCTTTTGTCCACTTTTTCAATTAGGTCAAATTGTAAGTTATCCTTTCCTCTTCAAAATCCCATTTGTTCATTAAACTTTTTCCGAAAAGATGTGCAACTTATCTCCCACTATATTTCTCACTCAAATCTTTTTAGGATTAGTCTTTTGAATATTTACGCTATAACGATAGACGGTTAATTTGTAATTATTAAAAATATATGAGTAATTTTATCTTAAAAAATAATTATTCAAAATTTATTCAAAAGAAATACTTGGTAAAGTGTCACACCCAAAGTCGTGTTAAACATTTAGAGCATGAAGTTCGTTAGATTAAACATTTACTAGTGGCTCAACATCAATATCAGCCTTGGTTAGTAGTGCAATATAAAATTAGAGCTATATTATATTAAAAAATATACAAGTTTAACTCTATTTCAAATGCATTTTGCAACGAAAGAATTGCATAAAATTTATGAAAAACACTTTGGCTGGTTCACTATAGTCATCAATGTGGTATAACTCAACAGTAATTTCATCATGTGCTAAAAATAACTATTTATCTCCATTACAAATAATAAGAAAGGTAAATGAGTATCAAACTCAATGTATGACTATAAGAATTCTGGACGTGAAATAATCAAACCTGGTCCGTGGAAAATTGGAAATATGTAATCAGATGGAGCCAAGGTGATGCCAATTAACAACTTTCACAAAACAACAACTTGCAAATTGATGATGTAGAAGTACTTGGCTAGCTTTACTGTGAATACGATGGAGGTGAAAGAAGCCAAGAATGGCTTAGTAGGATGGTTGTCACCTTCAAAAACAGCCAATATGCCACCATAATCACAATGGGAAGATTTTCTATTGCTCTTTCTCACCACTCTTTTCACTATGCTTGTACCTCACAATCCCCAACTTTGACATTTAAGGACTTGTTGACTTCAATGAACCCAAGAAGGAAACAGTAACTTGGACGCAACAAAAATTTTCACTCTCAAATCCTTTGCCACTTCTTTTCTTTGTCTACCTTCATGACAGGGATGATTGATGAGGAGGAGGAGAGGCTAGCCCAGTAGTAGTGAAGGCATTGGTCGTCGTCTTCATCAGCACTTGATGGACCTTCAGAAGCATGGACCACGAAAAGATTGTCCGTTGTTATAGTAATACACGATCATCACTTTCTATTCTAATGGGACATACAATTCCAGGCAACTTACAAGGGAAGATATGTAGCCAATTGTCTTGACGTAGATTACATAAATCATATCACGGGCCACTGGTAAACACACATATTCGCCATTCCTGCATATTATTTACCTGTTTGTCTGTGTCCGAGTTTTTCATTTTTTATGAGCTTCTTAGATGGGCAAACGTAACATAAAGCAAGTAATGTTTTCTTTGTCAAGTGATGCTGATGAAAGCCACTGCCAGCTGCCTAGCCAGAAAAATACCTGAAAAGACTCGGAAAATGTTCTCGTCCACATTCTTTGAGCAACTTGAAGGATCTCATCTGTCTAGTTAGTGAGGCCAAACTACTCTCCTCTCTTTCTCCTTATCTGCTACACACAGGTCAATCTAGTGAAGCATCCTTGCGGAGGGTCATTGTATGGCGAGAAATATCTTATCACCATTGCTTTAAAATTGCTATCTACGGTTCTTGTCGGGTTCCATGATCGACTTTTAGCGCCATGTGATTAATTGAACTGGAATTTCTGTTGGCAAAGCAATGATATTTCCACAAGAAAGAGGAAGATATAGATTGTCCCCAGCCAAGACCCACCATTTTGGTTATATTCAAGAGTCAGACATGTATTTTGGTTCTTTGTCAACACAGTTAATTAGGGGATGATAACAAAGAAATAATAAAAATAATAAAATAATAAAATAATACGAAAAAAAATAAATAACGGAAAAAAAATTAAAGAGAGACATAAAAACTTACGTGGTTCGGTCAATTGACTACGTCCACGGATGGAGGCGAAATAAAATTTCTAAAAAAGATAATTTACAAGGCTTTAGGAAAGTGTTCCTAAGCAGAACAAGAGTATTATAAAGAACAAATAATTTAATAGAATAAGAGTATTACAAAGAGTAAAGAGCAAATACCTCAATGGCTATTCAAACCTTTGTGTTGGTGTTGTTATGTACATCAAAGAACCAAATTAAGCCTTTATTTATAAGGCTTCAAATGAGGTTAGAATTCATAGAAATTCGATGTGGGATTCCTTCATGAAACAAAATATTAATTGGTGAAGAAATCTTTGGTTTCCAGATATGGGATGCAAGGCACCCCAACAAATCTCTTAATTTGTATCCTAAACTCAAATATAACAGTTTTGCTCCACATTCTCTACAAAAGTCCAAAGACCATAAATCACGATCAGTGAACGCCAATTAAGTCCAAACTTTATTTGACTTTGAAAATGGGAAGAGGTTTCGTAAGCATGTCAGTAGGATTGTCTTTGGTATTAATCTTCTGAACAAAGGCTTTTTCTCAGCAATGATATCTCGAATGAAGTAAAATTTCACATCAATATGCTTCGTCCTTTCATGATACATCTGATCTCTAGTCAAATGTAATACACTTTAACTGTCACAGTAAATTGTAGTTACACGTTTATGTAAACTGAGTTCGCCAAATAAACCTTTCAACCACAAAGCTTCTTTGATTGCCTCGGTCAGAGCCACATATTTTGCCTCCGTAGTAGACAACGCCACTACATACTGTAAGCTAGCTTTCCAACTAACTGCACAACCTCTTATGCAAAATATATAGTCAATAAGTGATATTCTCCTGTCAAGATCTCCGGCGTAGTCAGAGTCCACAAAACCAACCAAAGTGTTGTTACTTCTTCCAAACTTCAAACAAGTATCTGAAGTGCTTGGCAAATATCTAAGAATCTATTCTGCGGCTTACCAATGTGATTTTCCAAGACAAGACATATATCTACTAACCACACTAACTGCATGTGAAATATCCGGACGAGTACAAACTATTGCATATATTATACTGCCGACTGCACTGGAATATGAAACACGTGCCATATAATCCTCCTCTTCACTTAACTGTAGTGATTGAGTAGCTAAAAGTTTAAAATGACTCGCAAAAGGAGTACTTACAGGTTTTGCATTTTTCATGTCAAACCTTTCCAAAACTTTCGCAATGTAATTTTTTTGAGTCAGGTACACCTTCCCAAGAGCTCGATCTCTCTTGATCTCCATGCCAAGAATCCTTTTAGCTGTTCCCAAATCTTTTATCTCAAATTCACTCTTTAATTGTCTCTTCAAGACATCGATTTCTACTAGATTTTTAGCAGCAATGAGCATGTCATCAACATAGAGCAATAGATAAATGAAAGAACCATGATGTAATTGCCGGAAGTAAATACAACTGTCGTACATGCTCCTTGAATAACTATGACTCAACATAAAGGACTCAAGCCTCTTATACCACTGTCTTGGAGACTACTTCAATCCATACAAGGATTTCTTCAAAAGGCAAATATAGTCTTCTTTTCCTTCAATTTCAAATCCCTTAGACTACTTCATGTAAATTTGTTCCTCAAAATTACCATGCAAGAAGGCTGTTTTAACGTCAAACTGCTCCAATTCCAAATCATACATAGTAACTAAAGCAAGTAAAACACGGATAGAGTTATGCTTAACAATAGGTGAAAATACGTCAGTAAAATCAATACTTTGTACCTGACTATAGTCCTTCGTAACTAATCTTGCTTTGTACCTTCCATCTTCAGCTCTGGGAGTCCTCTCCTTTTTCTTGAAAACCCATTTGTAACCAACAGTTTTTTTTTTCAAAGGCGGCTTTATAAGGACCCAAGTTCCATTCTTGTGGAGGGACTCAATTCCTTCATTCATTGCAATCAACCAGTTAGCTGAATCTTCACATGAAACAGCTTTGTTGTAGGTAGATGGTTCACCATCTCCATTTATTTCTTTTGCAACTGACAAAGCATATGCAACTAAATTTACATGCCTTTGTGATGGTCGAATCTCCCTTCTTGATCTATTCCTGGCTATAAAATATTCTTCTTTTGTATCTTCTTCATAACTGTGAACTGAATTTTGCTGAATAGAAGAAGTCAAATTAGAAAGACCAAAACTGCCAATTTCAAGCTCCATCTGTTCTTGCGTACCTTCTTCATTTGCACGAGAAGAACGTGAAGACTCCCTTTTGAAATTTAACATAGACAATTCATCAAATGTAATATCTATACTAATTACAAATTTTGATGATTTAGGATCTGGACACCACAATCTATATCCTTTCACCCCAGAAGCATACCAAAGAAAAATACATTTCTTAACTCTAGACTCTAATTTTTCATCATTTACATGCATAAATGTTGGACACCCAAAAACTTTCAAATCAGAGTAATTAGCAGACATACCTGACCAAACTTCCTTAGGAGTTTTGAAATTAAGAGTTGCAAAAGGAGCGCAGTTGACAATGTAACATGCTGTAGAAACTGTATTTGAAATTATACAATGTGCTCTTTCCCAAAGAGTTCTGTTCATGTGTTATGTAACACCGTTTTATTGAGGCGTCATTCTTACTATGCGGTGAAGAACAATTCCTTCATTTTTACAAAATTCATCAAAATCTTTTTCATAAAATTCCATGCCATTATCTATTCTCAATCGCTTTATCCATTTACCTGTCTGTTTCTCAATCAAAACTTTCCACCGTTTGAAAATTAGGTAAATATCACTCTTATTCTTAAAAAAATAGACCTAAACTTTTCTTGAATAATCATCAATGAAAGTCAATAAATACCTGGCACTATTCTTATACGGGACACAAGATGGACCCCAAAGATCTGAATGAATATAATCTAAAGTACTTTTAGTCCGGTGAATTATTGGTGAGTTGAAACTGACCCTTTTCTGCTTACCGAAAATACAATGCTCCCAAAAGTCCAATGTACCGGTATTTTGTCCATCTAGAAGGCCTCTCTTGCTTAACATATGCAAACTTTTTTCACTCATGTGCCCTAAACGCATATGCCATAATTTGGTGATATCAGAATCAGAAAAAGCTGATGTAAAAGTTGCAACAGAACCTATGACAGCAATTCCCTATAAAGTATACAAACTACCAGACCTGCAATCTTTCATAACAACAAGAGCGCCTTTACAAACTTTCATAACTCCACTTTCAGCTGCATATTTACACCTAAGAGCCTCAAGGGTGCTTAAAGAGATGAGATTCTTTTTCAAATCAGAAATATATCTAATATCAGTGAGAGTTCTTACAATGCCATCATACATTTTAATTCGAGCTGTATCCTTACCCACAATATTACAAACAACATTATTATCCATCAAAACAACTCCACCGTTATAAGCTTCATAAGTGGAAAATAAATCCATATTGGGACACATATGATAAGAATAATTCGAATCTAAAATCTATTCATTTTCAGACTTTGTCCTACTATCAGTCACAAATAAAATATTTTCTTCACTCTCATCTGCTACAACACTAGCTTTAGCAGTATCAGTAGATTTTTCTTTATACTTATTCTTATTTTTCAATTTAAAGCATTCAGATTTAATGTGCTTTTTTTACGACAATAATTGCAAACTAAATTTCTATATTTGGATTTGGATCCAGATCTGAATTTTGATTTTCTACTACCACAATTTCTATTTTCGGATTTACCTTTGGTTACCAGACCTTCAGCCTGATTTCTACTAATCTCCCCCAAAAAATCTCTGTCAATCCTTTCTTTTGATTTCAAAATAGATTTAATTTCTTGATATGAGATAATTTCTTTTCCATACATCATAGTATCTTGAAAATACTTAAAGGATTGGGGCAGGAAACACAACAATAAAATGGCCTAATCCTTATCATCTATTTTCACATCAATATTACTTAAATCCATAATGAGAGAATCAAACGTATCAAGATGTGAAGTAATAGATGTACCTTTCAGCCATTCGAAGTGTAAACAAAGTTTGTTTCAGGTAGAGTCGATTCTCCACTGTCTTCTTCATATACAAAGCCTTTAGCTTTTCCCACATAGCTCTGGTAGAAGTCTCAACAGCAACTTCTCTTAAAACCTCATTAGAGAGATTTAGAATGATACCTGACCTCGCTCTTTTATCCAGGTCTTCAAATGCCACTGTTGTCATCTCCTATGGCTTCTCCTCTATTCCTTTCAAGGCTAAATCAACTCTGTCTTGAATTAAGATGGCTTCCATTTTGAGTTGTCACATGCCGAAGTTGACACCCCGATCAAATTTTTTCACCTTAGTCTTTGTTATCGTCATTGCCACAGTGGCTCTAATGCCAATTTGTTAGGGATAGGCCCCATGGAATTAACCAAAACTCCAATGGTAGAGCTACACAAGACGATAACAAAGAAATAATAATAATAACGCAAAGAAAAAAAATAAATAACGAGAAAGGAAATAAAAAAGAGAGACATAAGAACTTACGTAGTTCGGTCACACTACAGGAAAAATCGATTTTTGCGACGGCCAAAAACCATCGCAAACCCGTTTTGCGATGGTTTTTGGCCGTCGCAAAAAATGCCATCGCAATTTGCAACGGCCAATAGAAACCGTCGCTATTTGCGACAGTTTTGCGAGGGCAAAAAAAATTCGTTGCTATTTGCGACGATTTTGCGAGGGTTTTGCGACGAATATTTTTCGTCAAACTTCGCCAAAAGAAGCAAATTTGCGACCGTTTTGCGACGAAAAACATTGAACCGTAGCAAAATCCTCGCAAATTGAGATGGTTTTGCTAGGGTCTTTACAGAGCGTCGCTAATTGCGAGGGCAAAGGCCCTAGCAAAACCGTCGCTATTTGCGAGGGACATGGCCCTCGCAAAATCCTCGCTAATTTTGCGAGGGCTCCCAAGTCGTTGCCCTAGCAAAACCGTCGCAAATTGCGACGGTTTTGCAATGGGAGAATTAACCCCTGTGATGGCGAGGATTTTACGATTATTTTTCTATTATTATATTTATTTTAAATTATTAATTCCCTATAAATCAATCCTGAAACACTATATAAATGAATGCCAAAACTATGTTCATAATCCAAAAAAATATTATAAAAAATTAAAAATAAGCCCGAATAAATATAATTAAAATACTAAAATGTAATATACTATAAATACATAATAAGTATCTAAAAAAGTAAAATAATTCACAGAAATAAGTAATAGTGTATAAAGAGTATAAAAATAAATATAACAAAGTCTATGTAACTAATGAAGGAGCAGCTGCAAAAGGGGGTGGAGGAGGGGAACGAGAGCCCCTACGTGGGCCCGGGTGCTCATCAACTGGATCAAATGTATCGTCAGTATTTGGATCTTCATCATCAGCATTAGCAGCCGCTATGCGTGCTTCTATCTCATCTATGGATGGCATAGATGGTGCAGGAATACCCATCTTGTCCGACATAGCTGTCATCCAACCACCAAATGTAATCTGCTGTTGCCTCATGAAATCCCGGTACAAGTCTATTTGTCGATTGAACCTCCGCTCGGCCTGTTGAACCCTTTGCTCCACTAGATGTCCAATATCAGCTGGTGTAGTGGAAGATGCATGCAGTCCACTTTGAGACAGTTTAGTTCGAACATGTGTCGCCTCTGAGCCTAAGCTAAAAACTCGTTCCCTTTTGAACCCGCCTTGTGCCTTTACGAACACGACTTTTTCATCAAAAGGAATAACAGAGTTTACGGAGTCACTAGACTCAGACTGAGGAGTGCTCTGTATGAGATTTCGCACCTCATCCTAAAAAATAAAAAAAAAAAATTGTCAATAGTAATTATCAAACTAAAATACAAATTCCACGCAGTATAAAGAATTTCAACATATTTAATCTATATACTACCGATGTCTGGCGAGATCGCTCACTGACAAACTGACCCTTTTGTGGCCCACTCTGAAAGACATGTAGTGTCTCAAACATGTCTGTGTAACTAAAAGAACTCCCCTCCTTGGCCCGCTACATTTATGTTAACAAAACACAATTATTAAAATCTTATATAAATTTGTTTTAAAGCAATTTAGAATAATAATTAATTAAGTGAAAATGAATTACCAAACGATCCTCGTGTTCTGTGAACGAAATAGACCCTCCAGTATGGGTGCAGCTATTTCCACGATTCTTTTTGTTGGTAGATAAGAGCTTCTGATATTTCTCTGATCTCCAGTACTCGCAAATTTCATTCCAATATTGTGCCTCTATCCAATGAGGACATACCCAATCATCCCTCTTCCTCAGCCTAGACATTATGTCCGAAAATCGCATTCGACACTTCTTTTCCCAAGTTGATCGAATTTGGAAAGCATACTCTTCCCTCCACCGAAAATATTTATGCATGATCATGATTAAGATTTCTGATTAACATATAACATAGTCCTTAAACAACAAAAAATACTTAGAAATTGCTTACCCTAAATTCTTGAAATCATAAATCTTGCACGGTTATCGGGACGTGCGTGTATGTCGGATACGAACTAGTGAAGTACTGCTGTATTATATTAGATATTTCTCGGACACATTTGTCCGAGCCGGCGAACCTATTTTTGGTGTAAAGAAAATGTACAATATTGTTATGTTAATCTCAAAAATAATAATAATAATTGAACTAATACTTAACATCTTACAAAGTATGAATATGTTACTTACCCGTTTCCCCGTGGAATAATCCAAGGTCTGGAGTCCGTAACTTACAACCCAACAGAATGCAAAGCTGAAGCAGTAGATGATTGAAAAGCCGGGGATGGTACTCCCTCATCTCCAATAGAGCCATGTAATGAACGAGGCACTGAAAGCTGAGGTAGCTGAGTAGGGGATAGAGTATAAGGCTCCTGACCCTCCTGACTCCCCTCCCTCAATGATCCTTTATTAGAAGACATTGCTAAAGGAGATGAAAAAAGAAAAATGAGTAACCAATAAAAACGAATCCCACTTCAAAAGAAGGATGTAAATAACCGTGAATAAAAATGATAAAAGAATAATAACATTGAAATGTTATATCTATTCGCTAGTTTAAAGCAATACAATAATATATCTGATAATGATTGATATGTCAAAATAAACAGTGTACTTGTAAATTGAATTTAAAAAAATTTTTGACAGAGTCTCCTCTATAATTGGATATTTCCCAGGCACAAGGCCACCTCAAGTTTTGACAATCAAAACGCTGTTACAAAAAATAAAGACAGATCTTTCAAATATAGAAAAATACTCAGATAACTAGGGGTAATCACCTATTACCCAAGAGGAATGATCATCCATCACTCACGGGGTTCCAATTAAAATGTTAGATATAGTTAAAATCAAGCTAAAAATCACAAATGCCTCTGTCCTTGTGAATTGTCTATCAATACAGCAACAATACCCTATAAAAATTACCTTGTTGTTTACACAACAAAAGAGTATAATAAGGAATAAAAAAAATCCTCCAGGCTATATAAGTCTAAACGAGAGACAATTCCTACAAAAAAAGAAGGACATGAGATTCCCGACAATTACATATAATTGTGAAACAAAATTGTATGTGATGTGATTTCATAATAAAAAAAATTTAAAGATTTTGAAATGTGAAACAAATAAATTGTAAATGAATTTAGATCAAGTAACAAATAAATTGTAAATTAAAATTTGACATGGGATAGTAATGATGCAATAGATTTCAGGAATCCCTCACCATTAACTATATTGTTTGTAAATGAATTGAAGAAATCAGGCCTATTCACTAGAACTCCCCTCCGATACAAACTCATCATCATCTACTGATGTATCACTATTCGTTTCCCATTCATCTTCATCTTCTTTTTCTTCATTTATAGGAGAATTTTTCCTTGCTGTTATAGTCTCATCTTGAACATCCAACATTTCATTCATACCATTCTCATGCGTCAGAATACCAAGATCAACAAATAACGATATGCTGACTTCGTCAGTAGCATCTACTTCTTCCTGATAAGCTCTGTCAACCACATGTGCATCTATTATATGTCGAGCTTTGGTTTTACAAACTACTAACCAATCAGATCTTGACCTCTTACTCCCTGGATATGATGCATAATACACTTGGCTAGCTTGTTGAGCTAGAACAAATGGATCATAGTTGGCATAGCTCCTTTTGTGGTTAATTTCTACAAGATTATACTGCGGATGTACTCTGGTACCACGATTCAATGTTTGATCAAACCAGTGACATTTAAAAAGAACAACGCTTTGCTATGGATTACCAGGAAATTGCACTTCAATAATCTCATTCAACACTCCATAGTAATCAGGTCCTGATGTGTCATTTCCAATCCCTTTCACGCACACACCACTATTAACTGTTTTCTTTCCCTCTGCATAATCATTAGTGTAAAATCGATAACCATTAATTACGTACCCACTATATGATTTCACTAGTCTTGACGGACCCTAAGCAAAGTTTCTCAAGCATTCATTTGTAATCATATTTTTTGAATCTTGTACCTAAAAAACATTAGACAAGTTAATTTTTTAATTATGAAAGTTATAGCATTACGAAACTCCATTGAATTCCCAATGGAGTTCTAAATGCAAGTTATTAACTTATGAGACTTACATATCCACTAAACCATTCTGCAAATTCAAGGCTGATTCTTCTATTGATTTCTATCTCTGATATAGTCGGAGCCAATCTTCGTAAGTGTGCCGTGAATGCCCTGTAATGCATTAGAAGTATGAATACGTCAAAATCATTACGAGGTATCGTTTATCGTATAAAATGTATAAAGTAGTAGCTCGTACTCAATGTATGGCTGCACTTCACCACAATTAAGCAACATATAACTTCTTGCTGCAACGAATTCTTCAGATGTAAGGAACCGAGTTCGAATCTGTCCTATCACCCTTCCTTGAACATTGCAGATTGACAGCCCAGGTTCTTGCACCCTCTCTAATCATTCTCCCTTTTCATTACGCGCCGTATTTGTACGTTTTGTTTGTACATGTGGCTCAAAATAATAAGAGAAGAAAGTTGATGCTTCTTCAACTAGATATGCATTGCAGATTGACCTTTCAACTCTAGCCTTATTTTTCACCTTGATTTTCAAGTGATGCAAATACCTGTCATTTAAAAAAAAATTCAACTTCAGTCACACACGCTTATATCGTACATGCTATGAAAAGAATTAGATTGAATGATTCGATTACCGTTCAAACGGGTACATCCACCTATATTGAACAGGGTCACAAACTCTTGCTTCGTAAGGCAAATGAATTAATAGGTGCTCCATTACATCAAAGAATGCAGGTGGAAATATCTTCTCCAACTTACATAACAATAAAGGGATGTCGGACTCCAATTTGGCCATATGAGCTACATTCAACTTAGGACAACATAGATCCTGATAAAAAAGGCTTAGCTCCGTCAAAACACCCCATACATTATTATTATTTAAATTATTTTTCTTTATATATTTTAATTTATACATCACTTGACTAAATAAATAGATCAAAAAATTAGATATTTGTATATATATAACTATATAGTATAATATATATTACTAGGTAAGAGATGAATAACATTACAAATCGATTTCTACATTATAATTTTCACTAATTTTTTAGTGATCTCAACAATAATAACAGTAATTGAATTCTTTATATATTTTACTTTATACTACACTTAACCAAATAGATAGATTAAAAAATTGGACATATGTATATACATAGCTATATAGTATAATATATATTAAACATGTAGGAGATGAAGAACATTACAAATTGATCTCTACATTATAAATTTCACCATTTTTTTAGTGATATCAACAATAATAAAGTATTTGAATTATTTTTCTTTATATATTTTAATTTATACACTACTAAAACAAAGTGATAAATTAAAAAATTAGACATATGTATATATATACCTACATGTTATAATATATATATATATATATATATATATTAAACTAAATAGATACTTATATACATTGTATACATATACTTATATATTAGAGTAAGTATATAACATAACATAACATAATTAACTATATATATTTATTTATGCAATACATTAGGTGTATAACATGACATAATTACATATACAAAATTATAATAAAATGCACTAATTGAGACATGTTATTAAAAATATTTCAATTAATTTGTCAAAATACACCACCACACAAACACATAAAGAAAAATAAAAAAAAAAGATTAAAGCCCTATTTTGTCGCAAAATCCTCGCAAATTCGTCGCAATTAGTGACGGATTTGCGACGAATTAGGGTTTTGAGATTTTCCAAAAAATTTTTCATTTATTTATTTTTTAATTAAAAATATTGGCCGTCGCAAAACCCTCGCAAATTGCGAGGGACTAAACCCGTCGCAAATTCCTCGCAAATTGCGAGGGTATTGCGATGAACATCCAAAAATTTTTGAAAAATATATTTTTTTAAAAAATAAATGGCCGTCGCAAAACCCTCGCAATTTGCGAGGGTTTAAGGACCGTCGCAAAACCCTCGCAAATTGCGAGGACTTTGCGATGGACGTTCATAAATTTTAAAAATATTTTTTAAAAAAACAATTGGTCGTCGTAAAACCGTCGCAATTTGCGAGGGTTTTGCGATGGAAGTTTGCAATTTTTTTTAAAAAATATTTTTTTAAATAAATGGCTGTCGCAAAACCCTCGCAATTTGCGAGGGTTAATTGGCCGTCGCAAAACCCTTGCAAATTGCGAGGACTTTGCGATGGACATTTAAATTTTTTAAAAATAATTAGTCGTCGCAAAACCCTCGCAATTTGCGGGGTTTATTGACCGTAGCAAAGTCCTCACAAATTGCGAGGATTTTGCGACTGGCGTTCAAAATTTTTTTTAAAATTATTTTTTTTTAAATCCTCGACCGTTGCAAAACCCTCGCAAATTGCGAGGGTTTTGCGATGGACATTCAAAAAATTTTGAAAAATATTTTTTTAAAAATAAATGGCCGTCGCAAAACCCTCGCAATTTGCGAGGGTTTATTGACCGTAGCAAAGTCCTCGCAAATTGCGAGAATTTTGCGACGGGCGTTCAAAAATTTTTTAAAAAATATTTTTTTAAAAAATCCCCAGCCATCGCAAAACCCTCGCAATTTGCGAGGGCTAATGGACCGTCGCAAAACCCTTGCAAATTGCGAGAACTTTGCGATGAATATTTAAATTTTTTAAAAATATTTTTTTAAAAACAATTAGTCGTCGCAAAACCCTCGCAATTTGCGAGGGTTTATTAGCAGTAGCAAAATCCTCTCAATTTGCAAGGATTTTGCGATGGACGTTCAAAAATTTTTTTGAAAATATTTTTTAAAAAATGAATAGCCGTCGCAAAACCCTCGCAAATAGCGACGAGTTTGCTACGAATTTGCGAGGGTTTATGGCCGTCGCAAAACCGTCGCAATTTGCGATGGTTTATCGACGGTGTTGGTCAACCCGCGAGTTAATTGAAAACCGTCGCAAATTGGTCGCTATTAGCGACGGTTTTGAAGCCGTCGCAAAAAATTCATCGCAAATCTGGATTTTTCCTGTAGTGTCAACTGACGGGTGGAGGCCAAACAAAACTTCACTATGAAAAAAACAATCTATAAAGCTTTAGGAAAGTGTTTCTAAGCCACTAAATATTTCTAATATAGAATAAGAGTATTACAAAGAGTAAATGTCTCAATGACTATTCAAACTCTTGTGTTGATGTTGTTATGTACATCAACGAACCAAACTAAACCTTTATTTATAAGGTTTCAAAGAATGTTAGAATTTATAGAAATTCGATGTGGAATTCCTTTATGAAACAAAGTACTTACAGACTGCGGTCGAAATCAACAAATTTTTGAGTGCACGTTCCTATCCATTTTTATTCCAATGCATGTGATGGCTCCTTCGCCTCCACTTCCATCTTCTTTTTCCTTCATTTCTCTATCAACCATAGCTAGGAAATTTGGTAATCGAAGTTGCCCACGAATCATGGCAGGTTTGTTAATATGATACTAATGATCTCAAGATTATAGGTTCTAGCCATTCCTCTGGAGGAAACCTTTTCTTTTTGGTGTTTAATCTGTTACTTTACAAATGAATCCACTACTGAATTGGAAGATAATCAATCATTAAGTTTGTTGATTGAAAGTAGAATTCATGGCTGATGCTATAGCATTAGAGATTAGTCTATGAATTGCAAATCTTGATAAGCGACCAACTCCCAACAGGGAGAATCTCTCTGACCCATATAACCAATATGATCAAACATCAAGCAATGTTCATTCTCCATCTATCATTTTCAACATTTCCTATTATTGAGAAACTCCCAAAACCTATGTAAAATTTTCCGCATGTCAGGTCCTAATCGTGTATAATACTTGTCAAACTTTGTGAATATGGAGAATCCTCTCTGCCCGAACACTATCACAATCACCACAACTTGGAAAAGGATTCATGAGCAATGACACGATATGGTTATTATTTACATCTATCAATATTATAGTAAACGAAATTATTCATTTAATCAGAATATTAGAATTTTATATAATTGACCTAATATAATTTATTCATAATAAGTGTTACATAAAATTTTAATATTATATAACTTTAGTTCTTTCTTTTTATGAGTTTTTTTATATTTGTTAGGCAAAAAATATTTAGCTTTTCATTTTTATTTTCCTTATAAAATCATAGCAAGAACGGTTTACATTATGTTATTGTAAGTAGTACTGCTATCTTTAACAAGTATAGTGAGCATTAAAGATGGAGGAAACTTGAAACGATCAGATATTTTTAAGTGCCTACTTAGTAGCAGATTAAAAAGTAGGCATAACCGATATGGAGCTTTAGGAATTGGTCATTCCCTGCAAAAGTAGTCTTCAAACCACTAAAGTATATGCGTGTTAAAAGGTTAACATATGGCTTTGTACTTTTTGTCTATTTATTTTATGAAATTTTGGCGTGCAAATTCATGTCCTTCATTGAAGCAAGGAAAAGTCCTCCAAGCTCATACTTTGCGAGCATTATAAATTAGGGTTGCTCTCTTGATATTTGAGAATAATTGAATTATTGAATTGATCCGAATAATTGAATAAAAAAGAACTAAAATTGAAAAAAATTGTTGATTATTGACTTTTTCGAATCGAATTATCTCGAAATTTTTTATGTAATATCCGTAGTGAACTGTATGAAAACCATCCTAAACTGTTCTGAATTATATTGAACCAAAGAATTGAAATTAGAACCGAATATATATAGTCATGTAGATATATATATATATATATTTAAAAAAAATGATAAAGATAATTCTAATTATACATATAATATATAATAGATTATATAATATATTATATGCATATTATACTATATTATAGTATGTATTTATAAATTATATAGTATAATATTATATAATATATATAGATTGATTATGTAGGTAGATTATATATATATATATATATATATATATATTAATATATAATAGATTGTATAATATATTAATGTATATTATACTATATATATATAGTATGTATATATAAATTATATAGATAGATTATATAAATTATTATAAAAAGTGTCATATAGGTTGTTTCAATTTTACTCTAGAATTTTATTTTAGATTAAAATTTGAAAGTTATTAACGTGTATTTTTTAAATTTGTGAATAACAATATTTTTGTAAAAAATGTAAAAAAAATCCAAAAATCGAACTAGAACCGTCTTTGTTCAATTATAACAGAATATTCGAATATCTGTCTCGTCCCGCTCCAAAACTAAAAATATTATCTCATTTTGAAATTACAGTTTGCGATTGGAATTAAGAATATGAAAGAACTGGGCACCAGATATTTTTAAATCCCCGGACGTGAGCACCCCTATCATAAATAGAGTACTTCCTCGAATGCTCGGCACAGTACTGAACCATCAATTAGTTGCTACCTTTGATTATATTAAGTTTTGGAATCAAGAAAATTTTTCAGAGAGCGGAATTAAAATGATGCCAGATTAATCCAGAAGAGAAAGCCATGAATGCAGAAGAAGGGTATGAGATGAAAGAGATACAGAGAGATGAAGATATGGAAGAAGTGCAGAAAATGACACCTGAAACTCCCAATAGACTTCAACCATGGACGAGGCAGATTACGGTCCGAGGAATCATTGCTAGTATAGTTATAGGGAGCATCTACAGCGTGATACAAATGAAACTTAACCTCACTACCGGGATAAATCCTAATCTGAATGTTGCTGCTGCACTCCTTGCATTCATTATCATCCGAACATGGACAAAGATGCTTCAAAAAACTGGAATATATACCCTTCCGTTCACGCAGCAGGAAAATACTATGATACAAACATGTACAGTTGCATGTTACAGCATTGCAATGAGTGGTGGATTTGGATCTTATCTATTAGCTCTGAACAAGAAGACATATGAGCGGACAGGTGTTGATATAGTGGGAAATCCTCCGGGCAGCTACAAGGAACCTGGGATTGGTTGGATGACCAGCTTCCTCGTCCTGGTTTGCTTTATTGGTCTCTTTGTGTTGATTCCACTCCGAAAGGTATTTATTAATCCATCTTGTACGGTCTATCATCGAAATTGTAAGCATTTCTCATGCGATTATATCCTATTTAGTTTCTTTTTTGGCATTTCTCAACTTGCTACTATTAGATTGATCAATTGGAGATTAGTTTCAAACTTCGAAATATGTTAATGTACTGTGTTTAGATTGAGTTTACCGTGCTCTTCTCACGGCCAGGACCATAAAAGGCTCTTATTTTATAGAGGAGATCAATATTTGTCTGTATCCTTTGGCAGTACGTTTTTTCATGAGTTTGTTTTTAAGTCTTTAATGGAGTTTCTAGTGGTCCACAGATCCTGATAATAGACTACAACCTCACCTTTCCGAGTGGCATGGCAACTGCAGTTCTTATTAATGGATTTCATACAAGGGGTGACCAGATAACTAAGTATAATCTGTCCCTTCTCTTGCGTATTTTTATTTTTCGTCTCTTGGTTTCAGACAGAATTTTGAAGTAAATCAACGCTGATGGAGTAACAGCAGATGCCGTTGTAATTTTGCAGAAAGCAGGTTAAGGGCTTCACCAAGTTGTTTTCTTTAAGTTTCTTGTGGGCATTTTTTCAATGGTTTTACACTGGAACTGGTGATTGTGGATTCAAACAGTTTCCGACATTTGGATTGCAAGCTCTGAAACAAACGTAAGTCAATGACTGAATGTTATGCCCAATTTGTAGTTGGATTCATTATCTACTTCCTGTTAAAATTAGCAACTTGTGACGGCTTGCTTATGGATATCATGTTTCTGGGTAGATTCTACTTCGATTTTAGCTTGACATATGTGGGAACTGGAATGATATGCCCCCACATTGTAAATTTATCCATGCTTCTGGGAGCGGTGATCTCATGGGGTTTGATGTGGCCACTCATTGAAAGGCAGAAAGGACATTGGTTTCGTGCAAATATACCAGAAAGCAGTATGAAGAGTTTAAATGGTTACAAGGTCTTCCTCCTACATACGAGTGTTTTTAATTTTCTGGTGTTTCAAGAATTGCATTGGATTGCTCAAATTAGTGGATGATGTCCTGGCAGGTCTTCATTCCCATTGCTCTTCTCCTAGGCGACGGACTATACAGTTTTGTCAAGATTACTTGCATCACGTTCATAAATTTCTATGGCAGATTCAAGAACAGAAAACAAAATTCTGGTAAATTGATGAATACGTGCACCAATCTATCATGCTAAAACTGGACATCTTTTGCTATCCGAAACTGAATTCATTATCCTGCTTTCTCTCAGGAAAGAAAACAGACAAGGATGAGAAATCACTTGCTCATGATCTGAAACAAGATGAGGTCTTTGTAAGAGAAAGCATTCCTATGTGGATAGCAGCCAGTGGGTACATCGTCTTCGCCGGGATTGCAGCAATTGCCATTCCCTTCATCTTTCCTGAGCTTAAGTGGTACTATGTGGCCGTGGCATATATTTTTGCTCCATCTTTAGCTTTCTGCAATGCTTATGGAGCTGGTTTGACTGATATAAACATGGCCTATAACTATGGTAAAGTGGGGCTCTTCCTGATTGCTGCATTGGCCGGAAAAGAACACGGTCTTGTGGCAGGACTAGCCGGATGTGGTCTCATCAAGTCCGTGATTGCGGTTTCTTGCACTCTGATGCAAGATTTCAAAACGGGGCATCTGACCTTTACGTCTCCGAGAGCAATGTTTGTGAGCCAGGCCATCGGCACAGCTATAGGCTGTGTGGTAGCGCCACTCAGCTTCTTCTTGTTCTATAAGGCATTCGACATCGGAAACCCCAATGGAGAATACAAAGCTCCCTTTGCCATAATTTACAGAAACATGGCGGTTCTTGGTGTTCAGGGCTTTTCGGCTCTTCCTGAACATTGCTTGCATCTCTGCTATGGCTTCTTAGCCTTTGCGGTTAGTGTCAACGTGGTGAAAGATCTTTCTCCGCCAAGAATCGGAAAATGGATGCCAGTGCCAATGGCTGTGGCACTGCCCTTTCTTGTCGGTGCCTATGTTGCCATTGATATGTGCATTGGGAGTCTGATTGTGTTTGCTTGGCACAAACTCGATCCTAAGAAAGCTGATTTCATGGTTCCAGCTGTTGCTTCTGGTTTAATATGTGGTGAAGGCCTTTGGATACTTCCTGCATCTATTCTTTCCTTAGCCAAAGTTAATCCCCCCATTTGCATGCAATTCGTGGTTTCTTAGGAAAAAGCCAGGTGGGTGATTTTAGGCATAGTATCTTTACTAGTATGTTTTTCATTTTTCAAATGTTGGATAAAGAAATGCAGGTCGAACACAAGATATTTACCCGATCGACAAAGTGTTCATTATTTTGATCTTTCCCATGCTTCTAAAGTTAGCAACCGCAAAATTCAGTATTGGGGTGACGCCTCGATCGTACAAAGGCTTGTGCAATTTTTGTATGGAGCAATTTTGAGCCCCCGCATAACATTTAACTGGCTTTATATGAATTTGATTATCATGTCTATCAGTCCTTAGACTATATCAAGGATTATTGATTTAACCAAAGGAAATCTGTCAACTTTGTTGAAACAGAATGTAAACAAGAACAACAGGAGACACAGATTTCTTAAAACTGACTTTTCTCCTTTTTCTCCTTTCTCCTTTGTACAAACGGATATGTACAAAATGAATATATATACGTTGCTTCTCTGGAATTGAAAACTAATGAGGGTTCATTTTGTATATATTAGGTTCGTTGTAGGAATGGATACCGAACAAAATGTGTCAAATATATAATTTTTATTTATAACTTTACGATTTTTTAAAAATCTATTAAGTACTTATAAATCTCAATAATATATTTATTATTATTATTTTCATTTAAATTCAAAGTTAATGTGTTAAGAACGAATACGGTCACATGTCACAACGGGAGCATTTTACAAGCCCTTATATATATATATATATATATATATATATATATATATATATTTGTATATTTATTCAAATTTTTTTATATTTATAAAAGCATAAAAATTAAAATATAAATATATATATTTTTATTAATCTTTTGATTCGTTTGTTTTAAAAATAAGAGTTGTAATAACATTTTCAATCCATTAATTATAATTATAATATTTATAATGAATTTAGATAAGATGACCTTTCATTTTTTTTTAATAAAAATTTTCATTTAAATTCAAAGCGATCAGTGTTAACGAATAATGGTGATGTTGAGAAAAATAACCCCAGCATCAGATCATGCCAATCACACAAAACAGATGCAAGAGCCTCCTTCCCATCGATTCATAGTTCGTGTGAGTCTTCTTTCCAATCAATGCATTAACCCTGCCTTTTCGACAATCTTTTCCACCAAACAACACCTACTGAAGAATATGGCCAATGACAACTGTGTAAGATGCTTTACATCAATTCTCATTACACCTTCAGGGCATGTGTAGAGCTAGTCTATTCCCAAATTTCTCTGTTGAAGAATTGCAAATTTCACTTATTAGGATCCTCTCGAACATTGCATCAAGTCATTAAACTCCCAACATTCCCTCATTTCAAGTTATTAAAAATTCCAAAGTTTGAGTTCCAACATGTTTGCTTTGAAAATGCACTACCAAGTGTACATGGATTGCTTTATCTTATCCTCATCATGCATCATTATGTGACAATATTTATCATGAGCAGACATGTTTCTCTTCAAATGTGTTGGACAAAGAAATATACAAAAGCAAATAGTTCTTGCCATCTAACGTATACCAGAAAAAGGAAAATCTAACGAGGGAAATTTTTGCAAGTTGACATACAAAAGAATGAGGTATAATCAAACTAAATTCATTTACAAAAGATATTATCCGAGAATATTAGGAAAGGGATCGAAAAGGCAATTAATTCCAGCCGGACAGCAATGCTAACAGGAAAGACAGACCCAACCAAATGAAACATCATCAACCAGTGAAACTGCTCAAGAAACCACGGGATACACACGACATTACTACGCAAAAAATTGCTTGTATTCAGCCAAAATTCATCCGCTCAATTCAATTTTTCCAATACAAAGACCGTCCATGTTTGTTTCAAATTCAAACAACTGATTGTGCCATGAATAGACTACAAATTATACAATGAACCATCCACTTTCTTAAAATAAACAGATTTTTTAATCTAAATTGTTAATGCTGCCCTCAGTTCATGAAAAGCTTTGAGTTTCATTATTTAATAGGGAGTGAATTTGAAGAGGTTTGAAGAGATTAGGAGTTTGGGTTAATTGAAGAGATTTCAAAGTGTCATGTGGCCGCGCAGGACAATGCTAGGTGGTTCTTTCACAACCTTCTGCAGCTTCTTTTATATATCCATATTTAGATTTTTTATGCCATTAGTGACATATTTGTGAAGATTTTATATTTGAATTTGTCACTCACCTATACTTTTTATCTTCTTTTATACAAAATTTTAAAATAATGAGTTGATTGAAGAAAGAAGATAAAAAGGGAACCAAAAATACAAAGGAAAATGAAGCAACCTGAGATAAACGGAGCCATTTGGTTTAATATGAACAACGCCGTTCGATGTTATATATACAAATAAAATAAGAAATACTAAGAGTAAATGGCGTCGTTTATCTCAACTCAAACGGCACCATTCAAGTTCGCAGGATAGAAACAAATATCTGATTTTCTCACGATTTTTAGGACTTTTCAAGGCCTATAAATAGAACGAGATGAGAGTATTGTGGGTGGTCAGCAGAGAGGAAAAACACCCACATACAAGAGAGAAGAGATGGGAGAGATTTGAAAGTTGCTAAAAGAAAATTGAAGATGGAGATGAAGAAAAACAGCTTGCCAATGAGCATTTCTTTGCCTCTTCTCTTTATTTTTCCTTACCAATGTGTATTTTAATGCTTTAACTGCTCTTAAAGGGCTGAACCCTAATTGAGTTCTTGTATTAAAATTACTCTTGATTTGTTAAATTTCATTTTCTAATTAATGATTACTTGTATTTATAGTGTTGGATTCATAGTTTGGCTAACTCTCTTCTAATGATTTTGAGAGATATGGTTAAAAGTTGAGTTCTAATCAAATAGGTTTAATGTAATGCCCCAAATCCAAACCCTGAAATAGAACTTGAGTCCGTATCCAAGACGTCACACGACGACATCTCGAAGGAAATGCCAAGCGCCTAATCCAAAAATAATATCTAAAAAACTTCAACTAAAACTAACTATCTCCAAAGAAAAAATTATAACTCAACATAGTTCATATCATATATTACAATCGTATGAATAAAATATAAAACAATCAATACAATAGATGTCTTACTCAAGCTTAGTTAAGAAATAAAGAGCAATATCATCTAACTCAAACTAATAAATAAATCATTACTAAGTTAATCAATTTATAAGTGCATCGAATCCCATGTTTCTTCATAATTTCTCATCATATTAAATAGAGTAGGTTTCACTAACCCAGTAAGTAGTCCAACATTTTCTAGAGAATGAATAAGTTATATACAATATACTTGTACATAAAATACATTGAGTTCTACCGAATGGTTAGATGGAACTAATTTTTTATTTAATATTTATTTACATAGATGTTAAAATAGAAGTATGATCCATCTTTAAAAATAAAACATAAGTATACCCAAATCTTAAAATAAACATAAATTTAAACCAATTTTAAAAGAAAATATAAGTATGATCTAATCTTAAAATAAAATGTAAATATATTTGACCTCAAAATAAAGTATTACTAAATTTTAACTTTAAAATAAAGTGTAAGTAAGGTCCAATTTTAAAATAAAATATAAATATAACTTGACTTTTAAATAAAACATGTGTCTCAATTTTAAGTTATAACAAGAGTATAGCACAATTTTTAAAATAAGAATTTGACCCAATATACACAAAAGAAGTAAAACAAGAAAGTAAGACTTGTTATGAATATCTTAAAATTATTGGAAACTCATTAATTAGTGGAGGCTCCACTAATTATGGATTTATGTGAATTATTAGAGAAGATTTTTATGAATGTCCACCATTTAGTGGAGACACCACTAATTAAGATTAGTGGAAGATAATGTATGCCATGATGTATTCCACTAATTAGAGTTCTATAAATAGAGCTATTCTCTAAACTTGTAATACACCATTATTTTGTGAAAGAAAGATTAGAGAAAATTGTGAGAGAAAAGAAAGAGAGAAATTCTTGTGCAAAGAATAGTTAGAGTTTTATTAGTGTGTAGTGTGTAGATTTTATTCTAACACTACCCAAATTTTATAACACGTTATCAGCACGAGTATCTGCCGTTATTAAAGTCAGATGACAGGTACGCATTTATTAATCTCTATGGCTAAACTCAAATTTATAGCCCTTGATATTTCTGATGGGTTCTCGATACAAAAATGCATCTAAATGCTGAAAAGAAAATTTTGACTACCTGAAGATAGTCGTACTATCAACTGCACGATATGAATGATTGCACCTGAAGCTGCAAGATTTTAAAACCGTAAACTTCGCAATGTATAAAAAAAATTACATCTCAGTTAAAATTATGCGGAGAAAAAGTTATTGATGAAGATATATTGGAAAAGATATTCTCCACTTTTCATGCCTCGAATATTGTCCTACAGTAACAATATCGAGAAAAAGAGTATCCAAAGTGTACAGATTTAACATGAGTTATTATTGAACAATCATGAAGCCAAATGAACTGGCTCAACAGCACTCCCAGAAATGAATGTTGTTGGCTCCAGTAGAGGCCATCGTTCTAGTCGTAGTTGTGGCAGTGACTGTGATTATGGTCATGAACACACTCGATATTTCCCTTATCACAGAGAAATACTGGCCACCTGAAGTGAAATAGAAAGGGAAAAGGATATTTCAATTAATAATAAGCATCACATCTTTTATTCATATCACTAGTGTTCACATGAACTTGAGGATACATATTTGTAGTTGCTCTTTTGCAATTGAGTTGACAAATTTAAGATGAATGTTTATAATTGTTCTTTTTCAATATTTACATTAGAGGAAGATAAACAATTAGCAATTATGGACTTCAGCTCCTCTTCTTCGGCATCCTTCTCCTTTTCCTTCCCTTTTGAGCCAGAATCTAGACTAGCAGCAGAATTAGTCGTGAAGTTATTGTGAAATGAGTCTTGAGATTTTATGATCCCTTTAAGTTTATTATACTTAAGTTTCTCATTATATTTGGCCTTGAAGCATGCTTATCTCTATTTCTGTGTTTGGTCATCTAACTGCGTTCAGGACTTTTTTCCACCAACTACTTTTCACATTCCAGTATCTCAATGACTTCTTTCAACTTCTTCTCAGCCATATGTCCTCCTTCTTCTTTATTTTGCATCTCTTGTAAATCGAAGTGATATCATCGGTTATTTACTTATAAATCTTTTATAGTTTCATACTTGCAAATTATAAGTGTGTGTAAGAAAGAATCTAAACATTCTGGATTAGGGTCTCCAGGCTCATCAACTTCCTGTGAGGCCATCGACGAATTCCTAACTCCCTACATCTTTTCTTGAGATGGGTTATGCCAATATTCAGTTCTTTGGCCGCGCTCTTGATTGGCAGGTAAAAGTACTGCGAAATGGTTTCTCATGATAGTGTCTGGGAGTTATTGCTCTTCTTCTCTCTCTGCCTCTTAATCCTTTTATTCTCTATAGGAATTTCGTCTGAAATAATATCTTGAACTTCGATATTATGCATGTCATGGGTCCTCACTCCGACTTCATTACCAATACCACTCATTATTTCTCCTAGAAAAAGAAAAACAATATTAGTAAAGATAATACCATTCAAAATTCATGTTTGAATATATGATAACCTGGAATCATATTTTGGCTTTGTTCAAAATCCATTAAGGAGTAGAAAGGATCATGCACAAGCATATCCTCATTTAGAGGAATAGCATCAAGAGGAACAACATTAAAAGCAGTCTTTTACATGGGCAGATCAAATTGGTCCCAAGCAGTATGTTCACTAATTTACATCAAAACAAACCAAAAGATAGTTTAATTTCATTATCAAGCACACTAAAAAAAAAAAAAAGGAAGTCCTTAAAGGTATCTCACCTGAAATTAGGAGGAAACGATTGGCTTGGAAAGGAAAACATATCAAAATCTTCTGCGTTCGAATTAGGCGGAAGCGGTTGGCTTGGAAAGGAAAACACATCAAAATCTTCTACGTTAGAAACCAAGTCAAAATTTGACAATGTCTCAAATGAATTACGAGTCTCCATATCTGCTTTGTGATTTTTATTTTTGATGTTTATTAATGATTGATGATTGAGATATATATCGATACATACATATATATATATATATATATATATTTGTATGAGGTAGATGGTAGGTAGAGGGTCGGAAAAGAAGAAAAGACAAGAGAGGAAGAGGAAAAGTCGATACCGGGAAGAGAGAAAAAAAAAATGTCTTGGCATTTCCTACTTGTCATCATGTTCTTACATTTTCTTTTCTTTTTCATTATTCTCTTATGAAATCATTATTCCCTAAATTAGGGGGAGAATAGAAACAGTACAAGAAAGATCTTGATTGGACAACATCATTAAATTATATTGATCCGCATGCAAGCATTGCAAATCAAATGCTAAACGATTTTGTTGACTCCAGAAGAGTAACAAAATTGCATATGTCAGCTATAAAATTGAAGTTCCAACAGAACAAAAGATTATACATATAGCTGCTAAGTCAAAAACACGCCAAAAGTGTGGCCGACCTCTTGGTTCTAAAGATAAAAATCCTCGAAAGAAAAGAGGATTAAATGATCCAGAAGATCATATTGAAGAAAAGAATGATAAAGACCAAGAGAGAACTGGTGACAAAGAACCAGAAGTTGATGAAAGTAACACTGAAATTTCTATCAATTATACCACTTCCGGTAGAAGTTGGAATTGGATAGAAACTGTTATTGATAATATATTTGCATACAATATATCTCTTGATGTTATACAGGATAATGATGATCCTGAACCAATATTAGTTGATGAATGTCGGCATAGAAAAGATTGGCTGCAATGGAAAGATGCGATTTAATCGGAGTTAAATGCACTGACAAAACGTGAAGTCTTCAGACCTGCAATCCGAACACCAGAAGGTATAAAACCTGTTGGCTCCAAATGGATATTTGTGCGAAAGCGTAATGAAAATAATGAAACCATACGATATAAAGCACGGTTAGTAGTCCAAGGTTTTTCACAAAGACCAGGTATTGATTATAATGAAACTTATTCTCCTGTTGTTGATGCTATTACACTCCGATATCTTATCAGTTTGGCATTACATGAAAAGATAAATATACGCCTATTAGACGTTGTCACTACTTACTTGTATGATGTTACATGAAAATCTCCAAAGGATTTCATATGCCTAAAGTATATAAATATTATCCTCGTGAAAATTACTTCATCAAGTTGCAGAAATCATTATATGGCCTGAAGCCATTTGGACGCATGTGGTTCAATCTTCTTAGTGAATATTGATTGAAAGTGAGATTTAAAATGACCAGGTATGTCCATGTGTTTTCTGATTCTAAATTTGTGATATTAGCTATATATGTTGAGAATATTAATCTTATTGGAACTCCTAAAAAGCTCTAATAAACAATTAATTATTCGACATCAAGGATGTTGGTAACATTTTGCATTGGTTCACACATTGAACATTTGGCAAGTAGAACATTTATTCATCAATCAACATATGCAGCAAAAGTTCTAAAAAGATTTGACATGGACAAAGCACATCCATTGAGTATTCCAATGATCGTCCGGTCATAGATGTGAATAAAGATCCTTTCCGACCTTAAGAAGATGATGAAGAACTCATTGGTCCTGAAGTACCATATCTCAGTGCAATTGGTGCATTGATATATCTTGCTAATAATACACGACCTGATATTGCCTTTGCTGGCTATTAATTTATGAGTAAGATTTAGTTCTTCACCAACACGATGACATTAGAATGGAATTAAACAAGTCCTTCGATATCTCCAAGCAGCGACTTCTTCAAATCATGCTGAAATTATAACCATTCATGAAGTAAGTCGAGAATGTGTATGGCTAAGATCCATGATTTATTATATCCGAGAAAGTTGTGAAATATTTTCGATCAAAGATATTTCAACTCCTCTTTATGAAGACAATGCATCTTGCATAGCTCAATTACGAAGAGGATATATTAAAGGAGATCGGACAAAACATATTTCACCAAAATTCTTCTTTACTCATAAACTCCAGAAGAAAGGTAAAATTGATGTGTTACAAATTCGGTCATGTGATAACCTCGCAGATATTTTCACGAAGACTTTACCGACTGCAACATTTGAGAAGTTGAGGTATAAAATCGGTATGCGTCGGTTTAAAGATTTAAAGGAATCATCTCATCAGTGGGAGTAATAATCAGATATATAGAATAGTATATTTTTTTCCTTCACTAGATTTTTTTCCCACTGGATTTTTATCTAATAAGGTTTTAATGAGACATATTCTTTATGTAATGGATGGACATCCAAGGGGGAGTGTTATGAATATCTTAAAATTATTGGAAGCTCCATTAATTAGTGGAGGCTCCACTAATTATGGATTTATGTGAATTATTAGAGAAGATTTTGATAGATGTCCACCATTTAGTGGAGACACCACTAATTAAGGTTAGTGGAAGATGATGTATGCCATGATGTATTTCACTAATTAGAGCTCTATAAATAGAGCTATTCTCTAAGCTTGTAATATACCATTATTTTGTGAAAGAAAGATTAGTGAAAGAAAGATTAGAGAAAATTGTGAGAGAAAAGAAAGAGAGAAATTCTTGTGTAAAGAATAGTTAGAGTTTTATTAATGTGTAGTGTGTAGATTTTATTCTAACACTACCCAAATTTTATAACAAGACTTCTTTTTTTTTTAAATCTTTTTTAATTTTTCTAAAATGGCCCACTGTCATGGCCTATGCTAGTTGTAAGCCCAAGTTTTTTTTTTTTTTTGGTTTGTTTTCCAAAATCGAAGATTCTCTTGTGGACGAAATGCTAAAGCCGAAAAACGTTAGTTTTTTTTTTTTTTTACTTTCTTTTTCTTTTTCCTCCAAAGACACAATCAAATTAACTTGAGGAACCCAATAACGCAGCTAACAAAATGAAATTGAAGCCAAGGCACAACGCCAACCACTATTTTCGTTTTCTTCTTCCCCCCCCCCTTTTTTAAAGAGAACATGATGGCATTAATTTATAAATTAATTACAAAAACATAATAAATCAAAATTTTCAAACAATTCTATTCCATCTACTAATAGAGTACACTTTTTTTTTTAATATATGCATAATATACAATACAAGCATAACAAAATTCCGAAACTCATTTTTGCCCCCCCAAACATTACGATCATAACTAAAAGACTTAATATATTCTTATCACATAACAAACAAATGCTATGAATTTCATATTAAAAAGAGGATCACTGATATTCGTCTTGACTGTTGACCAAAGTGAGATTTCTTATTGAGGGATTTCAGCCACACATAAATTTTAGAACATATTCTTCTATCCCTTTCTCCTAAACTCATGAGCCATTTTTCACACATAGCACACATCACAAGGTTGTTCAAAACTAGCATAAAATAACCAAACTCAATCAAATTTATACAAAAATACAATTTTAGAATATTTTTAAAAATCAGAAGATGTCAGAACAACTTACTTCTTACAATAATCAAAACTAACACCTCAAACTCAAGCCAAATGTTCACCACAATTGTCTCCTAATATCAAATCACAACAATTCTAAAATCAAACAAAAGAATTACAACCACATCAAATCAATTAAACTTAGGTTTTAAAACCTTAGAAACGAAAAGGAAGGGACCTCCTAGCATCTAACCATTATTATCTAATTGAGTTAATAATTAGAATTTATAGAACTTACATTCAAAATTAGAAAGTTCAGAATTTCTCCCCTAGTGTTTGAAATCCTAGCGTGACATGTACAACTGACGATAAAAATAAGAGAAAGTCATTTTAGAATAAAAGATATAAGGTTAGCTTTTAATAATCAAACAATAGATTCCTTTTCTTAATATAACCTATTCTCTTATTTCTCAGTGGTTTAGGTTGCCACTTAAAAGAATGGGTCATAGTGATTGGCTATTTAAAAATATTAAACCCAAATCATTTTGGGTTGGGTATTTACATTTAATGTGTGTTTTCCTTTGGCTAACTCGAAAGAGAGGTTGAGGGATTAAAATTTAGTAATCATTAGGAGTTTAATATCACCTAGAAGTAGGGGAATTGTGTTCTTCTGAAATTTAGAAGTTTTGTTCTTAATGTTTCTTGGGTTTAATTGAGGAGGTAGAGATACCTTTTAATTGGCCTAAGAATAGGGGATTTATTACTTGAGAAAGTGTGGATATTATATTTTTGACCTCTACAGTATTAGAATTTGAATTCAACTATCTTGGCTTTGTATTTAATACTTGGCTAATTACGAGGGATTCTTGACTAGTGCATGTTTTATACTCTTTTTCTCATTCTTGATTTTTTCATGACCAACCTTGTGTGGGGTGATATTGATTCTCTAGGTTTGCCCATTGTAATTAATATATTCTATTAATTAGTTAGACTAAATAATAGAAGAAGAGTTAGTAGTGGTACCTTTATTCCGTTCCTAAGGATTTTTTATACTTACCACTAAAACTCTATACTACGTGATAAGTATATTTGCTCTGTTTTATGGTTTGAGTGTTTGACATTTTAATTTATAACTTGATTTTTGTGTGTAATTATCATTACTATTTCCAACACTCGAAATTGCATAACAAAAACCTCTATCAACTAGATTTAATTAGGACAAACAAAATATATTACAGCTGGCATTTCTAGCTGGGAAAACCAAAAACTAAAACAAAAATTAGAGGGAAAGTCGGTTATGTTTGCTGCAATTGTCATCACCCAGATTAGTTGACTTCTACTTTGGCTACTGCAATGTGTTGAAGTGGTTATCTGTGACACTCCTCTCCCTCTTCTCGCAAGTCGAATGAGGGAAAAAGACTAAGGTAGGACAAAATTAAATGAAAGGAAGCAAGAGGAAGAGCCTTAGTGAAAACATTAGCTAGCTGATTAGTAGAAGGAATATGAAGAGGCTTAATACATCCAGCTTGAAATTAATCGCAAATATATCAAGTTTGCAAACTAAAGAAGGATTAGTAGAAGAAAAACTTGGAGGCAGTGTAGTCTAAACTTTCTCGGATAAATCACCATGTAAAAAGGATTGTTAATATCAAGCTAATGAATATGCCACTGTGAAATGGCTACAAGTGCAACCATGAGTCAAATTTTAATCACAAGGACAAAAGTATCCAAAAAATCCACACCCTGTTGCTGAGTATAGCCTTAGGCAATAAGTCTAGCCTTATATCTATGAAAAGAACCTCAACTTTATACTTGATTTTGTAAACTCATTTATAGCAAATAGTTTTTTTTCCAGGGATAAAGAGACCAAATGCCAAGTATGATTAGCTTGCAAAGCTGAGATTTCATCTTGCATAACTTTACACTATTCTTTAGATTGCACGACTTCAAAATAATGTCTTGGTTCAAAATGAATAGGACTATTAAATAAAAAAGCAGAAGATGAAATAGAAGGCAAAGCATGTGAAAAAGAATTGTATTTGCTAATAGTAGAACATATAGAATCAGACAGGTAAGTAGATGGAATGGATAATTTGGTTGACTTACAAAGTGGAGGTAGTGAAGGAGGTACAATTGACTGAGAAGAAGAAGATTCTATATGATTAGGAAATTTAGTAGTTGAATTAAAAAAATGAAGAGGTAAACAGGTAAAGATGAATTATGAAAAGATGTAGAACCTGAGTGATAAAAAAAAATGGGATTCAACAAATTGAACATTCCTAGACATAAAAATTTTCATTGAAAAGTAATCCAGCAAAATGTACCCTTTGGTAGTTTGAGAATAAGGGCTTTTTTTTTATTATTATTATTAGAATGGCCTGTTTTGGGGCTATTCCACATCATCTAGCCTAGTTGGATAAAGTAGTCTTTATTTGGCCTTGAAGCATTTCAAAAATGTATTATAACCAAATAAGGATGAATTCTCATATGCCGTCATTAGTTGGTTCATTCAAAGTATGCGTCATGAATGATGCATATATGTTATGCAACCTCCACATAGAAATTTTTTTCTTCCCCAGGCTTATATTCTTTCACCCAGTATGTTAGGCTTGGTTCTTTAATAATTAATGCATGTTGGGCCTTTGCTTTTTTTTTTTTTTTTTTTGTGGGGTCTATAATGGGCTCTTGTCTTGTTTTCGATTACATAATCCATGCCTTGCATTGTGCTCTTGATGAAAACAATAGGACTACTCAACTAATTTCATTAAAATAAATTTCCTTCCCTACCTCATCCTGAGCGTGATAAAAAATCTGAAGAACTTTTCTTATGCTTCCGTATGAAGTTACAATACGATGATTGTAAATATCCTCTACAACAATTTGAGTACTTTGATATTGAGCCTTCACAAACTTAGATGTAGTGGCTGAGAACAGTACTTTTTAGGTATAGAGGCATAGGATTGTACATGGCTATACAACAATCATGACAAGTGCAAGCTTCCAAGCTACAATGAGCCACATTACCATTGCAATTGTCATAGTTGATGTTGTCTGAATCAAGGTGAGATTCTGTCAGCAACAAAGGACTTGATCAATGATGCTTCTTTGCTCAATCTTGAACATAAAACTCCACTAGAATTCTTTTCTTTATCAAACCAGGCTGCTTCAAAGGATAAAATTTTCTCAACCAATTTCAACCTGATTCTTTTTGTCAGCTATTCACCCATGTAAGAAAAATTGTAATGCTAACAAACATTTATAACAACATATGCAAGACAAAATGAATTGAAAATAAAAGCATATGTCTGGATTCTAGCGTGCATTTCTACATGACTTGGTGAGAAGAAGGCTGAGATCATGCCAACAATTTCTAAAGCATAAACAGGTTGAACTATACCAAAGGCTATTGCCAAGATTCTTCCTATCACTCCTTGTTTCCAATCATATGAATTTAGTGAAAGTAATTGATAAAAAGCTAGAAGACGCATACACATATAATCCTAATTGGAGAAATCATCCAAATTTTTCGTGGGGTAATTGAGGTCAATCTAAGCTGGGTCCTCCAATATTCAATGGAATTATTACCTTATCATCCATTTCCCATGAAAGCATCTTACTCCAAAGATGAATATTAAGATGAGTTCATGGTTTGACACTCACGATTAGGGTGATCTTCCCCATAAAAATCACAATTAATAGCTATTACTTGTCCTTGACAAGGAGCCGTAATGAATTGCTCCATCTTTTGAGTTAGTGCCTCAACCTTAGCTTCCAAGGAAGCTACTACATCAATTTTATAAACTTCTTGAACATGAGCTCCTAAGCCTTAGATTTCTCCAAAAGTAATTGTTTATGGCAATATTCTTAACCAACTCATACAATTTTTCTAGCGTTTTAGTCCTTGTGGTCTTTCGAGCTGATGTATTGATCAATTGTTTTGAAGCAAAATTTAATTTGCTATGAAAGATTTGCATCTGCATATCCAATTCAAATAAATGATGAGGACATTTTCTCAACATCTCCTTCCATCTTTCCTAACACTCATACAAACCTTCCGATTCTATTTGTTAGAAGGCAAATATATTTATTTTAAGCTTAGCTGTTCTAGTTGGGGGAGAATTTTGGCTAAGAATTTTTCAGTAAGACCATTCCAAGTGGTGAGGGATCCTACTGGCAGTGATTTCAACCAAGATTTGGCTCTATCTCTAAGGGAAAAGGGAAGGAGCCTTAATTTTATATCATCTTCTGAAACACCATTCATCTTAAAGGTATCACATATTTTTAAAAAGTTATTAAAGTGGGCATTGGGATATTCATCAGTTAAACCATCAAATTGCACTATATTTTGAATTATTTGGATTATATTAGGCTTAATTTCAAAGTTGTTAACATCTACCCTAGGCTTTTAATACTTGAATCTATACCCGAAATTATGAGGTCTAGCAAAATCATCCATTGTCTTCCTACCATTACCACCATTAACATAATTATTGTTTTGGTTAACCTCCATGGCTAGAGATTGAATTTCTCCTGCTATCTTAACTTGACTCGATTAGCCAATCTTTTGCTTAGGTGGTTCTGAAGTCTAGTTAAAGTCTGTTCGATTTCTGGATCAAAATCCACAATATCTCATTTGGTTTGTCGGGTCATAAACCAAAGATAATATTGAAAAATACAAAAAATAATTACTTCAAGAATTTACGAATAATTTCCAAATATCAATATTACTAAGGTTATAATCAACATAATTATCACAAAGTTATACAAACAACAAGAAAAAAGTATAAGCATGGCACCTAAGTACAACACGGAACACATTCACATATAGACATATTTGCATATAGACATAGATAAATCAATAAAATCTAAGTTTTCACAATATTATTTCCCAACAATATCACTAAAAACTTGATGCATTAGGATTTGGGTATAAAATTCATTCATTTTTTAAGTGCATTCGTAATCAAATTTTAATTAAAACGTTAATCCCAAAACCACATACATAAAGCAAGTATACTCATCGCTAGGCATGGCATAGGGAATTAACGAGTATCAATCATCAAGGAACAACTATCCTTAATCACATTTTATTCATTATTTAGCCTAATTAAACTAAAGTGACCAAACAATTTCAGGATATATACCAGAGTGAGGATAGACAGACATGTACTTAGATAGAATTCTTAAAGATATAATAATAATCAAGTTAGCAATTATCATAATTAATCACTAATCTAAAATCATGAAAGAATTATAAAATAGATTCTAACTCTTTCTCAAGTTATGGATTCATTATTCTTTAGTTAATTTAGTGAATATCTCTACCTCACCAAAACAACCAAAGAATGCATTGAACACAATTCTTCAACAAATATCCCTATCTCTAGGTGATATTAAAATATGAAATCAATTAACATTCTTATTTCTAGGTGACATTAACTGTTGGGATATATGCGCAAAATGTACTATATATTTTTGTATTTTGGAAATTAATAAAAGTATTTCATTCATGATTGTTTGTTTATATATATCCGCACATTAAAGGTTTGAATGTGTTAGTAAGCAATTTACGTGATTGAGTCGTGCTTTCACAGTATGGTGTAGATTATGGCTTACTAACACATAAGCGAAAAAATTGTTCTTGATCAATTGATGAAGCTGGACACTTTATCAAGGTTTAGATCGTTACACTATGGTTTAGATCATTTCTATCTGCGCGCATGTTTTCTCTCCTATGTTTTGTATAGATTTATTATTATTTTTCTTTTATTTATTCTTGATAAATTTAGTTAGTAGGTTAAACAAAAGATGAAAAGTCATTAGTGTATACTTGTTCCTTGAGAATCAATACTCATTAATTTCCTATACTATACTTAATAATGAGTAAGCTTGCTCATATGTGTGATTTGGAGTTAATATTTTAATTTGAACTTGATTGTGAATAGATCTAAAAATGAACGATTTTTATTGCTCAAATTTGACGCATCAGCTCGCAACATATAATCCAATGTTTAAATAATACGTTCGGATTGTCCATCAGTTTGTGGGTGAAAAAAAATGCTAAGAGTTACCATAGTCCCTACAGGTTTATTAAAGTTCTTCCAGAATTGTAAAACAAACTGTAAATCTCTGTCAAATACAATGCTAATTGATATGCCATGTAATCGCACTATCTCTTCCATATACATCTTTACCAACTCATCCATAGTTGATGTGGCCTTCATTAGCAAAAAATGCACAGGCGTAATCAGTTTGTTAATAATAACCAAAATAGTATCTTTTTCCAACTTTGACCTTAGCAACCCAACAACAAAATGCATGGTGATATGTTCTCATTTCCATACAGGTATTTCTAAAGGTTTTAACAATCCTCCAGGTCTTTGATGTTCAGTCTTCGCTTGTTGACACCCTAAACACAGAGAGATATATTCTGCTATCTCTCTCTTCATTCCACTCCACCAAATGTTCTTTTTCAAATCTCTATATATTTTAGTACTATCAGGATGTACAGACAACTTAGAGTTATATGCTTTTTTTTAAATTTTAACTTTTAAATTTGGATGGTTAGATACACATAATCTTTCTCTAAGTCTCAAACTCCCACCATCATGAATTTGGAAGTCTACCTGTTGATCATCTCAAACTTCCATGTTCCTCTTATCCAGACTAGCATCCATATCTTGGGTAGTTTTTATATATTCTATTAGGGTCGGTTGTAAAGTCAAAGCTGCTAGATATTCCTTCAAAGATCCCTCAACTTTTGTCTCCAATTTCTCAAATTCTAATATCAATTACTTCTGTTGAGTGATAATAACTGCTAGGGTATTATTCTTCCGACTCAACGCACCAACTACTTTGTTTGCTTTCCTAGAGTGATAGTTGATCTTCAAACTATAGTCCTTAAGCAGTTCTACCCATCTCCACTGATGCATATTAAGTTCCTTCTGGATGAACAAATATCTCAAACTCTGATGGTATGTAAACACCTCACAAGGCTCTCCATACAAGCAATACCTCCAAATCTTTTAACTGTCTTGATGCATAAGTTATGACCTTCTCATTCTACATTAGCAGACATGCCAAACCATTCTTTGATACATTACTATAGATTACAAAACCTCTTGATCCAGATGATAGTGTAAGTACAGGTGCGGACGTCAATCTTTTCTTCAACTCCTGAAAACTAGTCTCATATGCATGCTCTTCTTTGGATGATGAATATACCAAAATGTCATCAATAAATACCACTACAAACTTATCTAACTAAGGCTTGAAGACCCTATTCATCAGATCTATAAATACAACCGGGGCATTAGTCATTCTAAATAGCATGACTAAAAATTCATAATATCTATAATGAATCCAGAAAACATTCTTCGGTATATTTTCTGTCTTAATTCTTAACTGATGATATCCAGAGCGCAAGTCAATCTTGGAAAACACATAAGCAACTTTCAACTGATCAAAGAGATCATCTATCCAGATTAAAGGGTACTAATTCTTGATAGTATCTTATTAAGTTCATGGTAGTCAATGCAGAATCTCATACTGCTATCCTTCTTCTTCACAAACAAAACTGGAGCTCCCTACGAAGACACAATTGGGCGTATAAACCCCATATCTAATAACTCTTGTAGCTAAGTCTTTAATTCTCATAATTCAGTAAGTGTCATTCTATACAGAGTCTTCAAGATCAGTTCAACTCCCGATATCAAAACAATCTCAAACTCTACTTTTCGTTCAAGGGGTAGTCCTAGTAATTCTTCCGAAAATATATTTGGAAAGTCACATACTACTGGTATATCTTCAAGCCCTTGATCATTCTTCTGTGTATCCATGGCATAAACTAAGAAACCTTCACGTCATTTTTTAAGATCTTTGCACATTTTTATGGCTAATATAATTGGTTTCAACTTGCCTATCCGTTTCTCCAAACCTTTTTGAAAGTGGAATTCATCTTTTCCTGAAACTGCAAAATTTACCTTTTTGCCCTTGTCGTCGATCATTACACAGTTGCAAGAAAGCCAATCCATTTCTAGAATCACATCAAAATCCATCATAAGAATATGGATGAGATTAGCATCTAACACTTCATTTCCAATCTCTGCCCTATATCCCTTCAATACAAACTTAGAGACTAAAACTTTTCCACTAGAAATGGATCTATGAAAAATGATCAACTAAAGGAGTAAGGGCTAATTTTAGAGTTTTGGCAAAATATTGGAATACAAAATAATAGGTAGCACCATAGTAAAAAAGTGTAAAAGTTGGTTTAGAATTAATTGGTAGGGTACATGTAACCATATCATCTACAGGCTAAGCCTCCTATTGAGTTAATGCAAAAACCATCAAAGCAAAAACTCTAATATTCGGATTTTTTTGCTCTACTAGCTTGGTGACCGATTGAGTAGCAGGCTTTGGAGCTTCCTAAGCCATCATCCCTAATACGGTGCCTTATCTTTCCACACTTGAAACAAGCCCCAATCTTCCATCTACACTCGCCAGGATGGATATGCTGACAAGTCTACAAAGATTCTTTTTCTCATGAGTAGCTGTAGATGGAATAGCCTTGGGTGGTAGACGTCTTGTTGCTACTGGGATTCCCACTGAAGAAGGTCTCGAACCCTGGCTGTAACACCCCACTACCTATGCCCCTATTAGGGTTAGGGATATCGCTCTATCCATAGGACAAGGGGTCTTTATAATTAGGACACACCAAAATAAATAAAAGAAATAAATCAAGATTAAACTTATTACAACCCAAGCAATACATGAACAAGATAAAAAATAAATGTCTGCTATTGTCTCTCAAAAGAAATACATAGGAAAAATAACAATGAGTCTTCAAGACATCGGCAATACTTTAGCTAATAATTTTCACGAGCAAGATTGACCTGAAAACATAGTATAAAAGGTAGTGAGATATAAATCTCAGTAAGCTCGTGTGTGCTTTGAGTGTTTCAGGTAAAGTAGTTCGTGTATGCAAGTTATAAATGTTTCATAAAAGAAAGTGTTGGCAAGCTTCAAATAAATTTCACAAATAAAGAGTGGTGTTTTGCTTTCCAAAATATACATGTGCACAATAAATACAACCACTCAAAAAAGATAGTCATGGCACCACACTTTGTGCAACATAACAATGTAACGATCAGAATGCCATACGTTGAGCATACTGACACAAGGTAGGTGTACGGCCTACCGGGTGAAATACTCCTTCATCTCTACACCCAAATTTATCGATTGTCCACTCTGAAAACACACAGTCCACTTGACTGAACTTGCTAACTCAGACCGGTATGACCTACAGGACTGGCATCCTATCCGGGAAGGACTCACCCCTCAAAGGTGACTACCTACTGAGAGACTTACCATAACTCTTCAAAGACTAGTCCTAGTAGTCTACTCTTATTGAGTACTCAACATTGTTTGTCCCACTTGGGAGGAAAAATCCCATACAATGATTCACTTAAAAATAGTAATTATGGTTTCTAAAATTCTTGCCAAAGTTGGATTTTTAGAAAATGTTTAGCGTTTGATGTAAAATTACTTGTTTAGTTTTAAATGGTTCGCTTAACTGAAACAAAAAAAAAATTGTCCATAATTGCCTTTACAATTCAAATACGCATATACATTGAGTTTGACTTGCCACTATAACTTTGGTCTTCAAATGGTTCCATGCAGGAACTTACTTGATCTTTTGCTCTTTCTGAATTCAAAAGTCTTCCAAGGTCAACATAACCCCTCCTAGGGTAAATACAAGGTATACGACAATATCCAAACCATATTTTTCTTAAACAAATAATTCCTAATTCAACTAATCACAACCACAACTAACCATGACCATAATGTCATAGGCTTTAATACTAGTTGATAAAATATTTTATAAAATAAACTAGCTTGATGAGTTAAAATAAATGGGTGTTATAAACTAAATAATAATAAGTTATAGTTTCAAATAATAAATTATGATTATTATTACTAATAAATAAACTAGTGTTAAATATTGGATAATACTAAATCCTAAATAATATTGGTAAATGGTAATATTTAAATAGTATTATTATTATAAATAATAAATTACACTTTAATTTTTAATTAATAATTAATAGATAATAAATAGTCGATAAAATTAATAATGAATGAATTATACTTAATTTTTAATTATTAAATAATAAATAAATTTTAATATAAATAATATTTATGGATATAGGTAAAAGATTTAGTAAGGCTAATTAATATTATTACTATAGTCAACAAGGTCATGTGATATTAATTAATTTTAATATTTTATTTATTTTTAATAAAAGAATTTTATTTACTTAACTAATAAAATAATATTTTAAATAATACTCTATTTCAAACCTACCTATTATTTTCAAATTTTATAGATTAAATTGAATAATAATTCTAATTAAATTAATAACAATAATGTTAGTAAAATAATTCTAGAATTAATAGAAAATAGTTTTTCCAATAATTTTATATTGTTAGAGAAGATCTATGAATATATACTCACATAACATAGTAATCTATCCATGAACAAACATTTGAATCAACATATACTAACACATGGCTAATCTCCTACTGGGCATAATCATTATTTATGGCTTTATTGAAAAATAAGAACATAAAGGCCTAATCACCAATGGTGTTATAATATCTAACATGCATCAAAACACTCATAAATCCCTTTAATCATGATGAGCATATATTGATTCAAAAGAAAAATCCATAAGGCTTAATCATACATTCCAACTCTCATATCCTAACTGTTGGGATTCGTGGACTCCTAAACGCGGAAAACATCTACGAATCCCTCCCGAGGACCCAAGTAAACGATTAAGAAGATGTAAACGATTAAGAGTTACCTCTGCAGTTGCTGTAATCGAAATCCTTCGATTCTGGTTTACATTGTTGTACGTTCGACCGAATAATCACCAGACGACTTGCAGATGCGAACGTCCTCTACGGATACACACCGCGAACTCACTCGATACTCGGGAGTGCTAGCGCCTAGGGTTTGAGAGGTTTTTTTTTTTCTTTCTCTGGTAGAGAATGGCACGAATGTTCTCAACCGGGAAAAAAATTGGACTATCGAAAGACGGCTAGGGTTTTCTTAAAAACCCTCGAACCTCTTAGAGTCCAACCCTAATCATATCTTATCATATTCTAATTTAAATTCAAATTAAATTAAAGCCGATATGATAAGATTCTGCCATTATCTCGGTAATTTAACTAATTATTTTACCGAGTCGATTCTTATAATCCGGATATCATCCAGATTCATCGAACTTGGTCACGAGAAAAATAACCTAACAAGTTCGCTTATTGTGTGACCCTATAGGTTCATTTAACAGCTGGTAGCGTGCCTAAATCGTATTTAAATGGCCCACAAGTTATAAGCGGTTTCTAGCAAAACATTATAACTATCCAGGTTAAATGAAGATCGGTGATCTCTTTGAACCAAACCATAATTTTATATTTAGTCCCTTTGTCACACGATATCCAGATTAAGCATAAGGCACGGAGCATGTCATCCTTATTAAGCTTAATCAATTATTTCTTGATTTCATAGTAGACTGTTCAAACAAATGATATCAATATCTTAGATTGATATATTTGAGCACGGCCATGCATTTTTAACGAGTCTAACTTATCAAGGGGCCCATGGATATCTCTCCCATAATTGAGAGGGACAAATTCCTTCACAATCAATCATATTCCTCTCCTTGATTTATTTTATATCCAACAGTCGTCTAATTTATTATCTAGTTAAAGACAACTTTAGACAATGTCAAAATATAGAATTTATCAAGTAAGAAACTATGATGAATTTAGGTCGAAGGACTTTCAATATTATTATGGCTAGAAAGTACTTATGACATATTCCATGAAGTACTCTCACGAGTGGGTCATGTCCAATACAATGTTCTCTAACATTTATTTATGTCTTGACTCGATATCACAAATATCCATGGCCAGTAAAACATAGCCATCAAGTCACAAACATACTAATCTTAATTTATTATTATTCCAATAATAATAATCGATCGAGGACTGATTTTAGAATAGTCATTGTATTCATTGTAGGGTTTTACTATCAAGTCACGTACTTGATGACCAACAAAACAAAATTCACTATTCATGGAAAGGAAAGCCTCATATTATTATATAAAACATAATGACAATTGTATAAGTACAAATTGACTCTAGGGCATATCCCCAACACTAACTCCATCCCCTTCACCCACATACATATACTTAACCCCTACTTTATTTAATCATCCTATCAACATTTAGGAGTCTTGATTCTAAAAATTAAAAATGAAGATTTAAGGAAAAATACTTAATGGATAATCGCTTGATGAAGGATTTTCCTTGGTTAGTGAAGATCCTCACGAGTTTGATGGCCTTAAGTGGTCTGGAAGTAGTCATGGTTGATCATCACCATTTCGGCCAAGAGAGAGAGAGTGAGTGAGTGAGAAAGAGACGAATAAGAGTAGAGAGGAATATTAGAGGTTGAATAGAAGAGGAAGAATAAGAAGGTTGTTCTTATTTTATCTTTTGGTGTTCTTGGAACCTTCAACAAAAATGGTTAGTTTTGATCCGTTTGGAAATTTCACTGTGCGTGATTCGATGTTATAAAGGCTAAAAATAAAAATTATAAGTTGAATATGGATGATCTAGAGTGTTTGGAAGTGATTGGAAGTGTTTAGGATTGGTTTAGGCTTGAAGATGAGAAGTGTATGTTCTTGGTGTTTTTTGAGAGAGTTTGAGAGAAAATGGATTTTGAGAGTTGCTGGAATTGTGATGGCCAAATGGCCTAGTGTAGAAGGGAGTTTCGGCTATCAAGAATGAGAGAGAAGGTTTTCAGATTTTTTTGAAATTCAAATGGAGAAAAATATGAAGTTGTTTAAGGTATAAGATTAGTTAATGGAGTTTGTTCATGGAATGTCTCTTGTTCTTCAATGGTGTAAGGCTGAATTAACTAGGTTTTAATCAAAGAATGGAAGGTTGTTCAGTACCTAAGGCTGGCCAAAAATGGTCTTATAATGGCAGAGGATTTTCTGGTTTAATCACTTAGCTATAGGTATGTTTTAATAGAACAAAATCTAAAATTTAGTTTGAAGTTTGAATAAGTTTTGGATAGATTAATCTTAGGAGCTTTTTGAGGTATGATCATGGAGTCCAAACATTCAAGGTTGGTGTGGAGGCCAAAATTCTCAGTCCATGGCTGAATAAGGTCTGAATTGCAGTGGTTTTGAGTGAAGAATTTCGGCCTTAGCTTTAAGAAGACAAGCTGAAAAAATTATGCTTAAACTTCAAGAATATTTGGAATTGAGATGTTTTTGGTGCAGAATTTTTTGTTCACTTTGGCACGATTTTGTAGCTGATTCTTAAGGGTGTTTGAAGGTCTTATAATAGTGGTTTTCCAGCTTTCATCTTGAAGACAAATAGAGGAAGTTTCAACTGTTCTTATGTTCTAACGGTTGCTTCAAATTCCATGTTTAATGTGGCTAGATTGCTGAAACAAAATTCTAGTTTTGGGATGTTTGTGCAGTCCACCTTACATAAAATGTCTATTTTTCTTGCAGAAATTGGGTAGGAAAGTTGGCTGAAACTTTCAAAAATAGCCTTGAAAGAAATCTGGAAAATTTTTCAAATGTTTCTTTACCAAAACATAAACAAGATGAAGATGGAGTTTGAAGGAATAGCTATGGTGTTTTCTTTTCCTTGGAATCCCTACTTAATTCTCCTCCCTATTTTCAGTCATCCCTATCCTACAAGAGTTGATTTTCGAATTCTAATGCTAGGAATTTATCACAGAATTTTTGTGATTAAAAATGGATTAATGAATTAAGGATAGTTTAAATTTCAAAGATGTTAGGATAAGGCTAGCAAAATAAAAGGAAACAAGAATTCTTCTAGAATTCTTTTTAGGACAAGACCACATAGTCAATACATTACCATCATGTCTTCCTTAAGACAACATTCCTATCTTTAAGGAGTGTAAAAAAATCAAAAATTCAAACATGGTTAAGATAATTATGAATAAAACTTAAGAAATGGGATTTGAACTCAAAACCTTAGAGATTAAATTACAAAGCTCTAACCACTTAGCCACACTAACTCTTGTTCTTATTTTCTCACCCCAAATATTCTTCTTATTTAAATCTCAAGCCATCTTCCTATTTTGACCTCAAGAAAAGTTACATTTTTATCCTTTCTACCCAACAAGTATAAATAAGCCATTTAACCTATAAACCACAATTTTAATGCACATAAAATCATTCAAAAAAGTATATTTTATGCATGAAGACATGATATGCATCCCATCCTCCTTACTTTAGGGTTGGCTTTAGATGGGGTTTCACACTGGCTCTGACCGAATATTGGCTTGGGTCTTTTCTTTTTGCTTTCAGCATCACTTTTCTTAATCTTTGTTTTAATGTGCAAAGACCTGGTATATGATTCCTTATAGTTCTTTGAGGTATTGAGGATAGTCAATCCTTGATTCTTATTTGTAGTCCACTCTCGTTCCACTGTAGCTTAAGTGTTTCGCTGGCCATAATCTTTGGTGCAAACTATCCCAACACATTAAATTTTGACGCATAATTCACATCCCTTCTATCCGTGCCAAGTTAAAGAATTCATTTTGCTTCTGTAGTCTGATTGCTACGGGGAAGTTGTGATTGAGAAATGCCTTTCTAAATACCTCCCAAGTTATAGATCTATCTCCTTAAGTATACACCAGCTTTGCTCGTTTCCCCCATTGATTCGCATCTCCAACCAAGAAAGCAAAACAACAAAAGGAAGAAAAGAAGCCACCTCAAACACTATTAACAAAGCATGAAAAAGTTAATAGAAACATAAGCTAGAAACGAAAACTACCTTTATGTGTGTGTGTGTGTGTGTGTGTGTGTGTAGAGAGAGAGAGAGAATAAGGAATCAGAATCAATAATTACAACCTTACATTGTTTTTCCAAAACACATTATCAAACTAATTACATAACTAATTGTAAAAAAAATATGACAAATCAAAATTCTAAACAATTCAGTTCATCTACCAATAAGTACTTCTATATTTTTCGCTTTATATATATACATATACAATCACACAAACCAAGCATAACAAAGTTTCTGAAACTCTTTTTTTTCTCCCAAACATTAAGGACAGTACTTAAATTGAACATATTCTTAACATAGAACAAACAAAAGCTCATGAATTTCAAATAAAAATTATGATCATTGATATTAGTCCTAACTGTTTATCTTGTCAAGGAGGCTAGACTAAGATTTTTTATTGACTGAGAAGGATTTCAGTCACACAAATTTTTGAACATCTTCTTTTTCCCCTTCTCTTAGACTCATGAGCTATTACACACACACTGTGAGGATTCGTAGACTCCTAAACGCGAAAAACATCTACGAATCCCTTCCGAGGATCCGAGTAAACGATTAAGAAGATCTAAAGGTTTACAAAATTACCACTATTCGGCATAATCGAGATCTTTCGATTCTAACTATGTTATCGTACATGCAACCCGAACGATCACCAAACGCTGCAGTGTGCGAACGTCCTCTGTCGGATACACACAACGAACTAACTCGTTACCCCGAGAGTGCTAGCGCCTAAGGTTTGAGAGGCTTATTTTTCTGGTGAATGGAGGCACGAATATTTTTAACAGAACGGGTCTCTTGAGAAGACGACTAGGATTTTCTTAAAAATACCTCCGAACTTCTTAGAGTCCAACTCTAATAATGTCTTATCATATTTTAATTTAAATTCAAATTAAATTAAAACTAATATGATAAGATTCTGTCATTATCTCGGTAATTTAACTAATTAATTTACCGAGTCAGATTTTTATAATCTGTACATCATCCAGATACATCGAATGTGGACATATTTCTAGATTCATTGTATTTGGTAAATTTTCTAGGTTCGATTAACTTAGACATATTTCCAATTTCATCGAATCTGATTACAAGAAAAATAACCTAACAAGTTCGCTTATTGTGTGACTTTATAGGTTCATTCTGGCAGTGTACCCAAATCATATTTAAATGGCCCACAAGTTATAAGCGATTTCTAGCAAAATATTATAACTATCCAAGTTAAATGAAGATCAGTGATCTCTTTGAACCAAATTATAATTTTATATTTAGTCCTTTTGTCACACAATATCTAGATTAAGCATAAGGTACGGAGCATGTCATCCTTATTAAGCTTAATCAATTATTTCTTGATTTCATGGTAGACTGGTCAAACAAATAATATCAATATCTTAGATTGATATATTTGAGCACAGCCATGCATTTTAACAGTCTAACTTATCAAGGGGCTCATGGATATCTCTTCCATAATTGAGAGGGATAAATTCCTTCACTATCAATCATATTCATCTCCTTAATTTATTCTATATCCAACAGGAGTCTAATTTATTATCTAGTTAAAGACAACTTTAAACAATGTCAAAATATAGAATTTATCAAGTAGGCAATTATGATAAATTTAGGTTGAAGGACTTTTAATATCATTATGGCTAAAAAGTACTTATGACATGTTCCATAAAGTACTCTCATAGTAGGTCATGTCCAATACAATGTTCTCTAACATTTATTTATATTTTGACTTGATAATACAAATATCTATGACCAATAAAACATAACCATCAAGTCACACAATAAGCGAACTTGTTCCAATAATAATAATCGATCAGGGACAGTTTTAGAATAATCATTGTATTCATTGTAGGGTTTTACTATCAAGTCACGTATTTGATGACCACAAAATAAAATGCACTATTTATAGAAAGGAAAACCTCATATTATTATATAAAACATAACGACAATAGTATAGGTACAAATTAACTCTAGGAGATATCCCTAACACACATATCACACACAATATACATAATCATATTGTTCAAATCTAAACAAATTGACCAAACACAATCCCAAATTTATACAGAAAATAAAATTCATAACTTATTTGAAAATAGAAGAGTCAGAACCACTTACTGCAGAAGTCAAACTAAAATCCTCAATTCAAGCCAATTACTCAATACAATCGCTCTCAAATATCAAACCATAACAACACCGAAACAAACTAACACCCTAATGAATCAGTTAAACCTATGTTCTAAAATATTTAAAACAAAGAAGAATAGAACCTTCTAAAATCTAATCGTCCCTCTCAAATTGAATAAAGAGCTAGAACTCACCTTCAAAATTGAAGGAACTCAGAGCTTTCTCCTCCAGCATCTAGACCCCGTGAATAATCGTTCTGAGAAATTGACGACAAAAACCAGAGAATATCATTTAGATAAAGATGTAGGTTACTTTCAAAAATACAAAATAACAAATATATCCCCTCAAGTTAACTAAATCTCCCATGACTCCCAAAGCTTCTGGGCTATCATGGGCCATAATAAAAAAAAAAATCACAATATAGGCTGGTCAAAATATAAAACCCAAATTAAATTAGGTTGGGTATTTACAACGACAGTTCTATATTAACCATAATATAAACTCTATGTAATACGATGGTCGATAACTGTCGTCTATGTTGGGTTTTGATTATGCAAACCAATTTACACATAGTGGAAAATTAAACGAAATCCACTCAAAAGATCACTCGAATGTAATTAAACGGGTTATGAGAGGAAAGAAAAAATTTGTTACCTCGAAAACGCAACTTTTAAAATTATTCCTCGCACATGGAACTCTTCCATAATATTTGTCCAAGCACAAACTACTAAATTTCAAGGATAGAATTTCTTTAATGTTGATCAACCCGATGATGTATTTAAGAAGCACCAAAATTTTTTGCTAGAAAAATAATATGGCAACTAAAGCTTTAATTTGGAGAAGAAAACACGGGAGAAAGGCTTCTATAATTTTTCTCCCGAAAATGAGGAACCGACTGGTATCATTTACTGGAAGGACGGCGTGTGTTTTGTTAATATAAACCACCACCTCTAAACTTCCTAAACCTTTTTAGGAAACAATAAGGCATAAAGCCTTATTATTAGTTACATATAGAACTTTGTTTCCTAAATTCCTTTTGGATAAATTTTATGGGTTGAGATTTATTAATTGCAATGTGGCCCTCGAATTGTAACATGTTTATAATTTGACAACAAAACTTTTATTGATTGTAATTTTGACCACAACTAAATATAACACTTTATAATTAGCCTATAATAATTATTTTTTCTCACAAATTAACCCTATAATATTATCAAATAATATCTTAAATACCAATTCTTCTATTGTGGATAACCTCTTAGGGTTTCTAGTAAATTCATAGCTAATATGAATTAATTCTATCATAATAGAATTAATAATTCTTTTATAATTAGAATAGACTAATTAATTCTAATTATGATTAATTTATTAATTTTTAAATTAATAATTCATATGTAGCATTCAAAAGCGGTATCTAGCAATGAATTATGACCACCTAAAAGTCCAAAAAGTCAAGTGGCTTGACGTGAATCTTTCAATAGCAAAATTTCAGTGCAATAAACTCCTTTCATTATACTATAGCTCATTCAGTTTTAGAGTATGAAATTAGTACCAACTCCTACTGTAATATAATTAATTCTAGTCTGAATTTATTAATACTTATTTTAGAATCCATTACTCAGTATGTGTATCAATTGGACTATTTCCAACACATAGTTGCCTTGGCCAAGGACTTCTCAAGTAGTGATTCTATACAAGTGGCCATGAGATATTCGTTCCTACTATTAGGAGTAATGAATCCTTTATTGATCCTCTCAATTACTTTCGTTTACTTTACGTTGTACCCAATATCCATCACATAAGTAGTATTGTAGGGACTCCAGAGATTGGAATCAAAGTACAACGCTTAGTAAACAAAGTACTTTTAAGATCTTAAGTCTAAGGATACTTACACATTTGTGATGCGTGTTTTTTAATGTAGAAAATATTATCAACAAGATCCACAATCAATCAAGTTTTACTTAAAACACTAACCACTAAAATTGCATATATGGGCAAGTACACACATTATATAGTATAGGAAATAGCAAGTATTGAATCCACAGGAACTTAGGCTCCCGCTTTACTTTACCTAAATCTTTATTGTTTAGCCAATAAAATAAAAGGAGATAAATAAAAAAACTAGCCTAATATATTAGAGAAAATGTCAAGTCACACAAGAAAAGTCACAAAGATAATCAATGAGTGAGAATAAGGAGAAAAGACATGTAAATAGACAGAAATTCTTGAATACACAATAATGATTGACTAACTATTCTCTCAATTAATTATTATCTTGGCATCATGAAGGATTAAAGTATACCCACTTCGTTTGCAATCAATGGAATCACTATCTTCTAGTTAAATCAGTGAAAATATTTTATCTCAACCAATTTACCAAAAAGATATATTAAAATCAATCCTTACACAAATTCCTATATTCTATGTGATTTAAAGCATCAAATTAGCCAATGAATCTATATTCTAACAATCATCAACTAATCTTTAATTACTCAAGTTCTTGACAATAACCTATTTTTCAAGCAAGTTAAGAAATAATATATATGAAATTAATTAAATTGAAACCACTATCAATCTTTTTTGCAAGCAAGTTAATAAGAAGAATCAATTAATCAATTTCTTAATCAAAACAAGTAATCAAATACCAAGAACAATAATAAATTGATCAAAAAACTAAAATCAATACAAAATCATGAATCCAAAAGAATATCCTCTAAAGACAATTAAAATATTAATCTCAAATTGTCAATAAATTACAAAGAAGAGAAAAAGAAACCACTCGTAGACAAGTAAACATTCTTCTTCTTCTTTTAAACCTCATCTTCTTCTCCAAGAATTCTCCTTGATCCTCTTAAATCTTGATATTTCTCTAGGAATTTTCTAAAGATATTACATTGAAGAATTTAAAATTACTTTGTACAATGTTATTCTCCCATATTTATAGGAGTTCTAATTACTAAAAAATGCCTACAAAAGTCCGTTTCCGTGGTTGAAAGAGTTCCCAAAAGAATCCAACTAAAATTGCCAAAATTTGATTTGAAAAGGAAACCCGCCACCTTAAAACCGCATTGGGCCTGCGTCGGCTCAGCCCCTCACGGCCTGCGCTTGCTATGCTTTATTTGTGCCTCGATATGCTCTGTTTTGCCCATGGTTTCCAGACTAGGGCCGGCGCCTGCCGTGCACTGCAACGGCGACAATTTTGCTTTGTTTTTCGTCCAATTCTATATAAAATCATCAAAATACTTTTTCAAAGATAAAATATCAAATATGAAGGAATATGACTAGTTATTATATCAAAAGTATCACAAAATAATATCAAATAATAAGAAAAATATAGGTGAATTTAGCCTCCATCACATTCCCCCACACTTAAGTTTTGTTTGTCCTCAAGCAAATAAGAATTAGACAGTAAACATTTAGAACAAGACAAAATAATTTAGCAAATTTTTCCTTAGCAAATTCATCCATAATGAAGATATAACATTTTTCCAACGTTAAACATAAATTCGCCATTCATTTAATGCTTTCAAAACCTTGTAAACTCATATATTAAATCAAACAATCCCAATGTCATCAAAATTAAATTAAACAAGCTTATATCTAGTATAAGAAAATCATTCTACTCCTCAAGCAAAAACATTGACAACATAAATCATACAAGCCAAGCCATTTAATCAAATTTAGTATTATAAACTCAAATTTACACAATTCAAGTTAATGGAATAAAAAAAATAGTTCACTTTTTTTTTTCAATGACTTTGGGAATTAATAGCCTCAAGTGAATAGATTTCTCTTCACGCACGTATTGGCCCCCTTATAGTCATTATCATTTTTCAACAATTTTCTTTGTTGCCTTTTTGCCATTTTTCCATCGGGATAGCCTCAAGAGAATACACCGAATAATACTTGCTACTTCTCTCCATATTAACCCTCTTTTCAGTAAAAATTCTTTTTTTTTCTCAAAAGATGAAAGAATTTTTTTTTTTCAACTCCATGTTTTTTTTTCAACTCATATTTTTTTTCTTTTCACTCAATTTTTTTTCCTCGCATTCCTTATTCACAACTCAAAGTCAAGCAAACTTTAAATCTATAATACAATAATTAATCAACAACTCTTCTCATATTTCATCATATCATCCACATTTCAACTTAAAGAATAAAACAAAACTCAAATACAAAATATAATCAAGGTTAACTTAAATTCTCAAGATTTAGCAAAATCCAACTTAATACACAAGTTTTCTTTTTAAATAAAAATCTAATCATAATGAATGACAAAATCATATTTAAAATTGAAGAGAAAATCATAACCTCATCATAGACAAAAACAATTTCATGCCAAAAACATTTTTTTATATCCCAAAAGTTTCAAATTTTCCAAATTAGCTCGAGAAACACCACAAAAACATGGACAAGGAATATCACCAAACTACTCCCCTACACTTAAATTGTACAATATCCTCATTGGGAAAAAAAAATTAACACAATAAGGCATTTCCAAATGGACAAAAATAAAGAGGGATAACGTTAAGTAATACTCCCCAAATGCAATAAGCTTCAATAGATATCAAAACTTAAAATAGAGAGAAGAGCTCATCCAAGAAGTATATATTCAAGCCTGCAAAACAAAAAAAAAAAAGCACAAAGAAAGTAACAGCAAAATAAAGCACACCAAAATAAAAGAAAACACACTAAAGCAAAATACCAATAAAAATCTTAAGAAAGCTAATAATGACACGACTCACTCCCCCATACTTAAGTTGGAAAATATTTTCCTTATTTGGAGGAAATAACACCTAACAACTTAAACAAACCCAAACCAAAAATAAAGATAAAAACTTTTTCCATTCATCATACTTCCTCATCAAACCTTTGTAAAAGAAATTAAAGTTCATTGGAAAAGGTGCGGATAATGAAAGTAGAAACAAAATAGGTTTTTGAAAGATAGAAGGTTCATGAAAAATATTAGTTGTAATGAATGTAAATGCATTATCCCCTTTCCGTAGCACATTTTTAGACATACAAACTAATTTTCCAACACAATGATACAAATTATGTTTAAAAACTGTATAAATACTATAATCACTACTTATCCCTTCAAAAGATTTATCATAATGAAAAGTCCCTTTTAAGCCTAGTAGTGTAGATCTTAAAGATAAGATAAAAAAAAATCCTTACTTTCTGAATCATGGTTTACAAAAACTAAGTTATCTTTCTTTAAATGGGGTGAATGATAAAAATTACTACCATCCTCCAAGGACTTCTTATGATGTAACATTAAAAGATCCAACTCATTGAGGTATGATAAATTCAACGCATCATCAATGGTATTAGTAGGCTCCATGAGTTTATAAGTACCCTGCTTTTCTACGATTTACAATTTCCTATTGTAGATCTCATCAACCAATTTTGCTAGTTGTGTTCTTTGAAAGCTCATTCGTTGAGATGATTCTTCATACCCCTTAATCGAAACATTAGCATTGTTAACAAAAGAATTTATTGATGCTTCAAGTGACGTCTCATTCAAAACATCAATGTGAGCTTACAATTGTGCCAATCTATTATCATCATAGCTCATTTGATATTGTGCCCAATGCCATGTACTTCTCCAAGAATGATTGTTCATGATGATGTCAACCTCACACTCAAAAAGAAAAACAAAAATCAAATCGAAAATAAAAATAAACATAGTAAGAAAAATTCAAACAAAATCATATACTAAAAAAAACTCAAATATTCACAAAGTCCCTAAAAATAAAAGTTAGTGATATTTACAAATACAACAAATGTTAAATCAATAAGATTCAAGTGTTTTCAATAATACCTATCCTCGGCGATGGCACCAAAAACCTGTTGCATATTTTTTAATATAGAAAATATTATCAACAAAGTCTACAATCAATCAAGTTTTAATTAAAATGCTAACTACTAAAATCACACATACGGGTAGGTATACCCATCATATAGTATAGGAAATAGTAAGTATCGAATTCACAGGAACTTAGACTCCCACTTTACTTTACCTAAATTTTTATTATTTAGCCAATAAAATAAGAAAAGAGAAATAAAACACTAACCTAATATATTAGAGAAAATGTCAAGTCACACAAGAAAAGTCACAAGGATAATCAAGGAGTAAGAACAAAGAGAAAAGACATACAAATAGATAGAAATCCTTGAATACACAATAATGATTGATTAGCTATTCTTTTAATTAATTATTATTTTAGCATTATGAAGGATTAAAGTAGACACACTTCATCTGCAATTCATGGAATCACTATCTTCTAGTTAAATCAGTGAATATATTATATCTCAATCAATTTACCCAAAAGATACATTAAAATCAATCCTTATACAAATCCCTATATTCTATGTGATTAAAGTATGAAATTAGCTAATGAATCTATATTCTAGAAATTATCAACTAATCTTTGATTACCCAAATTCTTGATAATAACCATTTTTTCAAGCAAGTTAAAAGATAATAAATATGAAATTAATTAAATTGAAACTACTATCAACCTCTTTTACAAGCAAGTTAATAAGAAGAATCAATCAATCAATTTCCTAATTAAAACAAGTAATCAAATACTAAGAACAATAATCAACTGATCAAAGAACTAAAATCAATATAAAATCACGAATCCAAACGAGTATTCTCTAAAGACAATTAAAATATTAATATCAAATTATCAATAAATTACAAAGAAGAGAAAAAGAAATCACTCATAAACAAGTAAGCCTTCTTCTTCTTTCTTGAAACTTTCTTGAGCAACCCCCTCTTCTTCTCTAAAAATTCTCCTTGATCCTTCTAAATCTTGGTGTTTTAATAGGAGTTTTCTAAAAATATTATATTGAAGAATTTAAAACTATTTTGTACAATATTATTTTCTTGTATTTATAGGAGTTCAAATTGCTAAAAAGTGCCTACAAGAGTCTTTTTCCAAAGTTGAAAAAGTTTCCAAAAGAATCCAACTGAAACTGTCAAAATCTAATCTGAAAAGGAAACTACCACGTTAAAACCACATTGGGCCGACACCGACTCAGCCCCTTACGGTCGGCGCCGACAGTGCTCTATTTGTCCCTTGACGTGCTCTATTTTTTGCTATTTTCTTGTGGTTTCCAGACTAGGGCTGGCGCCGGCTGTGCATGCAACGGCGATGGTTTTGCCTTGTTTTTCATCCAATTATGCATAAAATCATCAAAATACCATTCCAAAGGTAAAATATCAAATAAAAAAGAACATGACTAGTTATTACATCAAAAGTATCACAAAATAACCTCAAATAATAATAAAAAAATATGGGTGAATTTAGCCCCCCATCAATTTCTTATAATGAAATTCTATTACTGGCACTAAATAATTATCTATGTGATTATCTCAAATTTAGGTCATCCAATAAACTTATTACTTAATAAGCATCTATGTATTAATTTTGAGTATTACAATACTCATGGATGTGAGTGTTGAAAAATATACCCTCTTAGACTAGGTTTCTGATGTAAATATCAAATATTTTAATAAAAGAATTTATTTTTAAAAATTATTTGTGAATTTACATTTTATTTGTGCACAATTTCGTTTGGAAAAGACCCATTGTGTTTAAATAAGTAGTCCATGTGAATGGTGGTCTTTCACGGTAATGTATGGATCACGGGTTACTTAACACATAAACGTTCGTTCTTAACCGATTGATGAGAATGAGAATCTTATCATGTTTAGATTATTATGTTATGAATTTTAAATAGAGAGTGGCTTACCTTTAGCCGGTGAGTAGTTTACTCACTTCATGACATAAGTGTATTTCGAATACGTAGAACATGATATGTAGTAGTGGTTTCTAAAAGTACTATTTGGTAGAAATCTAGACTACTACTGCTACAGCGTGGACTAGTACTTTACGACTTGAGTATGAGTTGGTGGTCTGACGAAACTGGAAGCATGTACTTTGATATGCTATAGTTGAGGTTCTATCGTAGGACCAATATACTTGCATGTTGGATATATGTGACTAGTTAGTTAAGACAGACTTGTACAAGATAGTTTCTATACTATATCGCCTCTTGTGGTTGTCTGAACGATTTAAATATTCAAGGCCCTAAGAAATATGACTTGGACATTTGCTTTAGAGTAGCTCCCTTGAAAAATGGAAACAATCCAGGAAGTCATAGATCATTGGACTAGAAGTCTAAAGATGGTAGATGTCATTTAGAGAGGTGTTAGTACACTTCTTCCTCTCTAAATGTACGGCGATGTATAGAAGGGTATTTTAGTCATTACATCTGTAGGTCATAGACTTTGCTAACGCAGCATTGTCCTTGGGGTCAATACTTTCTTATGGTGATATTAGAAAATATTTAAAATGTAAAATACAACTACTTATATGGCAAAGGTATTTTAGTCATTTTAGTAGCCAATGCAGTGTGTTTTTTGGTCCCCAATATAGACTGTGAGTCCTAATTATATACAAGTTAAGGAATTGGTCTTAAATTAAATTAAATAGAATTTTTTTTAAGTAGCCTGATTTAATTATTGGGTTAGAATAAAATAATGGCCCATGGAGAAAGAAAATTAATTAAATTAGTTTGGTGGGTTAATTAATTGTTCAGGGTTTTGGCCCAATTTGAATAATTAAAAATTGACCTGGGACTAAACTAATATAGGCTTGTTAATTAAACTAGTTTATTTGGGCTGAAAAATTAATTATTTATTGGGCCATTTATTTGATTTTAATTAGAATAATTAATTTAGTCCAAAAGGTTAAACTAAGAGTCTAATGGGCCAATCCAGTTTAACCTAGGGTTTTATTTAGGTTAAACAGGAGAATATAGAATACGATGATTCTTGCCCTCTCTGACAACCATGTTGTTTTTCACTGCTTCTTCTCTAGTGAAAAAAGAACGACACAGCCCTCTCTCTCTTTCTCTTGAAAACATATACCTTAGTTCTATAAGTTGTTCACCAAACGGGATTAGGCAGGCCATATACTAGAAGATCGAGAGGTTGACGTTTATATACATGCACAGATGGAGTAGGAGGCTTACAGGAATCGCACCAGAGATTTCCACCAGCGCACCTACCATAGTTCCACACATTCCGATCCAGCCAACTTTGAGAACAAGAAGAAAAGGTTAGGTTTTTTTTACCTCGGAATCCATACAAAGCAGGACTGGCGCCGGCTGAGGCTGCCGGAACTGGCACCAGCTCCGTTCGGGATTTTTCTTGTTCTTCAGTTTCTTCAATTTTTGCTTCCGTTGCGTGCTTTGTTTTCCCTTTTAAGCCTTCAGTGAGAACCACCACTTGATCAAATCAAGAAGTATAACACGTATTAATCTTTGAGCATTAATGTACTATGACTAGGGATAATTTAAACACAAGTACTATATAGTGTAGTAGGAATCTCACATTATAATCTCTATCATAATTTCCTTAACACTATACTATGTGCTTGAAACTTTATCTAACAGTTTTATACACATATACGTGAAATGATTAATTAAACTGAAAGATAAAGAATGCATTTTAATTAATAAATATAACATATACAATATACAAGTGATTGTCTTTAGGGCATAATATTAAGAAACTTTCATTTGCACTAAAGCTAATCATTCATGTATCGAATACCGAATAACTCAACATGTCTATCATGCTTCTAGGGTAGTGCCTTAGTGAGCGAGTCTGCTATGTTCTCATTCGTAGGTCTTTATCTTTACATCATTTCTATCTATAATCTCCTGAATCTGGTGATAGTTTATTAGTATGTGTTTGGATCGCAAGTGAAATCGTGGTTTCTTTACTTGTGCAATGGCTCCATTATTGTCACAATACAAAAATATTAGATTAACAATGATAGGTACCACTGCTAGTGCTATCATGAATTTCTTGATCCATTAGCTGCTTCAAAAGCCACTTGGACTCATTTTTAGTGGTTAAATTGGTAGTTATATCCAATTTGGAACCTTTCCAACTAACTGCCCCACCATCCAAATTGAACACGTAACCTAATTGGGATTTGTGATTATCCTTATTAGATTATAAACTAGAATCGATATTCTCTTTTACTTATTGAAGAGTAGAAACGTCATTTCCTATTAGCAATATATTATCTACATAAAGAAATAGGAAAACATTTGCACCCCTATTAACCTTCTTGTATACATAAGGTTCATCTATTTTTATATGAAACCAAACTCTTTGATTGTTTCATCAAAATAAATATTCCAACTCTTAGAAACTTGTTTAAGTTCATAAATGGACATTTGCAGTTTATACACTTTAATGTGATCTTTTGATGTGAAACCCTCAGGTTATGCTATGTATACTTCCTTAGTTATGTTTCCATTTAAAAAATTTGTTTTCATATCCATTTGCCAAACCTCATAATCATAATTGGCGGCAAGTGTTAGGAGTATCTTTATGAATTTCAACATGGCAACTAACGAGAAAGTTTCGTCATAATCAGTACAATGATGTTGACGAAAACATTTAGCAACCAGTGGTACTTTATACGTAACTACGTCACCATCCATGTTGGTTTACCTTTTGAAAACCCATGTGCACCATATGGGTTTTATCCCTTCAGGTAGATTAACCAAAGTCTATACTTAGTCGTTATATATGGAATCCTTTTATGACTTCATAGCTTCAACCCATTTGTCAAATTCTGAACTTTTCAGAACATCTTTGTAAGTAATAGGCTCATTTTCATCTATGAGTAATATGTCATTATGGTTACTTATGAGAAATCTATATCTCTCAGGTGTCATACGTATCCTACTCGACTTACAAGATTCTTGTGTAGATGAAGATTATCAATTCTTTCAATAGATGTGAGATCATACGGTTGATCCATATTTGTTTATTTTTCTTGAACTTCATTAATTTTAATTTTATTTTCACTGTCTCCTTTAAGCATGTGCTCATTCTCTAAGAAGACTGCATACTTTGAAACAAACATTTTGTTTTCGAAAGGAAGACAGAAGTATTATCTGAATGATTATTTTAGATATCCAACAAATAAATATTTGTCAGACTTACTTTCAAGTTTATCTGATTGTGGCCTTTTAATAAAGGCAGGGTTCTCATATGAAATAACTTTGGTTTCTTACCAAAGAATAACTCAAATGGGTAGTATCAATCGTTTTTTATGAAACACTGTTTAGTATATAAACAATAGTCTTTAGTGTATATTCCCAAAATGATTTTAGTAAGTCTGAAAAAGCCATCATGGTCCACACTATATCTAGAAGGGTTCGATTTCTTTTCTCAGATACACCATTATGTTGAAGTATATATGGTGGAGTCCATTGAGATAATATCTCATTATTTCTTAGATAACATTGAAACTTTTGGCTTAAGTATTCACCTTCTCGATCACATCCTAGAGTTTTAATGCTTTTACTAAGTTGTATCTCTACTTCATTCCTGAAGTCTTTGAATTTGTTAAAGGCTTTTGATTTGTATTTTATTAAATACAAATACACATATCGTGAACAATTATCAATAAAGATAAATGAAATATTGATAACTTCCTCTTACTTTTATTAATATTAGGCCATATACATCAACATGTATGAGTTTTAATAACTCTTTAGCCCTTTCTCCCTTTCTTAAAGAGGGTGTTTTAACCATTTTTCCAAGTAAACAAGACTCGTATGTACGATATGATTGACCATAAGTCACCAAACTTATATAACTTGAAACGCAATTCTCATTTATATGGCCTAAACGACAATGCTATAAGTAAGATTAGATTGAGTTATCTTTTCTTTGTTCTTATTCTTTATATTGAGAATATGATCATTCATGTCTAAAACATACAAATCATTTATCAAAGTTGTAGTATCATATTGTACATTATTTAATGAAAAAGAATAACCTTTATTTGTGAAAATTAAATGAAAACCATTTATGTCCAAACAAGCAATTGAGATAATATTCTTAAGTAAAATAGGTACATAATAATAGTTTGTAAGTTCTAAAATTAATTCAGAAGGAAAGTGTAGATGATAAGTCCCCACAGCAAGTGCAGTAACATTTGCTCCATTTGTAACACGTAGGTCCACATCACCCTTTTCCAACCTTTTACTGTCCTTTAGTTCCTACAAATTATTGCACAAATGAGATCCACATCTAGTATCCAATACCTATATCTCATTTTTAAATGTAGTATTAATCCCAATCATATACATATCAGGAGTAGAAGTAGAAGTTCCCGCGCGCTTCTCTTTTTCCTTCCTCTCTTTGACAGTCTTCAGGTAGGGCTTGCAATTGCGCCTCTAATGGTCCATCTTGCTACAATGATGATATAAGCATTTGGTAGTTGCCTCTTTTTTTTTTCACGCTACCTTTGGGCTTAGTAGGAACTTTCTTCTTAGAAGAAGAAGAATCTACCAGCATAATTGCATTAGCTTCCTTCTTTAAGGAAGTTTCTATAGTCTTGAGAAGGTTGATCAACTCAGATAGTGTGGTCTCAACCTTGTTCATTTGGTAGTTAATCACAAATTGTAAAAAACTATTTGGTAAATATTGTAGAATTAATTCAACATTTAATTCATGATCCATTACAAAACTAAAAGATCCAAACTTCTCAATCAAGCATAACATTTTTAGCTCATGAGTAGCTACAAAAGCACCCTCAATCATCTTAGATCGAAACAGTTGTTTAGAGATCTCGTATCTCTGTATTCTAGCTTGCTGATCAAATAGCACCCTAAGATGGAAGATAATAGAGTAAACATCCATATACTCATGTTGCTTTTGCAGCTCAGAGTTCATTGACGCTAACATGATACAAGACACTATGTTACTATCCTCTTGCAGCTTCTTATGGACACCATACTCATCAACAAGAGTATTTTGAGCTTGTGGTGGCAGAATATGAACATCTAACATGTAGAGTGACTTTTTCGCCAATGATTCTCACGTTTTATACTAGTCCAGAAATTTAACTCGGTAAGCTTATTGGTTTCCAAGATACTATATAAATTCAAGTTGGTCGACATGATGCAAATGACCTAGATGTAAAGATAAAGAAATTACCAAAATGTATCTGTACATAATATGCAAATAATTAGATCTTTAATTAAGCGCATAAGTATTCCACTATTTTATTTAAATCAATAACTGCTACTGCTAATTAGGGAAAATCTGTTGGAAGCTTTCCTAATGGACTAGTATCTAAATTCCTTAAGAATGACCTTCAATTTATCCAACAAACAATTCTTAAGTTCAATAGTAGGTATTCAATACCAATTACATCGAATGTCATTACTGGATTGTTGGGTAATTAATATCTTTTAATCTTAAAGACTTTAAGTTTTCCTAATCTTGCCTTTAGTTTTTTTTATACTTGAGTTAGCTCAACCGGGATAAAGAAATTAGTTAAACTCAACCCATTAATTAGGAATTTAAATTCTATAATTCGAACATACTCGATGTTAAATAGGATGGGGTCTGTCCAATAACTTGATCTCAAAAAAGAGCTCTCGTTCTTACTATATTAATAGAAGGCATTATGTTTAATATTAATTGAGAGACTTATTATATTTGTGGTATCGTACATTTGCCATGCATAAATATCAACACATTGGCAATATTGTATAGACTCAATTACATGGCTTGGTTATGGACTTTTCTAGATTAATTTTCTTAAGCCAAGTAGAAAATTAACTTTGGTCAAACCTATGTATTCATACATGTTTTGAAAAGAAAGTCTTACCATCTTCTTGCTTCATCTTGAATGCCATCTCCAAAAGTTTGAAAATAATTTCTTATCTATCTAACATGTGTAATCTAATTACATAACTTCATAACAAAGAAACCTCTAGTTACATTCGAGGGGAATTAAATGAGAAAAGAAATTACACAAGAATAATAGAGAAGGCAGGACTCGCAGGCCTTATTTATTCAAAATAAAACAATAAAAAAAATGCATGATAACAAATATTAATTAATCAAAATTAATTGGTCTAAATCCATAACTAAACCAACATGCCAAAATATGCTTAAAATAAATTAAGCAAAATAAATATATGAAATAAAAAAATTCCAAAATCATTATTTTGAAAAAATAAAATAAATAAATATAAATTTCAAAATCATTATTTTGAAAAAATAATATAGTTATTTCCAAAATCAAATTTTGAAAACTTTGTGAATCCAAAAATCAAATTTTTAGAAAGACTTTTGGGTCTCTTTTGAATTAGGAAAAAAATATAGGTTAAAAAGAAAAAAATTTTAAAAAAATTAAATGGGAGGCGGCCTAGGGAAGTCCTGGGTAGCCTATGGAGATTCCTAGCCCCCTAGGCTACCTAGGATATTTCCTAGGCTACCCAAGGGTCCTTTTTTTTTTTATTCGCTATTTTATTTTTTTTCGATCATTCCTTCCAGCTTTACAGAAACAATTTCCATTGTGTTTTCCTTAACAGATTTGAGGAATACACAACAAAAAAACAACAATCTTATTGGAAAGAAAAATAAAATAATGCCCCACTTAAGATTTCAAAATCTTTTACTGAAACAAATTTCAGTAATTAAACAAAACCCATAGAACCCCATTTTTCCAATAATCAAAATATTTGTGAAATAATTTAACACACTCAAATATAATGTTGAAACAATTTCAAAAATTTAGAATACTTATGAAACAATTTCATAACACCAAATTTATTTTGAAATAATTTCAAAATACTAATAAATTTATAAAATACATACGAGATGGCTCTGATACCACTCTTGGATTTTGATCATATTAACCAATTTATACGCAGCAAAAAAATAAAATGAAATCCAACCGAGGGTTTTCTATTCGCTGTTTTTTTTTTTTCGATCATTTCTTCCAACTTTATGGAAACAATTTCCATTGCATTTTCCTTAACAGATTTAAGGAATACACAGCAAAAAAATGATAATCTTTTTGGAAAGAAAAATAAAATAATGCCCCGCTTAAGATATCAAAAATCCTTTACTGCAACAAATTTCAGTAATTAAACAAAACCCATAGAATCCAAATTTTCCAATAATCAAAATATTTGTGAAAAATTTTCACATACCCAAATATAATTTTGAAACAATTTCAAATATTTAGAATACTTATGAAACAATTTCACAATACCAGATTTATTTTGAAATAATTTCATAATAATAATAATAAATTCATAAAACATATACGAAATGACTCTGAAACCACTGTTGGGTTTCGATCATGCATACTAGTTTATAAGCAGCAGAAAAATAAAATGAAATTCACTCAAAGGATTACTCGTATGTAATTAAATGGATTAGGAGAGGAAAGAAAAAATTCGTTACCTTGAAAACGCAGTTTTTAAAATTATTCCTCACTCACAAAACTCTTTCATAATATTTGTCCAAACACGAACCACAAAATTCCAATGATAGAAATTTCTCTAATATTGATCTACATGAGGATGTATTCAAGAATTACCAAAATTGTCTACTAAAAAAATAATATAGCAGCTAAAGCTTTAGTTTGGAGAAGAAAACACGGAAGAAAGGCTTCTGTAATTTTTCTTCCGAAAAGGAGGAATCGACTGGTATCATCTACCAGAAGGACGGTGTGTGTTTTGTTAATATAAACCACCGCCTATGAACTTCCTAAACCTTTTCAAGAAACAATATAGCATAAAGCCTTATTATTAGTTATGTACAGAACCTTGTTTTCTAAATCCCTTTTGGATTAATTTTATGGGCTTGAGATTTATTAATTGCAATTTCGCCTTCGAATTATAACATGTTTATAATTCGGCCACAAGACTTTTAGTAATTGTAATTTTGACCACAACTAATTATAACACTTTATAATTAGCCCATAATAATTATTTCTTCTACAAATTAACCCCATAATATTATTAAATAATATCTTAAGTATCAATTCCTCTATATTGTGTATAACCTCTTTGGTTTTCTAATCAATTGGTAGCTAATATGAATTAATTTTATCATAATAGAGTTAATAATCTTTTTATAATTAGAATAAACTTATTAATTAATTATGATTAATTTATTAATTAATAATTCATATTTAGCGTATCAAGAGTGGTATCTAACCATGCATTATGACCACCCGAAAGTCCAAAAAGTCAAGTGGCTTGACACGAATCTTTCAATAGCAAAATATTAGGTGTAATAGACTTCTTTCATCATACTATATCTTATTTAATTTTTAAGTATGGAATTAGTATCAACTTCTACTATAATATAATTAATTCTAGTATGAATTTTTTAATATTTGTTCCACAATTCATTACTCAATATGTATATCAATTGGACTATTTTCAACGCATAGTCGCCTTAGTCAAGGATTTCTCGAGTAGTGATTCTATATAAGTGGCCATGAGATATATGCTCCTACTATTATGAGTGGTAAATCCTTTATTAACTCTCTCAACTACTTTCGTTTACTTTGTGTTATACCAAATATCCATCATATAGGCCGTCTTGTAGGGACTCCAGATATTAGAATCAAAGTACAACGCTTAGTAAACAAAGTACTTTAGAGATCTCAAATCTAAGAATACTTGCACATTTGCTATAATGAGATTCTATCACTGGCACTAAATAGTTATCCATGTGATTATCTCATAGTTAAGTCATCCATGAACTTGTTCACTTAACAAGTATCTACGTGTTAACTTTGAATGTCACAATACTCACAGATATGAGAACCACCGCTTGATCAAATCAAGAAGTGTTAGCCCTAAATGCATTTTTCTATGTTTTGACTTAAGACAAACATTGATGAGGACTAACTTGTGTGACTTACATGTGATAGGACATGTTTGACTCCAATTCTTTCAAGGTATACAAACAAGGTTGATAAGCAGCTTTTAAGGAAATGGGATCTAAAGTAATGATTGATCAAGAATAACCTCAACTTAAGAGCTCACAAGACCATGAAATCCTTGAGAAATAACTTTAAACTAGGAATCGTTTTGTTGGGGTATTCTGTATAAATTCCTAAGTCTTCTTTATCTTATGATTCAATTTTTTTTACATTGAAGCACACAAGTAAAAAGATTTCTAAGTATTAAGTCTTCAGAATTTTGGATTGAATAGTTTAGATGGCTCTGCATCCAAAAGCTTCGTCCAAAACTCCGTGAACAGTGTCAAAATGTTTCTACCTAAAAAAGTGCCATTTTGGACTCATCTTTTAGATGCACCATCATCCGATCTTTGAGTCCAAAACTCTGAAAAATCTAATAGTGTAAAACTAGCCGTTGGAGCTTTACTTTTTGCTTCTATAAAATGTTTCAAAACTCTATTTTAAAGTAGATTTTTGTCCTATCTTTATAAGAAACACTCTTACCCTCTAGAATACAAAAATCTCCCGTTCAATTAGTGCTTTAAAGTGAAATCAAATTGCATCAAAAAGGTAAAAGTTGTTGGTGCTCATTTGTTTATATATTTGCTCAAAAGTGTGAGCTATTTCTGATTTATTTCTATAATCCTTTTTATACATCAAGATTGTGGCGTAAAACCTATTTGGGGTGAGTCTTAATTTGTTGTTGATTGAGAGGTTTTGGTAAAACCAAATGTGGTGATCCTCTTATGTAATTGATATAGATAGACACCATTGAGTTGGTTGAGTTTAAAGAAATCTGATTTAAAATCCTTAAGTGTGAACTTAAGGTAGTGGAGGTAGATCATTAAAGATCGAACCATTATAAATCTCGTGTTCACTTTCTTTGCATTTAATTTTGACAGGTTGCGAACTTCCTTGCTCAAATATTTTCAATCATTCAAAAGAAATATTTATGATTCTCACCAACCCATCTTCATCCTTGTATTAATTGCATACTCTTCTCTTATCTCATTCAGATCGTAGTTGGTTCTTTAAGACTGCTCAAAAGCTCTTCTTTGTATCACTAGCAAACACCTCGATCTGAAATACAAAAAGAGGATTTCAAAAATAGATTTTTAAAAAGGGTTTTAAATTTGTCAAAAACCTTATTCTCCCCCTCTAAGGTTTTTCAAAAAGTATAACACGTGCTAATCTTTACGCATTAATAATATCTTATCTCACTAATACTATGACTAGGGATAATTTAAGCACAAGTACTATATAGTATAGTAGGAATCTCACATTATGATCTTTATCATAATTTCTTTATCACTATACTATGTACTTGGGACTTTACCTAACAGTTTTATGCACATATACGCGGAATGGTTAATTAAACTGAAAGATAAAAAATAATTTTTAATTAATAAATATGTCATAAACAATATACAAGTAATTGCCTCTAGTGCATAACAGTAACAGTTTGTAGTTGCATTTTTGCAACGATTTTTAGACCGTCGTATTTGCCCATTTTTTGTAGTGATAAAAACTCACAATTGTATTAATGAATCAAAATCTCTTATTACGATAGTTAGAAGCCTTTATATAGAGTTAGACTTTTTGAAAAATAAGAAATTACTAAACTATGATAATTACCTAAAGTGATTAAGAAACTAGAATAATTACCTAAAGTGACCAGAAAACTAGAACAATTACTTAAAGATATTATGCAACTAGAATAATTATTTAGAGAAAATAAATATACTCAAATACAACAATTTTCTAAAGGAATAGGACTCAAAAGTGGTAACAAAATATTTGAAAAATATTGTTGTGATCTACAGAATATTCGTTGTGATCCCTTAGGTTGCTGGCAAGCCCACATTTCCTTTTAGATTTTCTAATCTCCAAAATAAAGACATTTGATGATGTTTGAGCCTCGATGTTTGGGCCTCGATCTAGCAATTGGTTCGTTAGGCAATTGTAATGGAGCTTTTGGCATTGAAACGATTAGATTCGTATCATTTTCCCTTCCTCCCCCCCCCCCCCTCTCTTTCCCCTTCCTTCTTGAAAATGATTTTTCCTTAAATCAGTATTGCCTCTATCAAACAAAGATAGATTAGAAATAAGAAAAGTAGCATTAACATTAAATTTACGAAGAAGATCTATCATGTTCAAATTATGATTTATTTTTTCCAACACTTGGAAAGGACCAACTCCACAAACAAAAATCAATTTGATATTCAATTTCGCTAATTGATGGTTGTCCCTTATGGAGTTCTTTGGAAAATACTTCTTCAAATTCCTAAAATAACTCAACAAAAGAACTGGGAAGAGATAGGTCAAGAGTGTTAGTAACAAAAAAGACTCCTTAAAAAGGAATAAGATTACAAGCTCATTTGCATCAATAGCTTTAATAACTTCTTTCTCTTTTGCATAAAAATTCTTTTTAACTTTTTTTTTTTCTTGTTTTTCTATTCCTTTCTTTTCATCTCTCTCTTCTCTCTCTCTTTCTTTTTCTTTTGAATCTTTTTTTTTCATCACTCTCTTTTTCTTTTCCTTTTTAAGTTTCATACACTTGTTTTGAAGTAAGAAGTATAAGAGTGACCTTTTTATAGTCATGTACAAAAGTAAATGTATTCTTGTAACCATCGTGTACCATTTTACAATCAAATTGCCGTAGACGCCCTAAAAAGATGTAAGTAGCTTGCATAGGAACTATATCACATAAAACGTCATTCTTGTACCTTCTAATAAAGAATATTATCAATACTTGCTTAGTAACTCTTACCTCCTCACAATCATTCAGCCATTGCAATTTGTAGGGATTGGAGTGTTTCATCCAAGATAATGCCAATTTATCCACAAGAGTAGTACTAGCTACATTAATACAACTTCTACCATCAATAATTACATTAAATACCTTGCCATACAAAACACATTGTATGGAAGATATTTTCCCTTTGCTTATTGTTGTCATCTTTCTTAGCTTGCAAGTCCAATGTTCTTCTTATCACAAGGGCTTCTCTTTCCACAGGATATTCAATGCATTCATCTTCATCACCTTCCTCAAGAAGTGGTATGGAGTCGTCGCTTTCACTATCACTAGTCAATTCTTTATCTTTGATCACCATCACTCGATTATTTAGACATTAATTAATGGGATAGATATCTATGTCCCCTACATTTGAAACAAACAATTTCTCCACTTCTTTTGGGAAGTTCAATGGATTTACCTTTATTCTTAAGAGTTTCTTTGATTGGTGTCTTATCTTCCCTCCTCCAATTAATCTTAGGTAAAGTGGATTGGTTGAATGAAGATTTGGTTATCTCCCTTCTTTTGAATTGCTTTTTCACCTTTATTGCCATATGAAGCATCTCCTCCAAATCCATGCAATGATGAAGTTCCACCCCCTTAACAATGTCTTAATTTAATCATTGTAGGAATCTCGCCATTGTAGCTTCACTATCCTCAACAATATTAGCTCGAATCATACCCATCTCCATCTCCTTGTGATAGTCCTTTATACTTTTGTTCCCTTAGATAAGTGCTTGGAGCTTTTGATAAAACTCTCTATAGTAATGTGAAAGAACAAATCTATTTCCTATTATTTTCTTTAAATCATCCCAAGTTTCAATAGGATTTGCATAATTTCTCTTCTTTGATTTAATTAATTGATCCCACCAAATAATAACATAATGAGAAAATTTAACATCAGTCAATTTTACCTTTTTCTCTTCGAAGTAGTTATGGCAGTCAAATACTAATTCAATTTTTCTCTCCCACTTCAAATATGCTTCGGGGTTATTTTTCTCTTGGAATGAAGAAATTTTCATTTTGATATAGCCAACGTTTGCATCTTCCCTATACTCCCTTTTTGGTCTACCTCAACGCCTTCTTGTGTCTACTTCTTCATAACCTTCATTCTTCTCATTATCTCCAACTTCTTCTTCCCTTCTATGAGTTCTTCTCCTAACAGTCCAATGAGAATTGCTGGCTCCATTTGTAGGAATGAAAAACAGAGAAGCTCGCATGCGTAGGAAATAAAACAAACACAGCACAACGGAAGGTTAAAAAATATACCTCTTCGTGTCCTTTTCTGATCTAGTCGAGAAGATGAGGCACCAACCATGGGAGAAGCTAACTGCCTTGATGACGATTCTGGCGATAATCCAGCAATCTGTCAACTTCTTCTTGGCATGAACGTGAAGCTTTTCGCTTCTCAGAATATACCTCCGCCTATCTAAGTTGGTGAAACAACTTAGGTGAGGATGGTCCTTCTTGATCCTTTGTTATTAATTAGCAAAGATAAGAAGATGGAAAAAAGAAGAAAAGAAGAAGAGAACATGAGAAGCTGGAAGAGAGAAAAACGAGAGAACATAAGCTCTATACTTCTGCTTTGCTTCTGTCGTGTTTTTTTTTTTTTTTTTTTGCTCTACACAACGACTCATATTCACATCCCAGATAACCCAACTCTGGTGTTTTGATATTTCAAACATCTAAAGGTTATCAACAAAAGAGGTTTTGGTTATCCCCAACTCTTCTGTACTATAAATAATAAAGAACCATTTGGTCCAGGCTATTCGGCAAAAATAATTTATTATTTTTCCTTGGACCCAATGAGCTCAAAAATAATAACCATTAATTTTTTTTCTTGGATCTAGTAAAATAACCCCATAAATAATTAATGAGCCCAAATGAACTAAAATAATTATTAAGCCTTTTATTAACTAGTTTAAGCCCAGGTTAATTTTTCTAATTATTCAATCTGGACTTAAGCCCTGAATAATTAATTAACCAATCAAACTAGATAATAAATTTAATTTCTCTCATTCTTTTTATTTTATTCCAGTCCAAAAATAAATTCGACTTCCTGAATAAAATAAAATTCTTTTTTCCATTATGACCATTTCCTCGACCTAAAATAATTAGGACTTATGGGCTATTTTGAAAACCAAAAAGACACATCGCATTGACTACTAAAATAACCAAAATACCCCTGTTATATAAATAGCTGTATTTTACATTTTAAATATTTTCTAATATCAACATAAAGAAATATTAACCCCAAGGGCAATACTGCGTTAGCTATGTCTTCGGCCTATATGTGAAATGACTAAAATACCCCTTTACACATCGCCGTCCATTTAGAGAGGAAAGAATGTACTAACACCTTTCTAAACGACATCTACCATCCTTAGACTTCTAGTCCAATGATCCATGACTTCTTGGAATATTCCAGTTTTCCAAGGGAGCTACCCTAAAGCCAATATTCAAGTCATCTTCCCTAGGGCCCTAGATAATTAGATCATTCGAACAACCACAGGGGGAGATATAGTATAAACACTATCTTGTACAAAGTCTGTCTTGACTAACTAGTCACATATACCTAGCATACAAGTATATTAGTCCTTCTCAAGAACCTCAACTATAGTATATTAACGCATACATTTTCAGCTTCATCAGACCACCAATTTATACTCAAGGTGTATAGTACAAGTGGACACTGTAGCAGTAGTAGTCTGAGTTTCTATCACATGGTATTTTTAGAAACCACTACTACAAGTCCAATTCTACATATTCAAAATACGCTTGTGGTATGAAATGAGTAAACTACTCATTGGCTAAAAGTAAGTCATTCCCTATTTAGAATTTATAATACAATAACCTTGTCATGATGAGATTCTCATTCTCATCATCCTGTTAAGAATAATAGTTTATGTGTTAAGTATCCCATGGTCCATACCTTACTGTAAAAGACATCCATTCACATTAACTATTTACTTAAATATAATGGGTCTTTTCCAATAAAATCGTGCATAAATATAAAGAAAACTTCACCAAAAAAATCTGAGAAAAAATATTTTTATTAATACAAATAAAAAATACATCAAAAACCTAATATAAGAGGGCATACATTCCAACACCATTAGGCTACGCATTTTCCATCCGATCTAATCTACCAATCAATGAGGCAAGTTGTCATTGGATTTTTTCCAAGGCAATTAGAAAGTTCATCTCCTCCTTCTTGGAAGATTCGGTTTGCTCTTATTTCTTAGAATTGTTGTTACGTTCCTATGACATGTTTAAATACCTGCAAGAATTATTAGTAAAAATATTTCCTCACACACAAATTTATGTGTTTACACTAAAAAAGATGGCACTTCTCTCGTGTATGCACTCTTTTAATGGCTTTTTAAATAATAATATTACCCTTTGTCTTTTACCACTCAAGTTCTTTCTTTAGGCTCCTAGGAAGACTAAGTGTTTAGGAAAATCACCCAAAGAAAGACACACCCAAGTACTCAAATTATTAATACCTATATTTTTCTAAGAATCAAGTGTAGGAATTAACTTGTCAAGAGAATGATTAACAGGTGAAGTGTATATACTAAACAATCAACCAATAATCTAAAGATAGGATTATTATTAATTATTATTATTATTATTATTATTATTATTATTATTATTATTATTATTATTATTATTATTATTATTATTATTATTATTATTATTATTATTTTGTAGTTAAAAGAATGATTTTTTTTTTCTAAGGAATCAAGAACTTTTTTTTTTTTTGGGAAGAATAAAAAACGAATAATAATGAAAAGATATAATCCGGATTGGGGAGTCTTAGCTTAATACCAAGATGATGCAAAATCCCACAAGGCAAAAGCTTGTAAACCCACCGTTGATCAAGATAGGGCAAACTTTTCAAAGTCACAAGTTGATTTGATCAGCCTCAAACCCCTAGATTAAAGGAACTAGAGACCCTTGGCAAAACTATGAACCCGGCGGGCAAAAGCACTACAAGATCCTAGGTAATATCACTTAAATAATGATCAATCCTCTAGTACAAAAAAGATATCTTAGTCCACTAAGAAATGTAGTAAAGAACTTTCACAAAGAGAATAAAAACTGACAATTGTATTAATGAATCAAAATTTCTTATTACAATAGTTTGAAGTTTTTATATAGAGTTAGACTTCTTGGAAAAAACTATTAAAACATAATAATTGTCTAAATTAATTAAGAAAGTAAAATAATTACCTAAAGTGACCAGGAAACTAGAATAATTATCTAAAAAAAATAAACATACTCAAATATAACAATATCCTAAAAGAATATAACTCAAAAGTGATAACAAAATATTTAAAAAATATTACTATGATCTATAGAATATCTTCAAAATATTCTTTGTAATCCCTTGGATTGCTGGTAATTCCATACTTCTCTTTAGATTCTCTAATCTCCAAAATAAATATATTTGATGATGTTTGACCTCGATTTAGTAATTGATTCGTTAGGCAACTGTATGTAGCGGACGGAAGTTAATTATTCACTTCACAAGTGAAACGTTTTCACAACATTATCAATTCAACAGGGAGAGAGAATTTTTTTTTTTAAAAAAAAAGACATTTTGAGAACTGGGCTTTTGTTAGATCCAGTGTATCTACTAAAATTATTTAGACGATAGCAATGTCTATTAGACTATTACCTTAATTTGTTCGAAGTCAATTATAGGCTGTCTCTTTTTGACATGGGTCAGCATAGTCCAAGAGAACAAGCCGACAGAGGATCAAGTTGCCATTACATTTTCCCAAATATTGAGCAAAACTATCTTGACTTAACTGTGAATGACACGTATGTATAGTGTTGGACTTCAGTGACTTTGGGAGTTTACAAACTCTCGTCTATTGATGGGATATGATAACTTAATTTAATTTAATTTCAGTGAACTTATAGATAAATTAGAACATTCTATAATGGTAATATGACTATTAAAATAGTCATATTAGTTTAATCTGATTTAACTTTTTTATTTAAAAAAATTATATGCACCTAGCAAATCATGTATACTAGACTCGACTTATTTATGAGGATCTTGAAAAGTAATCCTTGCTTTTGGCAACTTCTAAGGTTTATTGATCTTGAATGTTACTCTACAACCAGAACCAGTTTTCCTCGTGTAAATCAAAGGTCACTAGTAGTGGTACTTGGGAAAACATTAAAGTTTCCAAGACAAATGCATTCTTGATTCTTGAAGTAGGTTTTTGTTTTTAACCCTGTCCAGAAGAACATGCTGTGTAATCCAGGAGAGACACGGACACAGGAATGATTGATGAGGGGGAGGAGGAGGAGAGGCTAGCCCAGTAGCAGTGAAGGCATTCGTCGTCGTCTTCATCAGTGCTTGATGGAGCTTCAGAAGCGTGGGCCATGAAAAGATTGTCCGTTGTTAGCAGCAGCAGCAGTAGTAGTGCACGATCATCACTTTCTATATCAATGGGACATACAATTCCAGGAGCCTATTGTCTTGACGTAGATTCCATAAACCATATCACGGGCCACCGCTAAACACACATTTTCGCCATTCCTTCATAATATTTACGTGTTTGTCTCTGTCTGAGTTTTTCATTTTTAATGAATTTCTTAGATGGGCAAACATAAGGCAAGTAAAATTTTCTTACTTTGTCGAGTGATGGTGATGAAAACCACTGCCTGCCTAGCTAAAAAATTACCTGAAAAGACAAGGAAAAGGTTCTCATCCACATTCTTTGCGCAACTTGAAGGATCTGTAGGGGGAATCTCTCTGACCCATATAGCTAATATGATCAAACATCAAGCAATGTTCCTTCTCTATCTATCATTTTCAACTTTTTCTACTACTGGGACACTTCCAAAACCTATGTAGAATTTATGTGCCAAATCCTAACCACATAATACTTTGCCAAACTTTGCGAATATGGAGAATCCTCCCTGCTCGAACACTATCATAACCACCTCAACTTGGATGAGGATTTGTGAGGCAATGATACGGTCTATATATGAAACCAATATGGCTACTGTTATTTGCCTCCATTAATGCTATAGTAAAGGCACATTATCGGAATATTATAATTTTATATTATGGACCTAATATATTTATATTTATTTATAATAAATTATTGATATGGTATGTGTGATACCCTATGAGATTAGGATGAGAAGTGTATATGGTATATAAGGATGGGCCTAAGTACTCATTATCAACTTGGGATACCCATTGTCAATTTAGAGTATTCATTTGGGCATGGGACATGACATATGGGGCGTGACAGTATAACTTTATTTTTTTTCCGACATTTGTTATGTGAAAATGTTTCTCTTTTCTTTTTTATTTTCGTTATAAAATCATAGCAAGAATGGTAACTTATGTTCTTGTAAGTTGTACTGCTATCTTTAGCAATAGTGAGCATTAAAGATGGAGGCAACTAGAAAATATCAGATATTTTTAAGTGCCTAATTATTAGTTGCAGATTGAAAAGTAGACATAACCCATATGGAATTTTAGGAATTGGTCATTTCCCTGCAAAAATAGTCTTCGAACAATTAAAAGTATATGCGGGTTAAAAGGTTAACATCTGGCTTTGTACTTTCTGTCCATTTATTTTATGAAATTTTGGCGTGCAAATTCATGTCCTTCACTGCAGCAAGGAGAAGTCCTCCAAGCTCTGACTTTGCATCTTTTATAAATAGAGTACTTCCTGGTATGCTCTGAACTGTACTGAACCATCACGTAGTGACTACCTTTGATTATATTAAGTTTTGGAATCAAGAAAATTTTTGACAGAGCGGAATTAAAATGATGCAGATTATTCCAGCAGAAAAAGCCATGAATGCAGAAGAAGGGTATGAGATGAAAGAGATACAGAGAGATGAAGACATGGAAGAAGTGCAGAAAGTGACACCTGAAACTCCCAATAGATTTCAACCATGGACAAGGCAGATTACGGTCCGAGGAATCATTACTAGTATAGTTATAGGGAGCATCTACAGCGTGATACAAATGAAACTTAGCCTCACAACAGGGATTCATCCTAACCTGAATGTTGCTGCAGCACTCCTTGCATTCATTGTCATCCGAACATGGACTAAGATGCTGCAAAAGACTGGAATATCTACACTTCCGTTCACGCAGCAGGAGAACACTATGATACAAACATGTACAGTTGCATGTTACAGCATTGCGGTGAGTGGTGGATTTGGATCTTATCTGTTAGCTCTGAACAAGAAGACATATGAGCAGACAGGTGTTGACATAGTGGGAAATCCTCCGAGCAGCTACAAGGAACCTGGGATTGGTTGGATGACCAGCTTCCTCGTCCTGGTTTGCTTTATTGGTCTCTTTGTGTTGATTCCACTTCGAAAGGTATTTTTATTATGGTGTATCATCGAAATTATAAGCATTTCTCATGCGATTATATCCTCTTTAGTTTTTTTTTTTTTTTTTTTTTTTGCATTTCTCAACTTCCTACTACTAGATTGATCGATTGGAGATTAGTTCCAAGCTTCAACATGTTCATGTACTTTGTTTAGGTTGAGTTTGCTGGGCTCTTCTTACGACCTGAACCACAAAATGTTCTTATTTTATGAGTTCTTAGATAGAGGAGATCAATATTTATGTGTATCCTTTGGCAGTGCGTTTTTTTCATGAGTTTGTTTTTAAGTCTTTATGGAGTTTCAAGTGGTCCACAGATCTTGATAATCGACTACAAGCTCACCTTTCCGAGTGGCATGGCAACTGCAGTTCTTATTAATGGATTTCATACAAGGGGTGACCAGATAACTAAGTATAATCTGTCCCTTTTCTTGCGTATCTTTATTTTCATCTTTTGGTTTCAGATAGGATTTTGAAGTGAATCAACGCTGGAGTAACAGCAGATGCTGTTGTCATTTTGCAGAAAGCAAGTTAAGGGCTTCACCAAGTTGTTTTCTTTAAGTTTCTTGTGGGCATTTTTTCAATGGTTTTACACTGGAACTGATGAATGTGGATTCAAACAGTTTCCTACATTTGGATTGCACGCTCTGAAACAAACGTAAGTCAATGACTGAATGTTATGCGCGATTTGTAGTTGGATTCCTTCTCTACTTCCTGTTAAAATTATCAATTTGTGACGGCTTGCTTATGGATATCATGTTTCTGGGTAGATTCTACTTCGATTTTAGCTTGACATATGTGGGAACTGGAATGATATGCCCCCACATTGTAAATTTATCCATGCTTCTGGGAGCGGTGATCTCATGGGGTTTGATGTGGCCACTCATTGAAAGGCAGAAAGGACATTGGTTTCCGGCAAATATACCAGAAAGCAGTATGAAGAGTTTAAATGGTTACAAGGTCTTCCTCCTACAAGCGAGTGTTTTTAATTTTATGGTGTTTCAAGAATTGTCATTGGATTGCTCAAATTAGTTGACGATGTCCTGGCAGGTCTTCATCCCCATTGCTCTTCTCCTAGGCGACGGACTATACAGTTTTGTCAAGATTACTTGTATCACGCTCATAAATTTCTATGGCAGATTCAAGAACAGAAAACAAAATTCTGGTAAATTGATGAATACGTGCACCAACCTAATCATGCTAAAACTGGACATCTTTTGCTATCCGAAACTGAATTCATTATCCTGCTTTCTCTCAGGAAAGAAAACAGACAAGGATGAGAAATCACTTGCTCATGATCTGAAACAAGATGAGGTCTTTGTAAGAGAAAGCATTCCTATGTGGATAGCAGCCAGTGGGTACATCGTCTTCGCCGGGATAACAGCAATTGCCATTCCCTTCATCTTTCCTGAGCTTAAGTGGTACTATGTGGCCGTGGCATATATTTTTGCTCCATCTTTAGCTTTCTGCAATGCTTATGGAGCTGGTTTGACTGATATAAACATGGCCTATAACTATGGTAAAGTGGGGCTCTTCCTGATTGCTGCATTGGCCGGAAAAGAACACGGTCTTGTGGCAGGACTAGCCGGATGTGGTCTCATCAAGTCCGTGATTGCGGTTTCTTGCACTCTGATGCAGGATTTCAAAACCGGGCATCTAACCTTCACGTCTCCAAGAGCAATGTTTCTGAGCCAGGCCATCGGTACAGCTATAGGCTGTGTGGTAGCGCCACTCAGCTTCTTCTTGTTCTACAAGGCATTCGATATCGGAAACCCCAATGGCGAATACAAAGCTCCCTTTGCCATAATTTACAGAAACATGGCTGTTCTTGGTGTTCAGGGCTTTTCAGCTCTACCTGAACATTGCTTGCATCTCTGCTATGGCGCCTTAGCCTTTGCAGTTGGTGTCAACGTGGTGAAAGATCTTTCTCCGCCTAGAATCGGCAAATGGATGCCAGTGCCAATGGCTATGGCACTGCCCTTTCTTATCGGTGCCTATGTTGCCATTGATATGTGCATTGGGAGTCTGATTGTGTTTGCTTGGCACAAACTCAATCCTAAGAATGCTGATTTCATGGTTCCAGCGGTTGCTTCTGGTTTAATATGTGGTGAAGGCCTTTGGATACTTCCCGCATCTATTCTTTCCTTGGCCAAAGTCAATCCCCCTATCTGCATGCAGTTTGTCGTTTCTAAGGCTGCGTAATAATTGTATTCAACACTTCGTGATATACAAAATAAAAGCCAAGTGGGTACGGGATTTTAAGCATAGCCTCTTTACTCTTAGGATTTTCTTTTTCAAATATTGGATAAAGAGATGCAGATAGAATACAAAATATTCACCCCAACACAGTTCATTATTTCATCTTTCCCATACTTCTAAAATTAGCAACCGCAAAAGTTTATTGGGATTATGCCTCGGTCGTACAAGGTTTGAGCACTTTTTGTATTGAGCAATTTGGAGCCCCTGAATAACAACTGGCTTTCTATGAATTTGATTACAATGTCTATCAGTCTTTAGACTATATCAAGGACTATTGATTTAAACGAAGGAAATCTGGTGAACATCATTTTGGAACAATGATCAATATACGGAACAAAATGTGATAGAGACAATACTCATTGACTACAAAGACTTCCCGCAGCAAAGATATCGGCATCTCTCGATGGCCATTACAGGTAAAAACTTCATGAAGTAATTATACCCGCCAAAACATCACTCTTTCTCCTTGCAAAGATTGTGTAGACTAGCCGAATTGCGTCAAGCCATCCGTCCAGAGCTTCCCATGAATCAGCAATCTGAGGTAAAGATTAAACGAGGAGATTTTTGTAAGACACTGAAAAAGAATAAGTAATAACAAAATATATGTATAATGCACCTGTACAATTAACTAAGGCAAAAAGAAAGAAAATGAAGAATGCTTCCGGAATACAAGAAAGTGACAAATTGAAAATCAAGACTATTGCAAGGTTAAAAGGGGACGCAATGCTCCGCTCAACGTAATGGAGAAAGAGCTTTTCCTTACCAAGAAAACTGGTCCATGGATTGTGTCAATGGAAAGGCCTGCACCAGGCGGCAATGTAAGATCAGCACAAGCCGATACAGACACAATATCTGGAACATCAACTCTAATTGGTTGTCTGCTTGTAGGATCTCCTGATTTTGAAGAAAGGCTCTGGAAGTGTCTAGGGTCAACTTTGAGAATCTGCAGATGAGAAAAAAAGTGAACAGATTACAAATAGCAAAAAAAAATGCATTTTCACATTGATAATGTAGGCTTCTTCCGAAAGGTGACAAATACGTAAATGGTTCAGCACATAACAGCTAAAAATTGACAAAAGCTATTAGAAAGAAACTTGATTCCAGATGAGTAAATTTGGAGTAGGAGATCATTTCAGATTGAAGATTCTTTAAATTACAGGATAAAGTGAGAGAGAGAGAGTATACATCATCATGAAAATGTTGATTCCCCATTCAAAAGAATCAGAGAGAAAATAAGTAATGATATCTAAAGAAGCGAAAAAAAAAAAAAGGAAAAGTATAAGAGAAATAAATGGGATGTGATATCACAATAACATGCTAATTGCCATCTAGAGATCACTATACACAGCTAACAGCAGCAGTACACATCTCATAACAGGCTTCGTCAGGTGATTGACATGCCCAAAGTAGCTATCAATGTGAAGATAAAAGCTCTACCTGTTGAAGCCCTTCATGGTTTAGAACAAATTCAGTACGCTTCCAATCACCGTGAGGTGCAATTGGATTTCCTGCTGGAGGTGCAGTCAGATATCCAACCTTCAGGTAGGGCAGAGGTAGCTGAAAGAGTACAGATAATGTCAGAATGATAACACAAAATTTGGTTCATCTCCATAAGATATTAGACTAGGAGAGGAGCCCGAAAATCATTTTTCTGCTTTCCATTCCCTGTCTTTCTGAAATTAATTTGCATCCTGGCAGTTTGACATCCGCAAAGACAAAAGAATAAGTATGAACAAATTGAATACATTTCAGTAAATTGAACTCTATTGAGGGTTTACTCAATGGGCATCCATTCATGAGATCAAAGTACAGAAATGAATAGTTAATTTTTAAGAAAAATGAGGTCCATGGTGAAACATATTCATTCTACACTGTTCTTGTCTTTTATAGGAGTAAGAAACCAAGTTAGAGGAAGAAAACTAAGAACTCTGACAACCTTTTTTCTTTTATTATGAGGACCCTCAAACAAAAGGGATTGTAATTCCCTCCAAGCTAACATGACAGATTATTCACACCAAACCCCTTTTTTTAATTTAATTTATTTTTCCATTCACGGGGCTCATTGCCCAACAATATATTGAAAGAAGGTCAAGAAAACTTCCATCCCATTCTCACGCTACCCGCTCTTACAAGATTTAAAAAAACAGGTTACTCATCCCTCTCAACTGATCACCACTCCAGAGAAGGAACTATTAAACCAACTACTAATTATTAAAAAGACAGTGAATTGGGTTATGTTGTAGTAATACTCACCATAGAACGCACGAGCTTTAAGGCACTTGTGTATACCTATAGCAGAACGCAGTAAAAAAAAAATCAACTTCTGCAAACTAAGAGGATATAACAGAAATGAACCCAATAAAAAACGTAGGTGCTATTTGTTACTTTTTCTAGCATTAAGAAGTATTCCGTCTTTCCTGTTTCTACTTCACATCCATTTAAATACTATGAAACAAACATGCAAAAAGAAAGCCAAAATGGGAATGGGTAAAATGACTGAGCCAAAAAAGAAATGAAACCAATGGAAATAAAACAAACACTATGAAAGATGTATATTTATTGTAGCAGCCACATCGGCAGTGGAAAAAATATTAATGCCAATGGTAAAAGATATGACAACTCAAGAGTAAAGCATACAGATGATATGATTATGAAACAGCAGAAGTACCGAGTAATTTGGCTTTAGTGCATGTGCAGCAGCTATGTAGATTGCAGACTGGCTATATAAATCATTGGGTGAGACCTCTTTTGCATTTATTGGTCCCCCTGTTCTTGACATATCCTCTGCCAATCCATACTGCAAAAGTTATCAACAGACTAAGATGAATCATAATCTGTGAAACGTTGCTTGGATGAAGTAAAGATAAAATTGAACTTGCAAAGGACAAGGCATGTGCTTAACCAACCAGGACAGTGCCAAGGTTGTAAATTGCCCTATGGAAGTCAAACTGTAATTGTATTGCTGCACGAAACTGCACTAAGAAGCAAGTAAGACGAATCAAATAAACATAACAAACAAAAAGGAGGTCTAAAAACACTAATTATAATTTAACACCACACCACTGGTTCACAGGTATACCTGTGCAATAACATTACCTTGCTAATTGCTTTTCTCACTATGCCTTGCTTTTCACGGGCAGGTACAATGGCGCTCAGTTCCTGAAAGGCATCCAAAAATTAAATTTGCACCGAACTTGGGACTGAATAATGCAAACCAAGTATATCAAAAGTTACTGATCTAAGTTCTTTGATCATCCTTGTGTAGTGAAATTAGTATTGAATTCTCAATTTGAAGGAAAATTGTAAGCACCTGCAGAGCAAGGCCCCAGTTGTTAAGTGCCTGCAGAGAGAATTCATGAAATTAGAAAGGTCAACGTGAATAATGAGTGCATTACAGGAATTATTGTATATGTTTACATATGCACAAAAGTGATAGTACCACATGGTACTGAAAAAAGAGGAATATAAGTAAGAAACTGCAAATGGAATGCATCAGATTTTATTACTTTGGCGAAATAAGAATGTCAGGATCAGCATGTGCTAAGAATAATGGTAAGGCATAATTCTTCCAATTACAGGTACATTATGCCAGCAACCATAGGACTACAGCTTATGACAGTGAGTGAAGAGATATTTCTGGATACATTAGCAGATGGACAAATGCCATGAATAAGGGAAGAATAAAGTTTACATCAAATCATGAAACTTTAAAATGAAGAATTTAAAAACTATATTAAAAAGGAAGTTTGTGGCAAAAAATATAATCCCAGTTAGAGCAAAACTGGCGGAGCATAAGCTATTAACAGGTCTAAAATAACTTGGAAACAGAGTCTTAAATATTACCTGAGGACTGTTCCAATTGAGTTGAACAGCCTTTTCATAATTCTTAGTTGCCTGCGATAGATGAGAACAAAAAGCATCAAAATGGAATGTAAGATTTTCCCAAGCAATACCATAGCCATCATATTTTTCTAAGAATGGTCAAAGAAAAGCATGCACTTTGTTTCAGGATAAGCATTCTAAGGAATATTAGAAAAAGAATGTATTCTCCAAGAGTTTCAACTAGTATTGTTAAACAATTATTATCACATACCTCATATCTGTAATTGAAAATATACTACAAACTAAAATTTCTTACCCAAATAAATGAATCAGATGACAATTATGGTACATGGTAAGCAATAGAACAAGACAATGATGTTGCAAAGGGAGACTATGTTCAAGTCCTAATTCAGTAATAAATGATGAAAGTGAGCCTTTACCCTTCTTTCATTTCCTAGCTTACCCTCTTGACTATGAAATTTTTGTATTAACGCTTCACTCACAGAGCATTATCTATATTGCCTGAGGTAAAATTTTTAACCTGATCTACAATCTACTCAAATGGATACTATGTCAATTTTAGTGTACATTTAGGATCAACTCATATTTATACCTTCTTCTGTCTGCTAAAGGTCCAAGTTAACATCATTATTGGCTTATTAGTAAAATTATGGAAGATCACGTGCAAATTTTCATCATTTTTATCGATATGATATGCATGATATCAGAATACGATCTGAATAAAATGGTAAGCCATTTATAGAAAATGAAAAGAGAAGTGCAAAGGCCAAAAGTACTCAATAGTAGAGTTTGTCTGGAAATTCGCAACAGATATATATATATATATATATAAATCAGATGTTTCATGCAAGAAGACAATAACCAGAAAAATGAGACAGCTATAAGGTCAAACCTGTTTCCAATATTCTTCAGCTTCCTTTGTTCGACCCCGAATCTTCGCCCGATCAGAGATAGCTATAGCCCAATTGTAGTAAGCCTGACATTTGATGAAAATGGTGCTCAGGTTCAGATAAAGCTAATACAATCTAATGGGTCACTAGAGAAGGCAAATTCACTGCTGTTTTCAGTTCTTAAAATTGAATTTATCAATACTAATCATATATATATATATATATATATATATATATATATAAAGCAGCTTTATCTAAGCATACTCTGAATTTCGATGTAGATATTTCATTGAGCAAATACAGCGTTAAATTTTTTTTCTTAAGAATAGACAAACATGGCAGTGAAGATTGACTATAATTCTTCCAGTTTAGTTGCCATTGTAGGGTCAACAATTTTGGAGTTTGTTCTTGAGGCATATGCTACCAGAGAAATCAATTCAATGAAATCAAAACACAAACAATACATACATCATTGAGCGTAGGGCAAAGACGAGTAGCATCTTCATACTTTCGACATGCCTCTTCAAGCAATGCATCTTTGGAAGGTGACACAGAATCTGGGCTAACATTATCTGCACTTTCCTGCAAGAATTTTGTGGAGTGTTCACAATTTTTTGAGTTCAGGGTAATTGTCACGCCACGCGCCCGCAGGACGTGGCACGGCCGTACCACCGAGTCGTAACCCAGTAATACGAAGTCTTACATCAAAACTTAAACAACAAAACACATTTTCTTCCAAAATGATAACTAAATAATTTCATAATTAAATCTTCCTCAAAGAATTTATATCAAAACCCATAAAACCAATTCTTACACTTGTCTCAACGAGTACTAAAAACAAAGGTAAAACTTAAGATAAAAAGATAACATAAGTCACTAAATAAAATTCTGAAATTCGACTTCCTGCTATAAGTCCAACACAATCTTAGTAGAAAGAGCTTTCGCACCACTGGTCATCATTAAAATCTGAAAGGAGGAAATATTGAAGGGGTGAGCCAACCACATGCTCAGTAAGTAGTAATGAATCACTTCTCCCGAATAAAGTTTAATTTATGTCTTTACATAATATACGTACATGTCCACTACATTAATAATTACATTCACAAATAATAATAATAACAATAACAACTATTATCAAATATTTAGTTTTAAATTATTCTTATAACATACTAAGAAGATAAAACTTTTGTTTATATAAAAAATAACAAACTCAATAAATCTCAAATTATTTTCACGGGATATAAATTTTAAATATTTAAAAAAATATATACTAACTGGTTTTCCTTTGCTCCAAAATCCATACCAATTAATTTAACAAAATTAATATGAGTATACTTAGCAAACTTCGTAAAAGCAAGTAAAGATATTAAACAAATCGAAACATTCATTCACACCAAATTCATACAACCATTACCTTCTTCTAACTGAATTATCTTATTCAGTTAGGAAAATCCAAAAAGGCTTAACCCGGCCTTAGCGGCCCAAAAAGATTAAAACTTCGTCTTGCATTAATTCCAAAAAGACGAATTCAATCTTAACATTGTTCCAAAAAGGTTTAGCCCACCTTTGAGGCATCATATTCAAATAAACATAAACAGATCCATCATGTACCAAATTCATCAAATATATTCATACAAAACCATGTATCTTATATAATACAAACATCGAAATACACACCATATATTAGCCAATCATTAAAACTTATACTTTGAAAAATACCATACTTTATTCGAAAATTTATAACCAAAATAATATTTTTATCATATTATTTGTACCAGAAAACAAAAGAGATTCATTCCCCCTTACCTCTTAATTTCGACGCTTGAAAACTATAAGCACCTACGGTGTTCTTTTCCTTCAAACCCTAGTTGAACTCTCTCCCTCTTTCTGCGTCTGATGACGGCTATTGGAAAAACAACGATGTTTTCTATAGGTTTTCCTATTTAATAAATCGTAGAGTTTCCTTAACTTTTAAATAATTTCAATTAGGTCCCTACTTACTTAAAATATTAACCCAATAGAATTCTACCTTAACAAATTTTAAAATATCTCCATAAATAAAGACTTCCTAAAAAAATGCGGGTTTTACAGTAATACTATGAAATATTTAATGTCAGTGAAAAACTCCAAGTTCTTAACTCTGGTGTATCTTTTAGGTTGGAAACGGAGTGTCCAACACTCTCAGAGGGTGCCAAGAATCAACCACAGAGAGAAAGAGAGAATCACATAACATATTCATAAAATAGAAAGGATCCACAAATGGCATATGCATATGCACCAGGGCAGACCTGAAGAACCAATGCCCAATTATAGAGTGCATCATAATCTTCTGGATTTCTCTCTAATGCACTAGCATACCTGCATAAAAACACCGAGAGTTCTATAAAACATAAGTTTGTTTTCACCAGCGAGTCTCAAATAACTTACAAAAGAAAGTTCTATTTAGGTTCTCCTTTCTGGGATTGGGATTCATATGTGCAAACAAATTTGTGATAAAATAAAAGTGCAAATATTGTACTCAAACAGCATATCTGGCACCAAATTAAGCACTATCCACTTCCAAGATATCAAGAATCGGTGTAACACTGAAGTATCCTTAAGAAGAACAACAATATCATCAAGGTTATTTAAGGTGTAAGGCGCCTTCAAGGTGCTTCACCCTGGAACCGCCTGAAGTGCTAGGCGCTAAAAAAGTGCTCGCATTAGTAATGCAAGGCGCCATTTAGAAATATAAAATTTATATATATCTAGAAAATAAACTGTATATATAATCAACAAATTAAATGCTTAATAACTAAAAGATCTTTAATTATATATCTAAACTTTATAAATTTCTAAGCTAGCAGCCACAAAATTCCTACCCATGTCTGCCTTTTTCTTTAAATTTTACACTAATCTACCAATTATTTCGTAAACTAGTCTAGTCAATAGTCACTACTAATTATAGATAACTTTTCTATTGCCAAAATAACTATCCTAAGTTCTTAGCATCCCTAATAATGATCATCAAATTCTACCTCTAAGTTTCCTTAACTGCCATCTCCACTAGACTGCATATATTCAATATTTTCTTCTTCACCATCTTCTGAACTAGCTTCCCCAAATGGCCGTGATTTTGAAAATGAAGCCCCTGTTTTTTAATGTGAAGATGAAGCCTCAATTTTAATCAGGTGCTTGCACTACGCCTTATTAAAATAGCCTCACATGGAGACCTTTGAGGCACCTAAGCCTCTCCTCGCCTCACCTTAGCACCTAAGCGCAACTAAGCGAGCACCTTAATAACACTGAACATCATATCCACAAATACTAAGAAATTGTCAATTTAACAAGACAAAAAGTCCTAAAGTGTAAAAGATTCAGGAAGAAAAGGAAACTCTTTGTCGATGAAAGCATGAAAGATCTTCTCAATCAAATAGCTTTTGTTTCTGCCTGTGTCATTTGATTTCAGGTGTCTTGAACATATAGCTAAAACTTTTAGGATTGAGTAAAAATGTTACAGAAAACTAACTCCTTTCCACTGAAGAAATGAGGTTACAATAAAGCATCAACCACTGGTGAGACGGAAAGTATGCGCGAAGTAAAAATAACCTGAAGTATATGCGCATATCAATTTAATTTGCAACAGCATTAAAGAAACAGAAGTGGAAATCTGACACAATAATTTTCCTTTTCCCCATTTATGGTTACATAATGGTTTGTTGAGAATCCACCCACCTAAATGATACACACAATCAAACTCTACTTGTAATAAAGAAAAGAAAGAAAGGATGAAATGAAAGAGCCCTTTTATGTCAGAAGCCAGGAAGAAAAAAAAGTAAACAAGTAAACATCTCATCACGAATTAATGACAAAAGAATATATATACACATATATGTGTGTGTGTGTGTGCGTGTGTGTGTGTGTGTGTGTATATATATATAAAAGCATTGCTCATGATTTGTGGCATAAATGGATAATGGATGGCCCACCTCTTCGCTGCAAATATAAGAATGCGTTGGCGGGATCGACCTTCCTCATCAGCACCTGTCACACTGTCAAGCAATTCCATTGCAGCATTACTCTGGTGATCATTCTGCTTTGGTGTGCTCTCCTGACTGGAATAATTCAAAATTGCACAAGAAACAGGGAAGGACAGTCAATAATCTAGAAAAAGTAAGAGATTAGTAAAAGTTATAATTCATTGTACTGAAAACAATCACTCGCAAAAGATATCATCTAGTTGTATCTCCTCAATCAGTAGGATTCTGCAGAGCACGTATAATTAACAAGCCACACGAGAATGCCATATATCTTTGATTTGTATCGTTCTGAAGTGAAGTATTAAGTTTAATTTAAATAAAGCAATCTATTACATTAATAAAAGAAGCAAGATTATTCTACCGAAAGGTGGTTGGATAAAGTTGTCTCGGAATATTAAGAATAATATCAATCTAGAAACTCCATCCATACCAAAACAGAGGCACTAAAATATAAGAGAGCATTTGATCACTAACTTTTACCACCTTATCCTTATTATGAAACTCTTGCATGATGATGGTTTCACATCCATCCTTTTCTTTTTAATTGCAGCTAATGGTGTTCGGACAGAAACAAGTTCAATTTTTAAGAAATTTTGACATTTATGTTAGGAGATTATTAATAAGCAAATGAGGACATTCATTTACACTGTTTTTGGAATGACTTGAGGTGGCTGGCAGATAAACCAACCTTACCCCTAATGGAAGAGTGAAAGAATACCTGGCAAATGCATTTTATCTAACCTTCCTTTATTGGGCATATAATCTTGCTGCCCATATGTCGGCCTCTCCACATGCAAGTGGTCATTCTTTGAAAAGGAGTGAAGGATAATTCAATACGAATTTTGAGTAACTTTTGTTTGTTCAGTCTGCACCAATTCCTTATGATCCAAGTGAATACTTACGCAAGGAACACAAAGTCAATATCTGGAACATTTATCATGCTCTAGTGTTTTTCCAAGATTTCACCTCTACAAGCAATGGATGCAGTTATGCAAATGATGAGCCACAGATAACAATTGCTTGGCATAATACATATTTACAACCATTTTCATACACCCATTTCTCATTTGTTGCTTCCTAAAAGCTTTGCACAGTAACACTAAATCTGTTTCTTTTCCCATATGCCTTAAAACCACTACAGTTTGGTTGTTATTAGCAGTCTAGCCCAACAAGAGTGGGGACCAGACAGTGCTTCTTTTTCACCAGTGCTTAAAGATCAATTTTTGTTGGGCAAATGCTGCTCAAACTCAACTTCTCTAACTCAAAAATAATAGAATTGCTAATTCATATCATATTTCAATAACTTATGCCCATACTTGATAAAGTGCTTATATTTTAACAAGGAGATCATGATGACGCTGTCCATTTCAAGAATGAATCAGTTTCTACAATAAAATCAAATCCTATGGCCGCAAGTTTTCGTTGTTACTTGAAATCAAAGCCCAAAAACTCAAAAAAGCTTCAACACTGCATTTTTATCATAGAAAATTCAATGCTAAAATTGCAAATTCAGTGTTTTTTCCTCCACCACTTCCATCGACCTAAACTTGAACTATGTATAGATTAGAGGGGGGGGGGGGGATCCCTAACTAACTGACCTATAAGGAGTAGCGGCCTCTCTGTTATCAGCTTCGGAATCTTCATTAGCTCCAGTATTTTTCAACTCATTCAACAATTCTCTCATTGTAAACGTTCGGTTACCTTCATCTTTATTCAGCTTTGAATGGCTCTCGGCATCGTTGCTTTCCACCTTAGCCCCTCCAGATTCATTGGCACTCGGATCCAAATCTCCCACTTCACCTACTTGGCTTGGATTCTCATCGGATTTAGAAACCTCAGAATCAGCTGGTTGCTCTTGATTCGATTGACTTGCATTCTCTTCTACTACTTCGCTTGGGGCTACATTCGTCGATTCATCTTCGTTATGTTTCAAATCCGGATCGGCTAGTGAAGCCGTGGCTGCCGCCACAGGTACTGCTTCGGTTTCAGTTGCTCCATTCCGGGATTCAGATTCTTCAGCGTTGGACGACATGGCAACGAGGATGATGAAGGGTTTCCGGAGCGGTGAGGTTGACGTGTAGCCTCAGTCTCAGCGCAGAACGAAAGAGAGAGATCTGTTTCTTCTAAGCAACGATTACTGTACTTCACTGACGGAACAGACACCAATTTCGAATCTTGCGGAACGCTGTAGTATTTATTTACAGGCACAAGCAGCCCTTTCTCCTGAGGAGAATAGCAAGCAATATCGAACCTTGACGGAGGAAGAAGAAAATACACTCGCGTTCAAAGCGAAGCGACTTCTACTTCTTCGATATCTCCTTGGTATGCTAAAGTGTAGCAGGCGCTTTTAAGCCAAGAATCGTGCTTTGCTAGTGCATCAAGACAAATTCTTCATAATGATTGTATAAAAATCTTGGTAACAACTAGTTGATACCTCCACACTACGCACACAGAAATTTTATTCGACAATTAAATAAAATTTATCAAATATCTATAAATAAATAATATTTATCAATAAATTATTAGTTAGAGAATATAAAACGAAGATTAATGTACATACATTACAATTGCTATTGACCGAGCATATACATTTAAATATAAAAAATTAATAATTGACCCTATACTTTTATGAATTTTTGTATAATTGTTGTCACTAACCTAGAGATATAATCAAAAAACAAATAAGTATAAATTTCTCCGATTTAATAATCAATCTAAAAAATAATAAATCAATTATTTTTTATATGTGTTTATTTGTATAGAGTGGAAAAAATAGATTACACAAAATTCAAACTTGTGAGAAAAATTATTCTTAAGTTATATTATTTCGATTAAAAAAAATTAATATATAATTTTTGCATTTGTATGAATTATGATTTTTTTTATCAAATATCTCCTACAGCAATAAATATTAAACAAAAAATGAGAAATTAATATAATATTGTGTTAAAAAGTGATAAATAAAATAATTATTGAAATTACTCGTAAAATTAGATAAAAATACTTAAAATTGTAGACTTACAATTAAAATGAGAACTGCAATTACCGACAAAATAGTATTATAAGACAAATAAAGCATTATTATAAGTTACTTTTCTATATCTTCGTTCCTTCTCAAGATTTGTTTACGTGCAATTACAGATAAAATAGTATTATAAGATAGAGATAATTAGTTTTAATTATGTTCTTTCTTTCTTATCTCCATCAAAATTGAAGGATAATGATAAGCAAAACCTATATTATAAATGATTATTATCACTTGATATCCAAATTTCCTCAAAACTAAATAAATAAGTAAATAAAATCCACATAAATGTATCTAGGGAAAAAGAGAAAAAAAAGCCAAAAAGAAAATAAAAAATTACCTGAGAATGCATCCTGATCATCAATCTTGTTTTATCCAAAATGAAAAGAATAAAGAGTTATCACATATATGGAAAAGATTCCTTAAAATTATATTAGATAAAATAAAAAAGTTGATAATAAAAAATAATAAGAGAATAAGTTGAATATGAATAGACAAATTAAATATTTATGTATGACATCTTGATACCATACATGTTAATCATCAACTACAACAACTGCATTCATAAATGTGCCCATTGCATTAGTAACAGTAAGGTTATACTTCTATGTTGTGTTTGAAAGATGAGTTAAATGATCATGAACACCAAGAAAGAGGTATTTGAAAGTTTTAACCGTTTGAAAAAATCTGGCATCCCTCTTATTTTCATGTCTATCGGCCTTCAGTTCATGGAGCTGGTTATCTAAGTCATTAATTTTTGTCTTCTACCTATCATACTTGCATCCATAGACAAAAAAAATATATCTTATCATCAATAATGAAAACTCAAAATCCTAATTTTAATTAAATGAAGAATACGTGCAAGAAAATAGTAAGCCAATGCATCTAGATGTCATTCCGTGAATAAATCAAAGAATAAAAATTTTTTCAAACAATAATAATGTGTAATAAATTAAAGAATGAAATTTGTAGGCCTATATTATTATGAAATAATAATGTATCTCTTCGTTTTTCTTATTGACTCTTAAATTATGTTGAAGAGATTATTTAATAGATTAATACCATTCATAAAAGAATACAAAGAGGTTTTACTAAATTTTACAATTAATTGGAGAAGATGGGGGAAAAATTTACTTGAATAATTTAATCTCCTATTCACTTTTAGTTTTTTCAAAAAAATTAATAATGTGTAATAAATTAAAGAATGAAACTTGTAAGCGTGTATTATTACGAAATAATAATGTGTCTTTTTATTTTTCTTATTTGACTCTTTAATTGTTTTTCATAAATTATCTTTCACATTTATATTATAATAATACTCATATATCTCTTTTATACAATATTGTTAAATGTCTAATTTATCCATGATGACTAAATTAATTTCAACCATAAAAAGAGTTAGGTGGAAGTATTGATGAGATTAACATCATTTATAATAGAATACAAAAATGTTTTAATAGATCTATACTATTAATTAGAGAAAATAAAAATTGCTTTGAAAATTTACTTGAATAATTTAATTCCCTTTTCACTTAACCATAAAAAAATGATAATAAAAAACAAGAAAAAAAACAAAACTGTAACGGACAGAAAATAAACTCAGATAAAAAATGATAGAAATCCAAAACTTCTAAAAGATAATAACAACCATCCAATATGAACTAATAGAATAGATGGGCTAACTAATTAACAATAAGAAGATATACTCATAGATAAACTAAGAAATCAAAGAGTCACAATAACTCAAAAATAGTAGAAATATTTGTTACCACGGTTATAGGTTGATAAATATTTACAGAATATTTTATATGATGTACCACTGCTTTCTATCTCTTTTCTAAAGTTATTCTAATTATATTTATTCTAGTTATGTTTTTGTCATAAAATTTTATTAAACTGGAGCATTTGTCTTATTTGAGTATTGTTAACCTGTGAATTTGTTGATGGTATTTTGTTTTTTTAATGTTATAAATATGTTTGTATATTTTTTACGTATCTAATTTCTTTTCTTTAGTTTTGTTGTTATTTTACTTCCTCATATGTTCTTGTTTTGTGGACAATTCTTTTGGCTTTTAAGGTCATGATGGTATCTTTATTTTTTAGTAATTTTCATAATTAATTTTTTTTATCAGAATATGTGTGTGCATGTGTTTTATAATCTTTGTTGAACTAAGTATGTCTATTTTTTTTTTATGTGGTATTTTATTTTTTATTTTTATATTTTATATATGTTAAAATGCTGACTTTTTTGCCACTTACTCAAAAGCAACCCATTAGTATTCTAATTACATTTGTAACATGATTTTTATTTTATAGATTGTCCAAATTCTCTATGCATTTTGACAAATTCATTAATATGATTGATTTTTTGGTATTATTGTCTATAAGTTATTAATAAGGTTATTAATAGTTATAAATAATTTTCATAATTTTTTATTAAAAATAATATTATACATGTTCAATGACTATTTTACCCATGACAATCAAATTAATCTCAACCATTGAAAAGTTTCGACGAAAGAATTTTAAAATCTATACCATTCGTTAAGGAAGTTGAAAAGATTTTTAAATTTTTTTTTAAAAAATAATATGGACAATTCAATCCCCTCTTGACATTCTATGAGTTATTAATATGGTTATTAATAGTTAATAATAGAATAAATAAGTGTATAGTTACTAATATAGTTATTAATAGTTATAAATAATTTTTATAATTTTTTAATTAAAAATAATATTATATATGTTCAATGACTATTTTATCCATAACGGCCAAATTAATCTCAATCATTAAAAAGTTTAAGTGAAAAGATTCTAAAATCTAAGCCATGCATTAAAGAAATTGAAAAGTTTTTATTTTTTTAATTATTAAAAAATAATATGAACAATTCAATCTCCTCCGGATATTTAGAATATACATTTAGATTAGAAGAGTAACTTGTCCATGTGTAAAAACGCTAAACTGCGCAACTAAAATTATAGTTCTAATTCAAATTGAACATTCACACTTATAGTCTAGTAAATTTTAATATTCAATGTTTGCTAATAGTGTAATTCAGAGTGGGCATTTTGCCATTGGCCAATTGTGAGGAAACTCTAATGGTGGTACCCTTTTTCTCATTTTTGGTCTGGCAAGAGAAAATTTGTGGCTGTTTGCCTAGAGCAAAAATTTCCCTGGACAGGCTGGAGCCCAGGGCGAGTTTGGCCCCTTCAGGAGGAAGGCCAGTTTGTCCTCAAACTACAAGCCTGCGCTGCACCTGTTGTAAGGATCTTAACCAGTATTCAATTAGCAAGCCAAAGGGTAAAGGGAGGAGAGGCGATGGATATTGAAAGTAAAGAACGACGAGTTAATTTTCTAAAAACACTAACTTTTCATGTCGCCACTTCACTCAGAAGAGCCCCGAGTGCGGGCAATACACCAGGAGCACTAGCTTATCCAGTGCCAGAGTTCCACAAAGTAAATGAATGTTGGAATACCCTAAGTTTGGGGGGTCTTCCCCATAAAACGCAACCAGCGACACAAAAAGAAACTTGAAAAGGAGGGTAATTAGGCTGAGGGGTTTGATGGAACAGGGAAGATGAATACAAAGTAACAAATGATGTGAACCAATGAAGTGGGAGCAAAACAATCAAAGACTGCGTTCCTAAATCTTATCATGGAGAGTCACCACCAAGTCATGGGCATCATCTAAAAGCTTCCAGACGTCCAGACGTCCAGCCATACTATTGCACTCTCTCATTATCTCATCCATGCTGCTGTACTTCTCTATTATCAGCTTCCTCCTTTGCAGAACGCATGCTGCTATCGCATAAAGCAGTAGATCATCTGTGGGGGGAGCCCTCAACCTCATCCTGCCCCAAGCAGACTTCCCAATTCCAGTCCTGATTGCTGCCTGATCTGCCCACATTACCTCCCACAGGCAAAGAGTCTGCTCAAAATCTAATTCTCTTCTGAACAGAACTACCACCATTCTGTATACAAAAAAGCAATCCTCTGCCTCAAGCTTCTCCAGATGCCTATATAGATGTGAATCCTTGCATTTTATGATCTTTGACACAATATTCAATTGTCTTCGAATTCCCACCTCATCAAGACGGAAATTATGCCGAGCTTTCCGCATGAAACCCACAAAGCACCAGAAGGCTTCATGATCCTCCTCAATCACCGAGACAATTGGAGAAAGTAAATCACTCATTCCCTGACAGTAACCAATCTCAGAATCATACAATGCATAAGCTTCAAGGATGGCAACAAGACGAGCAGCATGAAAAATCCTGCTAGGCTCTAAATGATCATAATCCTTCAATCCAACAATCTCAGCTAATTGTCGTGCCTTGACCTCGGATACTGAAGCCTGAGAAGTTGAATAGATGGTCCATTCCCCATTAGCACGAATGGCATCAAGGCGTATGATCCTTTGCCATGTAACAAAATCTTCTGCATGGGACCTCAAGAAACCATCTGACTTGTGGGGGGTAAAGTCAGAACCTTCAATAACATCGTCTTCTTTTCCTTCGGGAGCTAGGAAAGGCTGCGTCTCCTCAGGCTCATCAGAAGAGTCCGAATCAGATGACTCCATTTCAGGTTCAGAGATATTGTCATTGGTGATCCCACTCGGATCACCATTATGCTCCGCTAATGTATTTGCAGGTTGAACAGTAGGGCTAGTTGTAATTCTATTATAGTCATCACATGTTGGGCTTACTCCTTCAATAGAAAGGGAACCCCTAGCACTAACAACTTCTTCTAAACCAGTAGAGTCTATAAGTTGACTAAGATCACCAGAGTCCTCATCATTTCCAGAAGTCTCCTTCAACTTAAAACTCTTTTCACCACATTTCAAAATTTGCCGGCACTGCCTACGCAGGCTCACATACTCTTTTCTGCAACATTAATACAAACAAAACACAATGATGTTAGAACCAACAGAAGAAAGAATTAGCAAAAGATTATGGGTACATGCATGAAAAGGATAACAAAGTTAGAGCAACGCATTACCCTTTATGAATATCTTACAAATCTCAATTAAACCAAAAATGTTACCTGTTTCGAGCTTTAATAACGCTTCTTTCCTCCTTTGTACTCTTCACATCATAGCTGTAACCATGAAGCAAGCAATTGAGGCATAGAGTTCAAATATAAAACAACCTTAAAACAAAACAGAACAAAATGTAAATACACTTGTGTTTTCTAGCATTGGAATGATTAACAAGAAATGAGCCAACATACACGACAATTAAAATGTCCAAAACAATGCAGACATGATATACAAACTATGACAAGTTAGTGAAGCATCCAACTGCCATTATATCAAACAAAATCATCTGGTCCAGAACAACTGTGCATCAGACTTGGAAACCACATATTTTGATCCAACCCAATTATACATCAGAATCTCTAAGAAAAAAGCAAACAGATGTCAAGGAGCAACATGTTTTTATTGAGATGCATAGCAAATAAATTCTAATGCACAGCTGGAATACGAAAAGGGGAAAGAGTCTAGGAGACAAATTTATGTCTCTTCTTTTCTCTCCTCACTGAGTTTTTTTTTTTTCAATTTCATTTTTCGTCCTCCAATAAACACCCAAACTTCCGTTGGGAAAAATAAAATATCCCCTACACCCCACACTACCTTTGAAGAAACAATAATAATCAAACAACTATAAAAAAAAATAACAAGACAAGGATTTACGTGGAAAACTCCAAAACCGGAGAAAAATCACGGCCGTTGTCAAAAGACAATCGAGAAAAATATTCATTATATGGAAAATTATTATAACCACACAATATCAAATACAATATTTTTCTCACACCTCAAACCCAAGAAAAATACCTAGAGAGTACCCAGAGAATTTTTCCAAACCCTTACAATTTTCCTTCACTCAAACAAAAGCTTCCACTCTACACCGAGAGCCGCTTTGTTTTTCGTTGGTGTTGGTGTGTCTTGCCTCTTCACCGGATGCCTATTTATAGGCCAACGTCTTCAAAACATTGCACGTGGAGTGGTTGTGTTTCATTCTACCCACTCCTTCTCCAACCACAAAAAGACAACTTATTTGTTTGATTCACTTGACACAACAATCTCCACCTGAATTAAATAAATATTTTGCTACCAAGACGTTATCATACTCCACCATAAAGAGTATACCCACTTGAAATTAACATCAACTTCAAGAATTTTACCTCGGCTCATGTCGACAATTATGGTGCAACTTCCATGCGGATTTTCCGGAAGTTCAATAGCTATCGACAGTTCTTTAGTCCACCACACACCTTGCATAATCATCAGCCAATGCCCCTGTGCAAATTTGTGGACATGCTACCAATCATACGTCCTCTTTCATGACATCTCCAATGGTAGCAATCATGCCATGGAGACATATATTTGTCTTTAAAACAAGTCATCATCTCCCTCTGCCAGGGAAACGATATTGGTAACATTATCTTTGTCTTTGGAGCTATTAGCCAAACCAGCTCCACCCTTCTTGCAGTTTTTCTTGATGTGGCCCGTTTGTCCACATCCCCAGCATACAATTTTTTTCACAGAATTCTTTTTCTTCCCATGCTCACAAACAGTCAACACTGAGTTTTCTAAAGGTCTGCTTTCTCATTTTAATCTTCTTTCTTCAGAAATTAATTTACTCGCCACCTCTGAGTAAATTACAGCTTCCTTCCCATACATTAAAATGAACTGCATGTGTTTGTAAGTAGATGGAAGAGACAAGATGAGTCGCAGAGCTTTATCCTCATCATCTATTTTAACTCCGAGAGTCTCCAGTTCAGAAATAAGCCCATTTAGGACACTCAGATGATCTGAAATTTTCATACCTTCCTCCATTTGCAGTGTAAAAAATGGCTCCTTCAAATAGAGCCTATTTGAAACACTTTTTGTCTGGTACAATTCTTCAAGTTTATCCCAGATCTCCTTTGTTGTAGACAGTCCAATCACATTAGCAAGAACATTCTTTGCTAAACTGAGCCGTATTAGATTGGCAGCTCGCATATCTAGCTTCTCCCAATCCTCATCACTCATTGTGGACTTTCTTGTGTCTCCACTGCTACCGGCTTCTTCTGAATCTTTTCTGCTGGTCAAAGGGATTGGCCTCCCCTTCAAAACATTGTACAATCCAGACTGGATTAACAAATCCTTGACTTGCACTTGCCATAAGGCAAAATTAATTTTGCCATCAAAATTTCTCAATATCAAATTTAATTGCTGACATTTTGTACTTTTAGTGTAAAACACACACTAAAACTCCGCCTCACCAAAGGTACTTGTAGGCTTAATATACAGAGTAAATAATAATCTAACTTATTTTCTGATGTGGAGGGTCCACCTTAGCGGCAACCACAGAGCATACGATAAGTAGATCTTAATACTCCAGTAAGGCTCTGATACCAGTTGTTGGGAAAAATAAAATGTCCCATTTACCCCACACTACCTTTGAAGAAACAATAATAATCAAACAACTACAGAGAAAAATAACAAGACAAGGATTTACGTGAAAAACTCCAAAACCGGAGAAAAACCACGGCCGTTGTCAAAAGACAATCGAGAAAAAATATTCACTATGTGAAAAATTATTACAACCACACAATATCAAATACAATATTTTTCTCACACCTCAAACCCAAGAAAAATACCTAGAGAGTACCCAGAGAATTTTTCCAAACCCTCACAATTTTCCTTCACTCAAACAAAAGCTTCCACTCTACACCGAGAGCTACTTTGTTTTTCGTTGGTATTGGTGTGTCTTGTCTCTTCACCGGATGCCTATTTATAGGCCAACATCTTCAAAACATTGCATGTGGAGTGGTTGTGTTTCATTCTACCCACTCCTTCTCCAACCACAAAAAGACAGCCTATTTGTTTGATTCACTTGGCACAACAATTGGAGATTGTTGTGAAGAATCAAACAAACAAAGGCTGTCTTTTTGTGGTTGGAGTAGGAGTGGGTAGCATAATGGCAACCACACCACCAACGGGTGTCAAGAATGTGCTCCCGAAGATGCTGATAGCCTGTCTATAAATAGGCATCCGGTGAAGAGGCAAGAAACACCAACACCAAACGAAAGAGAAGCTCTCGGTGTAGAGAGCAAAAGCTTTAGAAAAATGTGAGGGTTTGAGGGTTTGGAAAAATTCTCTGGGTACTCTTTAGGTATTTTTCTTGGGTTTGGGGTGTGAGAAAAATATTGTATTTGATATTGTATGGTTGTAATAATTTTTCACATAGTGAATATTTTTTCTCGGTTGTCTTTTGACAACGGCCGTGGTTTTTCTCCAGTTTTGGAGTTTTCCACGTAAATCTTTATCTTGTTATTTTTCTCTGTAATTGCTTGATTATTATTGTTTCTTCAAAGGTAGTATGGGGTAGGGGATATTTTATTTTTCCTCACTGAGTTTTTTTTTTTTTTCAATTTCATTTTTCGTCCTCCAATAAACACCCAAACTTCCACTAACAGAATAAAACCAAGATAATCCTTTTAAGCAATTTTATGGGCTTGACATTTTAGATAAAAGCTCACCAAGGAATACTTTTCAAGATGCAAATAAAAAGAATATCGAGACTCCCAAAACCTCAGGCGGAAGGATATAGATCACAGAAACAAGTTTGGGTCCAGTGAAAAAGAAATCCAAGTATCCTAGGAGTGCTAAACAAGTAATTCTGATTCATAACTGTTTACATACCACCGGTAGTAGTTAATACCATAGATTTCCTCATCAAACTCCAAACAATCAGTCCTACAATGATGTGACATTAGAGTCATGCAAAAGACTTATTAGAATAGCAATTGGAGATGAGCCAATGATGACACTACTTCCAACTTCTTGATTACTACAGGTAGCTTAGACAAGCACAGAAGCAGTCCAGATGAGATCAGTATCTAGTATTAAACATATGTAATACATCCAAAACAAAAGAATAAGTATCAAGAAAATAACTATGCAATACAAGCATTCAATCAATGATGAGCAAGAATAAAATGGACCACTAACCATTCACAAGACATCAAATGAAGATGCTGGTTAAGTTCTGAATGAAAGGAATAAAAGGCTACTTGCATGAATCTTAGGAAAAAATGTGTATATGTGCATGCGCGTGTTGAGAGGCATTGCATGATATATCTTATTCAACTAAACAATCAAATTACTTGAAGAACTAGGTCCTTACACTCCAAGAAGGAAAGGCCAAACCTCTGCTCGTATGCTAGGATCAACACCCTGCTCAAATAGGAGTACCAGACACAAGTTAGAGTAACAGACATGGATAAATCCAATTTGGTAAATGCTGGAAAAAAAAATACATGTTACATTATTGCAGTAAAAATATTGCACAGAGTACAGTTGCTTGTGTTCAATAACAGTCACAAACATACCCCACTCCGGACTTTCTTCAAGAACTTGACTCCCCCATCAGACAACCTTCCATCTGCGTCAAACAAACTCTTCCACTGTTTTGGTAGCAATGCATTTTTCCTTCTTCTCCTAGACCATGGTGATTTAAGGCTACCCCTGCCAAAGAAAAAAAAAATTAGATATGTTATTGCAACTGCAGAAACAGGAATCCTTAGTATAAGAAAAGGTGTCCAAAGAAATGTAGGAATTATACAGTATACAGAACTAAAAGAAAATGCAAGGTTTGATTCGATTCAAAACTTTACATAGAAAAAGGAATGAACTTGACAAGAAAAATAACAAATTTCAGGTGAACCCATGAATTAACCATTAGCTTAAAACCGAACATCTAACTCTGACAGCTCCATTAGCCATCTAGTGCCAATGAGTCTTCAGAAACTACTGTTCCTCAACCCCACCAAAAAAAAAAAAAAAAAAAAAGAGGGAGGCAACTAATGACTCAATCCACACAAGGAAAGCCTAGAAATTCGCACAGAGAAGAGGGGAGACAGCACGCGAGGGAAAAGCATTCCAAAATCCAGATTCCAGAGAAAAAAGGCAAAATTTTTACAAATACAAGGATGAAGAATAGGAGGCGGAGAAAGTGAAATCAACAAGAAGAAAAAGGAAACAAATGGAAATGAGAGAAGAGCGTGAGGAACTGACCGATCAGTGGAAACTGGTGAGGAGGACGAAGAAGAGGAGGAAGCAACGACTAATAAAACCGATCTCAAATGAATCCACGTCGACGGCCGTGGAGAAGAAGATTTATTTGAAGGAGACGACGAAAATGAGGCGTGACTCCGCCGCAGTGCCCTCATGAGTGGTTTCTCTTGCATCATCATCTACGATTACTTACCTATCTCTATCCTTACCGCATCTATCACTTTTTTACGTATCAACAGATCAAATGGATCGAGTACTATTCTCTGCTCTCTAGGTTGTGGAATTGAACGAGGAGGATGACAGACGATTTGGATGAAGCTCAAGCAAACCTTTTTTTTTTTTGCTGTTTAATAAATTTTCTGTTCTCTTTTTACCTACGCGAGTAGATGACGGTGGCGGCCAAGGCAAGACCGGCCATGGCCGTCACGGCGATAGCTATACCAACATTGGAAGGTTGCAATCCAACCGAAGAAAGCAAAAATCCTCCGGAACCACCACCTCCGCCGCTGGTTCCTCCGCCGGCTTCCGCAAAAATACTGATGATCCCTCCTCTCCGACGACCATCACCACCGGAGAAGAAGTCAAACATGAACAAGAAGAAAGACAACCCCACCAGTGCCCTAATCACTGTTCTGGCCTCCTCCTCCTCTTCCTCAGTCTTCCTCCTCCCCTTCACTACTCTTCCCAAACCCCTCCTCAAGCACAACACCATTCCCCACTCCTTTAACTGCTTTTTCACTTTCACCTTTTTCTTTCCGAAGCTTTTTTTGAATTAAAATATTTCATTTAATAGTAAAAACTAATAAATAATGAGAATTACTCCTATAATTTATAAACCACCACACTTCGCTCTAATTACCATTGCCAACTACTACTAATCTAAGATTATCTCTTTGGCTTAACTCCATGGACTCCAATCAGAAATGGAGGAGAAATCCATGACTCAGAGATTCCAAAGCTGTGTAGGTCTATCTACATAACTCGAAAATGAGAGAGACATAATTTGATATACGAAAATTATATAATTTATATAAATATTTATTCCGATTATATTAATAATTATTTTAATTATATTAATATTTTTTACGATTATTCAATAATATTTATTATATTTAATGAATAAATTTTAATGGGATAAAAATATAATTTTATTAAAAAATTAATACATAATTATTTTTACTAATATTATTAAACAGTATAATGACTATATTTTCATATTAAAATTGCACAATCCTGAATCCAATAGGCCCAACTTGTTAGATTTTAAAGTGTGGAAGAATATAATTTTAAATTTAATTACAATATATATATATATAGGTTTTATTTTCATATAATCGAATTAAAAATACTCTAAAGAACTCATAATTAATAAAAAGTGTGTTAATTAAGTAATTATCATTTTATAGTGGTGTTAAGTCTTGAGGTTTTTTTTACATGTTTTTATTGCTGGGTGATGAGTGGGGAGAGATGGTGGGAAATTATGGATGATTGTGATAGCAGCAAACCAACCACCATTTTGTGTACTAAGATAATTTAATGAAATTAACAAAAGTACCATGACACTTTTTCATTTTGCTTTTCCTTTTTTTTGTTTTTTTGGTAGGTGGGGAAGTGGGGGGGCCGTGGGGGGCGGGGGGTAAATAAATTGTTTTGAAGATTAGTCATGGATGGGAAGGAGTCAATTGGAGAGTGAAATCAAAGGATTAGGATACAATGTTGACTAGATTGATATTTTTGATTGTGATAAGTGGTTGACTGCTAGTTTGGGAGAATTGAATTGCATCTCCAAGTCAAAAGAAATGCAAAAAGGAAATGACCATCTGGTATAAATAAATAATTCTCAAAAGTTTGGTTATTCATCTATATTCTTTTTTATTATTCATTCAACTTTTTGTCTTATCAAAAAAAAAAAAAATTGCACAATATATTGGGTCTCTCTTCTTGTTCAAATAATATTAAAAAAATTCAAAATAAAGTCGTTATTTTTTAATAAATATCTATTATATTATTTTAATAGTATCCACTATTCGTTTGTAAGTTTAGATTTATTTCACTAATGTCAATTAAAACTCTTGTTATATTCCTTTAAAAAAAAACTAAAATATGCTATTTGAAAACATACTAGTAGATGAACATATAGAGCATTTTTTTTTCCTTTTCTTTTATTTTCCTTTGTTTCTTGAAAACATGAATTGAAAGTTTGTGAAATCTTGTCAACACTGGCAATGTAAAGATACCAATAGTTCCCCCCCCCCCCCCCCCCCCAATTTTCTTTGCAACCCAAACTTTGAGGCCTCATAATTCAAGTCCCACACCTAAAAATTTGTTGTAGTACCTTGCCAACTATTTAAATAGTGCAGTCCATGAAAAAATTTGAAGACATTGACATGCATAAAAGATTAGACAATAATCATTTGAAATTCATAATTTCAATTTTTTTTTTTGGGTCTTCTTATATAGATATACTTTCTTCTAGCATCTGTATTTCTTATTCAAGAAAAAAAAAAGAATAATAAAGGCAATTTCTTGATTGGGAGCTTTGAAATGTAGAGGACAGAAGATAATGAAGTGATTTTTTATCCTATCCATTCCATCCCCACTTTTTGACCCTTGTACAAAAGGAAAGGAGGGAAAAAGGGAAAGAATTGATAATTGAAAATACAAATGGGGGTAGGCCAAGCACTATCCTTTTCTTCTCTGCCATACCAAACAAAGGAAACAGAAATCATAATCTTATCACTTATCATTTTTTCCCCAGTCCCACCTTTTCCACAGCCCCACCACCCCCCCCCTCTCTCCTAAACGTCCTGAACGAGGTATTACGTGACATCATTCATGATTTGATGAACAAAATTTTATAATATAAAATAATGTTCTAATAAAAATTTTGTATTAAAAACGCGATCCCTTTATACACTTCCAGTTTTTTCTCCTATTTTCACCTCATACTAAACTGGCCGCACATATACTTGTGTAGCCCCCAACATCCACCTATACTGGGTCTAAAAATGAGAAAATTCTAGTGTGGATCAACTGCATTAATGAGTTATATTGTGTGTCGCAATATAACTCATTAATGCAGTTGGTCCACATGTTTACGGTCCATGTAATAATTCCTCCTAAAAATGGCACTACATCTGGCAAGGACATAGGTGGATAGAAATCGATGTAGAATAATATATATTCCTAATCACTAGAGAAGCACCAAGCTTTCCAAGTTTTGCTGTCTATTTTAGAAGTGCAACAAACCTCAAATCCAAAAACCTCTCTTGTGCATGTGATCGTAGACGGAATTAGGGCTCAAATTTTTTTTTAATTTTTTTTAATTTGTCTTAGAAAAAATAAATTTTTTAAAGAAGATTCTTAAAATTTTATATTTCATCATTCCAAAATTTTTTACAAATTATAACGTTATTTTTTTACTATATTATTTCATATAACTTATCTTTTAAATCTAAATTTCTGATTACGTTCGTACTTTTGATATGCATTCCCAAAAGAGCAGACAACTAGTTAGGAGAAATACATGATGGATGATTGGTCCTCCTTCTGTAAGCGAGAAGAAGCCACAATTATTATTAGATGTGCGTATTAAGTAGACCCTACCGTGTAATTTAGTCAGCAAAAAATTACGTAGAGTTAAATCAACCTAAACAAATCCCGATTGACCGACTCCTTAAAAGCTGTAATCGCTAATGTACGCACTAGGTAAAGCCCGTCATATAGTCTAGTCGGTAAAAAATCACACAAAATTAAACTAATCTAGACAAACCTAACTAATCGACTTCTAAAAAAGCCAATAGATCCTCCGTGCGAGAACTCGAACTCGAAACTTCATGATTACCGTATTAATACCTGACTAATTAGATGGGGCCGAAACCCACGATGACTTGTCCTCCTTAGTTTACATAAGGAACACTCACGGTGGCTCAGGGCAATTGAACAAGTGGTAGAGATCACATGCAAATATTAAAAACGGAGGAAGAAGGGGAAGAAGACATCTCCATTGATGACGGGCCACATGCATTTTCTTTGTCTTGCACGTTATTCCCTAGAGAAGTCACATGAAATATTGGGGTAATTCATGATCACTTATTTCTGCCTTCCTACCTACCCTCGTTCCAATGCTATTTACCACTTGGTTGTTAAAGGTTTGTACTTGGTAAGAGATATGAGTCGAGCAAGAATAAAAAAAATTGACTGAATCCAAATAAAATGTGTTCGATATAAAATTTTTAATATTAATTATCTCGTTCAATTCAAAAGATTTATAAGTAAATATTTAATATTTAAGAAAATTAACAAATAGAGACAAAAATAAAGATGAAGGTGATGCCTATCCTCCTAAACTTTTAAAATTTTTATTTTGTCTTAATAAAATTAATTTTTTTTAAAAATTTTATATTTTGTTTCTAAAAAAATCAAGAATTATCTTCTAATATTTTATTTTATATAATTTGCTTCTCTCACTATAAATTTTTAATTCTATCTTTACTTTAAAAAAATTACTTTATACTTAATCTCAAATCTTACTATTGGTGTTTATTTTCCAAATATTTAAATAAATGCATAAAAATTTTACTTATTACTTATATAGTCTAAGTGTCCAGTCCCAATTCTCGTTTAGACTCCAATAACATTAGGACCATGTCATTGGAGTTTTCTCCTTCAAGTTTTTACCTCTTAGGTTCTGAAAGAAATGAGTATATATTATAACCAATAATGATCAGTGTTTAGATAATTTCATCATCGAAACCCATACCTGATAGTAATAGATTTGGAAATGCGTAATTTAATATACGAAAATATATAGTAAATTATGAATATTTTTTTTATTAAATGAATATTATTATACACAATCTATATAATTAATTACGATTGAATAAACGCCATTCACAATTTAATAAATAAAATTTAATACGACAGAAAATAATGTCATTTTAATGAAATTTTTTTAATACACGTCTATTTTTACTACCATTTAATTTTTGCGATTTTTAACATAAATGTTGAATGATTGTGCAATTTTACTCAAAATACCGTGGTCTACAAACCCCTAATAATGATTGTGCAATTTGCATAATTAATTATGATTACATGAATATCATTCAAAATTTAATACGATAAAAATAATAGTATCATTTCATCCAAAAAAAAAAATTCCTTTGATGCAAGACCTCCTTTTGAGTAATTGAGAATAGCCCTAAATGGGGCCGTTCCGATCTATATGGCATCTGGGGCCGCGCAAGTTGCGTACGGTAACTTGTGCGGCCATTTAACGGTCTAGATGAAAAAAAACAAAAATTCAACGTGCGAGAAGATGGCCGCGTGTAAAATTTTTTTTTAGTAGAAGGACATCGTTTTGACCATTCAAAACGACGTCGTTTTGATATTCGTGTAATCGTGTGGAATGTTCATATAATTGTGTGAAATGTTCATGTGATTGTGTCAAATATTCATGTAAGCTCAAATGACCGCACAAATTATAGTACACAACTTGCGCGGCCCAGATCCATCTATATGACCTGTCCAGTGCAAGAACTCCTATTTTGGCCTGGACGCATTCGGTAAATGTGCCATCACTAAAATATGTCTGCCTCTGATCTGTTTTAAATTTTTATGATTTGACTGTACAATTTTTGTATCCAAAGAGTTGTCGCCCACAATCCTCTGATAATTATATATCATGGGCTCTGTCAAATTTCTAAAACGCCAAGCCCGTCTAGCTCAGTCGGTAGAGCGCAAGGCTCTTAACCTTGTGGTCGTGGGTTCGAGCCCCAAGGTGGGCGATGGATATCTCTAAAATGGTGTTCGTGTTTTCTCTTTTGGATTGCAAGATGGAATCGACTTTTAGGACTGAGGTGGATGAAGTTGGTCTGTGGGATAATGGAGAAGGAATAAAGAGATTAAAGAAGAAGATATACATAGCAAAAGCAAGGAAAGAGGGAAATGATAGCCTTCCTTTTCCTGCTCCGCCCATTCAACCAGGAAACAGAAACACAAGTCAAAAAGGATAGTCCAAAATTGATGATCTGATCTCTTTTGCCATCTCACTCTCAATCTCACACCTCACCAAAGTTGCTGATCCCTTTCTTTTGGGTTGTTTCCTTGCATTGTTCAGCAATTCTGACAGGCTTTTTTTACCTCAGAACAAATGCTCTCCCCCGGGCAGGCCGAAGGCTTAAAAACATTGTCTGTTCTACCTTTTTCTATAGGTATGGCACACAAGTATTTCAATCCTGCCGTTTTAGATTTTGGGTTTTTGACCCTAAGAGAAGTATCAATGAATATTAATCCCTAAGCATAAAAGATAAAGAGTTATCCAAACTGAGACTGCCAGCCATTCTCAAGAAGTGAACTCAGTCACCGTAGTCCGCCATCAAAGCGCTAATTCATTTGCTTATTTTGTAGACAAGATTATGTGTGCACGTAACTTCGTCCGGTAGAACAATGAAGCTTGCGTGATACTGCAGTGTATCCTTCAAGAAACACAATTTCGTTCGTCAAATATTCTTAGCTAAGAAAGAAAGAACAGGGCATTGGTGAGCAATCACCGACGATTTGGGCATCAGTTAACGGTTGCTGTTAGGTAAACAACACGTCTAGGCAACGTGGTCAAACCAATGAACTTTAGCAGCTCAACTTCCATGGAACAACCTCGAGCTTTTTCTAGTCTAAATCATGTATTTAAAGCCCAGAAAGATATAAAATTTCATTTCAAAATACATCAAACATCGTATTCAGTTAAAAGGTTTCATCAGTGCTGCAAAAATGGCTAGCCAGAAATTAGTCCTGGATGAACGTGAAGGAGCAGAAATTGTATATGGCGCTGAAGAATGCTACCAACACTCAATAGAGCTCCTCGAAGAATTGGGATTCCCTAAAGGAGTTCTTCCTCTGAAGGACCTAGTAGAGTGCGGAAGAGTTCGGGAGACGGGTTTTGTGTGGATGAAACAGAAGGCTCCATACGAGCATTACTTTACTGGAAGCAACACCCTGGTTAGTTATGCAACAGAGGTGACTGCATACATAGAGAAATTCAAGATGAAGAAGATGACTGGTGTGAAGAGTAAACAGCTTCTTTTATGGGTACCCATTGTTGAAATGAGCATGGAGGATTCATCTAGCAAGAAAATTCACTTCAAGACTCCAATGGGAATTGGGAGGTCTTTCCCTGTCACAGCTTTCATGAGTGAAGAAGAAAAGCAAAAGTATCTTCAGACAGTGTGTGAGTAGAGGAGTGCACAATGTGTCTTGGCTTCATCAACATTGTCATTTCATTCCTTCCTATGTCCTTTTCTTCTTTTCCTGCTGCCAATGGCCATTGTCTTCAACCTTCAATTTGTTTATTTGAACATGATGATGCATAGAAAAGACAAAAAAAATGTCTTTGATTCCTCCTCAGTTAATCCACGACTCAGAGATTCCAAAGCTGTGGTATATTAACAACACTAGCTCATCCAATTGTCCAAAAGAGCATTCTGAGATTACTTTGGAGTGATAAGGTTGTTAGGAGTTATAAGATTGAAAGCAATCTCTCATCTTATCAAAGAAGAATATATTTGGATGGTTAGATAAATTCAAGTTCAGCTCAATCATTGGTTAAAGTAGTTAATCCAAGCTGATCACTTGGTTACAACAAAAGTCTATTAATTTGCAATAGCCTGTAACAGAGTATCGTATCTTCTTTAAATACATCTTCTTATCTTGTTAGTTAGATTAGCTACAATATATATAGCATGTATAAGATCTTTTGTATTCAAGAAAAAAGCTTGCTCACATTAATAATAAAACATTCCATTTATCAAAAGTCTTTATGGCATCAAAGACTAGAGTGAGCGGCGAAAACAACAACAAAATAATCATTATGAGTTCCCTTTTACACAATGTCAGCAACTTCATTACTCTAAAACTCAAACCAGACAACTACCCCTTATGGAGAGAACAAGTCTCAGCACTTGCCGAAAGCCAAGATCTGATCAGCCATCTCACTGGAGAAACAACTGACCAAGCCAAAGATTCAACAACACCAAATGAGACTACATCAACAAACAACAAAACAGCTAAATGGAGAAAATCAGATCGGTTGCTTCGTGGATGGTTGATTGGAACACTTTCAGAAGAAGCACTTGATCTTGTCATAGGCCAAGACACGTCAAAAGTAGTCTGGGATGCCCTGAAAGAGGCATATGCTCAAGACTTTCAAGAAAGGGAGTTCACTTTACGCCAGCAGCTCACATATCTCTGCAAAAATGACAGCAACACCATTGCTGAACACATTCAAAAATTCAAAAGCATCGTGACAGTCTTGCAGCAATAGGAAGTCCCGTGTCTGACAAAGAGAAGGTATTTTCCTTCCTCACCAGCCTAGGGCTAAAAGATGAATCCTTCACCACAACCATGTTGAAGCCACCTCGACCATCCTATACCGAATTGGTCTCTCTGCTGCAAGGGTATGAACAGAGATAAAATTGGTTCACCACTCAAACACCAACTCACCAACTGGCCTTTTACAAAGAAAAACACAACTCAGGCTTCACCAATTGCAGGAGTCAAAATAGCTTCAACTCAAGTGGTTGAGGATTTCAAGCACACAATTAGAATTCCAGCAATCAAGGAACTCGGAACCATGGCGACACAAATCAAAACAGCTAATCGGCAAAATCTTAGAGCTCACAAACCAGCTCCACCGGGACAACGAAGAATGACACTGGAAGAAAGAGATATGTATCGAAATGACACTTGCCAAATTTGTGGAGTCATGGGACATATTGCAAAAAATATGCTAGTATTTGGGTAAGTATACGCCAACAGCAGATGAAATCCTTAAAGCATTGGCTGTACTCACTCTTGATAACACTGTGTATGACACTGAATGGACCGCTGACACTGGAGCATCTCAGCACATGACAGGTAACTCTAAAATGCTGAAAAATAAACGTCCATACTTTGGAAATGATTTAGTACTCATAGGAAATGGCAATTTGTTAGGAATTCAGTCTATAGGTGATACTAGTATTACTAATGGTACTGAAACCTTGCCATTAAATGATGTTTTACATGTGCCTAAACTCAAAAGGAATTTGCTATCTGTTGGTCAACTTACAGATAATTATCCTATTAACTGTGAATTTTCTAATGTGGGTTACTATGTTAAGAAAAGGGAGACAGGTCACAAGGTGATGACAGGCCAACGCAAAGGTAATTTATATGTTATTTCCAGTCCACATGAGTTACATTTTTCTAGTAGGTTTAAATCAGGCACTACCGACTTGTGGCATCAACGCCTAGGACATCCTCAAGTGTCCACTCTTCGTTTGTTACAACAAAAGGGTTTGATTGATGTTCAAGGATCAAATAAGACACAGTCTCTTTGTAATAGTTGTCAATTAGTTAAACTTAGTAGACTGCCTTTTTCATCTTCTGACAATATTAGTTCATCTATTTTCAATAAGAGACATTGTGACTTATGGGGTCCATCACCTGTTTTATCACTTGGCAAATTTTGCTATTATGCTTGCATTGTTGATAATATGTTGAAAGGCAATTTGAACAAAAATTAAAATATTTCACTCCGATGGAGGTGGTGAATTTATTAATTCCAGGCTCAGTTCTCATTTCCAAGCACAGGGTATTGTTCATTAAATCTCTTACCCATACACTCCAGAACAAACAGGTATGGTTGAGCGTCGTCATCGTATCATTCAATAGTTAGGTATGGCTATGTTATTTCATTGTAACGGTCCTTTATACTTGTGGGTAGAAGCATTTACAACTGCTGTATTTTTAATTAACTGTTTACCGTCCACTGCACTTAATTCTGATACACCTTACTTTAAGTTGCATGGAGCTCAACCCAAATATTCTTTCCTTTGAGTCTTTGGGTCAAAATGTTTTCTGTACACATGGGATACAACAACAATAAATTTGATCCAAAAACTATTCCATGTGTCTTCATTGGCTATAATGATCAACATAAAGGTTATAAATGCTTTCACCCATCTACACAGAAAATTATTGTCTCCAGGCATGTAGTATTTGATGAACGAGAATTTCCATTCAAGAAATGTGCTTCTGATACAATCACTTCTTCAAATACGAATTAGATAAGTATTTTTTGCTCTTGGACTGTTCTTCTTTTTGCTAATACTAACTTGTCCTTGCAGGAATCCATGACCACCGATCCTTCTCTTCCACTATATCTATTGTAGCAATCCACCATGTCTGAAGCTGTCACAAATGCAACACCATCCTTCACAACGTCCACCTCTGACTCCACACATGCACAACTTGAAACAGTACAAGATCCAGTTCTCATCAGCAGTGATACGACAAATACATCATCCTTTCATCCAACAACCACCATTGCATCTCCAATTCTAGCTCGACTTGATCCACCTGCCTTATCTTCTGTTGACCCTGACAATTTCGTCGACAAACCCTTGTCAGCATCCTCCACTGATAAGTCTAATTTACCTGTCTCTGTCCCATCTCACCATCACTCCATGGTTACTCGCTCACAAGATGGTATCTACAACCCCAATCCTAAATATGCATTCTTGGCCACTGGTTCTGACATTCCTCGAATTCCCAAATCCATTAAATCAGCCCTTAGGCATGGTGGTTGGAAATGTGCCATAGACGAAGAAATGCAAGCTCTTCATCAAAATCAGACCTAGAGGCTAATGCCACGTGACTCCTCAATGCATGTCATAAGATGCAAATGGGTTCTCAAACCAAAGTTGAAGCTTGATGGTTCTCTTGATCGACTAAAAGCATGCCTCGTTGCCAAGGGATATCACCAAATTGAGGGTGTTGATTACATTGATACGTTTTCACCTGTTATAAAGCCCGGCACCATCCGTCTTGTACTTAGTCTTACTCTCGTTCGTTATTGGGACACTCGGCAACTTGATGTTAAAAATGCTTTGTCCTTGCTGAGGATATTTATATGGAACAGCCTCCAGGCATAGCTGGTCTAAAGTTTCCCAATCATGTTTGCAAACTTCAACGAGCACTTTACGGTCTGAAACAAGCACCTCGTGCTTGGTTTGATCGCTTTAGTACCTTTCTTTTAAAATATGATTTTCTCTGTAGTCTTGCAGATCCATCCTTGTTTATTTTTCATTGTTCATCTGGCTCACTAATTCTCTTATTATACGTTGATGATATGCTTCTCACAGGTTCAGATTCCCAACTACTTTCCTCCTTCATTCAGTTGCTGCATACAGAGTTTGTCATGAAAGATCTTGGTCCGCTCCATCACTTTCTTGGTATCGAGGTCACTGCAACTCCAGATGGCTTGCATTTGTCCCAATCTCACTATGCCCTCACTATTCTTGAACGAGCAGATATGGTCGATTGTAAGCCTATGAGCACACCACTTGAAGCCAAGACGAAAGGCCTTCACAATCAGACTCCCCTTGAAGATTCGACTTCATATCGTGCCATTGTTGGTGCTTTACAGTACCTTACTTTGACTCGGCCTGACTTAGCCTATAGTGTCAACTTTGTCTCTTAATTTATGCATTCTCCCACTCATTCTCATCTTAAGATGGCTAAACACATTCTGCGTTATGTTAAAGGAACCATTACCCTTGGTATGCATCTTACTTCAAACACTACTCTTGATCTTTGTGCTTTTTCATATTCGGATTGGGCTGGCTGTCCTATAACCCGTCGTTCTACAATAGGTTATTGCACTTTTCTTGGTCGGAATCCAATCTCCTGGTGTGCCAAGAAGCAACATACTATTTCTCACTCTAGCACTAAAAGTGATGTTATATAAGTGATTCCTCAATTTTTACAAAATGATTGTCACATAGTTTCATACTCAGGTCCAAGTTTTTCATTCTGATAATGGTCGTGAGTTTGTAAATCAGTCTCTTTCCAATTTCTTCCTAAAACATGCCATCTTCCACCAAACAACTTGTGCCTACACACCACAACAAAATGGTGTAGCAGAGTGTAAGAATCGTCATATCCTTGAGGTTGCTAGAACTTTAAGCTTTACTATGCATGTTCCTAAACGGTTTTGGGCTGAAGCTGTCATGACTGCTATTTTTCTTATTAATTGAAAGCCTGCCCGTATAATTAATTTTCAAACTCCTTTAAGGATATTGTCACAATTTCATTCTATTCCTTATGCTTTAAATATTTGTCCTAAGGTTTTTTGTTGTGTATGTTATGTTCATGTACACTATATATATAGGGATAAGCTTAATCCACGTGCTCTTAAATGTATTTTTTTTTTGTTACTCTTATTCTCAAAAAGGCTATAAATGTTTTCATCCTCCTACAGATAAATATTATATTTTCATGGATGTTCAGTTTTGTGAACAAGTGTCTTATTTTCCTGGGGATATATCTATGATTCCTCTTCAGGGGGAGATTAGTAGTAATGAAGAAGAACGGTTATGGTTAGAAGAAAAGAAGTTGTGGATGTCGAGTAAGGGGGAGAATTCAGCTATTGTGGAGAATAAGGAATCTTTAGATGATACTTACTTTATTGAGTTTGAGTCTGAATTTAAGGAGAAAAAGGATGAAAGACCAGCTACTGTTGAGTTTGAGTCTGACTTTAAGGAGAAAAATGATGAAAGACCAGTTAGGTTATTTCAAAAAGGTTATACAAGAAGAAAATAGAATGCCATTGTTATGCCTCCTCCTGACTCTAGTGCCCTTCTTGATGATACTACCATGCCATCGGATGACTCTTCTACTATTAACCCTGAGGTATGTGTTCCCTCTCCTACAACTTCAACTTTAGAGATAGATTCTAGTCCTGTAACATTAGAAAATGCTATTTTGAATCCACAAGTTATGGATCACGATCATGGTAGGAGATATCCACCTCGTGAACGTAGAAAACTTGATAGGTTGGGTTTTTCCAAGTCATCTTTTAATGTCACTTATCCTATTTCTGATTTTATCTCTTATCATCGTTTGTCTAAGGCTCATCTAGCTTTTGCTCTTCAGTTGTCTTCTGTGTCTATTCCTAGTCATATTCAGGAAGCCCTTGGAGATCCTAAATGGAAGTTTGCTATGGAAGAGGAAATGAATGCTCTCCAAAAAAATTCTGCTTGGGATTCTACTTGGGAGATGGTTGAGTTGCCATAAGAAAAGAAGACAGTAGGATGCAAGTAGGTGTTTACAGTGAAATAGAAGTCAAATGGGACAGTTGAAAGGTACAAGGCTAGATTGGTGGCCAAAAGTTACACTTAAACCTATGGGATTGACTATCATGAGACTTTTGCTCCTGTGGCTAAGATGAACACTGTTCGAGTCATTCTATCTTTTGCAGTCAATCTAGACTGGCCATTACGCCAGTTTGATGTAAAAAATGCTTTTCTCCATGGTGATTTGATCGAGGAGGTGTATATGGATCCTCCTCCAGGATTTACACTAGGAGGAGGTAAGATGTGCAAGTTGAAAAAGGCATTGTATGGGTTGAAACAATCGCCAAGGGCATGGTTTGGCAAGTTAAGCTACTCGATGAAGGAGTATGGGTTTAAGCAAGCTTTGGCAGATCATACTCTATTTTATAAGAGGGAGCATGATGATATTACTTTGCTTATTATTTATGTTGATGACATGATTGTTACAGGTAGTAATGCTAGTGAGATAGAGAAACTTCGATGCTATTTGGCCAAGGAATTTGAGATGAAGGACTTGGGGGTTCTAAAATACTTCTTGGGTGTTGAAGTATCTCGGTCCAAGCAAGGACTTTTTCTCTCCCAACGGAAGTATATTTTAGATCTCTTAGCTGAAACTAGTAATTCTGCCTGTGAACATGTAAATACTCCTATTAAGGTGAATCATTGTCTATCTATATATCCTGATTAGGTTTCGACTAATAAGGAGAGATATCAGAGATTAGTGAGGAAGTTGATTTATCTAACTCACACTAGGCCTGATTTATCATATGCAGTTAGTGTTGTCAGTCAATTTATGCACAATCCAAGTGATCAACACATGAATACAGTGAATAGTATTTTTGGCTTATCTGAAGTCCTCTCCAGGTAAAGGTATTATGTTCTCCAAACATGGGCACTTAGATATGTGTCATTCGTTGGAGGTAATTTGGTGACTTGGAGGAGTAAGAAATAGAATGTAGTGTCATTGTCTAGTACAAGAAGTTGAATACCAGGCTCTTCATCATGCAACCACAGAGCTTGCTTGGTTAAAAATTCTCTTAATAGAACTCGAGTTTGGTCTAAAGAAACCTATGGTACTTTATTGTGATAACACTGTAGCTATTGAGATAGCTAACAATCCGGTTCAACATGATCGAACTAAGCACATTGAACTTGATAGGAATTATATCAAGGATAACCTGGATTCTGGTATGATAGAGGTTCCTTACATTAAGAGTGCAGATCAGCTGACTGACATGATGACTCACGCTGTTACTAGTGGTTCATTTTATGCATCATTATCCAAGTTGGGCATGTGTGATATCTATGCAGCAACTTGAGGGAGAGACTTAGCATATATAGCTGCACACTTATTTAGGAATTATAGTTGTAATATTCTTGTAATTATTCCTATAATTTTTTATGTATAGTTGACTTACCTTAAATAGGTCTAGGTATATTGTATAAATACCTTGAGATATATGGAATAAACATAATAGTGTTTTTCAGTCAATTATTATTTAAATGAAACTCACAAGCATTCAACATCACATGAATCAGAAAATCAACAAATATGCATAGAATTTAACTTAAACTCATAACTTTCAATGAACATAACCATTGGTATAGAAATAACAATTAACATATCATATTCAATACCATTTTCATATAATCAAAATACTACTTTTATAAAGAAATCAAGAGACATCATTGATTTTGAAGAAAATAATAACTAATACCAAATATAGGAAAACCTAATTTCCTTACCTACTGAATTCAACCTCTTGGAACCTCTTAAAACTTCTACTCAAGCCTCCAAACACTTATTCACCTTCAATTGAAACCCAAACAACACAATTAATCCACTAATCAATTTATCCCAATTTAGAACCATAATACTCTAACTTCGATTCAAGAATAATTTACCCCAATCCTAAGTTACAATCGTCATAAAACACAAGAGAAAAGCTAACTTACCAAGAGTTGATGCCAAAGGTTCAAGCCCCTTCTCAGATTCTCCCCATGCGCTTCCTCCCTCCGTTTTTTTTTTGGTTATCAATGTAAACTTCCCTCAAGATTAAAAAACGAAGGCCATTAGCAGCAAAACACTGAGTTTCCTAATGGATAATAAGCTGCCATGTGTTGGCGGACAAACACCGAGTCTTCGTCTTCCTGTATGGATTAAACCTTTTCGTTCAGCAAAACTACACCAACCATAGCTACGTAAAGAGTTGAAGAAAGAGACAATTGAACACAAAGCTGTACATAGATTCTATAATTGTAAGGAATATCCCCAGCATGGTGATATGCAGACCCATGATCTATGTTTTTTTTTTTTTTTGGGGGGGTGGGGCGTGGGGGTGGGGTGGGTTTCTCCTTTCTAACTTGCTATGCTACCTCTACCTAATTGAGGCCTACTGAAATGAAACAACCTCCGGGACCATAGATATTTCACCAAAGTCACAAAATAATGATCCAGAACTACCAGATGGATGAAGAGGTTTTATCCTGCAGTCCTGAATAACTTTCTCATCGCCTTCCTATTGAGACTTCCAGGGTTAATTGTCTATGGCATGGCAGTGGCCTGATTCCAATCCATTCATTGCAAGGGGCAGCCAAATAACAAACAAAACAATAGCACTGCGCTTAAACCAAAACAGAGACCCATTTGAAGCGAAGATTTAAGCACGAAATAATCACATCAAACTGTAATTCCACTCTTAACAATCAGTTGTCAGTCACAACCCCAAAATTTACGAGTTCGCAGTAGCTCTCGTGAGGCGTCTTATCAAAAGGATGCTTCAGACAAACATGCCACCCTGGGGAAACGGGCAAAAATCACAAATCGGTAAGGCACGGAACTGAGTAGAGGGAGTTCAAGAAAAATCAAGAATTCAAAAGGGTTTAGTGATCAACACGAGGTGCAGCTAACATCAAAATGAATTTTCAGAATGCCATAATCTTCATCTTCTGGCCTAAAAACCAGACTAAGAAAGGGCACAACAGAGGATTCAATTAAGGGTATAAGTGAATTGAAATTCTTTTCAATCTAAAATTTCATTTAAATTTAAAATAATTTTTATTTTTTAAAAATTATAATATATTTATAACATGTAATATGAATTATTGTAATCTCCATTAATTAGTGGAGGCTCCACTAATTATGGATTTATGTGAATTATTAGAAGATTTTTATGGATGTCCACCATTTAGTGGAGACACCATTAATTGAGATTAGTTGAAGATGATGTATGCCATGATGTATTCCACTAATTAGAGCTCTATAAATAGAGCTATTCTCTAAGCTTGTAATACACCATTATTTTGTGAAAGAAAGATTAGTGAAAGAAAGATTAGAGAAAGAATTGTGAGAGAAAGAAAGAGAGAAGTTTGAAGAGAAATTCTTGTGCAAAGAATAGTTAGAATTTTCTTAGTGTGTAGTGTGTAGATTTTATTCTAACACTACCCTAATTTTATAACACGTTATCGACACGAGTCTCTACCGGTACAAAAGCCAGAAGACAGCACGAGTCTCTGCCGTTGTTAAAGCCAGAAGACAGGTACGCATTTATTGATCTCTATGGCTAACATAGCTAAACTCGAATTTGTAACACTTGATATTTCTGAAAAAAAATTATATGTCATACAAAAATGCATCTAAATACTAAAAAAAGGAGATCCATATGTCATGTGGATAAAAAGAAAGATTTGACCACCTGAAGATGGTCGTACTACCCACTGCACGGTATGAATGGTTGCACCTGAAGTTACAAGATTGTAAAACAGAGAACTCCGTGATGTATAAAACTACATCTTAATTAAAAAAGTTTGCGGAGAAAAAGTTACTGATGAAGTTATATTGGAGAAGACATTCTCCACTATTAGATGTTGTCACTGCTTACTTATATGGAAATTTAGAAAATGATGTTTACATGAAAATCCCCGAAGGATTTCATATGCACGAAGCATATAAACATTATCCTCGTAAAAATTACTCCATCAAGTTGCGAAATCATTATATGGCTCTGAAGCAATCGGGCGCATGTGGTTCACACGTCTTAGTGAATATTTATTGAAAGCGGGATTTAAAAATGATCGGGTATGTCCATGTGTTTTTATTAAGAAATGCTGGTTCTAAATTTGTGATATTAGCTATATATGTTGATGATATTAATCTTATTGGAACTCTGAAGAGCTCCAAGAAACAATTGATTATTTAAAAGAGAATTCGAAATCAAGGATTTTGGTAAAACCAAATTTTGCCTTGGTTTACAAATTGAACATCTGGAGAGTGGAACATTTATTCATCAATCAACATATACGACAAAAGTGCTAAAAAGATTTTACATGGACAAAGCACATCCATTGAGTATTCCAATGATCGTCCGATCATTAAATGTGGATAAAGATCCTTTCAGGCCTCAAGAAAATGATGAAGAACTCCTTGGTCTGAAGTACCATATCTCGGTGCAATTGGTGCATTGATGTATCTTGCTAATAATACACGACTTGATATTGCTTTTGCTTGTCAATTTATTAGCAAGATTTAGTTCTTCACCAACACGACGACATTGGAATGGAATTAAACAAGTCCTTCGATATCTCCAAGGTACAATTGATCTCGGATTATTTTATTCAAATAAAACCAGTCCAACATTGATAGGTTATGCGGATCTTGGTTATTTATCGATCCACATAAAGCACGTTCTCAAACGGGCTATCTATTTACATGTGGAAATCTTGCTATATCATGGCGTTCTACGAAACAATCTATAGCGACTACTTCTTCAAATCATCTTGAAATTATAGCCATTCATGAAGCAAGTCGAGAATGTGTATGGCTAAGATCCATGATTCATTATATCCGAGAAAGTTGTGGATTATCATCAATCAAAGATATTCCAACTCCTCTTTATGAAGACAATGCAGCTTGCATAGCTCAATTACGAGGAGGATATATTAAAGGAGATCGGACAAAACATATTTCACCAAAATTCTTCTTTACTCATGAACTCCAGAAGAAAGGTGAAATTGATGTACTACAAATTCGGTCATGTGACAACCTCGCAGATATTTCCACAAAGACTTTACCGACTGCAACATTTGAGAAGTTGAGATATAAAATCGGTATGCGTCGGTTTAAAGATTTAAAGGAATCATCTCATCAAGGGGAGTAATAAACAGACATATAGAATAGTGTACTCTTTTTCCTTCACTAGATTTTTTTCCCACTTGGGTTTTTATCTAGTAAGGTTTTAACGAGGCATATTCTTTATGTATGGATGGACATCCAAGGGGAGTGTTATGAATTATTGGAATCTCCATTAATTAGTGGAGGCTCCACTAATTATGGATTTATATGAATTATTAGAAGATTTTTATGGATGTCCACCATTTAGTGGAGACACCATTAATTGAGATTAGTTGAAGATGATATATGCCATGATGTATTCCACTAATTAGAGCTATATAAATAGAGCTATTCTCTAAGCTTGTAATACACCATTATTTTGTGAAAGAAAGATTAGTGAAAGAAAGATTAGAGAAAGAATTGTGAGAGAAAGAAAGAGAGAAGTTTGAAGAGAAATTATTGTGCAAAGAATAGTTAGAATTTTGTTAGTGTGTAGTGTGTAGATTTTATTCTAACACTACCCTAATTTTATAACAATAACATATAATATTCTTTATTTTTAATCTCATCTAAATCTTACCTAACTGTATATCTATATAATTTTTTTATTATATTTAAATAAATTTATTTCAAAACAATTCTTATGGCCTTTTTCAGCAATGACCGAGAGGTCACAAGAGATAGAGAAGAATCAATGAATAAGCCCTAAGCTAAGCATAAAGATAGAGAGTTTTCCAAACTGATACTGCCACCCATTATCAAGAACCGAACTCAGTCACCGTAGTCTGCCATCAAACCGCTAAGGGCATTTGCTAAAAATGGCCCAGTTACAGAAATTTTGTAATCAACTGGCGGATTTGTGGGAGAAGGCCTCGAATAACCTAAACGAAATGCATCCTATATGAATGCAAATAACAGCGGTCAGAATTAGGGCAAGAACCATTGAGCCAAGAAAATAATGAACAATAATAACTGACGCAGCCACAACACTCGAATTCAATCACCAGAACTAATAATTTTTTCACCCCCGGCACAGACCGACCGACAAGGCCAAGAGTGACGGAATCTGTGATGGGTCGGCCGTTGCAGATTCGAATTCCCTTAGGGGTGATTCTGAGCTCCTAATCCTTTACTCTTGGACTTACTATCTGTGCACATTTCGGATTTACCTCCTGTCCGGACGTGGGGCCTCAACGTCATGGGTGAGAAGGTTAGTACTGGTGCACATTCCGAATTTACCTCCTGCCTGGACGTGAGGCCTCGACGTTACGAGTGGGAGAGGTTCGCCTTCGGGACTCATTCCTTAATCCAAAGAACTAATAATTTCTCCAAACAAATAATGCCATTACAGATTTTGAGTTTAAATTAAGCCAAAATTTTTAACATGCTCAGTAAGTAGGACTATCAACCTCGAACCGGACTTCTTTGACTCATTATTCGAGTTGAATTTAGAGTAAGATAAAGTTAAACTGAGCTTGGGTTTAATTTTTGAGCTCGAAACTTGGTTTGGCTAAGCTTGTCTAGACTTAGCCCGATAATATATTATATTAATAAATATATAATTTTTGATAATTAATATAAATATATTTATTTTATTAATATATTATATAAAATAAAATTTTAAACAAAAATATCATATAAATCACAATATACATATTTAAACAAAATAAATATATTTTATTAATATATTATATAAAATAAATACTTAAATAAAAATGACTCCATATCAACCACAATTCACTTTACATTACACATTTTTTGTGAGTTAAGTTTGGAACTTAATAAAAAAGATCCCATTTTTGTAATTTTTTTGTTCTAGATAATTTTTTGAGTGAATAATGATATTTAAAAAAAAATCAATCGAAGCCCAAACTCTGAGTTTGAATTTAAATATATAAACGGTTGCGGCGTGAGCTATTCATTTTTAATTCGAGCTGAACTCAAGCTTGATTAAGCTCGATTCACTTAAGCCATACCCAATCTTTGAATTGAGTTTAGGTCAATAGAAAACTCACCTCCTTTAAGAGATTATTTGATATAAATATAAAAAGTGAAGAAAATTAATGATGGATAGAAGGACTATGGTAAGTCACCTCCTTTAAGAGATTATCTGATATAAATATAAAAAGTGAAGAAAATTAACGATGGATAGAAGGACTATGGTAAGTTTAAGGTAAGTTTTACTGCAGAACTCGAAGAAGATATATTAATATAGGAGATATTTTTCAAATGCGTTAAGACCTTTTGAAAAATTGTGTGTGCACGTAACTTCCTCGGGAAGAATAATACATCTTGCGTGATACTCTATTGTATCCTTGTTGAAACACAATTTCGTTCGGCAAATATTCTTAGGAAGAAAGAACAGGGCATTGGTGAGCAATCGCCGACGATTTGGGCATTAGTTAACAGTTGCCGTTAGGTAAACAACCGGTTTAGGCAACGTGGTCAAACCAATGAACTTTAGCAGCTCAACTTCCATGGAACAACCTTGGGATTTTTCTAGTCTAAATCACTTATTTAAAGCCCAGAAAGATATAAAATTTCATTTCAAATTACATCAAACATCGTATTCTCGTAAAAGGTTTCATCAGTGCTCCAAAAATGGCTAGCCAGAAATCAGTCGTGGATGAACGTGAAGGAGCAGAAATTATATATGGAGCTGAAGCATGCCACCAACACTCAATAGAGCTCCTTGAAGAACTGGGATTCCCTAAAGGAGTTCTTCCTCTGAAGGACCTAGTAGAGTGCGGAAGAGTCCGCGAGACAGGTTTTGTGTGGATGAAGCAGAAGGCACCTTGCGAGCATTTCTTTACTGGAAGCAACACCCTGGTTAGTTATGCAGCAGAGGTGACTGCATACATAGAGAAATTCAAGATGAAGAAGATGACCGGTGTGAAGAGCAAACAGCTATTTTTATGGGTACCTATTGTTGAAATGAGCATGGAGGATTCATCTAGCAAGAAAATTCACTTCAAGACTCCAATGGGAATTGGGAGGTCTTTCCCTGTCACTGCTTTCATGAGTGAAGAAGATAAGCAGAAGTATATTCAGACAGGGAGCGAGTAGAGGAGTACACCATGTGTCTCGGCTTCATCAACATTGTCCTTTTCTTTTCCTGCTGCCAATGGCGGCCATTGGCTTCAACCTTCAATTTGTTTACTTAAACATGATGATGCTTAGAAAAGACAAGAAAATATGTGTGATTCCTCGTCAGTTAATCTTGTAATCCTCCTTAACTATGATTGATGTTTTCAAAATGAGACCAAATTCCATTGGTCTGAATTGGAACAAGTCCATGGTCTGTGTTTTTGTATTGACAATCCGGATTCCTAAAATTTGGCCAAGTCAAGAACTCGACAAATCAGTCCAATTTCCAAATAGTAACAATTGGCTTGATCCAATGCATAGCACGAATCTTTCCTTTGAGTTTTGCTGCTCAGGGTTGACTAATTTTGAATAATGTTTCATCACTAGCGTTTCGTTTCATTACCTTTATTGTAAGATTTTACGAAGAATATAAATTACGAATTATACAATATAAGTATTTTCAGAGTTTTATTACTGATGACAGACTAATTTTAGATAATCTCATCACAAGTACTTCTAATATTTTTACCGTAAAATTTTGTGAAGATATAAATTATTAGATATATAATATAAAATTAAGAATTAAATACGTAACATCAAAATCTTAATTGACCAATTGAACAGAGAACAAAATGAAGGAGACTAGTTGTTCGACTATTGTTGTTGCCCTTATATTCTTCCTGGTCTGAGTTTGGAAGAGTTAAAATGATTTTGTGGTTAAAAAATAAATATATTAGTACAAAATTTTAAAAGAATATTATCTTGAAAGTATTTATAATATTATATTCCTTTCGTTTCATATTACTTAGTCTTTTAACCATTTACACATAAATTAAAAATGTTGAAATCAATAAGTATTTTTTTATATTTCTAAATTTATCCATAATAAATATAAGGATGAATAATAATTTACGAGATTTTTTATATTTTCATTAAATATAGTTTGACTAAATTTAATAGTAATATTGAAAAATATTAATAATTGATGTATAAGAATGTGTAAAGTGCCAAATATTATGAAATAAAATATAAAGGTTAAAAAGTCAAATAATATAAAATATAGGAAGTAATAATTATATAGTACTCTATTCATTTCGAAATTGATATTTATGAAACTTTTTTATTTTGTTTCAAAATAGGGATTCATGTATATATTTTTAGAACTAATGATTAGTTTCTTTCAATGTTACTATTATTTATTTTAAATCAACTACCTAACTTGTTAAACTCAATTTTTTCTTACTTCTTGAGAAATTTCACCAATCAATAGTTATTGTGTATTTAATAAGGATGGAATATAAATTTTATTTGAATTGCAGTATTATTTTCAATGTCCTTAATTATGTGCAAAGAGTTTGTATGAATATCTACTTTGAAACGGAGGGAATATAAAATTATAATTAATATAAATAAATGGCTTATTGCAATTTATCCCTATTAAATTGAGAGTAATGACACTTTAATATTACAAGTTATAAAAAAAAGTATTAGAGATCCATTGACCGTTAGTTAATAATGGTATTGACTAATATAAGTTAGTTTTATAATAAAATGTCAATTTTACCTATACTAATTATAATATTTTGATTACTATATCTTGATTTTATGATTTTACTTTAATACAAACAAATAATATTTATTTGTTGAAACTGTCTTTGTAATCTTAGAAAAGAATAAAAGTTATAATAATATTTTTATTTTTTAATTAAAAAGTCATAATATTTTAAATAAAAAATCTCAATAAGCTCATTTTGTTTTTTGTTATTTTTTTAAGAAACAATATAGAGATTAAAATAATTTGAGTCACGATATACTCGAATGTAACCTTATATTAATTATGTTTTTTCCTTTCTTCCTTTTTATCATGAGGGGAAAAAAATAGCATTACAATATTTTTCGAGTACGACTACATAAAAATTTCTTTTTCTATAAAATGTTGAGTTTAATTATAACTATTGTTGAAAATACGATTCTTTAAATTTCGTACAATAGACACAATTAATCTTCATAAAATAATATTAATTTTCTAAATTATAAATATACAAATCAATTGAATGAAATTCGAACATGAGTAGATGAGTTGGTGGGATAATAATTAGTGAAGTAAAAGCTACAAAATCAGTATAAAATAATTAAATTTAGAATTTTAAGAAATAAAAAAAAGATAATTAATATTGACAAAATAGATATTTTATTAAAAAATTAAATTTTGTTAGTCAATATCGTCATTGATTAACGGTTAATGAATCTTACATTTACAACTTGTGATACTTAGGTGCCACTATTCCTAACTTAATAAGGATAAATTGTAATAAATACTAAAATAAATCATTAATTGCGCCACCACAAATAGTAAAATTATTATACCCAAAATAAATATTTAATTATTTTTGCAACGTTGCCTTGCAAACTTGTGTGGAAGCGGTTCCGTAAGTGGGTGGGAGAATGAGGAGTGAACGTTCTTTACTTTCTCAACCATGGGCGTCTACTGGCTGTAACCACATCTCCAACTACCAATGGCCGGAGCCTATTATTATGTAGGCTCCGCCACCCCACTGTCATCATCGGCCTCCTTCTCCCACCTCCGCTACCTCAAGCGGTTACCTTCCTCCTCCTACTCTCCTATTGCTCTCAACGTCAGAACAACTGCTACCGCCACCACTCCATTAGCAATGTCGAACAACACAGTCCCTCATCCATCACTTGAGGTAATCGGTGGAGCTCAAGACTCTTTCCTCCCTGCATTCAAAACCCTTCATCGTCCCTACACTCCCTACCCTGTTTTCGCTTGGAATAGACACGTGGAGACTATTTTTGCTGCCTTCTTTCGCTCCCTCCCCGAGGTCAGATTTCGACGAGAGTGCCTCCGCACCAAGGATGACGGCTGTGTGGCCCTCGACTGGGTCGTTGGGGACCAGAGAAGCTTGCCTTCTAACTCGCCCGTTCTCATTTTGCTTGTAAGTTTTCTTCCACGTAATCACAGAGTCCCTCCTTCTTGTTCATGTACATGTTTTGTAATATTGGATGTATGCTAATCATGGATAGTTGCAGCCAGGTTTGACTGGGGGGAGTGAGGACTCCTACGTAAGGCATATGCTGGTGAGAGCAAGGGGTAAAGGCTGGCGAGTTGTGGTGTTCAATAGCAGAGGTTGTGGTGATAGCCCTGTTACCACGCCCCAGGTATAATTCAATTCAATCCAATTTTCACATAAGCGAAAGCAGAAGTCTTTTGTAAATTTCAAGACTTTTTGGCCCTCAGGTTTTAGTTTAGTCTTCAAGTTTGTCAAGTACTCTTTTCTTTTATGCTAAATATAGTAGGGATATCTGTTTTTAATTATAAGAGTAAAACGAATCTTGCAACTCTGGCTAATCCAGTGCTAGCATCTTTGCTGGTGGTATTTTTGCAAAAATTAATTGTTTTGGTGTCAGTTGTTCAACCTGCATTGTGGCATATCATTGAATTGTGTGATACATATCACAATTTGCAGGAAACTTACATTTCAATATATTTTTATTTGCTGTACTTTCTTACTGCATAACCAGAATTATATGTTGGTAGGATCTCTTGTCCTTTCTACTGTTATTTGCTTCAGCAATTAAGTGATTTCTGCAGTTCTATTCAGCTTCATTTCTTGGGGATATGTCAGAAGTGGTATCACTCGTCTGTGATCGGTACCCAAAAGCCAATGTTTATGCTGTTGGTTGGTCTCTTGGAGCAAATATTCTTGTCCGATATTTGGGTCAGGTATTCCAGCTAATATAATCCATCATTTTACTTCTTAAATTCAATTTTTTTCCTTTTACATTGTATTTTCTATGCAAGTCTGTGAACTACTGCTTCAGCCTATCTTTCTTTTCCTTCGAAAATTCCTTACACATTTTATATCCTGTGGCTACCTTGAAACAGAAAAGTTACTTGGAGATCTAAAAGAAAAGAGGAGACATTGGGTGCCCCAATGTTTATTGACCCATTTGATGTGTAGGCAATGTTAGAATGGCTTGTAAGCCTTTAGGTAGAGTAGTATTATAGCGATTGTGTTTTAGGAATATAGCGGCATGTAGCTTCGTCAACATGTGGAAAAAGATGAAATATCTCAATTTCACAAAACAAACTGTTAAATGATTGCAAAGTACCTCAATAAATTATGATGTATTTTTGGAGTTTCTAGATAACCATATGAGCTCCTAGAAATAACCATTAATTCAAAGAAGTCCCTAGGCCTTGGATCTCTTCAACATATCAGTTGCAAAGTTATCAGAATTGTCATTTCCCTGAAACTACCTGCCCTCATTCTATAGAAGTTTCTCAAAAGAGAGGTGAGACAAATTCCTTCGCTTGGCCAAATCCCAAATGTGGTCATTTGCTTGGAAAATTTTTGGGCATTAATTTTTCCCATCTTCTAACTCAAAATCCTAACATTCAGATATCTGTTTCTGGTGCCTCTGCATGTTTTTCTAGTGCGCTCTTCTCAAAACATAATCCTTGTCAGACTTTATTGTGGTGAATCCTTTTCTATTGGCTACTTGTCTGTATTATTACACTTGAGTGGTGCTCCAAAAGATTGAACATTGTATATAGAGCATTTAAATACGTAAAATTGCTGGTAGGATTGTAGGAGAAGTGAGGGACTGAAGTATTCATTGATGGAACTAGACTTTTTGAGTCCTTATAAGATGTCAATAAATGCAAGGTGTGCAAATAATCAAAATTTTCACTATGTGATTGCTGAAGAAACATTTCTTTCCAATATTCCTTCTGCAGCTTTATAGTGCACAAGTCATTTAGATACTTGATATATAATGAACATACCATAAGATTAAATTGTTAAAGAATACCTGCAGCTTACTGCCAGTGGTTAAAACTGTAGAGAAAGATTGAGCTGTAATCATGTAAATATGGTAACTAGGTGTCTGCTAGGTGTCACATCAGTTTTTGGAAATTATGGCTGATTTCTTTTTCCTTTTTTGCTGATATTCTTTCCCTCTAAATCAGTGATTCTATTCCTGATATTAGGCTATAATTGTGCGGTAATTATTCTGTAAATTATTATAAGAACAATCTCAATAGAAGGAAAAATTATGCCTCAATTCTTCTCTTTCAAGTTGGTATCAGAGCCAGCACCTTTTCTGCCTCTTTCAAGTTTCTATTCCTGCCTCTTTGCGCTTGATTGTTCAGCCTTTTCCCTTTACCCTATACCAACAGCATGTCAGAAAACTCCAACGAATCCACCACCATTCCTCAATCCTCCTCGTAATCTACAAAGAGACCTACCAAAGGCAACTTCGGACTCGCACCCTGTCTAGATAACCACCATTAAGCTGAATGGTGACAATTTCTTGCACTGGTCCCAGTCCGTGAGAATGTACATCCGAGGCCGAGGAAAGATGGTCTATTTGACAGGTGACAAGAAAGCTCTGTTGGAAGACGACCCAATTTATGCGACATGGGATGCGGAAAATTCCATGGTAATGACGTGGTTGGTGAACTCTATGGAAGAGGAGATTGACGCTAATTATATGTGTTATCCTAAGGCATATGAGCTGTGGGAAAATATCAATCAGGTGTATGTGATTTAGGGAATCAATCCCAAATTTTTGAGTTGAGTCTCAAACTTGGTGAATTGCAGCAAGGAGAAGACACTGTCGCCAAGTATTTCAACTCCTTGAAGAGGCTCTGGTAGGACCTTGATCTTTTTTATGCTTATGAGTGGAAGAATGTTGAAGATGGACAGCACCACAAGAAAACCTTGGAAGATAGTCACATCTTCAAATTTTTGGCTGGTCTCAATGTCAAGTTCGACGAGGTGAGGGGGAAAATTATTGGTAGGAGGCCGCTACCAGTCCTGGCGAAGTCTTCTTCGAAGTAAGGAGGGAGGAGAGTTGGAGGAACGTCATGTTAGGCAAGAAGGGACCTGCTGCTAGCGTCGAAGGTTCTACTCTTGCATCTATTGGTTCAGGCGTGTGCAGAGGTGCTGCAAACGCACACTAACGTAAACTAGAGGAGAAACCGAGTGTTTGGTGTAACTATTGCAACAAGCTGCGCCATACTCGAGAAACTTGCTAGAAGATTCATGGAAAACCAGCCAACTTCAAGGGCAGAACTGGGAGAGAACTGGCCGTGCCTTCTTCATTGCAAATGAGGCTGAAACTATTGCCAATACTATCACCAAAGAGCAGCTGGAACAATTTCTAATGCTGTTAAAATTGAATCCGTCATCCAGTACTCCTAATGTTTCCGTGGCTCATACAGGTAACAAAATAAACGCCTTTCCTTGTGGTTTCGGAATTTCTGCTCCATGGATAATTGATTTTGGAGCATCTGATCATATGACAAATTCTTTGAACTTGTTTAAATTATACTCACCTTGTCCTGAAAAAAGAAAAGTTAGGATTGCAGACGGAAGTTTTTCAACTATTGCTGGAAAAGGTTTGGTACAAATCTCTGAGAGGATAGACTTTAAGTCTGTTGTCCATGTCCCTAAACACGCCTGTAATCTCTTGTCAGTTAGCAAATTGTCCAGGGATTCTAACTACCGATTCTCATTGTATTTTTCAAGACCAGAGCTAAGGAAAGATGATTGGTAGTGCTAGAATGGTTAGTGGTCTTTCCTACTTCGAGGATACTCTACCTAGTAATAAGATTGTTCAAGGGCTTAGTAGTATCAGTTCCCTTTCTGATCGTGATCAACAAATGGTTTGGCATTGTCGTTTGGGCCACCCTAGTTTTTCATATATGAGACATTTGTTTCCTTAGTTATTTAAAAATATGAATCCCTTAGATTTTCAATGTGAATGTTGTGTTCTTGCAAAAAGTCAATGTAAGACATATCTCCCGAAGCCATATCTTGAGTCAAAGTTACTTTTTTCACAGTGATGTGTGGGTGACCCTCAAAGGTAACTACATCATCTGGCAAAAAAAAAGTTTGTGGCTTTTACAAATGACTATACTCGACTCTGTTGGGTATTTTTGATGAAAGAAAAAACTGAGGTTGGAAAGATTTTCAAAGAATTTTACAATATGATTGAAAACCAGTTACAAACAAAAATAAGCATTTTGAGAATTGGATAATGGAAGAGAATTTTTCAATCAATATGCAGAAACTTTTTTAAAAGAAAAAGGTGTTTTACATCAATCAACATCCCTCGACACTCATGAACAAAATGGAATATCGGAGAGAAAGAATAAGCACTTGCTAGAAGTTGCTAGGGCCATAATGTTTTACATGAACGTTCCAAAATACTTGTGGGGAGATGCTATCTTAACTGCAACATATCTAATAAATAGGATGCCTATGCGAGTTTTAAAATATATCACCCCGCTGGATTGTTTGAAAAGGTTTTTTCCAAAATCTCAAATTAATTCGGATTTACCGTTAAAAATATTTAGCTGCACTGCATATGTCCACATCCCTAAAGAGATCCCGGTCGAAATTAGATCCTACGGCAGAAAAATGTGTTTTTTTGGGCTATGTTGCAAATTGCAAAGGTTGCAAATTTTTTAATCCCCTAACCAAACATTTTCACATAACAATGGATGCCACCTTTATGGAAACAAAGCCATTTTTTACCAACAATTCGATTCAGGGGGAGAATCTATGGGAACAAAATTTTTGGGAAATACTTGAATCTCTTCCGAATATGGTTATTGACCAACCTCTCGAATTTCCAAATGGGAAAAATAAAAGTGGGGAGTCTGAATCCACAATTGTCGATCGTGAAATTGGTATGTCAGAAACGGAAATAATACCAATGGAGAAGAACCGAAATATCCTTGAACTTGTGGTTTATACTAGGAGAAAGGTCCTCGGGAGAAGCAGAGATAAACTAACCATTTCAGTACAAACTTCATTGGAAGCCCTAAGTAAAGGAATTGTGAATACGTCATGTACTCTTCCTAACTCCCAGAAAAATATTCCTCTACTTGTTATTCTCGAACCCTCCAGTGTCAGTCTTGAAAGCCTAGTTGTCTGTGAAAATCCAACCCTAAGTGTCCCGCAAGACAATGACCTTGACCTTCTTATTGCTTATCGAGAAGGAACTTGAATTTGCACCAAACACCCCATTGCTAGATGCATAACCTATGACCATTTATCCAAAACACATTAGGCATTTACTACTAATATTTCGAAACTTGTTGTGCTTTGAAACCTTTAGGAAGCTCTGGAGGACTAGGATTGGAGATTAGCAGTGTTACAAGAAATGAATGCCTTAAAAAAGAACGGTACTTGGGAGATTGTTGAAACACCTAAGAATCGGAAGATAGTAGGGTGCAAATGGGTCTTTATGATAAAGAGAAAGGCAGATGGTAGTGTAGAAAGATATAAGGCGAGGCTTGTAGCAAAAGGCTTCACGCAGGCACATGGAATAGACTATCAGGAAACATTTGCTCTTGTAGCGAAAATAATCTCAATTAGAGTATTGTTGTCGTTGATAGTCAATTTCAATTGGCCTTTGTATCAGCTGGATGTTAAAGACGCCTTCCTCAATGGAGATCTACATGAAGAAGTGTTTACGAGTCTCCTTCCGGGTTTTGAAACAAAGTTTGGAGCAAGAAAAGTGTGCAGTCTAAAGAAGTCCTTGTATGGTCTCAAGCAGTCTCTGAGGGCGTGGTTTGAATGCTTTGGTAAAGTTTTGAAACGTCTTGGTTATGTTCAAAGTCAAGTTGCTCACACCATGTTTTACAGACACTCGAAGGACGGTGAAGTTGTTGTGTTGATTGTATATGTTGATGATATAATCTTAACAGGGAGTGACCACAAGGAGCTTGGAGAGCTTAAAGTGAAGCTTGCAATAGAATTCAAAATCAATGATTTGGAAGTTTTGAAATACTTTCTTGGAATGGAGTTTGCGAGATCCAAGGAAGGTATATTTGTCAATCAACGTGAATATGTTCTTAATTTGTTGATTGAAATAGGTATGCTAGGATGTAAGCCTGCTGAAACACCTATGGAGCCCAACAACAAACTGCAACCAGTAGGAACAGAATCTATAAAGGAGAGGGAGCGATATTAGAGACTTGTCAATTGGCTAATTTATTTGTTCCACACCCGGCCTGATATAGCCTTTCCAATGAGTGTGATCAGTTAATTCATGCACTCGCCTAGGTCTGAACATTTCAAAGTAGTGTATCGGATACTAAGGTATCTAAAGGGGACACCTGGTAAAGGTCTTCTGTTTAAACGACAGGAACCGCTGCATGTTGAAGCCTACGCTGATGCAAACATGTTGAAGCCTACGCTGATGCAGACTAGGTGGGAAGCCTAACTGGTAGAAGGTCTACTTTGGATATTGCACATTTGTGAGTGGCAATTTAGTCACCTGGCGAAGCAAGAAACAAAACGTAGTAGCTCAAAGCAGTGCGGAGGTTGAGTTTAGAGCCTTAGCAAAGGGAATTTGTGAGGTTTTATGGATTAAGAGATTATTATTAGAGTTGAAGACTTCAGAGTCTATGCCAATGAAGATGCACTGTGATAACAGGGCAGCAATTTCGATTGCACATAATCTGGTACTTCATGATCATACAAAGCAAGTGGAAGTTAACAAGCACTTCATCAAGGAAAAATTAGATGATGGGGTGATTTGTGTGGACTATGTCCCTGCTATGGAGCTAATAGCTGATCTACTTACAAAGGGATTACATAGGAAACAATTCGATTGGTTAGTAGGCAAGGTGGGCATGGAAGACATCTTTAAACCCAGCTTGAGGGGGAGTGTAGAGAAAGATTGAGCAAGATTGAGTTGTAATCATGTAAATATGGTAACTAGGTGTTTGCTAGATGGCACATCATTTTAGGAAATTATGGCTGATTTCTTTTTCTTTTTTGCTGATATTCTTTCCCTCTAAATCAGTGATTCTATTCCTGATATGGAGCTATAATTGTGCTGTAATTATGCTGTAAATTATTATAAGAACAATCGCAATAGAAGGAAAAATTATTACCTCAATTCATCTCTTTCAAGTAAAACTTCTAACTGGAGAGATGAATTTTATTCCAGAGACTAGATGCAAGATCTTTGTTTTTTAATTTCAAAACTAGTGGAGTCAGTGTAGTTTACACTGAATGCTTTAGCAGGGGTTTATCCATTACCTTAATAATGTACATTGGACTCGTACACAAAATTCAAATTCAATTCTTGAATTTCTTACGGTGTTGATAGAGTTAAGCTTATTTGCTGGTGCATTCTCAAGAGTGACATGCTTAAGTTGCTGCAGGAATCTGATTCATGTGTTCTCTCTGGTGCTGTGTCATTATGCAATCCATTCAATTTGGTTTTTGCAGATGAAGATTTGCGTAAGGGCTTTAAAATTGTTTATAACAAAGCTCTAGCAAATGGTCTCCGCAAAACTTTGAAGAAGTAAATAAGAATTCATTTTTCTTTAGAAGTGCAACAATTTTATGGTTACCCCTGCCAATTTTATTGTTCTTTTCTTCATTGCTTTTGCAGGCACGCTCCTCTATTTGAAGAGATTGGAGGTGAATATAATATTCCACTGGCTACCAATGCCAAAACTATTAGAGAATTTGATGAAGCTCTGACACGAGGTGTGCATTTCTTTAAGCCTGAATAGTCATGGTGTACTATATTCCACTGTTTGATTGGTCTTTCTTTGTTAACAACTGCAGTTTCTTTTGGATTCAAGTCAGTGGATGACTATTATGCAAAGTCCTGCAGCTCAGATTCTATAAGGAAAGTGCGCACCCCTTTGCTTTGCATCCAGGCATGAATCTGCTAATAAGCTTATCATGTTCTTTTAGAGTATCCATAAAAAGAATGCATACTAACTTATTGCAAATCTTCGATTCTGATATTCGACTTTTGATATCATTCATTGCAAGGAATAATTATGTTAATATGGTTTTGTAACTTTTCTTTGATACTTGTTAGCATTTTCATCTTATTCTTTGTCCCTTACCCCCCGTGGAAATTGATTTCAAGACTGCTAAAGAGGCTATTATGCCATGATTGCTTTTGCTTTTCTAATTTTCCCTTTGGAGTCCTAGGTATTTTCTTATCTGAAAAGCGATTTGCAGATGATCTCCAAATTTTATCAAAGATCTAGGATAAGAAGTATAAGAAATGATAGATATCTCCAACCTTGGTGCAACACTTTTTTCTGGGTTCTGTTAGTCAATGTACAGGTGTTTCGGGACTTAAACATAACACTTGAAACTTTTTTTCAGGCGGAAAATGATCCTATTGCTCCTGCTAGAGGAATTCCTCGTGAAGATATCAGAGTATGCTCAACTTTGCAAGTCTGTTTCTGTTGTTATCTAGTAATGCTTTTCATTTTTGTCTGCGCGGTGGTTTACTTGATGGTTATTCCTTAAAGTTTCTTATTTCAGGATTCCAGTCTTGGATGAATTATGTGAAGCAAGCATGAGTTTGTGTTTGCTCTGATCTTACTTCTGGGACAGAGATAATTATTAAAAGGATTTGGCATGGAATTAAACTTTTGATTTTTTTTGTTTTACCTTTTTGTCATTGTTGAAGTAGATTGGCCTTGCAAAGTATCTTAGATATTTTCCCTTCCAATGCTCATGCAAGAATGAAGAAAAGCTGAAATAATAACCTTATAATCTCATTCCTCCTAATGCCCTTTTCCTTTTTTTATTTTCTTGATGCCTCCCCCTTCCAATCCTTTGAGAATTCATATGTTTGGAGCTTTTCTTTTAGTAAAGTTCTAGCTCACTCTTCTCAACATGTTTGCCTTCTCTGTTTTCTTTATTTTTTTTCTAGTCCAATTATTACTGGGTTCAACCTTGCTAATCTGAGCTGTTTTTCCTTAATACTGCCTTCATTTGCATACTTAGATTTCCCTTATACCTTATTGGTCTTTATACCAATTCTCAGCCACCCATAGCTGTATCCGCTTGCATCATACTCATTAATGTTTTGTTTCTTTGCAAGAATCATCTTTTAACAATCAGTTTATTGACAAAATTTTGACATTTTTTCTATGTATAAGAATTTACCAGTTACTGATCTTGTAGCTTCGAGTGTCCTTTTAAACTGCTGCAGAGACCTGTTTAAATAACTCAGAAGCACTTCTCCACTTTTAGCACAAGCTTTCCTATTATTTTCCCACTCATCATTTTTGAAATACAATATCGTAGACATTTTCACTTCGTGCCAAATCTGATCAATATCATATGTTGCTGTAGTTCAATTCTAATGTTGGTACTTGGAACCCTTTACCTTGAACATGTGTATGTGAAGCATAATGTGCATAAGGATATGTTGCATGGGCAGGAATATCTCAGCCGTATTAACTTTTACATCCATTATACTGATGTTTTTCAGCAAGCATCAATTAGTCTCTATCCTAATTTTGCTCTTTGACCTTTCCTATAGGAGTATGGGAAAAGGATTATGATGCTATTCAGTTTATATGATTTTGTATTGGTTCTTAGAGTTACTACAGGACAAATAGGCTATATGCTGACATAATCTGCTTATGAAATGGCATAATGTTTATTGAAGAATGGTGACAAACGAAATTGTTCATTTATCATGGATCTAAGACACTGAAGGGGCTGGGATTGGCACTTTCTTTGGTTCCAACTACCATATTGTAAATAATTTCAGCAAGCAAGCCAAATGATATCGTGCTCAATTGTTATCATTCCCCAGCTCTGATTTTGTTGCTGTTACCTCAGGAAAATCCAAACTGTTTATTGATTGTTACTCCTCGAGGTGGGCATTTAGGCTGGGTAGCTGGTGACAATGCTCCAAGAGGATGTCCTTGGACTGATCCTGTGGTAATGGACTTCCTTGAACATCTGGAGCAAGCTAAATCAACTGCTGCATCTTGTAGTTATCAGCAAAACAGAGATAACTCTCTAACTGAAGGCCTACAGCACCTCCAGGTATAGCAAAGCATAGTTTTCAAGTCCATATAATTTCTTATAAGATCTGAATCACATTGAGGAACTTGATGCTATTGTATCTATTTCAATATAGTTAACCACAAATTTTTGAATTTGTTCTTAGCCATGGATTCTGTCGATGAAGTCTGTAAAATATAAGTCATTCATGTAACTTCAAGATCAAACCAATGCATCGCTGGTTTGGTTTGATCCAGAAATATGCCAATAAATGCAATGACAACAATACAATCCATTTCCAAATGGGAACTAGACCTTTCTTAGCCTGTTACATATGATGACGCTGTGATCTTGAGAGTAAGCAAATTTTGTTGGAATTCACTATAAATTCTGTGGATAAGAAGAGTTTGATCTAAGCCAGCATGATCACAATTCAAAGAGCAGTGGAAGTGGGAGTAAGCCACTTTTCCACAAGAAAATCAATTCCGACAGCTCTATCACATATGACGTGGAGTCTATCCATCTAAAATGATTCTTTGTCCAATGGCAAAGATAGAGATGGTTAGGTGGAAGATGGAGCCTCGTGAGAAGAGGATAATTCCCAAGTTTGGAGGAGTTACAAGAAACGAAAAATGGTGTTGTTCCCGTGTTGGATTTCGCTTTATTTTGGTCAGTCTTTGGCTGCTGGGACCGAAAGAGAAGGGGGAAGAAAGAGAGAGTGAAAGAGTATGTACAATAGCCTGAAAACCGTACAAAAACATCCACGCATGTGCCTCCTTTTCTGAGCCAAGTTCCTGCTACATTTCAACTTTGCTTTTGTTTTCTTCTCTTTAATGTCTCCAAAGATGCTTTTGGATCGGTTCCCTGCATTTTGGGGGAATATGTCTATTCCAGATTAAAGGCCACACGTCCTCCTCACATACACAGATCCTACATCTTGAGAATATTCAAGAATGTCAATCAATGCTTCATTAATTCCGCTCTAATTTAAATGTTCCAAAGTATAACTTAATTTTATTAATATAAAAAAAAAACTCATAAAACAATATATTCATCTATAATTTATAGTCACACTAGTCAATTTTATTAGTAGTTCCAAAATCGATTGAAATCTTAATTTCCATCCTTTAAGGTAAAGGCAGAGACGGAGACACAGGGGGCCCGGGGGGGGGGACGGGATACGAGCTTGCTGAATAAGCCTGCCCCACATCAAGGAATGACTTTCTTCCCTTTCTAGATTCACTTCATTTTATTTCCATATTTTAAGAGTGTCCTAATTATTATGGTATGGAGCATATTGGATGCATGCAGAAGAACAGCACCTGCATGTGCTGGTTTGCAAGAAAGACCATGATGGATTGTTGTCGTAAAGTAGCAGATATCAGAGTAACATTATATTTCTTTGTCTGAACAGATGACCAATCCTTTTCCTCCCTTTGTGAGAGTAGATATCGCTGCACCCCACGGGCAGCTCAGTTGGCTCTTGGTAGTAGATTTGTAGTCAAGATGTACGGTTTGATTTCTAATACCGTGTGGGATTTTCACTTCTTCTTGTGAGAGGTGGGTCTTTGTGGATATCGATCACCTGCTATTGAGTTATCGTGATTTAGTCCTCAACATATTGGTAGATCCTTGTTGGCATTGGCCACTTCTTATCTAAGGACTACTGAGTCACCATAATTTAACCCTCCACATACTTTGAAGCTGAATGTGAAAACCCGAGGAATTTCGCCTTTTGCAACCGAGATTAGATATCGCTGCAGCACATGATACATGTTTGAAGGTCTCGTTTCTAGTTCAGGAATATTACTGGACAAAAATGATATGACCTTCAATGGCAAACTATGATATCTTATGTTACAACACGAGATAATTACAGTCAATCGAGGAGTGATTGAGAAAAATAGAAAACAAATTAAGAATAATAACACTTGTGTATAACAAATCTTGAAACATTTATATATTTAGATTAATGTTTGATTGGCTCGTTTTGGAAATGTTGAAAAAAAAAAAAAAATCTAAACATACCATTTGGAGGTCGACCAAACCGAAAAGAATCATTCTCACTTTAACTCTATGATTTTTGCCTTTTGTAGTTTGATTTTTCATTCTCCCAATTGTAATGATAGAGGGTTTTCTTTTCTTACTTCTTTGAAGAAGAGAGAAAAAAAAAAAATGGAAAGAAAAACTAAAGTCATTAGCCACAGAAATTCCAGACTTTATCTACCTAAGTGTTTTTAGTGAAGTAATTAGTGGTTAGTGTATAATTGGATTGAGATTATATTTCATTTTTTTCAAATAAAATTTGAATATAATTTTAAATTTTTATTAAAAAATTATAAATTCAAGTATTAATGTTTCGATCTACTTAGAGTAAAAAACAAATTTGTTTATATTTTATAATTAAAATTCATTTCTATTAGTTTCATTTTTTGGTCAAAATAATTAATAAAAAATAGTTTTTTTAAAAAAAAATAATATCAATGCAAGTGCGTTATCCTAAATGAATTTCAAGATTTTCAGGCCTTATTAGCGGCATTTTCTAATGGTGTCTTCAAAAGATTAGATTCTATTAGTGAGTTGGCTAATTAATTGATGTTTAATTGGCTTATTTTCATCTATAAATTTTAAACAAATTCATTAGTCACTAACTTACTATAATAAATCTTCTATTTCTAAACTTTCCAATTCGAGGTCGACCAAATCGAATAGAATCATTCTCAGTATAACTTTATGATCTTTAACTTTCGTAGCTTTGATTACTTATCCTTCAGATTCTTTTGTTAGACTGTCTTTTTTTTTTTTTTTTCTTTCCTTTAAAAAAAAGAATTAATATTGCATTAAAAATATATAGAGAAGACTTAGCAATTTTTAACATTTTGGGGACAAGCAAGGACCTTATTGGGGGAAAAGAAAGGAAAAAGAAAATTTCTCAAATTAAACACATGCAAAAGAACTAATATTGCATTTAAAATATATAGAGAATAGTTGGCAATTTTTAATATTTGGTGAGGGGAAATTTTGAATAATCGAATTCTATAACTATTTTCTTTGCCCATGGATCTCATGGAAAAGGGGGAAAAAAAGGAAAAAAATAGCAATTCTCCTATGTTTCTATCACGAGTTCATTTGTTTTTCATTTTTTATATTTTAAAGAAAAGGGATTATAAATCAAAGTCATAATAATAAGTGTATGATTTATTATGAGTTAAGGTCAATTTAATAATAGAAAAGGATAAGGATAAAGCATCCTCGTAGATAATATAAAGACGTGTGGACATCATTGTTAGCAATCCAACTTGAGAAGAAGTTGTTGAATTTTGAATTTAGAGAATATTACTATTTTCGTTTTATAATATAAGTCTTTTTAAATTTATATATAAAAATTAAGAGTTTATAAATTTTAGATAATTTTAAAATTAAACTTTCAAAAATATTCTTAGGTAAGTCTTTGTTTATTTTAGTAATTGGAAAGAGATTTGAGTCATAATTAGTGAAAAGAAAGAGGTTATAGAGAGAGATAAAGATAAAAAAAAATACTAATAAATTTTTATAAAATAATCTTTATCGTAAATAAATTTTTTAAGTCTAAAACAATTTATGTCGTGAAAATGAGATTGTTTTGTCATGTTCTTGAATTACAAGATTTGTTGTCTTCTCTTATGCCCCTCACCACTCATGAGTGGCACCTTATCTCTTCCTTTTGGGCCCTAGAGATCATGTCCCTTGCTAGCTAGCAAGAATGGATTTAGGGATGAGGGAAACATTTGCCCTTAAAATTTTTAAAAATTATTTATCTATTTTTAATAGTTTGATTTGTTTTTTAAAAAATAAAGTTTGTATAAATTATACTTTCTATTTTTTTTTTTTAAAAAAAGTAGCATTATCTTCTATCTTTTCTTTTCATATGACTTTGTCTCTCTAGTTTTTAAATTTCTAATTGTATCTATGTTTACCAGTGTTGATTCACTTTCAGATTTCAATAGAGGGTTTCTTTTGGTTCGTTAATGGCATTTCCTACTGTCCAATTTTTGTTGCAAGGAAAGAGTATTGAATCCCCCCTTTATGATTAAAGAAATAAGTAGCCATCCCATTTTATCAAAGAAGACACTAATATATTCTTGGAGATATTTTAAGGTAGATTTGATCTGTGCAGATCACAAATTTTAGATAATTATATTATATTCAATGCGTCTTTTAAAAAGATATACGGTAATAATTAAAACTCTTAGTGCACAAAAACCATGTCTTTGTCGGGCCAATCCTATTTTTGCACTACAAGTAATGTATTCAATTAGCAAGACATTATTCCTTAAAATCCAATAACTTAACCTATCTCATATCCCCACACGCACGTATAAACATAAGGATTAGTTAAAAAAAATACTATTCCTTCTATCTTATAATATAAGTCGTTTGACTTAATTTTACACATATTAAAATTTTTAAAAATAAGGTGATTTTATATTTTTTCTTCTTAAAATACCTCTATTTAAATGTCTTGGAAACAAGAGAAGAGATGAGAGAGAAAAAGAGAAAAATAGAACAATGAATAAGGACAAAAATATAAAAATAGTTTAAAAATCTTCTTAAAAAATTCCTAACGACTTATAATTTGGGACAGTAAAAGTAGTCTTATAGAAAGAGTATTGATTAATAGTCAAGATCGAGGACAACATAGTAATTTACGAACTGAATAGGAATACTCTTTGTTAGGCATAAATTTGGAAAATTCATCTCCCCTTCTTGTATTTAAAAAATAAAAATAAAAATGGCCAAGTTCGGTGAATATTTTCTTAAATTGGCAGTTTGTTTAAGTTACCTTAACATTTACAGTATTACAAAATTTTCCAAGTAAAAGAAGGGGAAAAAAAAAGGGAAACAGAAAGGAAACTCTCCCTCTGTGGCTAATTTGTAGGACTGCATATCAGGCATTTTCTCTCTATATATATACAGTCATACCCGCCTAGCCCTCGCCACTCTTCCCTTAATATCTCATCCTCAAACCGCTACATCTTTCTTCTCGGCAATGGCGGATACCGGCGTCAATCCTAATGTTCTTGTGTCTACCAAAAAGAGGCCCGTAGGCTCCGATGACAGTTTCGATCGTGATGAATTTATCAAGGCTAGGAAGCACGCCAAATCCATGATGAAATGGGAGGATCCTGCATCCGCTCTGGCTAATGCCCGCCACGAGTTCGGCGAGCACGGCGGGGTTAACATGTCGATCGAGGCCTCCGCCACCTTTACGGTTATGGAGCCCGAAACCATGCGACGCATGTTCGCCGGAGAGCTTGGTCCTGATAGGGATTTCTTTATCTATAGCCGCCATTTTAATCCTACAGTTCTTAACCTGAGTCGACAAATGGCTGCCCTTGAGGGCACGGAGGCCGCCTACTGCACGGCGTCCGGCATGTCCGCTATCTCCAGTGTTTTGCTTCAGCTATGCAGCTCTGGCGGGCACGTGGTGGCCTCAAGAGCCCTCTACGGTGGCACCCACGCCCTCTTAACGCATTTTTTTCCCAGAGCTTGCAATATAACGACGACATTTGTGGACATTGGGGATCTCCAGTCAGTAAAGGAAGCGATTGTACAAGGAAGGACAAAAGTGTTGTATTTTGAGGCCATGTCCAATCCTACCTTGACAGTGGCAAACGTGCCGGAACTGGCTAGAATCGCCCACGACAAGGGCGTTATCGTGGTGGTTGACAACACCTTCTCTCCGATGGTTTTGTCGCCGGCGAGACTGGGTGCTGATGTTGTGGTTCATAGTATCTCCAAGTATATTAGCGGTGGGGCCGACATCATCGCAGGTAAATTTGTTTGCTTCTGGTTTCCATGTCTCACGTTTTTTTATCGTAGTACGCGTGTCCGAGAGACGGTTACAGATTTTCTTGGAACTGATAAAAAATCCAAGAGACATTTATATTCTATATTGAATGATGACTAAGCCATTTATTGACTTCAGTGTCCCTCATATATAATATCCTTCCAAAACAAAGATGAAAGCCTTATTGACGGCTACCTTTTCTAGCAGTGACACCGGGGATGGAACCCAAAATTGGAGAACTAAGAACCCCATTGATTCTGCAGAACAGTCAAACTTTTGTGTGCCTATAGTTAAGTCTTCCCGTTCTATCTCCTCTCTGTAATTAGCCTTCAGAAGATAACCTTCTGTTTTTCGAGGAGGGAAGTATTTTGCGTGCTGTGTATTAAAAATTATATATTTTTTAAAAAATATAATATTAAGCTATTTTATTTAGAACAAAAAGCTTGAATTACTGTGTAATAAAGAATTCTTGGTGGGTGCATGAGAGTTGAGAGCAACATTGCCCTAACTAGATCGAGTCAATCTTGTCCATGATTTTCCTTTCGTTTGTCCGATGGGAGATTATTTTCCAATCTTGTGTTGTGGGATGTAGGCGTAGCACAAGGCATTTGATTCTATCTGAAGAACAATCCATTGGAAGAAAATAAAAAATGAGGAGGAGGGAGGGGGCACGGGATTTGGCATACCTGGAATGGTTATGAAGGGAGGTTTCAATGCAAGAATTGATAACGATTGGGATTTTTCATAATGAGAAATCCGAAAAGTTTGAGGCTTGTTAATAATAAAATTTGATTCGAAGATTCCAGACTACCAAAATTAAAATATACCAATATGAAATGACAATGTTTTCAGCACTTTAAATGATGCACGGTGAGATAAGGACAAATATGGATAAATTTACTTGCATTTGGTTTTGAGATTCCCCAGCTGTAAGATTCAGAATCCTTATCCGACCGACCAGGTTAGGTGCCTTTTCAATTCAATCCAAAAGGTTACAGATTCAAGACCAATTGTGTATATTTCCCAGAAAGTGTTCCATTAATTTTTATCACATCAAGGCCTACGGGGTCACATGTGGTAGAAGTGTGTCTCTCTTTTATCAGGACATGTCTTCTTCGAACACGTGGCATCTACACTGACGCCAAACAAAAGCAAACTGCGTGGCTGTGGTTGATGAACGTGCAAAAGTAGAATCATCCGAGTGATTTGACATGGTAGTGTCCTCTTCCCAATGGTGAATATACTCCAATACCTGGTGGGACTAAGAAAATGGTGAAGGGACTATCCCCCAGAAATTAATAGGATTTTTGTTCCTCGATTGTTACGTTGGTCTATTTTCCAAATCATTTGTTGTTCATCGGTGTAGGATAGTGTGGCACAAAATAAATAGTTCCAATGGTCATGATCATTGATTTTACTGGAGGAGTGTGTTTTTGGGTGGTTATTTAAGTTTGGAATGATTCTGCTCATGCATAATAATCATTTAAACAATTGAAAATTCAGCATAATGGCAAGAATCATGCAGGTGCTGTGTGCGGTCCGGCTAGCCTGGTGAACTCAATGATGGATCTACATCAAGGTGCGTTGATGCTGCTAGGCCCGACAATGAATCCTAAGGTGGCCTTTGAACTTTCAGAGAGAATCCCGCACTTGGGCTTAAGGATGAAGGAGCATTGCGAAAGGGCGTTAGTGTTCGCAACCAGGATGAAAAAACTCGGTCTCAAGGTCATCTACCCTGGTCTTGAAGATCACCCTGATCATTCCCTCTTGAAGTCCATGGCAAATAAGAACTATGGTTACGGAGGCATTTTATGTGTGGACATGGAAACCGAAGAAAGGGCTAATCGCTTGATGAACCTTCTGCAGAACTACACTCAATTTGGGTTCATAGCTGTCAGCCTCGGCTACTACGAGACACTCATGTCTTGCTCTGGGAGTAGCACGAGCAGTGAATTGAATTCAGAAGAGAAGGCTCTGGCTGGCATATCACCTGGATTGGTGAGGATGTCCATAGGTTATAGTGGAACACTGGAGCAGAAATGGAGCCAGCTTGAGAAGGCACTTTCCCGAATGCAGGATTCAAATTTGTACCAAAAGCAGCTTTAAATGTTTGGTTTCTCTTTAAATTTCAATGTAAAGAGCAATAAAACATTGAAGTTGGCCCCTGTTTTCATTTTCTGTGGTGTTTCTCATTGAGAACCTATATGGACCCGTGTTATAGTGCTTGAAAGTAATATAAACTGTTCTTGAGGCCAACGCCAACTTGCCTTTCCTCACATTGTTTGCTATGTGTGGGCTCTCTCAGGCTCTGCACACTGCCCTGAAGCCACGAAAGTTGTGGCCCTTTGAGAAGTTCAGGCAGGAGTCTTTTATTGGGCTCTCTAGAATTGCACTTCCCCCTCCCTCTGACCATATTTTGATACAGGCAGGCTTGGAAAGTCGTATTCCAGAATCAGGAAACAACTTGATGGCTTCCCAATGGGCTCCTCCTGTTGGGCCAGTCCATGTCCGTCTACATAAGTTGAAAAGGATAAGAAACGTGTTCAAAAACTTTTCCTGGTACTGTATACCAGCTGCAAGGGAGCACTACAATGGAATATCGGCCAAGACAATAACTATCGGGGCTTTGACCGTGATCCTTATGTTTCGAGATCCAATTTTTTCGAAGATATCTATTCGCCATCAGTTTGTAAGTCAGTCAAAAATTTTTAAATTAATTTATATCATCATAATTTTTTATCAATTAAAATTACGAAATAGATTTCATCAATTAAGCACATAAAGTAGTAGTTGCGAACTTTTTCTAACCCACAAAAGACAATAACTATTGTCATGGTCTAAGAATTAAAAGACAAATTATGTTAAAGTTGCGTTAGAAAAATAAAAAGTTTGATGGATCATATATCGAATCTTGCTGCTGAAAATGAACGTTCAGATACTGACTGACAGCAAGGTTAGCTGTTGCTTCACCTGTGCAATCACCAAATGAAGACGTTTTTGTCTTCTCATGAGGGTTAAGGCCAAGGGAAAAAGGACCTATCCGATTACTAATATAAGGTTAATTTTTTTACATACTAAACAATTGTCTTTCTTGATGCGGTTGGATTTTATTAAGCTAAACTATTAACACAAAATCACATCCAACTGTTTGCGTTATTAGTAGGTGATATGAGAATTCAGCATTTATTCGTGTAAGTGAGTACGCTATTATATAATTTATTTAATTATTAAATAATATTAATATGTATACTGATATATATATGTTTCATTTATATCGAATTACTAATAAAATTTTAACTATATATCTCTCAATCTTGCTTTACAAAGTATCTTAGAAGTTCTTTTCTGATCTATTTCCTTCTCTGTTGTATATTGGCACCCAAAGTATCCAGTAATTTATTCACAAAACTATATCTCATTCTATTTCCAAACATATATAATAGTTTTACTTCATTCACAATCTCTTTTGCTATTGCATGAACATTTATACGACTTAAAGGCTTCCTGTCCCTCCATAGAGAATGCCGCTAAGGACATGTTCGCCTAGGAAGAGCTTTGACATTGAGAGCATGCGCCATTTCACATGAAAGCTTCAGCACCTCCGAGAGGTTCACAGCTGTGTGATCGGAGGGGATCCAGACAAACTCGTGCAAGAGTGATGCTACCCAAAAACTCACTGTGGTCAGACCCAACATCTTGCCGGGACAACTTCTCCGGCCGGAGCCGAATGGGGCCAGCCTCAGGTCAGAGCCCATCACTGAAAAGTTCAGGTCGGCATGTCCAGCCAAGAACCTTTCGGGTTTGAACTCAAGTGGGTCCAACCACACTTTCGGGTCTCGAGCAATGGCCCACATATTCACCATTGCCGTGGTCCCTCCCGGTACATGATGTCCATCTATTACTGTATCGGTAATGGCCAAGCGAGCCCATGAAAGAAGTGGACCTGGTGGATGCAATCTCAATACCTCTTTAATCACTGCTTCAAGATATACTAGTGCTGCAACATCGGATTCTTCCACCGGCTGACTTCTTCCGACCACGTTGTCAAGCTCCACCTGCACTTTTGATTGGATATCCGGGTGGAGAACCATTCGAGCTAGTATCCATTCAATCAAGACTGCTACTGTATCCGTCCCTCTAAATATCATCTCCTGCATTAAAATCACAAGTAAAAAGGACTCTGATGGATGCGTATCATTTGCATTTGGAAGTTAAATGGATTTCTTTTTTACTTACCCAAAGGACGGCTATCATATCAGAATCTGATAACTTGTTGGGCACGCTCAGAGAGAGCAGAACACCGACGAAGTCAGAGTTTCTTTGGCGTGTTAAAGATTGAGCTCTATGTTCAGAGATAATCCGAGCTACAAATCGCTTCACACTGGGCACAAGTTTAGAACATCTGTGGCGGATTTTTTGCAGGTCCAAAGGAGCAAGCCAAGGGAGGTGGTCAGCCCAGTTAAGCAGCCCTAGTAACTCATAACCTTCTTGCACGAGTTCACTTAGTTCATCTAATTCATTATTGGATGAGCCAAGCTCATATTTGCGTCCAAACACTGAACACATCATGCTGTTTAATGAAGCTCGCTTAAGTATGTCCCGAACCTCAAATTCATCATCCAGACTTGCAATAAGCGACATCATTTGAGTAGCGATTTTTCGTCTCTGAGCTTCTGATGCACTGATTTGCTTCGGGCAAAAGAGATGAGTGGCTGCAATCTTTCTCAATGTTCTCCAATATAATCCAAAAGGAGCGAATCCAATTGCTTGGTTGAACATTAAGCTATAAGCAGACTGCTTGATTGGACGATCAGCAAACACCGAGCTGTTTAATATTTCTTTTGCTACATCAGGGTTGCATGTTACAATAACCCGTGTCTCTCCAAGACTAAAGCCCATAAGCCGCTTTGCATCAAGTGTCTCGGCCATGGCTTCCAGACGCTGATGAGCAAGTTTAGACATGAGGGTCATGCTTCCAACTAGTGGGACTCCCCGTGGACCAGGAATTAGGGTAGTTTTTGTTCCCACTTTCCAGTAGTATTTGCCCCAGGCATGGCCACCCGGATATGTCCAATAGAGCAAAACCAATGCCAACCAAATGACGCAGATGAATAGCAGAAAGAAAGGGATGTTTTCAGGTGATAAGGCGCTGCATTTTGGGGCGAGATATAGAAGCCATAAGCTCTCGGAAGTGTGCATTTTCTGATGGGATAACGGTTTGGTGTTATGGTTGAACTCTAGAAATTGTATAGGTTGTAAGACTTTCCTTTATTTGGCTTCTTTCCATGAAGACGAATGTTGGTTTTTATAGATAGCCAGCTAAGGCCAAGGGGGTCTTGGGATTTTGGCATATGGAGTCGTTCAAAAGATACAACTTAAATCGGGAATGGCTCCTCTCTTGACAGATTAGTCTAAATTATTTTATAACGGATGAGTCCAAATTATTGATTCTGTTAATTTTATTCTTGAACTTCTTAACTAAAAGTGGACTAGTTGTTTAGAGAAATATCTACTATGTATTTTTTTTAAAATTATATATTTTTCTTAAAAAATTAAAAAATTTTAAAAATATGTTTTAAAATTTTATGTTTGGTTTCTTAAAAATATTTAAAAAATTTTAAAATTATCCTCGTATTCTTTCATATAATTTATCTCTAACTCCAATTTTTTCTTCCCGTCTCTTTCTATTAAAGAAGATACCATTCTACTTTTAAATTTATTTGGATTGGACTTCTAAATCCAAGAAGTAAAAACTTTTCATTGTAAAAGTAGAACAATCCTATCTAGATAATTGAGTATTTTTAAGAATTATATATATTAACAAAATATCATATTCTTTTTTCTTCACATTGTGCTTTATTTTTTCTCCTTTTTAAAATTATATATTTTATACGGAATCTTGTCATCTTGACCATAACCTCTTGTCATATAAAATCATATAAAATCCTGTGATGGATACAGGAACTGACCTTACCTTAATCGGCAAGGCTGCGATCAGTTACTGGCGGCGCATAGCTGGTTAAATCAAGATCGATGGTAAACGAAATATTAATGTGCGCCGGCGGCCGCACTAACGATGGCTTTCCTGTATTTTTTTTTTCCCCATCTCTCTTTTATTGTCGAAGAGCAGCTAAGATTTGTTCGTTTTGTCAGCCCCACACTTTTGTTTTCTCTCCGGTTGATGTGATTTGTCCTCCCCTCCTTCTTCATCATTGGCCACTTTCTTTTTTTCTAAATAAAAATTTAATCCTATATTTAAAAAAAAAAATAGAAGAGGAAGTGATCCTACAAAATTTGAGTGGAGGACCGAAATGATTTCCCTGTAATCACATAAAATAGTCAGAGTAAGAAGGAATGAGTAAATAATCAAAATAATTATAAAATTTTGCCCACTTTCGTTTACGTTGAGATCACCCTGATGAGGGTTTTAAGCTGTTATCTCTCTTAGTATAACACCTATTCACATAAATATATATATCTAGAAATTCAAAGCTTCTTCTTGTATCCGAGGAAAATTAGCAGGGATGTTCATGTTCTGATCAATCTTTACATATTTATGGGTGACGATATGTGAGTCAATAACTGGTCAAGAAGTATTCAGAGGTTGAAAAAGTTTTCGTATCTTTCTTTTTCTCCGGAGCCAAGCCATTCTTTGGAAGTTTCCCAATATCTTGGCTAACATAAAATCGCAATTTTGTTTATATAACCACATAAAAACTTTTCTTAGAACATCCGAGCATCGCCGAGAACTGATGGCAACATGTCCTAAGGTCGGGGTCATTGGGATATTGGCCCCTTGCAGTTTGCATGCATTCATGCAATGCAACTTTTGGAAGGATGCACCACCGTGAGTACTTGGAAGGGGGGACCAGCGGCGACGGCAACTGTTGGTGGCTAGGTACACTTGGGACCTTTTGCTTGTAGTTTAGTTGAATGTAACAAATCAGCTTAATTTCCCACGAAACCAAGATCCAAAACTGATGCTGTCGCCTTTTTCTGGGTGGATGCGCCATTTTCAAGTAGAAGGTGACAGTTCGTCTCTGATTTTTTGTGATGAAATTGTCCTCTCTCTTCTCATCGGACTCAAACCCTGCAGTAAAAGTAAACGAGAAGAGAATGATCCCTAGCTAGGTCAAAAGAGCGATTGATCAGAATGGCCACAAAAGCGGCCATCCTATTTAAATTAGTACGTTATTATTGGTAACGTTGGAATTATTTTAAAATTCCTTTTAAGCATCTACACCTATTGAGAGGTCGATAAATCTCTCCCAAAACTCAAAGTCATCAAAGGAAAACTTTGTTATTCCTTAAGAGATATGACACAGACCTACTCAAATGACCCAAACGTGATCCAAATAATCATCGATCTTCACTATGTCTTCACTAGCATTTGCAAATTGTATTAAGCACTAAATTACTAGGTAGGTATTATGCTTCTAATGTAGCTAGGGATTGGATATATCATATCTTATCGTATCTATTTAGATGGAGATTTATGGCAAAAAGAGTTCCACAAAGCAATTATTATACATCAATTACTAGTTCTTAGCCATTTGATTGGTGTAGGGGGCTTTCATTTGTTTGTGTTGGATATTTATGTTTTCATCATTCAGTCATTCTTAGCAATGCATCTTATTAACAAGTCACGCTCAAAGAACATTTTGTGCCATAATCTTGTCGATATTTTTAGTGTTGTTTTAATAAAGTTTAATTAATGGGTAACTTGTTATCCAAATTTTTGCGTATCTTTTGGCATTAAGCGATTATCTCGGATTGGCACACCCTCAAATTAAGTTAATGAAAATTTTTTAATTAATCTTATTTCTTAATTCTAATCATAGACAGGACCTTAAAATTGTGGTTTTTTGCAAAAGGTTCCCAAATATCAGGTTATGAACACCTTTTTTTTTATGATTATGAAATCAATTTCCACTTCGATATAAAAAAAAAAGGCTCACATTAATTGTGTATAATAAACTAATGTCATATCATTGACAACTTTATGATGCTATCAAATATCTTTAATTAGTCTATGCGTGAGAGTTTGTAGGAGTAATAATTTACAAAAGAAATGTACCAAAACTTATAGGAACCACTAAGTTTTTTTTTTTTTTATAATTTGAATTTTTAGGAACTATTTATTTATATGTTCCCTCTTTTGTCCATGATATTCAACAACATTTGTAGTGCTAACTAAATTAATATATAGTTCATTCATGATCTCGTGAAATGTAAGCTACTTGAACTTTAATTAAACAAATTAACTTGTCTGATCAAACTTAAAATAAGTGTCAAGAAAAACCAAAGTTGTCTCTTGGGGACTATGGCCAATTACAAGGCTGTATCTACCACTTAGTTTGTGGATATTTTCCTCTTTCTTTCTTCGGAACCTTAAAAAATGAGGTCCAACCAAACAAAGCGGGATATCAACAAGGCCATGAATCATGGTCATCTCCATTACTAAAATGATTTCCTTTCCTTTCAATTGATTTCTTGGATCATTAAAATTTTCAAAATGCAAGTTTCAACTTAAAGTGTTTGTTCTGTTTATACATGTATAGTGAATCAAATATCATGATAGTGAGAAATGGAATTTGCTGTTGAACAGTGATTAATTATGTGAAATCATTAACACAGTGGAATGAGTGGCTACGACATAGGCTGGTTTCGATTGAAATAATTCACACTTGACCAACTTTGAATCGATCTCAGAAGATTTTCCACAGAAAAAAATGTCTTTTCTGCTGTTTAAGTTGGCATAGCTATCCAGTTAAGAAAGCATTTAAGTTTGACCATTGCTTGTATTCATCATTGTAAGCGATTTGAGCCTGTGAGAGTGGATGGTGTTTGGAAGATCACATTTTCTCAGCTTAATAATGTTTGTGTTTCTACAAAGTCATAATGAATAAAGCTTATTTTTTATCATCTTTTGACCTTTTTCATCTGTTTGAAATTATCTGCATGCACACTCGATCTCCAAGCTTTCTCTTCTTTTCATTAATTAATAAACTAATGAATATACTGTTAAATTTACTAATTATCTACACCAATAGTCACTAGAACTACCCAAAAAGCATGTGGAATCTAATTATGAAACTCTTGGAAGATGATAGGAATCAAACATTGTGATATGGCATGCAAGTCTCTTTACCAGATTCAATCAGGTGCCTACGCAGGATTGTCTAATAGGGGAGAGCTAAGAACAAGTTTTTACTTTTCTTAATGAATTTATCATTTTTATACTCAATACTTTATTGTAAAATTTTAAAGTGAAAGAAAGTATTTTAAAAAATGAAAAAAAGTAGAAAGCGTGGTAAGTGAAAAATTGAGGGGACAATCGAATAAGGCACAAGCTAAGAATTGTAGAGGAAGTTTTGTTTTTTCCTTTGTGTTTTTGAATTGGTCGGATTGCAAAAGAAGTTAATTAATCGCATGTGATTCATTTTTTTAACATTTTTTTGTGTGGGTCTTTGTTTTATTTATAATTGTTTTGGGTTTGTTATGAGATCTTTTTTAAAACTATTGTGGTCTAATTTATTTGTAATTCTTATACTTTTAAATTTAGTATTAGTAATAAAATATTGTTTTCAAAAATTATTAGATTTATTTAGTTTTTTTTTTAAAAAGTAGAAGATCAAACTGGTGTCCGCCCCTGGACTCAACTGGTGTAGCCCCTCTCACTTTTCCAATGTGAAAAGAAAGGGGGCCGGTTGCGAGGAGGTGCCCACATGCTTGCAAGTTGGTTTTAATTTTCCTGCAACATGAGGGACAGTATTTATGTAAGCAATGGAAGAGAGGAATGAACTTAATTAAGAGGAGTAAGTTATAGATTTGTGTCGTGTTCTGATCCCTTTAATCCTGGAAATGGTAGGTAGGTCTATTCCGTGAGCAATGATGCATGCACTTTGATTTTTATATGGCAACAGAAAGTGATATATATAGCCCAGATAGAGTCTGCTCGCACTTCTGGTAGCCTTGGAGAGGAAGGAAACAAAAATCATCTACTCTTTAACTAATGGAGATTCGATTCAAATGCAACCTGATTTGCTGCTTTCTTCGTCAAGTTGAGCAATCGTCTTCGTACATGATTGGCATCCGCTTCTGTTCTCTTCTAATTAAGAAGAATAAAGATGCAGCTTTCTTTAACAAAAAGATCAATGCAATAAGCTAATGCGCAAGTTGGATGAAGAGAAAGATGCAGCATTCTTAACAATTCTTGTTGTGTTCAACAAGGTATTATATTCTTATGTATAATATGTGATTATGATTCACGGAACTATATATGGATATGGTACGTACCCAAGAAAATAAAACTTTAGAACTATATGAATGCCTTTTTTGCTTTTCAATGTTATTTGAAACTTCGTGCATTAGAACAAGCATCGATGCTTCGTTCTGCAATTTTGATTTTATTATGTTATTGTAATAAGCTTTGATTATAAAATAAAATTGAAACAACTTTTGAAATAAGCTTTGACCAATCAGACCACAAAATATGATAAATATTTTGAAATTTATTAAGATTGAAATTTAATATAACATTAAGATTGAAACAACTTTTGAATTTTCAATTTATTAAATAGTCTTAATATTTCAAATATATTAATAAATTGAAATTTCAATCTTAACAAATTGAAACAACTTAGTCTTAATATATTTAGATTTTAAATAGTCTTAATAATTTAGATTTTAAATAGTCTTAATAATTTAGATTTATAGTCTTAATATATTTGAAATTTCAATTTCATAAGATTGAAATTAAAAGTTGAAATTTCAATTTATTAAATAGTCTTAATAATTTAATATTTGAAATATAAATTTATAGTAAGACTTTGAAATTTATTAAATTATTAGATTTATTTAGTTTTAAAATATTTTAATAAGCTTTGACCAATCTTAGTTTTAATAAATAAAATATACAACTTAGTCTTAAATAATGATATTATATATCTATACTAAATATAGATATATAAATATTTATATTTATATATTTATATTTTGCTTGTATATATAAATAATAATAATAATAATAAACATATCTTATGCACATAATATATATTAATATAATTAAGTTTTTAATACACTTATATTATATATATAAGATATTAAAACTTGAAACACAATATTTCATAATTAATTTACTTATTTATTATTAACATGATTATTGTTATAAATTTATAAATATTAAGTGAAATTAAAAATCTATTTTTAATATTATATTTTTAAAATTTTATTAAAAATAATGGATCTTTTTTATTTTTTAGGCCAAAATGAAAACAATAAAATTTTTGTAAAAAAATCTAAAAAAAATTACATTTAAAAATAAAAGAATTAAGAATATTAATGATCTTATCTTGCAAATTGTATAATTAAAAATGATATATAAGGTTTTTGAAATGATTTGTAATGAAAAATGATATTGGTTTTCATTCACTCAATCTCAACATATATGAGTATTCATATATAACTCATATATATATATATATATATATATATATATATATATATATATATATATATATATATGAGTTATGACTATATATATTTGGTTCTAATTTCGATTCTTCAGTTCGGGATAGTTTTCATATGGTTTAGGATGGTTTTTGGTATAGATATTGTAAAAAAAATTTAAGGACGGTTCGGTTCAAAAAAAGTTAAAAGTTAACTTTTTTTTTGTTCTTGATTCTTTTTGTTCCAATTGTTTGAATTGAATCAGTTATTCTCTAATCTCATGAGCAATTCTACCCTCATTGCCATCTTCAATTTACCTTGACAAAAAGGAGCCTAAATTCATCTCAATCATTGAGTAGTAACTTAGAAATCTGTGAACGGATTAGTAACCTTGAAAATTACTTGTCAAAGAGATGAGAAGTGGAGAAATGACCTAAATTTATTTTGGGTAACGAATAAATTCCAAGAAAATCGAGTAAAAATATCAATATAAGAAGATTGATGAAAAACTCATGCCAGGAAACCTTAGATCTTGAAAAAAAAATAAATAGTAAAGAATGAGATTTTAAGGGTTTGTGGACAAAGAGAGGGTAAGTGGCCAAGATCAGAGCTCTAATTGAAGTTGGAGCTCTAATCTGGCTAAGTTGATACAAATCAACAAGGGGAAGGTGATGAGTCGTGGATAGGGACAATTTCTCCACTTAAATTGGGAGCCTGCCTCGACCCACCTTAGTAGGGCCAGTGATTCTTCAATTTAAGTAGGAATGGAGATAGGACCAGATTTCATATCTTGACTCTCCAATTAGAAGCGGGTTAGGAATGAGGACTACATGATCCTTGACCCATCCTAGTCAACCTTGTAACACCTCGCTACTTACATACTCCAAAAGGGGCGGGGATGTCGTTCCTTCCACAGGACAAAGAGTATTTATAACGAGATAAATAAATGACTCATCCAAAGTAAAACCTTAAATAAAACTTAAACATAATACAACTCTAGTAAAACTTATACAGTGTCTCAAAATAAAGAATAATAAAACATTATCTCTGAGCAAAACAACTAAAATGTTAAGTACAAGATTTTGAACTCTAATCCCAACCTTATCAATAGTGCTCATGACCTGAAAGTATGTACAAAGAATGTGATAAATAAATTTTCCAGTAAGTCCTGTATGTGTGCGAGTGAATATTTGAAACAATTTCGTGATATACAATTTTAAAATACCAAAAGCGCAATTGCAATCAAAATTAATAGTTTTAAATACAAGTGTAGCGTCTTCAATTTGCATTCTCAATAAATAACCTTATTTCAAGAAAATCAACCACTCAACAAGAACATGGACCATGAAGCCTTACATCATAGCCTTGAGTCACGAAACTCTATATCATGATCCTGTACTGTGAAACCCTACATCACAGTACGGTGGGTAACGGCCCACGGGTGGGGATATTTCTCCTTCTCCCCCACCTTCTAACTTCCGATTATCCATTCTGAGAAAAAAAAAAAAATAGTCCACTTGAAACTAATTGTTAGCTCAGACCGGCCGAACTCACAAGCACTATCACTTAATCGGGAACGAGTTCACTCCCCAAAGGTGGCCGCCTACCGAAAAGCTAGCTCGCTCCTTCTTAAACTAATATTAGTAGCCTACCCTAATTGAGTACTTAACGATTTTGCATTAAAAAAATTCGTTAGCATCAAATAGTAGTAAAAAGAAAAATATCCAACATGACTTGGTAAATTTTGATTAAATTATTCAATGAGAAAACCAAGTGAGTCGTTTTGAAATTTCTTTGTTTAAGAATTCAATGCGTGAGTGGAAATAGAGTTAGAAAACCAACCATACTGAACATTTTATCACAGCAAACCATATTTCCTTTGATAACACATAACATTTGACAATTTGCAATTGCATTATTTCCACAAACGGTATTAATACAAGAACTTACTTGATCCGTTTGTCTCACAAATATTAGATTCTTCCGATGACCTAATTAGTGGGTCCTAGTCCTGTCTAGAGAAGATACAAAGATCATGTCACAAACTTCCCCATAACCCTTATATTGTCATAGTATCCAAAACTAACTCAACTTCTAACATTGAGTCATCACATAATATAGACGAACTATCAACTTTATTTCAAACATAACAAGCTAAATATGAAATATTGCATACTAACAATTAAATATATACTATGATAATTACTAAATAAATGATAAGCTCACATATAGATAAGTGGGCAAATGACTGAGTAATTATATAGTCAAGTAAATAAATAAATAATTAATTAATTAAAATAAAAGTTGCTCGTGAAGGTAAATAAACAATTAAATAAATATGTTAGTTAATGTGTAAAAATATTAAGTAATCAAAGAACTAAGTAAATAGATAATTATTTAATTACTTACTTAGCTAATTAAAGTATTGTTTGTTTGTAATAATATAAAAATAAATAATTAACAAGATATATTGATTGATGAGTAGGTACTTTGATGAGTATTAAACAATAGTAATAATAATAATTCTGACAATGTTAATAATATTAATAATATTAGTGATGATAATATTGGTAACTTTTAATAATAATAATAATAATAATAATAATAATAATAATTATTATTATTATTATTATTATTATTATTATTATTATTATTATTATTATTATTATTATTATTATTATTATTATTGATAAGAGTACTAATAAAATAATGGTACTATTAGTATTGATGACATTAAATCTACTATTACATCCTAACGTTGACATATACAAATATTCTATATAAGGAACACATATAATTTAATAATAGGAAGTTTCCTTAAAATTTCCTGAGTTGAATACAATTTTTGACTTGAGTGACATTTTTTCCTATTAGCATAATATATGTGAAAACATTTCGGATTGACCTCAATTTTATAGAGACATACCCAAACACATATCGAACGAACAGAATACAAGTGACCTAGCACAAAAATCAGGCCCTAATTATACTCAATAATTTATTTTTTGCTGCAGTAGTAATCTATTCAGCACAAACCAGCTTGAAAGAAAAATTCGTAACTTTTAATTCGCTTATCAGAAAATTCTAAAATTTTACAGCTAACATCTAAACATATAAAGCTACATTTTCTCTATTTTGACCTTTCCCAATTGTGGACTTTATCACTCTGAATAACAGCTTCAATCAAACTATATAGTAAACCGATAAACTCTGTTTTTTCCTTCCCCTATTTTTCTGAAAATTACTGAGTTTTATCGTAAGATTTTCTTGCATGACCTCTAGCATAAAACATATCCTAAGCATATCTAATTCACTATATCAAAAGGCCTTGCAATAATAATTTGTCTTGCTATTTTATTTTGAAATAAAACCTACAACTAGCATATAATCGCAGAATGACTAGATTTCAAGCATAAATAACAAAAGTGTTTTCTTTTCATAAAATATTTTGAAAGGTGGTTTTCTTTTTCAATATCCAAGCATGCTAGATGATAATTATAAATTTTCAATCAAGGAACAGATGTTACAATTTTTTTTTAGAGCCTAAAACTCTAATTCTTTCCAAAAGCGTTGGCACTAGGGTTTAAAAGGGAAAAGAAAGGCTTTTGATATTACCTCTTGCTATGACAACCTTGATCACTGTTAGGGAAGAAAGAAGATGTTTTCTAGCCTCTAAATCCACCTAAATCTTCAAACTTTCAATCCAAAAATGATGCTCCAATAGTGTGGCTATGTGCAGAATTTCCCGTAAGTAATGAAACAATTAATTCTCGAGAGTAAAGGGAGGAAGAATCTCATGTGCTATGGAGGGAGAGAGTGTGTGTGACAGTTATAGGAGAGTTTAGGGCTTCAAAAATCTAATTTGGTAGGCTTTCATAGATAAATTATGATAAGTTTAGGACATTAGAAGAAAAATGAGTAAAATTAAGGGTAAATCCTATTTACTCTAGATTTTATTTAATAAAAGGCTTCCATAATGTTAGGTTTCTTCTTTAAAATAATTAGTTAGCTAGAATAAATATTTAAAATATGAAAATTCAAAATTTTCTGGTAAAATATTAAAAATAAAAATAAGAGAAAAGTCTTGCTAGACTAAAACTTAAATACTTCCTAAATTAATACATACACAAATAAATAAAATAAACATATAATGAATATTTAGTAAATATGTTACAAATGTACAAATATATTTTCCGAAAGCAAATAATAAATAGTTACTTATAGTATTTATTATTTTTAGTTTTAATTAATAGCTACTCAATAATTAAATACACAAATTTAGAGTTAGCTATATATATGTTCATATATCTATTCCTTTCCCCAATTAATAGTGTTATGCAAAAATATTATATCCATCATTAATTCAAGTAGTGATTTCTCAATCATCACCAAAACACAACAATCCTTCCACAATCATACTAAAACAAATTCATTAATGCCATGCCAAATATGTTTATATGCAAAAATACTCATACTATATGGTCCATATATTCCCCATTTCTAGGGGCATTTAGGGTGGAGTGTCACAAATCTCGCCAATTCAACTTTTAGGGTGAAAATTAGTTAATTCAATCTCTTAACTTTTATGTTTTGGAGGTTTAGATCCATTTTCTTCTTTTTTTTTCAACTTTTTAGGTCCCATAACTATTATTTTTGTACAATTTTGGTCCTTTTATTAGGGTTCTGTTAGTCAAACCGTCATCTGACTAACGAAACCTTAATAGAAGGACCAAAACGGCATACAGACAATAGTTATGGGACCTAACAAGTTGAAAAAAAAATAAAAATAACCTAAACCTCCAAAACATAAAAGTTAAGGGATCGAATCAACTAATTTTTCTTTAAATAATAAAGCAATTAAAAAATTTGCCTCCAAATTTAGAAGGATTTCGGATGGATTTGAGATGAATTCTTAAATTTTTATTTTTAAAAATAATAACATAAAAAAAGTATTCCTTGTAAATCTATCCCAAATTTAATTAAAATTTTAAATAAAATTCATAATAAATTCTTTAAAATATATTATTTAATAAAATAAAAAATTAACAAAAAATCCATTCCAACTTTTGGGATGGAATTGGCATGCAAATTCTTGTAGAGGAATCTATTCCAAGTTAAAAAATCTTAGTTAATAAAAGAATTCGACGCAAATATATCTCAAATTTAGGAGAAGTTTTGGAATAGAATCTTAAGAAAATTTTATTATTTAACGAAAAGTGAAAAAATTAATAATTTAATCAATGAATATTTCCAAATTTTAATTAATTTGCATCATTGATGTTCTAATTTTGTTTTTAATTGATCCAATAGAATAGTTAGTATAATTATTTTATTAATGATTTTTCTTTTTTTAAGTCATTCATAGAATACAAGTTAAATAAATAGATATATCTTTAATTTGATATTCATATATTTTAAATTAAGCAAACATCACAATGTGACATTATTTAAATACTTGACAAAATGTCAAATTATATCCAATGTGATTAAAATTTAATATATTTACTTTTTTTTTTAACTTTTATAGAAAATCTAACAATTAAATTATTAATTTGTAAAACTTATATACTTTACAAGTATATTTAGAAAATAAGCCGATTCGGTCCTTTAACTTTTATTGTTGACGATTTTGATCATTTTTCTTTTTTTTTCCCAACTTGTTAAGTCCCCCAACTATTATTTTTGTGCCGTTTTGGTCCTTTTATTAGGGTTTCGTTAGTTAAATGACGGTTTGACTAACATAATCCTAAAAAAATGACCAAAATTGAACAAAAATAATAGTTAGGGGACCTAAAAAGTTTTAAAAAATGAAAAGTGACTTAAACCTCCAAAACATAAAAGATAAGGGATTGAATCGACTAATTTTTTAATATATAAATGTGTGTGTGTGTGTGTGTGTGTGTGTGTGTGTAAGCAAATAATAAATAGTTACTTATATTATTTATTTTTTATAATTTTAATTAATAGCTACTCAATAATTAAATACACAAATTTAGAGTTAGCATATATATGTTCATATTTCTATTTCTTTCCCCAATTAATAGTGTTATGCGAAAATATTATATCCATCATTAATTCAAGTAGTGATTTCTCAATCATCACCAAAATACAACAATCCTTCCACAATCATACTCAAATAAATTCATTAATGCCATGCCAAATATATTTATATGCAAAAATACTCATACTATATGGTCCATATATTTTCCCATTTCTAGGGGAATTTAGGGTGGAGTGTCACAAATCCCGTCTCGCCCTGTATAATATATATATATATATATATATATATATATATATATATGTGTGTGTGTGTGTGTGTGTGTGCGTGTGTGTGTGTGTACCCTCTTAAACTAGATTTCTGATAATTTTTTACTTGTATTAATAAAAATATTTTTCTCAAAATTTGTTTGTGAAATTTTCTTTATATTTACGCACAATTTTATTAGAAAAGACCCATTGTGTTTAAGTAAATGGTTCATGTGGATGGAGGTCTTTCACAGTAAGGTATGAACCATGAGATACTTAACATATAAACTATTATTCTTAACCGGATGATGAGAATGGGAATCTCATCATGGCAAGGTTATTGTATTATGAATTTCAAATACGGAATGACTTACCTTTAGTTAATGAGTAGTATACTCATTTCATAGCACAAGTATATTTCAAATATGTAGAATAGGACCTATAATAGTGATTTTCAAAAGTTCTATGTGATAGAAACCCAAACTACTACTGCTACAGCGTAAATTTGTACTCTATAGCTTGAATATAAATTGATGGTCTGACTAAATTGAAAATGTATGTTTTGATATACTATAGTTGAGGTTATTGAGAAAGACTAACATACTTATATGTTGGGTATATGTGATTAGTTAAACAATACAGACTTGTACACGATAGTGCCTACACTATATCGCCCCTTGTGATTGTCCAAATGATCTAATTATCCAGGACTGTCCTGGGGAATATGACTTGAATATTGGCTTTAGGGTAACTCCCTTAAAAAGTTGAAATATTCCAAAAAGTCATAGATCATTAGAGTAGAAGTTTAAGGATGGTAAATGTCGTTTAGAGAGGTGTTAGTACACTCTTTTCTCTCTAAATAAACGGTGATGTGTAGAGAGGTATTTTAGTTATTTCACCTGTGGGTCGAAAACATAGCTAACACAGCATTGTCCTTGTGGTCAATATTTTTTTTATGGTGATATTAAAAAATATTTAAAATGCAAAATATAGCTATTTATATAGTAAGGGTATTTTGGTCATTTTAGTAGCCAAAGCGAAGCGTCTTTTTGGTTCTCAGAATAGCCCGTAAGTCCTAATATTTTAGATCGAGGAAATGGTTACAATGGAAAATGATTTTATTTTATTTATTTTTAGGATTGAAATAAAATAAATGGAATGAGAGAAATAAAATTTATTATCTAGTTTGATTAGTTAATTAATTATTTAGAACTTAAGCCCAAATTGAATAATTAGAAAAATTAACCTGGGCTTAAACTAGTTAATAAAAGGTTTAATAGTTATTTTAATTCATTTGAGCTCATTAATTATTTATTGAATTATTTCAATAAGCCCAGGAAATAAATAATTAATGATTATTATTTTTGGGCTCATTGAGTCCAAGAAAAAATAATAAATTATTTTGACCCAATAACTTGAACTAAAGGATTTTGATTATTCACGGTACAGAAGAGTTGGGGATTACCCCCAAACCTCTTCTGTTGATAACTTCCGGATATTTGAAATACCAAAACACCAAGGTTAGGTTATCTGGAATGTGAATAGGAGTTGTTGTGTAGAGAAAAACACAACATACAACACTGAAGAGAAAAATCCCAGGTCCCTATTCTCTCTCTCTCTCATTTTGCTCTTCTTCTCTTTTTTCCATCTTCTTGTCTTTGCTAACTAATAGTAAAGGATCAAGAAAGACCAGTCCTCGCCTAGGTTGTTTCACCAACATAGATAGGCTTTGGAATATTCTGAGAAGCGAAAAGCTTCGCGTACATGCCAAGAAGAAGCCGACGGATCGCTGGTTTCTCACCGGAATCGCCATCGAGACAGGTAGCTACTCTCGTGGTTAATGCCTCATCTTCTCAGCCAAAGCAGAAAAGGACACGTAAAGGTATTAATTTTAACCTTCTACTATGTTGTGTTCTTGTTTTTCTGGGTCTGGTTTCCTGCGTGCATAGTTCCTCTGTTTTTCGTTCATGCAAGTGGTATCAGAGCATTTGCTTTGAAAGACTTAGGATGATGTATGTTAGTTAATAAAACCTGGCAAGACTATTGATAATGAGATCCTTTGCTGTTTTGATATGGGTAGATTGTCTGTACACCTCACCGTTGAGATATAGGAGCCTCTGTAAAATTTTCTTTACTGTTTTATTTAGCTTCGTGTAAGCCTAATTTGAAACGGTATAGGCGGTTATAATATTTTTTGGTAAAAAAATGTAACAAGAAATGACCTTGGACGATTGAAAAGCATTAAAGAAGTGCTTAGTGAAAGTTGCAAAAAAATTTGTAGCGAAATCTTGAGAAAGAAGATGGGCTAAGCCAAGCCAATCTTTCAGTGTGAGGGGAGCCGAGGCAGCCAAGGCCAGTTGCGGCTTAAAGCCGTAGCTGAGCCCAAGCATATCTCGGGTCTAGGCACGCAGAAGCTGTTGCCTCACGAAAGCTGCTGCATTGGGTGCCCAAGTCACGGGCACTTGCCGGCAGACCATGGTCCGTGGGTTTTCCTATGGGCAATGATCAAGTGTAGCGGGTGCACTGAACCAGAGAATAGATATATATATATATATATATATATATATATATATATTTGTTTTTTATTTCATACCAAATGAAATTATTTTTATTGTAATAGTTAATATTTTTTAAATATTTTGCATGAAAATTAATAGTAAGAGATATTATGATTAAATAAGATCATTAATTAATTTAATTAATATGTTTAATTTTTTAATTTGGACATTTAAGATTAGAAATAGAAAAACATGAAAACATTTACAGTTTTCTAACATGCTAATTATTTTAAATCCTATGTGCATGTTTTCTCAAAGACCAAAGTCTTTGGGAAATTTTTATTTGACAAGGAAAAATATTTTTTTTAATTAAATGGTTATTTTAACTTAAACAAAAATTAATCTTTGGTTATTTTTCTTAAAAGTTTTTTATCCTTGACATAAAAAATATTATGGATTTAGAAAATTTTGTAAGTTAAAATGGAAAGCCATTTTAATTCATTTTAATAAAGAAAAAAATATTGTTGGCACATAAAGCCTTGGGATCAAAATCTCTAGGAATTTTTTAATTGAAAAGTTTTGAAATTATTAAGTTTTTTACTTAAATAAAATTAATCCATGAGAAAAGATTTCTCAAAGTGTATAAACATTGACATATAAATTTTTTATGAATTTAGACATTTTATTTTAAGTTAAAGGAGAATTTAATTAGAATTTTTCAAATAATATTTTTCTAAGAAAACCCTCATTTAAAAAACTAAGTGGGAGAAGGGTTTTGATAGCCCTACGACTTCCATCACGATCCTCATTAGAGATTGTGGGTCTCCTCATGTTATCCTGAGAATGAACCCGTATAGGATGGAGATACCACAAGGATTTAGAACTAATGGAATGATGTAATTAATAACCTGAGACACATATTATAATCGGTCAGCCCACGTTGGATGTTATAGTGCGAGGTATGTCCATAGAAAATGAGAAGAAACGGTCATCTCCTCGATGGAGTTATCTTCTACATTACCTAGAAGAAAATTAATTTGTGGTAGTTAACACACTTAATTTAGGAAATTATTAATCTTCCCAATAAGTTGTATCAGTTTTATTAAGAGCCAAATTAATCATGTTAAAGATAGTAGTAATGGGGTTAGCTATTATCCAAAGGCATAGGAAAACGGGAAAACACAGGGCACATAGTGGAAGCGAACATAAAAAAATTGAAAAAATAAGAACAGAGATTCCAGGGCAGGGCTGGCGCCGGCTCCGACTCCGGCTGCCCTAGCCGGTGCTGGTTGCACCCTGTCCCAATCCCGAGACTTTAAAAATTTTACCTCTCATTCTAGTTCTCAAAGGTGGCTGAACCGGAACGTGCGCAACTGAGGTAGGTGTGCTGATGGAAGCTTATGGTGTGATTCTTGCAAGCCTCTTACTCCTCCTTTGTATTATGTGAACGCCGAACTCTCGGTCTTTCAGTATATAGCCTGCCTAACTACCGTTTGGTGAACAACTAACAGGTTAGGAAATTTTTCTGGAGAGAGAGAGAGAGACGACTGGCCTTTTCCACAGAGAAGAAGCCGTCTCTTAGATTGTGTGTTCTGTCACAACGACGTTATTTCCAATCCTCCTATTTAACCTAAATAAAACCATAGGTTAAACTAGATTGGACCATAGGACTCTTAATTTGGCTTAATTAATTATTCTAATTAGAACCAACTTACTGGTCCAACAAATAATTAATTTTTCCAACCCAAATAAACCAGTCCAATTAAATAAATCTAAATCAGTTTAGTCCCAAGTTAATCCCTAAATATTCAAATTGGGCCAAAACTTTGAATAATTAATTAACACACTAAACTAATTTAATTAATTCTCTCTCTCCATGGACCTTTATTTTATTCTAACCCAATAATTAAATCAAGCTACTTAAATAAAATAAATTTTATTTAATTTAAGATCAATTCCTTAGCCCGTATTTAATTAGGACTCACGGTCTATATTAGGGACCAAAAGACATACTGCATTGGCTACTAAAATGACCAAAATACCCTTGTCATATAAATAACTGTATTTTGCATTTTAAATATTTTCTAATATCACCAAAAGGAAATATTGCCCCCAAGGACAGTGCTGCGTTAGTAAAGTCTCCGACCTACAGGTGTAATGACTAAAATATCCCTCTATACATCGCCGTACATTCAGAAAGGAAGAAGTGTACTAACACCTCTCTAAATGACATCTACCATCCTTAGACCTCTAGTCCAATAATCCATGACTTCCTGAATTGTTTCTGCTTTCCAAGGGAGCTACCCTAAAACAAACATCCAAATCATGTTTCCCAGGGCCCTGGATATTTAGATCATTCAGACAACCACAAGGGGCAATATAATATAGAAACTATCTTGTACAAGTCTGTCTTAGCTAACTAGTCACACATACCCAATATGCAAGTATATTGGCCTTACGATAGAACCTCAACTATAGCATATCAAAGCATATGCTTCCAACTTTGTCAGACCACCAACTCATACTCAAGTCGTAAAGTACTAGTCCACGCTGTAGCGGTAGTAGTCTAGATTTCTACCATATAGTACTTTTAGAAACCACTACTATAGGTCATGTTCTACGTATTCGAAATACGCTTATGTCATGAAGTGAGTGGACTACTTACTGGCTAAAGATAAGCCATTCTCCACTTAGAATTCACAACATAATAACCTAGACATGATGAGATTCTCATTCTCATTAATCGGTTAAGAACAAAAGTGTATGTGTTAAGTAACCCGTGATCCATACCTTACTGTGAAAGATCTCAATTCACATGGACCACTTACTTAAACACAATGGGTCTTTTCCAAACGTAATTGTGCACAAATAAAATTGTAAATTCACAAATAATTTCTGAAAATACATTCTTTTATTAAAATATTCAATTTTTTTTACATAAAAAACCTAGCCTAAGAGGGCATACATCCCTCTTAGACATCATTAGGTATCTCCATAATCTCAAAATTTTCCTCTAACTCTTCTAACCACTTGCTCGCCTTTAACGAATTTGTGGTTCTATCAAAAGTAAGCATCCTCGCCTTCTTTAGTCGTTCATAATGTGCTCTAGGCTCCAATGTCAGTCTCTGTTGCCTCTATTCCTGTTCTTGCTGCAATCTCTATTGTTCTTGCTGTACTTGTTGTTGATTTTGTATAACTTATGCCATCATGTTTAAAGTAGCTATTAATTCAGATGACATTGGCACAGGCGTAGCTATTAGTGTAACTTGCAGGGAAAGCCCAGTAAGTGGCATCGGCACATGTTGACTGGTTCCACCTATCGGTTTACGTAGTATTCTTCGTCTCCACTCAACCAGTGGCACGCTCATGTCATCCGATTTGCTATTAAGACCCTCACCATTATTTCCATGCCTTCCCTCACGTGCCATCTATCTCGCACCCATAATAAGTAATTATGTGATAATTAATATCATAAATAGATAAATATTTAAATAAATAAGTAGGTAGATAAAATAATTAAGGGGGGAAATTTTATCAAATAAATAAATAAAACTACTAATAATAAACCATAATAGTTAGACATAAAATTTCTGATATCCTATTCTATCTTAGGATTCATAGTAAATTACAACTTAATATTAAGGATCATGAACCTAGGTCTCTGATACCTCTAAATGTAACGCTCTGAATCCGGAACCCAAGTCTGTACCCAAAACGCTACACGGTAGCATCTCCAAAAAGACATTAAGCCTCTAACTTAAAGAAATCACTTTAATTAAAACTAATTACCTCCAAAGAAAAGAAAAATATATATATATCCTGAAATAAAATTTCATGAACAAAATATAAAACCTTTAATACAACCAATGTCTTGCTCAACCTTAACTCATGATTTACGAGAACCACACTGTCTAATCCACAATAATAATATTGAATAAAACTCCTAAAAGTCAATCAGTCTAAAAGCATAGTCTAATCCCATCCGTCTCTACAATTCTCTTCATATATCTTGATCAAAATCTATGAAACGTTAAATGGAGTGAGTTACACTAACCCAATAAGTAGTCCAAACATCTTCTTGGGAAAAACGGATGTTGCATATAATATATTTTCAATAAAACATATCAAATAGTACCTAAAAATTAGATGGAACCAAGTTTTTTTTTGTTTATATATATATATATATATATATATATATAGAGAGAGAGAGAGAGAGAGAGAGAGAGAGAGAGAGAGACACACACACACCACACACACACAATGATATAGGATTTAGTCTAATATTAAATAAAACAAAACTATCACCTAAATAATAATAATAATAATAATAATAATAATAATAATAATAATAATAATAATAATAATAATAATAATAATAATAATAATAATAAATAGAATAAAAGTATAATTCCATTCTAAGGTAAAACTAACTAGATTAATCTCATTTTAAAACAAAACAAGTTAGGCCAAAAAAATATACAAAGAAAATAATTTAAAATTTTTTAAATAATTAATGTCCATTGAAATGGCCCACATCATGTCCCAATCATTTGAAATCAATTGTCCCTACTTCAAAACCAAATTCCACAGAATGCTCTACGGTCAAACGTCCAAAACAAAACGATTTTGTTTTTTTTTTTTTGTGGGGACATTAGATGTCCCAATGTATAGCAACCGAAAAGCTGCAAATCTCCCTACGAAGCAATGAAATCAACAAAAGCTCACGCTCCTTTTCGTTTTCGGTTTTTTTTTCCTTTTTTTTTTCACAACATGATCATAATACAATGAAACCCAACAACAGCCAACAATGTTTTCCGTCTTTCTTTTTCCCTACTTTTCGTTTTTTTCTTTCTTTTTCAAGGGAAACGTGATCTACTACCTTCATAAACAAATTATCCAAATATAATAAATTAGAATTCAAAACAATTTAGTTCCATCTATTTATAAGATATATATTTTTATTTTTAGAACATATATGTATACATTACATACAGTACAGACACAACAGAATTCAATTTTTTTTTCCCCCCAACATCATGATCAAAACTAAAAGACTTAACATATCTTCATCACACAACATACAAATGCTCATGAATCTTAAATTAGGAGAGGGATCATTGATATCAATTATGACTATTTATTAAGGCTGTTCAATAAACGATCCGAACCGATTTTCTGAACCGAATCGAACCAAATATGAGTTCGGTTCGGTTTTCTAAGGTATACAGTTCGGTTTGGTTCGGTTCAAGCAAGGATTAAAAATTTCGGTTCGATTTTCGGTTTAGTTGAATTAAAATTCAACCGAACCAAAAAATCGAATTATGAATTATTAAAAAAATATTTGTTTTTGGAATAAATAAAAAGTTAAAACTAAAAACCCTAACTCCCTAACTTGCTCACTCATCACTATGCTCGTGCGACTGTGCCTACCTACTGCCTTTCCCTTTCAGTCCCGACTCCCGACTCCTTTTCCCTTTCCCTTTCCTTCTTCACTGCCAGAAAATTTTACCCGCTTGAATTTCCTCAAAACTTTTGCAGCTAAGAACTGTGGGTTGAATTCATACACCACTTTGGTGATCTGGTTCTCTTCAGGGGAATACTCAATGGTGTCCATATCTCTGGCCACTGTTTTCATTGCTATTGTCATGACAAGCTATTAAGAGGGGAACATTTGTTGGCCGAAGCTCTTGCTGGTTTGAAACTTGTGGTTTTTGTTAAAGTCCTCACTAGCTTCAAGCTGGATGGCTTGGCTAATGTTCTTGTCGGTTTATGCACAGAAACCGATGTAGCTTTGGAGGTACTGGAATTCTTTTTGCTGGAAATTTTACTATCAAACAAAGGTAATAGATTTCTGCAACTCACCTGGGATTGCTCTTTCCTTGCATCAGAACTGCTTGTGGACTTCATGTAATTTGGTGTGCTTTCTAATGTTTTGACTGGATATTTCTTCTGTGGAGAAGCAGCATCCGGTAGAGATACAGAAGGTGGAGGCTTTCCAGGTAGGGGAACTTGCCTTTTCAAACTCGGTGTACTCGAGCATTCAAAATCCGAACACTTCATTGATCTTGATTTCTTCAGTTTCTTTTTCATGTCAGCTCCTCTGTTCTTAGCTCCTCTGTCCTGGTGTTTCGAACACTCCTATGACTATATTGGTGGATTTGTGAATTGGAGTTGTTGACAGTATGGAAGTGTGTTAAGCATTGTGAACTTAGTTGGTCTTATTCTATTGATATGTTTAAATTTGTATTGAGTATAACTGCTTTGTTAACTGAATTGTGGTGGTGTTTGCCATTGTTAATCTGCTTGAGCTTTGAGTTGATTTGTTGAGATTGCTTTGTGGGTTAATAGAGGACTTGGGTGTCTTTTGTTGAACTGGAATTAAGTGATTTGAATTCTCTGTTGATTGATATTGGTTAATTGGTGTGATAGATTTGGTTAATTGATGTTGAGTTGCTCAATTCCATCTTTTTTTGTCCCAGCTCTTATCTGCTGTCTAAACTTCGGTTTAAACCGAAACAATTTCAATTCGATTGTTTCGGTTTTTTAAGATGTTCGGTTCAATTCAGTTGTTGTAAAAAAAAATAAAAAATTGAAAAAAAATCGAAATTTGAAACAAAAAACAGAACCGTACACCGAATGCACAGCCCTACTATTTATCTTGTCAGAAAGGCCAGACTTATATTTCTTATTGATTGAGAGGGATTTCAGTCACACAAATAAATTTTAAAACATATTCTTCCTTTCCTTCTTCTAACTCATGAGTCATTAAACACATAGCACACATAATGGTATTATCCAAAATCAGAATAAAATAACCAAACTCAATTTCCAAATTTATACAGAAAATATAAATTTCAGAATATTTCAAAAAATAGAAGATGCCGAAACCACTTACCTCAGAAGTCAAACTAATATATCTAATCCAAGCCAATTACTCAACGCATTCGCTCCCTAATATCAAACCACACAATACCAATATCAATCTAAGGAACTAACGCTCAATGAATCAATTAACCTTATTATCTAGAATTCCAGAAACAAAGAGAAAGAGAACCTCCTAATATTTACTCCTCAACCTCTACTAAATTAATAGTCGATATCCATAGAACTCACATTCACGATTAAAGTAAGTCGAAGCTTTTTTCCCTAGAGTCTAGAACCCTTGAATGATCGTTTTGGGCATCTGATAATAAAACCAAAGAATGTCGTTTAGATTAAGACGTAGGTGTAACTTTCAAAAATACTAAATAACAAACATATCCCTCAACTTAATTAAATCTCTCATGACTTCTAAAACCTATAGGCTATCTTATGGGTTATAATAAAAAAGAATCACATTATGGGTCGGTCATAATACAAGACCCATAATAAATTGGGTTGGGTATTTACAAAATTTGTAACTCCTTATAGGGGTTTAGGAAGGTTAGAAGACTCCAGAAGGGCGAACATGGACTATGCGTGGGAAATTGAGTATACGTTTGGGTCCTTGCTGTGGGAGAACTGGAACTTACTTTTAATTGTAATAGAATAGTTGTTTTGAAGGATATTTTATTTGTTCCTGGTTTTAGACAAAATTTGGCTTCAGTTGCAAAACCAATAAATTAAGGTTATTCTGTTACTTTCCATTCTGGTATTACTATCAGTAGAAATGGAGAAGTTATATGTACTGGGCACATGTATGAAAATCTATTTTTTATTAATTTTATTAACAATAAATTGAATAACGCTCAATCAGGATCTTTAAATAGGAAGAGAAAGACCAATATCAATGACTCATATCATTGACATCTAAGGTTGGGTCACATTAATTCAATTAGGACTTAGAGGTTAATCCATGATGGGCCTTTAGACTCATTAAGATTGGAAAGTTGGCCTCAGTGTAAATCATGTCTTATGTAAAAAATGACCAAAAGGTTCTTTACCCAAAAGGCAGATAGAGTCAAAGAAACATTGAGTCTTGTTCACACTAATGTGCGTGGTTCTTTGTCTACTCCAGTAAGAGGGTGGTTTGAGTACGTTATCACTTTCACATATAATTTTACAAGGTATGGTTATATTTATCTGATGAGACGTAAGTATGACTCTTTTGATAAATTTAAAGAGTTTAAGGCCGAAGTGGAGTGTCAAGCAGGTAAGCTAATCAAGACCTTATGATTGGATCGTGGTGGAGAATACCTCCTTAGTGAATTCAAGGACTACATGGCACATCGTGGGATAGTATCCCAACTCTCTAGGTTGGGGAAACCCCAGCAACATGAAGTAACTAAGAGAAGGAACATGACATTGATGGAAATGGTCCGAAACATGATGTCTCATGTTACTCTACTAATATCTTTTTGGAGATATGCTCTAGAAACAGTGGTATATATTCTGAACTTGGTGCCTTCCAAGTCAGTACCTAGGACTCCCTATGAGATGTGGATTGGGTATAAGCCAAATTTAAATCATTTCAATATATGGAGTTGTCCAACTTATGTATTGATCAAGAGAGACAAGTTATAACCAAAATCAAAATTATGCTATTTTGTAGGGTGTCCAAGAGATACAAAGGGTGGTTATTTTTATCATTCCAAGGAGCAAAAAGTACTTATGAGTACTAATGCTAAATACTTGGAGAATGAACAAAGTACATCTACTAAATATTCAACAAGGTTGAAACTCGAAGAGAAGTTATCTTCTGAATTAACTTCTCCTAACCTGATTATAGCATAAAAAGAGGTACAGTCTCAGAAGCCTATACAATTGGAGTCTCGTCGTAGTGGGAGGATATCTAGGGTTCCAAAAAGATAGATTGGAGAGACTTTTGACTTAGTTTCCGACCATTAGGAATAAGATCTCACTAGATACGAGGAAGTTATTGCTGATGCCAATGCAGACCTATGGCATAAAGCAATGAAAGCCGAGATTGAATTTATATATTTCAATCAGGTTTGAGATCTTGTAATTTCACCTGAAGGGATAAAACCCATTAGGTGTAAGTGAATTTATAAGAGGAAGAGGGGAGTAGATGAGAAGGTAGAAACCTTCAAAATTATGCTTGTGGTAAAAGGGTATACTCAGAAAGAAGGGATCGACTATGAAGAAATCTTTTCCCCAATACCCATGCTTAAGTCCATCCGTATCCTCTTTATCATCGCATGTCATTATAACTACGAGATATGATAAATGAATGTTAAGACGGCATTTTTAAATGGCCATCTTAGTGAAGACATCTATATGTCCTAACCAGAAGGCTTTATTACTAAAGGCCAAGAACATATGATTTGTAAGTTTAAGAAATCCATTTATGAACTTAAGCAGGCATTCAAAGTATGGAACATTCGTTTTGATTAGACTGTAAAGTCTTACAGTTTTATTTAAAACAAAGATGAACTATGTGTGTATTGAAAACTAGAAGGCATAAATATAGTTTTCCTCGTCCTGTATGTAGATGACATTCTACTCATTGGAAATGATGTAGGAACACTGTCATCTACTAAGGTTTGGCTATTTAGTCAATTTAGTATGAAGGACTCGAGTGAAACTAGTTACATTCTCAGAATAAAGCTTATTAAAAATAGGAAGTAGAGAATGTTAGATTTATCCCAAACTACATACATTGATAAGATGTTGACCAAGTACAACATGAACTCATATATGGGTTATCTTTTTCTTCAAATGACTGTCCAAAGTCTCAAGAAGAAAAATATAGGAAGAGTAGGATTCTCTATACTTCTGCTATGAGAAGTCACATGTATGTCATACTATGTATTAGGCCAGATATCTACTTTACCATAGGCTTAGTCAACAGATATCAGTCAAACCTAGGAGAGATTCATTGGCAGGCTATAGAGTATATTCTTAAATATCTTAAAGGTACGAGAGATTATATGCTGGTTTATAGGGCTGATGACTTAGTTCCTACAGGATACACGAATTCAGACTTCCAGACGGGATGAGAAAAAATCCACTAGTAGATATGTCTTCACCTTGTCTAAATGAGCCATTTCATAGATAAGTATCAATCAATCTTATATTGCTGACTCAACTATAGCAGCTGAGTATGTGACAACTTCAGAGGCATCCAAGGAAGCAGTTTGGTTCAAGAAGTTCCTTTTAGAACTTGTAGTCGTGCCATACATGGACAAATCGGTTGTGATGTATTGCGACAACACTGATGCAGCTTCACAATTTAAAGATTGTCCTTGGGGTCAATATTTCCTTATAGTGATATTAGAAAATATTTAAAATACAAAATACAGCTATTTATATAGTAATGGTATTTTGGTCATTTTAGTAGCCAATGCGATATGTCTTTTTGGTCATCAGAATAGCTCATAAGTTTTAATTATTTTAGGTCGAGGAAATGGTCACAATGAAATATGATTTTATTTTATTCAAGAAGTCTAATTTATTTTTTAGATTGGAATAAAATAAATGGAATGAGAGAAGTTAAATTTATTATCTAATTTGATTGGTTAATTAATTATTTAGGGCCTAAGCTCAGATTAAATAATTAAAAAATTAATCTGGATTTAGACTAGTTAATAAAAGACTTAATAATTATTTTAATTCATTTGGGCTCATTAATTATTTATTGAGTTATTTTAATAAGCTCAGAAAATAAATAATTAATGGTTATTATTTTTGGACTCATTAGGTTCAAGGAAAAATAATACATTATTTTGGTCAAATAGCTTAGACTAAGGGTTTTTATTATTCACAGTACAGAAGAGTGGGGAATTATCCAAACCTCTTCTGTTGATAATCTCCGGATATTTGAAATATCAAAACACCGAGGTTGGATTATTTGGGATGTGAATAAGAGTCGCTGTGTAGAGAAAAACACAACACACGACATTGAAGAAAAAAAACCCAGGTCTATGTTCTCTTTCTCTCTCGTTTTGCTCTTCTTCTCTCTTTTCCATCTTCTTGTCTTTGCTAACTAATAGTAAAGGATCAAGAAGGACCAATCCTCGTTTAGGTTGTTCCACCAACATAGATGGGCGGTGGAATATTCTGAGAAGCGAAAAACTTCGCATACATGCCAAGAAGAAGCCGACGGATCATTGGTTTCTCGCTGGAATCGTCGTCGAGACAGGTAGCTGCTCCCGTAGTTGATGTCTCATCTTCTCACCCAAATCAGAAAAGGACACATAAAGGTATTAGTTTTAACTTTCTGCTGTGCTGTGTTTTTGTTTTTCTGGGTCTTGTTTCGTGCGTGCATGGTTCTTCTGTTTTTCGTTCATGCAATATATACTCAAAATAAAAAAATATATAATTGGTATATAAGAAATAATATATATAAATAATAAAAGGTAATTATATTTATAAAATAATTGATTATAAAAATAATTTATATTTATAATAGTGTGTGTATTATATTATATTTATACATTATATAATATATATATATATATAATATCCCTATATATAAGAACATTTTTATGTAATAATATATATTTATATATAATTAGACCTTTTATTTTATATATATATATATATATATATATATATATATATATTACAACTTTCTATTTTATTTTTAACTTTAGTTCCAATTAAAAAATTTTAAACCCGCTTTCCTGTTGAGTCTCTACTTCCCCACTAGATTAGGATTAGAGATTATTTTGTCCTTGGCAGCCCCCCCTTCGTTGTGTCAAGGACAAGCTAGGGATGGGAGGAATAGGAAATGCGGTCGGCGGTGGTAGGGGATTTCTCATCTTTGGTCGGACCGTTGCCATTCCTAGTAGTGGAGATAGGAGTGTACTCAAGTCAAACCTTTATCAAGTTATTCGGGCTCGACTTATCAAACTTCGATTTCAAATTTTTAATTAAACTAAATTTTAACATTTAAATATTCAATTCAGAAGTTTACGAATATGTTCGATTATATATTTTATAACTAATTAATTATTTTAATAATATATAACAATATTAATATAAAATGTATATTTTTATTCGAATTTGAGCATGATTTTGAACTTTTGAATTCGTCAAATAATCAAAATTTGAATCGATATTCAAATTTAAAATATTTTTATCGATTTAAATCTTGATTTGAAGTTTGAATCGAACATGAATTCGAACTTAAGCATGCCACAAAAATATTGAATTCGACTCGATTATCTTAAAATCCGATTCGATTATCTCAAAGTCTGCCTCATCTCGACTTAAGTACATCTTTAAATGTAGATAAAACTCTTAAAAAGGGATAAAGAAGATAGAGGATCAATTGATAAGTTACTTGAATGTATATGACTATTAAAACTCATATATTATCCAATCAAGCTACTGCCTTATCAAATTAAAACTAGTATTTGGAGGTTTAAATAATACTGAGGAAGATAAAAAAGGAGCTCTCACCATTCTGTTCTCCTCTTTTACTTTTAAAGACGAGAATTACTTTGCACAAAAACATGAGATGTTAAAAAACTTGCACGAGTATTTAAAATATGTAAATTAGCAGGTTTCGTCCTTCAACATTTTTTTTTTAATTGGATTGATTTTTATTTTTTATTTTTAACTTTTTAGATCTTACATAAATATTTATACAAATTATTTGGTCCTTTTAACTCACTTCCAGCAAGTCAATACAGAGTCAATAGTTTATCTTCGATTTGGCAAAAATAATAGAGGGTATTTTCGATAATTCACTATATCCTCATTCGTTCGTTGGAGGTGATAAAATCCCCTGTGAGTTTGTGTACCGGTGTTACCTACGACCGCACCAGCATCAATCGAGGGTTGGACAACAGCAACAATACTAGTCGGGCCAGCATGCAAGTTCTTCAGACAAAAGATTTGGTGGCAAAGCATACTCTCCAACGCCTCATTCAGATCTGGTCTGACTCGGTCAAGACTCGACAACCTCTACCACCGTCTTCTGTTGAGTCAACCACCAATAACTCATTTTCTCATGGCGAAGTTAAAGCTCTAATTGAACACCTTAAGAGCAATCTCCTTGAAGATAAATTAATGTGTTTTGTGAAATAGTCAGATGAAAATAATAATATGCTCTCTGAAGCTGATTCGAAGGTGTTGTCGATCCTAGTTTCTAAATTTAATGCCGTTTTTGTGAACGTTCAAATGACGGAAAAATTTGTTCAGCTTCTTCATTTTTTTTTTTTTTTTTTGGCTAAGTGAGAACAATTTTAAAACAGGTATTAAATGGATAATGAGATTCATGATAGCGGAAAACAAAATCCTATTTCAAATTGAAATGGGTACCATACAACGTAGTAGAAAGAAAAATAAACATACAAAAATTTTACTTCTAATAGTCTTGTTACCATCCACTAATAACAAGAAAGATGAGTTGTACTGCGTGCAACATAAATTGTACGGTATAACTCATCAATGTATTTGGTTCACGGTCCATGTAAGAATTCCTCCTACTAACATGGTATGAATCCAAACACCACCGATCTTGTAAATAGCACGTTAGAAGATTATGGATATATTAACGATCTTGAGGCGTGCCTGAGAAAAAGGAGGGGCAAGGAGAAATGACCCATAGGTGAGTAAACAATAGCGATGATGATAGATATCGGTCGAAAGAAAAGACATGCTACAAAAAGAGTGAAGCGTAACAAAAAGTCTATAAAAAAAAAGATTTATGTAGTTTGAGCAACAAAAGGGGTAAGGGAAGAAGAAAAGTACAAAAAGATGGGAGTTTTGGCCATAGACAAAGCTATGGAGAGAACCAGAGTTTGGATTTGGCCAAGCTCCACAAGATTCAGCGAAGAAGACGACTTGGTTGGCAGAGAGGAAAGATCTAGAGAGAGGAAAAACAAATGGCCCCTAAATTGTTCTTCATCTCTTGTTGAAGAATTACAGACGTGACAATCCAATTATTGTTGTGGAGGAGAAATTTGTTGCATCAATGATCATGGTTCTACGTCAAGGAAAAAGGGAATCGAAGATTTTGGTTTCAATGATATTGAAGTTGTTTGCTGAGATGCGAGCTGAATACAAGTACTTGTTAAGTGAGAATGAGGATGTATATGCCGAGTTACTGAGATTAACGCTGAGTTCTGAGTGGGATTAGGAAGCCATGGAGAAACAGAGTGAGACTTGTACGTGGTGGTGCAATTGGTGTACTTACCAAGGAAGGCATCGTGTGGGGCAATGTTTTCAAAATCGAACCGGTTATTGAACCGGAAAAGTTACTAGTTTACGGTTTAATGGTCCAATCGTAATTAGACCGTAATTGAATCGGTAATATTATAATTTAAAAATTAAAAATATAATTATTTTTTTAAAAAAAATATCAATAATATAGTGTAATTTAAGTTTATAAAGATATAAATATTCAAATTCATGATTAAAAGTAATCATTTTTACTTTATAACTAACAATCTAACACATTAAAGTAGTTTATTGAATTACATGATTTAATTTACCCCCAAAAATTATAAAATTTGACTCATTTTTTTTTTTTTATAAATGACCGGTCCAACCAATCCTACCGGTCGGTTCACGATCCAACCAGTCCGACCGACCGGTCCAAATCGGTCTGAATGATCCTGTGCGATTTTTGAGTTGTCTGATTTATTAGATTGAACCGGACCAGTTGAAGGAACGATTCACGGTCCAATCGGTCCGATCGACCGGTCCGGTCCGGTCCCAAAAACAGTGGTGTGGGAGAGACTCGAGTGCTTCTTCGGTGGAGAAGGTGTTGAAGTTGCGGGAAATGGTTTCAAACTTGTAAAGATGGAAGAGCTGAGATTTGCGGGGATGAAAAGTGTGTTGGTGCAATTGTGAAAGAAAGTGTTAAGGTTTCAACAATGGCAGCAGACCATGCCGTCACAATATTTTCGGAATAATAACAGTGCAATATCAAAATTACTCTGTTATTTTTGTCAAGTCGATAAACTATTAAATCGGTATTGACTTGTAATTATATTGAAATAAATAATTAATTTATATAAAAATTTATATAAAATTTAAAAAATTAAAAATAAAGAAAAAAAATCAATTCAATTAAAAAATAAAAAATTTAATGACGAAACTTGTCAATTTATTTTTAAAATTAAAAAAGAAAATACCGTTAAATTTTGAATTTTTTTTTGTTCTGGGCCAAGATTTCATATGGGACAGGATCTTACATTAGGTTACATGGGCTTTAGTCAGACCAAAGTTTCTTTCTCTAAATGCCGGCCCCAAAAGAAAACCCTAGCTATAAGTTGAGCTATTCTGAGAGTGGTGCGGAGCTGCAGAAGGAAGAGGACGCTGTTGTTGGCTGGGAGAGAGAAGTGGAAAGATGCAGATATTCGTGAAAACTCTTACTGGCAAAACCATCACTCTCGAGGTTGAGTCGAGCGACACCATCGACAATGTCAAGGCCAAAATACAAGACAAGGAAGGTACAGAAACAGAGCTGAATTCTCATGTATAGTTGTCTATGTGTATGCATGTTTTTTTCCTTTGGCTGATTCAATCCTCTGTTATCATAGGGATTCCACCGGACCAGCAGAGATTGATTTTTGCTGGGAAGCAATTGGAGGATGGCCGAACCCTTGCCGACTATAACATCCAGAAAGGTTAATCATTTTCCATTCTGAAATTTTATTTGGGTCTATGATTCTTGTTTTTGGTGTTGTATATCGGTGATTTTTGCCTTAAAAATTTTATTACTTTGATTTTGAGCAATGCAGAATCGACTTTGCATCTGGTGCTGAGGCTTCGTGGTGGAATTATCGAGCCGTCTTTGATGGCCTTGGCTAGGAAGTACAATCAGGACAAGATGATTTGCCGCAAGTATGTCTGCCTGATATTTTGTCATTAATCTTTTGTTTATAATTGTTCATTTCTGTGTAGTTACTGTGCATTTCTTGTCCTTCGTCCTTCCTGCGGGGATTAGTCTGGTAACATTTCTTGAGGCTTCAAAATTTCACTAGGTTTCTGAAATGGGCGTCTGAAATCGGGCATCTATGAAATGTATGCTTGTTTGAATATGTACATGCATTGTGCTAATGAGTTCTAAGGTATAACTTTATTATCAGGCTATATAACATGGAAAAGACAAGATGTAACTACATGCGATAAAACGAAATGCAGATGGATCTGAGAAGTAAGATATGTGCTTTTCTGGCATTTGACTTGTTGCAAAATGCATCATAGGGAGATATAACACTCATGTTTTAGTAGAAAAGCAAAATATATCTTATTCACGGGAGACGAGGTGCCAAATATTCATCTCCAACGTGTAAAATAATTTTTGCCATTACCCCCAACTCCATTGCTGCCCCGTCCAACCTTGAAATAGAGAAACATATTATTACTGACCTGTAGTTGGTATTTGGTATTGTCTTGCGAAGACTGTTATGCTTTAGGGAGATTGTGTTGTGATAGAAGATTCAACCAGTATGGTTGCTTTTGTAGATATTATGGTGATTGTGCTTCTATGGAAGCTCTCTCCTCCTCCCCCCCTCCCTTTTTCTCTCTTCAGTAGTTGCACCGCAATGGTGCAGAGGAGGCAATTGTATTTTCCTTTGATAGTTTCCCTTCTTTACCCCTTTTTCATTTGGACTTTTTTCCTCCTTTTTTGTGTGTTTTGGAGGCTGGATTAGGCTATCCATCCCGCCTTGGGGATGTCCAACTTGTTTTCTTTGCATATCTCGACCTTCAATGTTGGAAATACTTGAGAATCTGGTCTTCTTATTTACTAAACTAATGAAACAACCTAGAGTCATAAGACAATTGTATTTAGTTTCCCTTCTTTACCTCTTTTTCATTCGGGCTATTTTCCTCTCTCTCTCTCTCTTTTGTGTATTTTGGAGGCTGGATTAGGCTATCCGTCCAGCTTTGGGGATGTCCAATTTGTTTTCTTTGCGTATCTCGACCTTCAATGTCGGAAATGACTTGAGAAACTGGTACCTCCTTATTTACTAAACTAATGAAACAACCTAGAGTCATATGAGTCAAGAATCTTTCTTTGTTGCATTAATTTTCACACTTGTTCTGAAACCACTTTCCCACCTGTCCCTCTGGCTTTGATCTCAACTTGGGTAACAATGGTAAAATTATGTTTTTTTCCATGTTGAAGTATGGCTATATCAGCTCATTATGCCATTTATATTATGGACCTGAGGTTAAGCTTTCTAAAAACTTCTAGGAAACATTTGAAGGTAAGGTTTTTGCCTTGCTGACTACTCTTCGGTGTGTTTTGAGAGACTATTGGATACTTAAGTAGTTGAAGCAATGATGGAGAATTGTGTTGTCATGTTTCAGTGAGATGAGAATTGTGCATGTTGATTATCTTGTGTATCTTCCACACTTTGATTAATTACTACTGGAATCATACACTTGCTGTAGGTGCTATGCTCGTCTGCATCCTCGAGCTGTAAACTGCAGGAAAAAGAAGTGTGGGCACAGCAATCAGGTCATTCTCTTTAAAGCACTAGCAATAACGTGCCTATAGCTTTTACCAGATTGTTATTTTAGTGATAATTATTTTGATGACTGATTGTCTTTCAATTATTTTGTATTGCAGTTGAGGGCAAAGAAGAAGATCAAGTAGACAAATATGTTCAAATTTGTAGTGGTTTCACCCCCCCCCCCCCCCCCTCCCCCAGAGATCAGAATGGTTATTTTGATATTACAGTTGTGAACCTCTTTTGTTTACATTGATGAACCAAAGTTATTTGGTGACCAAGTTATATCCAAATGGTTGATGGATACAATTATGCTAATGGTTTCTGCCCCTATTATTGCATCATTTATTTGTATTTTATACCTATGAAAGCTTTATGGCTTTCCTTTCAGTCATGTTGGCAAGCTTTGACGATGGTCATTTCATCACAGCCCAAGTTCCCTTGAGCTACTGTTACAGTTGGTTCGGTTCAAATCCTCCTTTCCAAATCCTTTTTGTTCAACATTTCCAACTTCTATTTTGAGAGAAGAGGGAAAATATTTTTGGCATTAGCTGGAGGTATAACGCTCAAGCTAGGTGATTCTGACGGACGCAGTTGAAGAACCAAGCAGTCTTTGAGTAAAAGGTTTTAGTTTCTTAAGATCGAATAGGCTGACGGGTAATGTCTTTTGTGAGAGGCAGAAAAGCAAATGGCCTTTTTTAGTCTAAGAGTGATTAATTTGGAATATTAAATTAGCCATTTTATTAACTAGTTGCTTGCACTTGTTCCCCAACAGTAATAGATTTTTTGGCCATTTCGAAATATATTTAACCTCCTCTTGTTGGAGGAGTTCTTTGAGGAGTAAATGTCAGTGTGGAAATTTTTTTTAACCTTAATAGGTAAAAAGTATAGTTTATCAACTCTCCTAGTGATTTGTCACGACTATAGGCTGTTAGATTGGTGCAATTCAATTTTCATGATTTGTCAATTATTTCAACGTTTAATTAAAAAAGCTCACAATAAGGTAGTGGTGTTATAAAATTAGGGTAGTGTTAAAATAAAATCTACACACTACACACTAAGAAAATTCTAACTATTCTTTGCATAAGAATTTCTCTTCAAACTTCTCTCTTTCTTTCTCTCACAATTCTTTCTCTAATTTTTCTTTCACTAATCTTTCTTTCACAAAAATAATGGTATATTATTACAAGCTTAGAGAATAACTCTATTTATAGAGCTCTAATTAGTGGAATACATCATGGCATACATCATCTTCCACTAATCTCAATTAGTGGTGTCTCCACTAAATGGTGGACATCCATAAAAATCTTCTATAATAATTCACATAAATCCATAATTAGCGGAGCCTCCACTAATTAAGAAAGATTCCAATAATTCATAACACTCCCCCTTGGATGTCCATCCATTACATAAAGAATATGCCTCGTTAAAACCGTACTAGATAAAAACCCAGTGGGAAAAAAATCTAGTGAAGGAAAAAGAGTACACTGTTCTATATGTCTGTTTATTACTCCCCCTGATGAGATGATTCCTTTAAATCTTTAAACCGACGCATACCGATTTTATATCTCAACTTCTCAAATGTTGCAGTCGGTAAAGTCTTCGTGAAAATATCTGCGAGGTTATCACATGACCGAATTTGTAGCACATCAATTTCACATTTCTTCTGGAGTTCATGAGTAAAGAAGAATTTTGGTGAAATATGTTTTGTCCGATCTCCTTTAATATATCCTCCTCGTAATTGAGCTATGCAAGCTGTATTGTCTTCATAAAGAGGAGTTGGAATATCTTTGATTGATGATAATCCACAACTTTCTCGGATATAATGAATCATGGATCTTAGCCATATACATTCTCGACTTGCTTCATGAATGGTATAATTTCAGCATGATTTGAAGAAGTAGCTGCTATAGATTGTTTCGTACAATGCCATGATATAACAGTATTTCCACATGTAAATAGATAGCCCGTTTGAGAACGTGCTTTATGTGGATCAGATAAATAACCAAAGATCTCGCATAACCTATCAATGTTGGACTGGTTTTATTTGAATAAAATAATCTGAAATCAATTGTACCTTGGAGATATCGAAGGACTTGTTTAATTCCATTCCAATGTCGTCGTGTTGGTGAAGAACTAAATCTTACTCATAAATTGACAGCAAAAGCAATATCAGGTCGTGTATTATTAGCAAGATATATCAATGCACCAATTGCACTGAGATATGGTACTTCGAGACCAAGGAGTTCTTCATCATTTTCTTGAGGTCGGAAAGAATCTTTATCCATATTTAATGATCGGACGATCATTGGAATACTCAATGGATGTGCTTTGTCCATGTAAAATCTTTTTAGCACTTTTGCTGTATATGTTGATTGATGAATAGATGTTCCACTCTCCAGATGTTCAATTTGTAAACCAAAGCAAAATTTGGTTTTACCAAAATCCTTAATTTCGATTTCTCTTTTTAAATAATCAATTGTTTCTTGGAGCTCTTCAAGAGTTCCAATAAGATTAATATCATCAACATATATAGCTAATATCACAAATTTAGAACCAGATTTCTTAATAAAAACACATGGACATACCTGGTCATTTTTAAATCCCGTTTTCAATAAATATTCACTAAGACGTGTGAACCACATGAGCCCAGATTGCTTCAGGTCATATAATGATTTCTGCAACTTGATGGAGTAATTTTCACGAGGATAATGTTTATATGCTTCAGGCATATGAAATCCTTCGGGGATTTTCATGTAAACATCATTTTCTAAATTTCCATACAAGTAAGCAGTGACAACATCTAATAGGCGCATATCTATCTTTTCATGTACTGCCAAACTGAAAAGATATCGGAGTGTAATAACATCAACAACAGGAAAATAAGTTTCATCATAATCAATACCTGGTCTTTGTGAAAAACCTTGGGCTACTAATTGCGCTTTATATCGAACGATTTTACTCTTCTCATTGCGCTTTCGCACAAATATCCATTTGTAGCTAACAGGTTTTACACCTTCTGGTGTTCGGACTGCAGGTTCGAAGACTTCACGTTGTGTCAGTGCATTTAACTCCGATTGAATCGCATATTTCCATTGCAGCCAATCTTTTCTATGCCGACATTCATCAACTGATATTGGTTCAGGATCATCATTATCTTGTGTAACATCAAGAGATATATTGTATGCAAATATATTATCAATAACAGTTTCTATCCGATTCCAACTTCTACCGGAAGTGGTTTAATTGATAGAAATTTCAGTGTTACTTTCATCAACTTCTGGTTCTTTGTCATTAGTTCTCTTTTGGTCTTTATCATTCTTTTCTTCAATATGATCTTTTGGATCATTTAATCCTCTTTTCTTTCGAGGATTTTTATCTTTAGAACCAAGAGGTCGGCCATGCTTCTGGCGTGTTTTTGACTCAGCAGCTATAGGTATAATATTTTGTTCTACTGGAACTTCAATTCGAATAGGAGCATTTATAGCTGGAATATGCGATTTTGTAACTCTTCTGGAGTCAACAAAAGCGTCTGGCATTTGATTTGCAATGCTTTGCAAATGAATTATCTTTTGAACTTCAAGTTCACATGCGCTTGTATGCGGATCAAGATAATTTAATGATGTTGTTCAATCACGATATTTCTTGTACTGTTTCCGTTCTCCCCCTAATATAGGGAATAATGATTTCACAAGAGAATAAGAAAAGAAATATAAGAAAATGATGACAAGCAGAAAATGCCAAGAAAAATATCTCCTTTTTTTTTTCACTCTTCCCGGTACCGACTTTTCCTCTTCCTCTCTTGTCTTTTCTTCTCCTCCGACCCTCTACCTACCATCTACCTCTTCTTCTTCCTCATACAGATATATATATATATATATATATATATATGTATGTATCGATATATATCTCGATCATCGATCATTAGGAAATATCAAAAACAAAAATCACAAAGCGAGATATGGAGACTCGTAATTCATTTGAGACATGGTCAAATTTTGACTCGGTTTCTGCAACAGATTTTGATGTATTTTCCTTTCCAAACCAACCGCTTCTGCCTAATTCGAACACAAAAGATTTTGATATGTTTTTCTTTCCAAACCAACCACTTCCTCCTAATTTCAGGTGAGATACCTTTGAGGGATTCCATTTGTTTTTAGTATGCTTGATAATGATATTAAACTCTCTTTTGGTTTGTTTTTTATGTAAATCAGTGGAAGTTTTGAACATACTGCTTTGGACCAAGTTGATCTGCCCCTACAAGAGACTGCTTTTGATACTGTTCCTCTTGATGCTATTCCTTTGAATGAGGATATGCTTGTGCATGATCCTTTCTACTATCTTTACTGATATTATTTTCTTTTTCTAGGAGAAATAATGAGTGGTCTTGGCAACGAAGTCGGAGTAAGTACTCATGAAATGCATAATATCGAAATTCAAGATATTATTGCAGACAAAATTCCAATCAAAAGCGCAGCCAAAGAACTGAATATTGGCATAACCCGTCTCAAGAAAAGATGTAGGGAGTTAGGAATTCGTCGATGGCCTCACAGGAAATTGGTGAGCTGTCTTCTGGCTTTAATAACGGTAGAGACTCGTGCTGATAACGTATTATAAAATTAGGGTAGTGTTAGAATAAAATCTACACACTAAGAAAATTCTAACTATTCTTTGCACAAGAATTTCTCTTCAAACTTCTCTCTTTCTTTCTCTCACAATTTTTTCTCTAATCTTTCTTTCACAAAAATAATGGTGTATTACAAGCTTAGAGAATAGCTCTATTTATAGAGCTCTAATTAGTGGAATACATCATGGCATACATCATCTTCCACTAATCTCAATTAGTGGTGTCTCCACTAAATGGTGGACATTCATAAAAATCTTCTATAATAATTCACATAAATCCATAATTAGTGGAGCCTCCACTAATTAAGAAAGATTCCAATAATTCATAACAAGTGCAAATAAAAACGAATACTTTTGCGAAGCAGAAATTCAAAATCACACCACAAAGTGACAAAACTCTCAAACATTTTAATATAATTCTAGTAAATCTGCATAGAAAGAAATATAATAATTCATTCCCCCCCTTATTGTTGCTTGAATAATTTTTATTCGAAAAAACTTTCCCTATAACAATACATTAGGCAAAGGGAAAAATTCACTTTACAATTCAAACAAATATATGATCAAATCCTATCCAATCTTGTTATTCAAAATTTATTTTGTTTGTAATCAATAATCAGTTTATTATTATAAAAATTATAACGAAAAGTAGTTGAAATTAACCAAAAAAAAAAAATGGTTAAACATGATATTACAAATTGAGAAATAAAAAAAGTCAGAATATAATTAGAGGGAAAATAAAATTTAAACAATAATATAAAATTTTGTATAATATCGAGTGATAAAAAATATATATAGTACTCGTTCCATCCTAAAAAGGATGTCAATCTAGCAAATGACATATACATTAATGAATTGTTAAAACTTATACAATTATAATAAAAAAAATTATTATATCCCTGAATAAAAGTAACTTTTATTAATTAGATTGAGAATACACCGTCAAATATTTATTGAGTAGTTGAAAAAAGAGTAAATTAGGAATATACGTAATAAATGCATACTTAATTTATAAAATTAATAAAAATTTTGTTATAATAAAAATAAAAAATTTTGACATCCTTTTCCTTTTCAAGGGAAGGGAATATATTTTTAGCGTAATAAAATTTATACAATTCGAAGGGTTAAATTTGGAAAAGGCCCAAAGTTTGTTGACCGAAAAGGCAATTTTCCAATTCATCTTGTGAACTGTGGCCGATAAATTTTCCATTCCGATCTCCGACACAAGTCCGTGAATTCAATTCTCAGTTGCTCCGTTTAGTATTGAAGAGCATGGAGTCATCACAGAACGCTGCCGGAACCCCTCTTAGCGGTGGGGGAAATGGAATGATACTTTCTCAGTCAACCGACGCCTCACCGGTTGATTCAACGGCAACCGCCTCCACACCCGCTGACGACTCTAAGCAAAATCTCAACCAAGTTATCAATTCTATACAGAAAAACCTCGGAATTCTCCACCAGCTTTACCTCACGGTCTCCTCCTTCAACGTCGCCTCCCAACTCCCCCTCCTCCAGCGCTTGTATGCTACTTACTCCCTCTTCCAGGTTTTTGATAAACTAGTTGCCTTAAAGTTACTTTCTCTAATAGTCTGCGGTTGTCCCCCCTCCAATTCAGGAATAATTTGGTGCTGGAGCTTGATAATATGTCAAAATTGGCTGAAAAATGCAATATTCAGGTTCCTATGGAAGTTCTCAAGTAAGTTTTTCTTCTTCAAATATCGTAAGACAATTTCTTGTTCTTTATAAAGTTCCCCTTTTTTTTCCGTTCTTCTTCACCTTTCGAAGACAATTTCTGTTTCTTTTATGAGGTACTCAAGAGGAGCCTAAAAATGCATCACTATGAAACTAAGATGCTTTGCCTCAGTTTTCTGTGTCTGGGTAATGAAATTGAGGTTTGATGATGAATTTGAATATGCAGTTTGATCGACGATGGGAAGAACCCGGATGAATTTACAAGGGATGTTTTGAATAGTTGCATAGCAAAAAATCAGATAACTAAAGGCAAAACTGACGCCTTCAAGGTTGGATTTTTTTTTCTTCATTTGCTATACGCCATTTTCTGACACTGATATTTTACCAGTCTATATGTCATGTTATGCTGAACTAAATTTCATTCCAGTAAGAGGTCCGTTTTACTTTTTCTTATTTTTCTCGGCTGGCACATTTGCCAATCCTGCTCTGAGAATCTCTCTGTTACATGACAGCCTTCCTTAAATAAAAATCTAAACATACTTTACTCACCTAAGGACTCAAATCATCATAAATTGTGGCTTCACTCTCATGATCATTTTCTGAAAGGAATTATTGGGTTGGTTTTCAGTTATACTCAACCCAAAATCATTAAGAAATGAGCAAGAAAAGCAGCTATTAGCGTAGAAAAATGTTACAATCAACTCATTTTAAGCAACTATGGGGAGGCCTCGTATAACTTCCATATGGAGCAAAATAGGGTAGAGCAGATTTTTTTATGCTTTTATAGTGGCTTCTTACTTCAAGTCGCTGCATTATTGACATCTTAAATGAGACAGACAAATTTTAGTATCTAAATACTGCAAAACAGCTTAATCTTATACCCTGCTGTCAAGCATTATATACCTTTTAAAGATGTTAGAGTAGGCATGATGACATTTTTGCAAAGGTTTAGTTTTTTGCTAGTTCAGAAAGGATTTTCAAAGGCTATTTTAGGAACTCTTTTTAAGCACAGGAAACTTATTGGACAATGAAATATTTTTGTTTTTCTTTCTCTCCAAGGAAATGTTCATCCACTACCAAAGGAAATCTCAATTCAGCCACCACCATCTAACATTACCTCTCCTTGATTGATGGATGAAAGAGGGAAAATCCTGGGACATCCAGAGCAAATTAACAAATTAAATTAATTGCCATGCTAATCGAACTTTTGGGAGACGCGCAACAGTGACGAGGCTGGTGGAAGTTTGGGCTGAGCTATGGTGGGGCTGACTAGGACTCCTGCTAGGAGGCTAACAATGGCTGAAAATAGTGAAAGGGAGAAGAGAGAGAAAGAGAAGGATGGGGGGGCGCTGGGGAGGCAGCAGATATAGTGGCAGTCTTGTCCCTGATAGCAGGGATTATATAAGGCAAAGGAAGAAGACAGAGGAGAGGGGAGGCTCCAGTGGTTGTGGTCTACACTGAGTGTTGGGAGAGGATAGATCAATCAGGGAAGAGAAGCAGCTGAGTGCTAGTGCTGGGCGCCTGGTGAGGTTGAGAGAGAAGGCGGAGGAGGCTGTACCTTGCTGATGTAGATGGTGGATAAGGTTAGGACAGGAAAAGCAAAGGGAAAGGAGCGGTGGTGAGAGGACAGAGGAAGAGAAGGCAGTTTGTTGTGTTCTCCACATATTCAACGGCATTTCTTTGACAGCATTTCCAATTGTTAATTTTCATTGAGATTTATGGCTATGAAATGTAATTATATTCATTGTTTCTGTTATATATACATGAAAAGAGGGAATACGGATGAATCATTTTCTTTTTCCTTTTTTTTTTTTTAATGGTATATATTGTGTTATCATCTTTTAGTTCTTGTTATTACAAATTATCAATATCTATGATATTAAATTCAACTTATGCTGTTATATTAAGTTAGCTTTATTGTATTGTTTTCGGGGGGGAAGCTCTGGTTATCTATCTATGGCTACAGCAGGGGGAGATGGTAGCTGGTATGGATAGGGCTTTTTGGGAGAGAAGTAGAAAAAGAAGAGAGAGGGGGAAAGTAGAGTGAAACAATAGAACAGAAAAGAAATGATGGTATGGTCTGTTTGGGTGAGCAAATTTTGAATAGAGTGCCCATATTTGCCACTATACTATTCGAAGGATGAAATATTTTGTTCCAAGCAACTATGGAACATGCTGCTGATTCTTACAATGCTTCATGTGAACTCATTCACACAGTTCCATTTTATGTACTCCAATGACAATGTTCTTGACCTCCTTTTTATTGTAGAGTTTGCGTGGGCATCTCTTAGAAGAACTTGAACATGCATTTCCTGATGAAGTGGAAGCTTACAGGAATATACGTGCAGCCTCTGCAGCTGTAAGTTACATTTGACTGGTAACACTTGCTATGATTCTCTATACCTGTTGATATACAGGTGATTGATTTTCTATTAGGATTATGTTAGATGCATTTTATCTGTTATTAATTCTTATCATTTGACATTTGATGTTTGAGGGCTAGTCACTTGTCCCGAGAGTTTATGGAAGGTGTCTTCCCCCCTCCTTGCTCCCTTTCTTCTCCATCAAGAATTTCTATTTATGTAAAACTCTTTGAGGATGAAGGAGCAACTAACTGGTTCTCTCTGGAATTCAGAGACTAGGCTTTATCTGAATGTGTTTTGAAATAATAGACAAAACATTTCTCGCTTGAAAGTTGTGTGATATGTTATAGGACTAATTGCATCTTGGCTGTGCGTCCTATACATGCCTTTGGGTATTTGTGATTAAAAACATGTATCATAATTAGTGGAAGACCTTAAAAGGGAATTAAGTCCTTGGTGACTACCTTGACGTCAAACCATCACAACCAAGAAATCATTCCCCTATTCTTTGGATTATTAATTTTAGGAGTTATTTTTTGGTGATTAAGCTTCAGGAGAAAGCTTTTAATAAATTTTCATGACTTTGTAAACCCTAACATCTTTTCATGTAATGCAGGAATCAAAACGTTTTGCACAAGCACAAAGCATGCTACCAAATGGAGATGTCAAGGTGAAGACTGAAATTTAAGGGCACAATATAGACTGTTAAGGAACTTCAAATGAACCTGATCATGCCACAATTAGTCCATGAAACAACTTCTGCTCTGGAAATATATAGTTCACATTTAGAATGTAATAGGAGTATGCCGGTCGTGTGTGTCTGCTTTTCTTTCTGGTTCCCCCTTTACTGAATTGATGAATAGTTAATAATGCTCGAATTATTTCATTATGGTTTTACCCTAGGATGCTGTAAAGTGATACAGGCAACACTATCCAATAATGACTATTTTTCTTAAATTTTTTAGTTGTGGATGACATGCGGTTAATAAAGTGCACTGTTATATTGACAGAGTCCCATACTAGGCTACCGTTTTAAGGACTAAATGTTTTGTGCTCTAGACATAAAATGGACATGTTTTTTGAATTGGCTATAAGGTGTGTGTATTGAACTTAAAAGACTACATCATTCTCTGGGAACCTCTTTTAATTGTAGCATGCCAACCACATGGCAATTGGCAATTATAATTGGGCTTATGATATCAATCAATCTGGTCGCCTTATGTACCCTGTTTTTTCTCTGTGCTTTTAGATATTGGACTCTGATGAATATAAGAATGTCATCAAATTGGATTATTGTGTTTCTGTGACGAAACTTTGAAAACAAACTCCACCGTGGACTGCAATTCATCGTTTCTATATGGACTATGTGCTTGAAAGGAAGTGAACGGTGGCACAAAAACATGTATGTGTTGATAAACATTTATATATGCACATGCGTCATATTGCATGTATGCCAGCCATGTGATGATTTTTTTGCCTTAGATGTGCATGCAACAGAAATTGATTTCTGTAGGGCAAAAGGCCGTTTATCCCTTGGGACTATGTACCCAGTGAAAATGCTTTCATTTTATTTCTACTAGGTCAATCCTTTTCCTGGCTAATGTATGTTCTTTCCTCTTCTTGTGTGAGCATCAAAACGTTTGCCTGCTGGTGATAATAATCATATCAAGAAGGCTATTTAGCCTAACAGGTAAAACTTATTTTCTTTCCGGCTACAGCTGAGGTAGTGCAATTTTGCTTAGTTTATTTAACTAATTACTGATTTGTGGTTGGAACAAATGGGAAAGGTGAAGGCAGTTTATCCGGTTTCTGAATAAGTTGTTCTTTGTTCACGACTGGGCCTCTCTTTGACCTTAGAATTTGTCCCATGTTAAAAAACACCTGAAAAATACAAAGATTACCATGAAAGTGATACATGCCAGGATTTTTTCCCTTCCTTTCATTCTTTTTGCTGTATGGTCTTATAATATAGAGCTGTATCTTGGACCATGATGCACGGGGTAGACATGCAGTAGGAAATGGGGTTGAAAGAAGGGGGGTAATGCCTTGCAGGGAATGCCTGCACTTCTTCACAGGGACTTATGCAATGATTTCAATTATTTTTGGAATGCTATTCTAGTTCCCATCCATGCTTCTTATCAGTCGTCCTGAATTCTTCATAGTAGCGGGGTTATCAGATCTTTACTAAATCAGTGGCATCCTCACCACCGGCCCTGAACTAGGTTTGAGACCACAGCTCACTTGGATAGTTGGTTCCTTCACTATTCTCCTTGACAATAGTTCAGAACTCCCACCACTGTGAATTACAACTGGAATTGTCTATAAGATTGTTGGGTTCAAAACTGCGTCCATTCTCAGGTGACGGCAACGAAGCATCAGCTAGTTGTGCCACTTCTTGAACGGTACTTTCTTGGCCCAGGTAATCAAGCTCATCATTTGTATCCCGGCACGTGCTCATGTAGAGTAGAGTGCTGGATGTTTGTAGTGGAGGGCCTGGCTTGTCATGAATTCCCTTCCTGATCTCCTCTTTTTCACACTCTTCAGAATCCATTTCGGTCAGCTCCCTTAATTTTTGCAACTGTTAATCAGGGAAATCATTTTTAGTCCCCCACTGAAACATATATACTGCCTAGTAGATATCTATTCGGTTTGGGAACTATATTTACCTGGATGAGTAGGGATTCATTCTCTTTCTTCAAAGATTCATACTTGGAGACGAGGTTATCATAGCTGCCTTTAAGTATATTGAATTCTCGCTCAATTTGCTTGGACTTCGATCTGGCTCTTTTATTCTGGAACCAAATGGCAACCTGGCGAGGCTGTAGCCCAAGATTGTTGGCCAGCTGCTGCTTTACACGTAACTCTGGTCTTGACTCTGTCTCAAAGATGGTCTCTAAAGACCTTACCTGTGAATCATCAAATCTTCTTTTGCTGTTATGCTTGCCGTTCCTAGTACTAGAGAATGAGTGCAGCCCTACCTCCATCTCATTTAAAGGGAACTGCACAGTCCACGTTGATGCTGTCGGAGGAGCTGCTGCTCCTGCCGCTGCTGCTGCTCTTTCAAACATATTCTTGATTCTATTGTGTGCAGTAGGTGAAGTCCGGCCCGTAGAGTCGGGAGTAAATTGCTTTTTTAGGTAGACGCTTTGAGAGCAGCGCAATCCAGAGGAAGACGTGTGTACTACATTATTTTGTGGGGCTCTGGCAGGTAATGATTGGGAAGTATATTAGTCGTCCAAATGGTCTTCATACTACTTACTCTATTGGCATGCCTTTTGCACCTTGTTAGACTAGTTCCTTTTTTATTTTGGGAGTGGCAGGGGTTATGAAGGCAGGGTGGCGAGGTGTCTTGCTACCTGGCTTGGCTTCTAGAAGGAACGGAACCATAAAAGAGATTAGTGAGATTTTGGGTTATGTCATCTGTAGTCTTGCCCAAGTTTTTCCTAGTGTGTAGTAAGTTCAATTCAGACCCTATTCGAGATTGTGGTTCTCGCAGATATGGCTTTAGGGGCATATGGAATCACATTCACAACTCCAGTCCACCTATTTATCGTACGATTGTGGTGTCTGAAATGTCTTGTAGAGTTATCATAATGTGGAGGAAATGGAAATTAGAGGATAAGATCATCTTTTACATGGTGTCTGGTGGCAACAGCGACGGAGGAAGGTGGAAATAATGGGGACAAAAGGCGGTGGGAGGAAAGTCTACGTAACTAAGGGTTAGGAGTAGACACGTTGTGTGAAATGATATGAATGGGGATGCGTCTGGACAAAGCCAAGGATTTTGGAGTCCCATCCGCAGCCTCCTTTAGTCCGAGTCAGCTGGTTCCTGGAGTTACGAGGTCTTTTGTCTTTTGGGATTTTTCAGGTTTTGCTGACATTTGGCCTTTGGCTTAACATCGTTGCTCCTGCGGGCTATATTTGTTTCCGGATTGAAGTCTCAAGGAATTGTATCTGTCTAGCAAAGAACAAACCTCCTGGGCGGTCCGAAAGGAGCAGTCGAATTGATTAAGTAGTTAGTGTAGAGATAGTAAAATTATGAGTTTGAATTTTACGTTTTAATTTTTTGTCAACTAAAATCACAAACTAAGTTTCTTTTGTAAACAATAATGATTATGGAAGAATACGAAATTTATACACATGTTGTTCCCTTTCGTTTAACAAATTGCATTATAAGGTTTATACCAATTCTGAAATCTTTAACAGCGTCGATTTTTCTTGAAATGGAGGGATAAGATAGGAGTAAAGAGAGAGTTTAAATTTTAATTGTTTAGATTAATTTTTTTTAAAGAAAAAAAAGAGAAAAGAATAGAGAAATTACATTCAATATAAAATTTTTAATTTTTTTCCTCGTTCAAAATAGGCAGAAATAAAGGGAGAGTAAATTTTATTAAATGAATTTTTAATAAACAAATTAAAATATTTATATATTATTATATTAAATTAATAAATAAAAATATAAATTTATATTATTAATTTTCTTTTACTCTTATCTCTAAATATTCATTTAATTTTTTTTACATCTAATTAAATATCATAAATAAATATGATCTTCTCTCTTCTTTACTCGTTTCTGTTGTTATCTTTTCCTTTCCCCCATTCCTAACAATTTTTAATATATGGGGGTGTCTATTTATTATTATTATTATTATTATTATTATTATTATTATTATTATTATTATTATTATTATTAACAAGAGAGTTAACAACAGTTATTCAAAGATGTGCACATGATTTATGTTTCAAGAGTAGAATTCTCAATACCAACTATCTTAACTAACTTAAAGGATAATTTTTAGATATTATTAAAGATACCCTTTGATTGAAGATTAATTTTTTATATTTAGAGAGGGTAAAAGTTAATTTTTTTTTTATAAGTAGTTTGAATTTGTATTCTCATACTTTTCAAGACGGAGGCGGCTATTATTTTGATCATTACTGTTTGATGGGATTGGTATTAGTGTATTCATAGAGTAAGCTTTGATAATCTCAAAGGATCTAAACCATTATTAGTCCTAAAGAATAATAAACTCAACCAAAGATTCATACTGAAACTTAGACTACCGTCAAGGATTGGGAATCAGCAGATGCTCATTGACTTCGTAGCCAGTAAAGGCATCAAATACTACAGAAGGGCAGCCCAGAATCCTGGCTTTAGAATGTTGTGGACTAATGAACCACAAGAGGTCTATTTAGAAACTTGGACTTCTACGAACGTGATCATCTGGGGACCCCTGTTGGGGCCATCCGAACTTGAATATTTCCAAGTCCAGTTCAAGCCCAGTGACATAATTAATCTTCAGTATTTATCTTCCACACATAGGATTTGTTTGATGTTGTTTTGAAGCAAAAGGCAGTAACCAGTGATTCAAAATACCTTTCAATAGGCAAAAGATCTATATTCAGTCTTTATTTGTATCTGCAAAGAGTTCAACAAAGTATATAGCTTTAAAAAAAAGTGTGGAGTAAGGGCAGAGCTAAGAGGTAAAGGCCAATCATTATAGGTTATTGGGATAAATTTCCCAACCAGTTAGCTATACAACTTCCAAAGTACCGGTGAACTTTCTGCTTGAATGCTGTAAAACTCTGTCCTTTCCTCCTCTCCAAATCATACAGCTGATAACAATTTGAAGAGTAAGCTTAGCCACTTGGTTGGAAAAGCTTTGCCATACGTAAAATTTCTGTTGCAACCTCTAAACAACTGAGACCAGGATTGCTTCTGCAAATCAAAGCCAGGTTCCTGTTATAAAAGGACATAGAAATAATAGAGATTAACTTTCAACGCCATCTTCACAGGAAAGATGGACATTGTCAACTTCCATATTCCATTACTGGACTAATCTATCTATCAAGTGCACAGAATCTTCCAAAAGCAAACCATGCACAGGACAGAATAAAAGCAAATCTGGGAACAAACCTTTAATTTAAAGCATGCAACATTGTACCGAGGTATAGCATCAGTAGTATCCCTAGCTAAGTGCATCAACAGGGCTTATAAAGATTAAAGGAAATGCTTCATTAAGTGAATCAAAATCTATCACTTGAGTTTGCCAAGATGGTTGATGTTGAAATTTCCACATTAACGTCCGGGTTTAAATCTTTTCTAGGATGGATATGAATCCTGTACGCGCACACCTTTAGATAGCGATTGTTGGTTCTTTTATTAATTAAAAAAAAATTTAAAAAAATGAATTGGAAGCCACCCACATCCTGTCATTAGTACTTTCTTGAAGAAGAAAGTAGATTTCCTGAATGATTTGAAGCTCAGCCAGTGTGCCAGCGCCATACAACACCTTTCACTATTTCAGCAACCATAGCCAGATCTCTGTTAAATGTCATGTTACTGAAACGCATAAGGAAAAAGTTTGGAAAGTAGTTAAAGGAAGCAACAGCTAATTAGGTCTGGATTTTTTTTTCCCTTTTTGGAAAGTAATTAAACTTATGGTGTGAGATGGTATAACCCTATATATTCTAAGTTAATTCTAAATAAGCTCTCCAAAAGTTGAAAAATATCTTGATCTTGGCACTCCAGAAAAGTTAGCTTTTAATTTCTCACTAACAAATGAAAATTTGCTTCAATCAACATTTGGGCACCCAAAATCAAATTCTGTTTTTTCTTTAAATACATTAAGGTGAAAATAGTCTTCAAGGGATGGAGCTCAAACTAACACCGTTGCACAATGTAATGAGGAACCAGGTAAAATTCCTCCTCGACTAACCTAGGCATACTATGGGAGCGAGCTTCGCCCTTCTAGATTTTATCCAGCAAGGATATCTTCAAAAGGCCTTGAAGGGGTTCTCTGAGTCCTCATATAAAAGAAAAAGAAAAATGTGAAAATATAAGGAGGGAATAGAGTACAATATCTAAGAAATCATGCACCTTACTACCTTTTAGGGTTTGATCAAGGCACATTTTGAGCGGGTGAAGTAAATTTGGAATGACTCAAACAAAAATTACATGGTAAAAGTTTGAAGGCTGCCAATATAAATTTATGATTATAGCGTGGAGGAATGCTGTCTTAGTTCTGTGTGAATAGAACCAAAAACACACAGTTTGATTCACAACAAGAATGAAAGTCGATGTGCCCCGACAACAGCTCACAATATTCTTTTAAAATAGCCAGAGTGAAACGAAATTCAAGGATTCCTTTGTTTGGGTCTGTATTTGTGTTTGTAGTTTCTTAACCAGAACGATATTCAAAGTTAGTCTCTACTTCAAAGTTTCTCCTTTGTTTTGTGTGAGAAGAATCTTCTCTCTTCAAAAGATTAAATCAAAACTAAACTTTGGGTGGCGAAAAAGCTTGCAGAAAGGGCAGCTCAGCTTTTCTACTTTTCAACTACTTCATGCACCTTTTGTTAACGTTATTGCCAAAATGATTAAGCATCCCAACAAGGGAAATGTTTAACAAATATTAAAGTTTCAGGTTTACATGTATGGTTGATGGTAAAGGTTACGAATTTTTTATATATATTTTTTGCTAAGTACAAATTTTTTATATTAGTAAAACGCTGCATTGCTTTGATCAAATAAAGCATGGAGAATGGGGCCATAATGGCCAAATAATCAGCCCTGTGGCACCAGGTATCTTCCATGATTGAAGAGACCAAAGCAAAAAGAGGAGGGAGACACACTGGACTAGGAGCGTAGACTAGCAAAAGCGAGGGGTGGTCTACTGTTCTTTCTCTCTCTCTCCCTTTTTCCCTCTGGTGTGGTGGATCAAAAATCAAGGCAAAGTTTTTGGTCGAGGAGTGGGGGTAGGTCAACCGCAGTGAAGTGGCAAGAAGATGAGGTCAAAAAGAGTTGCGGGTTCTTGTTTTTCCACATGGGTCAAGAGCAATTTATTTTGGTCCTTTATCTTTGGCAATGTGAATTGAATTGGGGTTTGAGGTCTTTACTGTTAATAGGCACTAACAGAATTGGAACTCAAACGTAACAAAGCCAGGATGGAGTAGTTCAGTGCAAGGTTACAATGTACAATTGAAACTGAGATCTGCTAGGAAAAAATTTGAAAAAAAAAACAGCACAGTAAGCGTAAAGAACTAAAATCACAGAACCAAATAGGAAAAGAATCGAGAAAAACACTCAATTTGTGTTGTGCATTTATAAGAAAGGAAAATGCTGTAGCATGTGACATGATGTATCTTCGGGATTCAAGGGAAAAGAAAGCTTGTTTTTTAGCACATCTTTATAACTTGGATATTTTTTCCTGCTTTGCATTTTTCCCTAGCTAAAAATTCCAAGAATGGAGACAAAAAAGGGAACTGGGAAATGACTGATGCATTTCTGTAGTCCTCTTCATTCTTTGATCATGATTTTTATTTTCCTTGCGTCTGTTACTGTTGGAAAAAACTTGCAGAAGCCAATCAAGAAACCCAAGCACAACGGGGAAGAGATATATCTAGCGGATGAGATTGCAAAAGAGCAGAGTGGTGGAAATGGTGGTGATAGCACCTGAGAATTTTCGGTGGACTGACGCCAGCTGATCAATTCTGGCTTATCTCAGTCTCAGAGCTTCTGTCTTCGGTTTGTTCGATGCTATCCCCCGCAAGCTTAGAAAATGAAGTAACGCACAGAACGAGGGTCCCCGTTTTCATGTTAAACATTTATTGCTGTATCCAAAGAAAATGCATACAATAATCAAAACAAATTTGAAAAACCATAATTACTTCAAAAGTTCCAATCAAAATCAACGTTGTTTTCTACCAATTAGTTCAATAAATCTTTGTGAGTCATACCTATGTGCTATACTAGATTGCTAGGATTGCAACCTTTTCATGGCTAGAGTCAATTTTAAGTTTACTAGGTGAAATTCTAGTATCGGCATCAACAAATTAGTCGTCCCCTATCTAGTGATGTATGTCCCATACAAAAGCATCACGAGGCTCCATTCGAGGGTTGCCTCTGCCTTTAAATAATTTGCTTATGACTTTGAGAAAAATAAGCTGATGGTGTGATTAGGTCAGGATGATTATCACATTCACTTTATCTTGAATTTGATGAAAAGTGGAAAAGGAAAGGAAAACGTAATCGTTTGTTTTTTATTTTATTTTAACTAATCATTAATTTTTTTTCCCATAAAGAATTATTATAAATTTAAAATATCTATTTATAAATAAAGTATATTTTTCTGTTCGAGATATCACAAATCACTTATTTTAACAAAATTCTAACATCAATAGAGTTTTAAGAGAAAATAATTGAATTACTCTTATATATTGCGTTGAAATTTAAAATAAATTAATATTATAATTAAATACGGTAATAATTGATAAGAGTATTAGTAAAATAAAATAATAAATAAATAGTTGATTTACAAAACCACAGACATCTTGAAGCCAAGAAAGTATATATATACCCTCTGTACATATTTTAAAATAATTGTTACTTTTACAAATTTTTTATATTTAAGTTATTTTGTGATATTAAGAATGTATTTATTGTTCTTTTAATTATGCTATTATAATTTATTACTCTATTATTAAATAATGCGAATTGATCTTTAAATTTCAAAACTATTCTAACAAGGTAATTCATTCTTTGGTTTTAAAAATTTTATAAATATATATAATTTTTGTAATAGTGACAATTATTTATAAAAAAAATACATTTAATTATTAGTATCGACATATACGAAACACTTGACTGACAATTTAGAGCTTGTAAAATACTTGTCCGGGTTCTTGCTTCAACAACTTACCTCATGTGAGGGGTTCCTTCTTCTTCCATACATTGCAATGCATGAGCTAAACAGGGACGATGACAGATGGTCGGGGTTGGGGTTTAGGGGGAGGGGCTGAGTCGTGGTCATTTCTGGAACCAACCCTGTAGCAGATGTAGGGTCGTGGTTTCTGTTGCTTTGCTTTTATGACTTTGTTTGTCCTTTTTCCGCACCCTTTTCCTTCTCCATCCTTTATTTATCATCTCTATCGCCTCTTCATTTTCACACAGAAAACATATCTCTTCATTCACTATTATCAGCAAGCTTTCATGATCTCTCTCCCTTGCTTTAATCCTCTTTCTTCCTTTTTCCTTTCCCTCCCCTTCTGAAATCTGGATCACAAGCCAGGATCAGGCCGAAGTGTAGGATGAGGAAGCTCTTTGTCTTTTGAGGGGAATGTTGTCTGGTGCGAGGCCACCAACTAGATCCATTCATGTTGAGATGTCCCATTAATTGGTCAATAGATCCGTCTGTAAGTGAGCATGGATCCTGTGTTAGTGTCGTCGGACCAGGCTTCATTCCCCCCAATTGTTGCTCCCTCACACCAAAGATGACGGCTTCAGGACCTTAAAGAAATTACAGATGCAAACAAATGGTAGGTTACGCTCCCTTTGTAAAGACTTTAGTTTAGTGTTTTCTTAAGTGGATTTTTCTTAGCAGATGAATATGGGATCTGGGTCGTTGGCGGAGGAGCAGATTGGGGTAATGATGAAAAATTTTTGACTCCTACTTTCTGCCACAGAAAATACAGAATCGGGTTATACTTTAATCATTACGATTTCTTTTTTCCCTAACTAGATGCTATCTCATGAGTCTGTGCTGGATTTCCTTTTGTCAGTTAACTCTATCGGAGGGCTGGTTTCTCATGATAGCTTCAAGAATCTGTCCTGTCCGTTTCTGCTCTTTATCTGATCTGCATGCCTTTTCTCCCAATTTGACTTTTTAAACATCATCATTACAATCTTGACACTTAGACATTCTCGTCTTACTCGACTATTTCAGTATTAGGGTTTCAGGACTCTGATGTACATACTTCAGATGTGTCCGAATCACATGTAGTGGAAGAAGAACTTCCATTAACAACACCTCGTCAATAGCGTTTTCAGAAACCTAAGGTAGATCTCTTTGTTTTATCGATATTCTCAGAAACTTCAAGAAATATTCCTCCTATTTGAGTTTCTTACTTTTGACTTTGTCTGTTTTACTGGATTTATTGATGCATCCCGACTCTTGAAGTTGTTCCTAGCCTTGGTTGCTCTTGTTTACTTTCTGGGGTTTTCTTCTCTGCATTTACAGATTTACTTACTCGGCATGAGCTGATTGATTAATCAAAATATCATTGCAAGTGCGTTTCTATTGGAGTTTAATAAGGTTTACTGCAGGTAATGTTCTTTGAACTTTCGTTTTCCTGTAGATTTAGGCAACATTCTCTTGCAATGATATATTTTCCATATCGGTTCTCTTTCTCTGGATATGAACAACTATTTAAGCGTCATCACTTTCAGATATGAATGTCATCTCATATTGGTATAAAGATTGGATCTTAACCCCTCGGAAGAACATGTTAAAAGCTAGTGTACGATAAACCATTGATTGAAGAAAAAGTGTATTGAAATAGTCTTCTAAGGCTTTCTTTGATGCAAGAATGTGTTTGAGAAGCAACTCTTGGCAGCAGGAATAATGCTGATCTCATGGGCCAGATTCCTGAAATCAGAGCTTTTGTATATTTCAAAAACATAGTTTCCACTGATTTGATAATCTGAAGACTGTTTGGTGCTGTTGAAGTCATGGAGGTCTTGTCATTCTTCAATGGATGTAATGTGTGCTTCCATGGATGTACTTAAGCATCTGGATTCGGAACATGACGAGCAAAATAATTGTATTAAACATAGTACTTCCAGTTTGAATGTTAAAGTTGGTCTGCGATATTCTTCTTAGTTTTCCCCGTTCTGATCTCCCCCACCCACCATATGTTGCTTCTCTACTCCTTAACCTTGAGCTTAGCTGATTTAAATGTAAAGTCAGGATCAGTTCTTGATGATGTAAGAAATTGTAGGTTTCTGCCATTGCAGCATGCACTAAAAATCACTTTGATTCACTTTTTCATATCAAAGATTAGTCATTGTATTGCAATAGAGTACAAGTCAACTCAAAGACAATGTTTGTTACGCTTCTGAGCTTAGTTTACGTGAGAAATTTTCACTACATAAATTTTACCGGGGTGAAACATTTTGCTTGGTGCAGCTTTTGGTAGACTTTGAAATGTTAGCTTCGCTGATGACGATGTATCTTGTCGATTTTATTGAAGCGCAGAGACAGTACAGAAAATAGAATAACAAAAGATGATTACAAAAAATAAAGAGAAGAATGGGGGGTTTGGTTTGGCAATCGTCACTGACCAGGCCGAACTCGACAATTTAGCCTGACAACCTGGCTTTGGTGGCATGGGTGAATCTATCCGGCCCTCATTGTGTCATCAATTTCTGAAGCTGAGGCATCATATGTATACATTTATTGCCTTCAATGCTCTCACCCTCTCTCTTTCCCGCACACACACAGTGGAGTCAACATCACCATAGTATCTATGCCATGGATCTTGCCTCTGCTTAACTGCAAACAGGAAAGCCATACATACACATATGTATATGTATATAGCATTTCTGTTCTTCATTTTCCAAAAATTTTCCGGGCAACTTTAGTGCAAAAACGTCTTCTTCATTTCTTGAATTAATATCAGAGCTCGCAACTGTTTTCTTATCTCGTTTTTAACGTTAACTAAGCATGTTTAATAGTATCGCTAAGAGATAAATACTAGTACCATATGTCTTTAGGTTGAGGACCTATGTGTTAACTTGCCCTGTCTGCCTCGGTTAGTGTCATTGATGAAAAACATTGGCCTTGAAAAGCTATAAAGCTGCCTCAAGACTAGAAATGCATTTCCGGGTGAGATTGTACTACTACTTTACTACGAGTAAGTAGCCTTTTGTTACTTCTTGATTTTCAATTCTTTTTTTTTTTCACAAAAATAAAAAAAATTAAAAAGAATTGTAACATCATCCTTGGATTTTTTTTAACTGACAATTCTATATTAATAAAAGAAATAAATCATTATCTGATCTTTAATTAAGGGAGAATTAAAACACTTGATTGTTAAGTAAATAAGAGTCCAATTTTTATAACTCTCTTAACCTTCGTGGGGATTCAATTCAACACACTTAAAATTTGAATTTTTATTTCAATAAAATAAAAAATTAAAATATTTTTTAAAATTTACTCTTTACCTTCTCAATTTTTTTTAATTCATCCCCAACTTCAAACTTCTGGTTCTGTCCCTGATTCAATTCTTGTTTCTATGAACTACCTTGGTTGCCCTCTTGTCCTTTCCGGCAACTTTGCTCACCTTCAATGCCTACAACTTAGGAAACAAGAGTCCTTGTTCTATCATTGCTACTATCATGTTACGAGAAGCTTTGCATTGAGGCGTTTGTAGTGACCCTGACACCGACCACGGCCCAGGTTATTTATTGGGCCTCATTCCGGAAAATAATGCCAAGGCCGACCTTAATATTTTTCTTAATTTTCCTATCCTTAATTTAATATTTCACAAAATTTTGGCATTTTACAATATTTGGGCCACCGGTCTTTCTTTTATTCTAAAGGCAGTTCGTGTTGGCGGGCCTAATATTCTAATGCGGTCAACCCGAATTGTTAATGCCCAAACAAGAACACAAAATTTTCGAACCATATTAGGGTCTCGGCTTAGCCTAAATTATAAGGCCCAGAATACAGGGAATGGTCTGTTCACTTACTGTAGTTATGGGCTGGACTCCATCATCGGATCTGCATTTCTAAAAGTAGCAGAAAAGAAGAAAAAAGGGGTGTGGATGGGCCCACAGTTTTTTATATTGATATACGGGCTCGAAGAGGTTGACATTTCGGCCCGGGATTGATGTTCTTTTGTTTGGAGTTCGGATCCATTAGAATTTCTTCATTTTTTATATTTTTAGGAAAATTGAAAGGTGTTCGTATATAATTTTTTTATAAAAAAAGGGTAAATTTGTTAGTTGGACTTTGTCTTTATAAATTATTAAATTTAGACAATTATACTACGTGGATTGTAAATTATACCTTTTTTTAGAATTTTTATAAAAATGTTCACAAAAAAATTTAACATTAAGTTATTACTTCTATTATTCAAATCTTCCGTGGATTTACGTGAAGTTCATAATAATGTAAGAAAAGATCTCTTTGAAAGGTCTCACAATATTAACTTAAAATTAATGAAGTATTTTGGTAATTAGATAACAAAATCTTTAATTTTTTTTTCAAATTGACATAATTAATTTGACTAATTAATTAGAAGATACAATATCTAGCAAATCTTTTCAGATTATATAGTTTATTAGTTATGTTATTTTAATAATTTTTTTTAATAAAAAGAAATTTATACGCGTACGATACTTTTAAATTCCTAACCTAACTATATATACGCTTTTGACTTTTATCACTAGATACAAGAACTTTATAGAGATTGAGGTATTTTCATGTTAAATGAAAAATCATAGTTAAAGGTATGTTTTTATTATTTTTACTACTAAATATATATTAATTTATGTTTATTAAGATTTTTCTTTCATTTAGTATCAAAGCCAATAGTAGCTGCTATATTGTTAAATATTTTGTTATATGTCTTAAATTGTATCGTTTTAAATTATGCTATCTTCTATTTTCTGAATTTTCATTATAAATATAATTTTAATTTTTTGTGCCATTGAGAATAGTATGACTAATTCTTATTTATATGATTAATTAGATTTGCATAAGTATTCCCCACTAATAATAGTTAATGGAAATTATGAATATTGCATTACGTTACATGTCTTCCTTTTCTGAACTTAATTGCCCATCCCTTTTTCCTTGTTTCCTTGGGTCTCCATTTGGGTTTGAAATCACTTGGATATAAGCTTGGCCCAAAATAGTTGGGCTTTTCGTGCAGGCCTAATGGCCCGGTAGCCCCAATACTTTTTTTTGGGATCTGCAACTCTGGGCCACGTGGTCTCTTAAAGTCAAAAAAGTAACCCTCCGGCACTTCATGATCCACTATAACTAAATTGGTCAATTTAGTTGGACAAATACCTTTCATTAAATAATAATCTCACGTCTATATACAAAATTTTGCTCGAAATTTTTATTACATATTTGAATAAATAAATTCTTTATTATCACATTAAATATTTAAGGCATTGAGACTTTCACTTTTCACTATTATAGTATTAATCATATACTTCAACTATGTAATATTAAAATTAAAATTTTAAATTTGTGTTTTTATCAAAATTTTATTTTAGAAATAAAATGGAGAAGAATTTTTATTTTTTTCCTCATATTAAAGCCGTTAAATACTTAAGCAATACTTTATTTTTAGTCAACATTTAGATTCATTAATTGTGTTAAGATACTATGCAATACCTTTATAAAATTTATTCATACTTGGAATATTGATTATTTTTGCATAATTTATTGACCTATTCAGATATTTTTAGATTATGTTCATACCAAAAGTTTTGATCATAGAAGGGAATTTAATGTTTCTAAACAAATTGATATTAACTGACATTTGGATAAGTTGATTATGTTTTTTTTTTATAAATTTTGTGATGTCAATAAATGAAATTTTTATTCATCATGTCATGTATTTAGGATTAGCCACAACATTCACATTTTTAAGAGGTGCTTTTCAAAACATTATTACATTAGGTATTTAAAATTAGTTACAAAATTCTAAGTATTTTAGCTTATTAATGATTTTAATCACATAATGTTTTAATGGATAATATTTGAAATATATATTAATTGTATATTTCATTTCATTGTACATAATATTTTTGTCAATATAAGGATTAGTTGATGAGGTAACACAAAGGAATATGTCATGTGTAACAGCCCACATTTTCATGTTGTAGTGGGTCTTATTTTCGTGGAATATCACCCCATCTAAACTCTCAAACAAGGGTCTTTATAATGGATCAATATTTAATACATAATAGAATCACACTAAAACTTCAAAATAAGAAATTTATTCATAGAAAAATCCCATAATAAATATATGGATTTCGAATCCTTCATACAATATTTTTAACTTACAATATATCGTATTGCTTATTTCTATACGATCACACTTCTGCTACGCACTCTGATCACCAACTTGTATAATATAACCTAAAAATATATAGGAAAACGTATGAGTGTAAAACACTCAGTTAATCCCTTGTGTACTAGTGTTTTTCCTTAGAAATTACATAAAAAGGTTTTATCTTATTTTTTACTGAAAAATCAACTTTTCAAAATATTGTAGTTGAAAACATCGACAATTGATGTCAAAAGAGGTCATGCACATTTAGAAATCATTGTTTACTGAAAACTGATGTCCCTTCAAAGAAAAACGAGACCCCATCCTAGAGCTGTCACAATGGGCCGAGCCCATGGGCTAGGCCCGGCCCACAAATAATATAGGATTGGATGGATTGTAATTTTTTAAGCTAATATTTCATCCAGGTCTATTTGGGCCGACCCACAAGGCCCATGGGTTGAGTGGGGCTGGGTTGGGTTTGGCCCATGGGCCATCTATTTTTTTTAAATCCCAAAATAAAAAAGTTAAATAAAATTACAAAAAAAAGAAAAAAAAAAAAGGAGTTTGAGAGTGAAAGATTTCTACCTACCAAAACGAATGGCCAATTGCTTTCTTTAGTATACTTATGTCATCTTCTTCTTTACCAAAATGCCTTATTATGTTATCATTATTATGTACTTCTATGGGATGCCTAACAACTCTTTTTTTTTCATTGCAACTGCAGGAAAAATATTCAATTCTCCAACTATTTACTCTCAATAATTAGCACCATATGTCACATCTTCTTAGCATATAGACTATCCATTTTATAGTTTAAGGATTAAATTTTCTCAATTACTCCATGTATTTTCAAATAATTGTCACATTATAAATATGAATAGGTCTTCTTATATATCTTTATTATTTTTTTATTTTTGATATTTTTATTGTTAAAATCATAAAAAATGAATCACAATGCCACATTCCTATAAAATATACGTAATATGCTAAGTTTATTTTCTGAGTTTTGAGGAATGAAATTTATTTCTTAAAATAGAAGTAATGAATTAAATGTTAATTTTTTATTTTTTTAAACGAGGAATATAATTACTTTCATATTTCAATAATCAAATGTAACCTAAGATTTGATTATAAAGTAGACAAGAATAGTGATTTTTGCTTAATTTGGGATTTTGGATAAGATTGTGTTGGAAAACATGGGATCCTTGAAAGGAATTGGATGCTTAAATTAATCACTCATCTTTTTATTCATATCTCTCTCACCTTGTGCTCGTCCAATTCTTTAGCCTTGGTCCACCGATTTTTGCTTCTTTTTCTTTGTTGCTTTTCTCTTTTTTTGAGCCACTGAATTGTTGAAGAGTGAAGACTATTAGCCAATTTCACTTTTGCCTTTTTCCACCCATGATAAAGTAAAAGTGAATACGCATATTCATCTTCCACCGAATTGCTTGTCCAATTCTTTAGCCTTTTTCCACCCACTTTCTCTCCAATCATCACCATCTTCATCTTCTTCTTCGCGGACTGATAAATTTTCTGGCCGTCTCTTTTCTACTCATATTTGAATATGCATTTCAACCATTATCAACTCTACAATTCGCATCGGTGAAGACATGGGTAGTAGAAAGGGTACCTGATAGCAAGAAAAAGAGTGAAGAGGGGACTGAATCAGAGGATGAATCTCCCTCCCTGCAGTTTGTGATGAAATTTTTTGAGCGTGGACTTGTACTGTGTTCTACATTCAGGTTTATTTTCACTTCGCATTCTGTTAGGTCGATAACGGGAATTTGAACTTTCATACAGAAGAGCTATAACTGGGTCATTTATTTATTTTTAATAAATGGTGGGAATAGTGCAATTAAATGGTATAATAAATTAGTCGAGTTATTATTAAATAGAGATAAAAGTCATTTAAATCTATTTGTGTTCTATAAAAGTTCAATTGTTTGATAATCCAATCAAGTTAGAGTACAAAATAAAATTTAAATAATAATATATTAAACTTGATCTTGTATATGAATTTAAAATAATTCGTGTATAATATGTGACTATTTCATGAAAAATATTCAAGTCTAACATAACCTTGAAATTAAAATAATAATTTGAATCAACTTGAATTTTTTGTGTTAACAATTGATCTCGAATGCCAATAATTGATATATGTTTCTTTTGATTAGGTGTAGTATTTTTAAATCAATTTATTTTCTGCTAATGTTATAATTGATAGATAAGTAGTGGATTGTCAAATAAGAGAGAATTGAAAGCATAAGGGACGTATATAGTCTATATACTCATACGGGGAAGGAATAAAGAGAGAATTTTTGTCTATATAGACTATATAGTCTCTACTGTCTATATAGTCTAAGTAGTGTAGTATTTTTATATCAATTTATTTTCTACTATTGTTATAATTGATGAATAAGTAGTGAATTGTCAAATAAGAGAGAATCGAAAGCATAAGTGTCACGCCCCGTGCTCGCGGACTGAGAGCGCGACTATGGGCTTGGCAGTACCCACGGTCAACTACTTGGCCGGCGTCCTTGCTGTACCAAAATGGATATCCCAAGTTGACAATAGGTACTTAGGCCCATTCTTATATACCATTCACACTTCTCATCCCAATCCCATGTGAGATTGGAATATCACATTAATGTCACGCCCCATGCTTGCGGACCTGAGAGCGTGACTATGGGTCTGGCAGCACCCAAGGTCAACTACTTGGCCGCCGTCCTCGCTGGGCCAAAATAGATATCCCAAGTTGACAATGGGTACTTAGGTCCATTCTTATATACTATTCACACTTCTCATCCCAATCCCATGTGGGATTGGGGTATCACATTCACCCTTCCTTTAGGCCCAAGCGTTCTCGCTGGGCCCATACTTATGGGCCAAACCTAGGACCAATCAGGTGGCATAGGATTCTAGAGGTGTGTGCACGGTGTGGCACTTAGTTCCCATACTGGGAGTTGGTTACCTGCTCTAATACCAAATGTCACGCTTCGTGCCTGCGGACCCAAGAGCGCGACTATGGGCCTGCCAACACCCACGGTCAACTACTTGGCCGCCTTCCTCGCTGGGTTAAAATGGATATCCCAAGTTGACAATGGATACTTAGGCCCATTCTTATATACCATTCACACTTCTCATCACAATCCCATGTGGGATTGGAGTATCATAATAAGGGATGTATATAATCTATATTATATATAGTCTATAAGGGATTTGTTTTTCCAAATAGGAAGGATTAAAGATAAAGCATCCAATCCTTTAGATGTTACATTCGGATGTCAATATACTACATTACTACTAACAGTTCATTAAAAAAAAAAATCCACAACAAATGGAATAGAAAGGACATTCGTGCAAATATCTTGGAATTTTTGGAGGTGTACGTCTCTATTGTGTGTGGTTATTTTATTACTGGATCCTCATGAGATTAAGGATGAATACTTGTAGTTGCTCTTTTTTAATATTTGCATTAGAAGAAGACAAACAGTTAGCAATTATGGACTTCAGATAATTTTCTTTCGCATCCTGCTCCTCCTCCTCTTCCTTCTCCTTTGGGTCAGAATCTAGACTAGTAGCAGCAGAATTAGTTGTGAAATTACTGTGAAATGAGTATTGAGATTTCATCATCCTTATGAATTTTTTCTTCTTATAATTAGCCTTGAAGCATGCCTGTCTCGGTCTCTATGTTTCGTCCTTCAATTGCGTATTAGGAATTTCTTTCATCAACTTCTTTTGACTTTCCAGCATCTCAATAGCTTCTGTCAACTTCTTCTCAGCTATATGTCCCATTTCTTCTTCATTTCACATCTCCTGCAAATTGGATTGATTTCTATATATTATCGATGGAGATATATTCATTCCAGTTGTTATTACTTATAAATCTTTCATAATTTCATACTAGCAAATATGAGACATAAGTTTACAAGTGTGTGAGAGAGAACCTTAACATTATTGATTAGGGTCTCCAAACTCATCAACTTCCTATGAGGCCATCGCGAATTCCCAACTCCTTACATATTTTCTTGAGAATGGTTAGGCTAACATTTAGTTCTTTGGTCGCCCTCTTGATTGGCATGTAAAAGTACTTCGACATAGTTGCTGTTGATAGTATCTTGGCACTATTGCCTTTCTCCTTTCTCTGCCTCCTAATCATCTTTTTCCATACAGGAATTTTGATATTAAATTCAAGATACATTTCATGATTCCTCACTCTGAATTCGTTACCAAGACCGCTCATTATTTCTCCTAGAAAAAGAAAAATAATCTCAGTAAAGGTAATGCCATTCAAAACTATGTTCTAATGTATGATAACCTTGAACCATGTTCTTGCTTTGTTCAAAATCCATTAGGGAGTATAAAAGATCATGCACAAGCATATCCTCTTTCAAACGAACAGCATCAAAAGTAGTCTCTTGAATAGGCAGATCAAATTTAAAATCCAAAGCAGCATGTCAAGAACTTCTACTAATTCATATCACAACAAACTAAAAGAGAGTTCAATTTCATTATCAAGCATATTTCTAGATGAATAGGATGGGTGAAAAGATTAAAAAAAAAAATCTCAAAAGTATCTCACCTAAAATCAAGAGGAAGTGGTTGATTTGGAAAGGAAAACACATCAAAATCATCTTCTTCAGAAACCAATTCAAAATTTAACCATATCTCAAATGAATTATGACTCCCCATCTCTGAGAAAGAGAATCGAAGAAGAAATCCCTTTCCCTTTCTGGTTTTTTTGAAGAAAGAGATATGTATATATAATTGTGCAAGGAAGAAGAGAGATAGTTTAATGTGAATGCGATTATAGACAGATAATTTTTTTGTGAAGGGGAAAAGACGATACTGGGAAAAGACAATGAGGAAGGAGAAAAGACAGTACCGAGAAGAGACAAGGAGGAAGGAGAAAAGACAGTACCAGAAAAAGTTAGGAAAAATAAGAGAGATTACTTTTTTATAATAGATTCCTTGGCATTTCCTACTTGTTATTATTTGTTCCTTCCTTTTTTAATTGTTGTTGTATGTTGATTTGCTAAATTTGTCTTTGTATATAGGTTGTTGAATTGTTGTGTAAAGGGAATGGATATTCAATCACACACTAGTGGTGGTGATGGTGATGAATGCCTGCATGTGGGTGAAAATATGAGATCTTCGAATGATAGTGAACCCTCTGAAATTGGTAATGAAGGACAACCTGCAAAAAGCGCTAAAAAAGATACTTCTAATGTATGTATATATTTTATCAAATTTGGTAAAAAGGATGATGGAATAGAAATGGCTATTTGCAATGGTTGTAAAATTGAATATAAAATTGGAACAAAACCAGGAGGTACAAACTATAGTACTTCACATTTAAAACGTCATTTGGAAAGTTGCAAGATGATTTCGTTTTCTAATCCACAACAAATGTTCATTGATTATGAAGGGAAAGCAAAGGCAAGAAAATATGATTCTAAAATGTCACGAGAAATGGTAGCTGAAGCCATAATTCAACATGATTTGCCATTTTCATTTGTTGAATATGAGAAGATTAGGGTTTGGGTTAAATATCTTAATCCAGAAGCAAATATATGGTCTAAGAATACTGCTGTGGGTGATGTTGAGAGAGTTCATTTCAGAGAGAAATAGAAGCTTAAAGCAGTCTGGGCTAAAATACCAAGTGGGATTTACTTGACATCTGATTTATGGATAGCATGCACTACAGAGGGTTATATTTACTTAACTGCTCACTTTGTTGCTGAGAATTGGAAGTTGTGTAGTAAAATTCTTAATTTTTGTCGCATGCTTTTTGCACACACGAGAGTGGACTTGGTTGCCATTGTGTTTGATTGCTTGAATGAATGGGGAATTGAAAGAAAAAATTTTTTCTCTTACTTTGGATAATACTTCCGCAAATGATTGCATGCAAGATATTTTGAAAGGTCATCTTTCTTTGCAAAATAGCTTGGTTTGTGATGGTGATTACTTTCATGTGCGTTGTTGTGCTCATATATTGAATCTCATTGTTTAAGAGGGTTTGAAAGTATCCCATAATATATTATATAAAATAAGAGAGCGTGTGGAATATGTAAAAGGATCCGATGGGAGAATTCAAAAGTTTCAAGAGTGTGTGCAACAAGCAAGCATTAATATAGGGGTTGGTTTGAGGTTGGATGTGTCAACTAGATGGAATTTAACGTATTTGATACTTGAATGTGCTATAAAATACAAAAAAGTATTTGCTACCCTCCTACTTGTTGATAGAGCTTATAAATATTGTCCAACAGATGAAGAATGGAGTAGGGGGTTCAAAATGTGTGAATTCTTGAAGCCATTTTATGATGTGACAAATTTGATATCCAGTACATCTTATCCCACTTTCAATTTGTATTTTATGCAAATTTGAAAAATTGAGTGTATCTTGAATGAAAATTTAAATAGTGAGGATGAGATAATTAAAGATATCGCTCAAAGAATGAAGAAAAAGTTTGATAAGTATTAGAAGGATTACAGTGAGGTGCTTGCTTTTGAAGCAATTTTTTATCCACGTATGAAGCTTGATTTCTTGTTGTATTACTACCAAACAATTGAAGCTTTCACTTCTCAATGAAAAGTTGAAAATATTAAGAGAAAATTATATAAACTCTATGATCACTATGCAAGTGAGTTTTCACCAAGTATTCCTCCTCCATTAAGTTTGCCTAGACAAAGTGGAGTTGGCAAACCAAGGACATCAAAATTTTTCACTGTGAGCTATCTTTGTAATACTTTAATTCCTTTATTAATCTTGATCTTGACCTTTTTGATGAAATGGAAGTCCTTAATTGGTGGAAGGATAATTCTAAGCGATTACCTTGTTTATCTATAATGGCACGTGATGTTTTAAGTATTCCAATTACAACAGTGGTATCAGAATCTTCTTTTAGTATTGATGGTCATGTTGTCACCAAATATAGAAATTCTATTCGCCATGATCGAGTTCAAATGGTTGTTTGCACAAAAAATTGGTTGCATGAATTTATTATAGATGATGATGGTAATATATAACAACTTTTTAAATTTATTTAACTAGTTAATAATTGGTAAGTATAATACTAATAATATTCTTATTTCTTATTGTGATTTGTGATTATTAGATGAACAATCCGACCTTGAAACAGTCATGTCAAAAATATCATCGTCAACAATAGATTCAAATAAAATTATTGAAGAAATCTTATATGATTGAAGAATGTGTATCTTTTTGGCAAGCAGAATGAGCAATATTTTTAGCCTTTTATTGCCTTTTTATTAAATTGCGAAACAAATGTTGATTTTTATCTATGATGCTTCTAAATTTGAACTTTTAAATTGGATTACTGTATTTGTATATTTGGGAGTTATGCACTTTAATATGTGATTTGTGATGTTTAATTTCGGACTTATTAAAATTGAAAATTTATGTAGAATTATGTGTGTAAAGTATAATAAATAAAATATACTTAATTTATTATTTGATATTTATATTTTATTTTAAGTTATAATTTAATTTATTATATAATTTATATTTGTACCAAAGTTAGAAAGTCAGAATTAAAGATTGAAAAATATAAATATAGTATGAAATTTTATTTTTTTTAAATATTATTTATATATAAATGAGCCCATGGGTTAAGAAGGGCTAGGGTGGGCTAAAGGTTTGACAGCCCATAAAAAAAATGGGTTGGCCCGTCCCGGCCCATATTTTTGTCAGCCCACATGGGCTGGGCCGGGTTGGCCCATTTTGACAGCTCTACCTCATCCCGTCTATAAAATTTTACCACAATGGCCCACATAGGAGTTACATTCCTATCATCTTTAATTGTCACAACGGCCCACATAGGATTTACAATCTTGTAGTCTTCAATTTGTTACAATGATCCGTATAGGATTTACAATCCTATCGTCTTGAATTGCCACAATGGTTTGCATAGGATTTACAATCCTATTGTTTTTAATTTGTCACAATGACCCGCATAGGATTTACAATTTTATCATCTTGAATTGTCAAAATGGTCCATATGTCCCATGCCCCTCCTCCGTTTTCATTTTGAGAAAACGTGTTGCTAGCTAAGGATGACTAAATATCAAATACCGACACCCTGTGAAGAAAGAAACCATAGCCGGAGTTGGCCACCAACCAGACAACGTTCTCAAAAAATTAATATAAGTGCAAAGTCCCTCTTGAGTACTCAAGGATCACACGGGATAAAAGCCAAGAGATCATCACAATGTCTCAACATAACTTAATACTTTTCCAAAACCAAATCTTTTTTTGCATAATATTTTCTTCCCAAAATATAAACTCATTTCCAAATATAAGGAAATCATTTTTGGGGCCAAAATATTATTTTCTAAATATTCGTCATATTCCTTGTAATAATTTCCAAAGTTCATTGAATATAGAAAGTAACGTGTCTTTCATATAATGCACTGGATACTTTGAAAGCTATTGGACAAATATCATAAATTTTCACATCATTTAGTAAGAAAGCATCCATATCATGAACGTATTCTTTTGAAATCATACTCGATCATATTTCTTAAAATCACTGAAGAAAAATGCGTATATGCAATATTATAAAAAACACTAGCTAAAAATGGTATTTTTAAAGTAATGAGACTCACATCGTATAACGCTATCACTTAGTTATTTATCATCCTTTTTCACAAAGTCCTTGTGGTAGACATATCTTTTGAGTGATAATTCTAAGCTTGAAAAAGATCTAGCTTACTTTCTTCTTTTTCACCTCTCTTCCCACGGCTTTCTCTCTCTCTTTTCTTCTTCTTTTTCTTTCCTTCTTTCGTTTTCTCTTTCTCTCTTCTCGATTTTATTCCTATCTCTTCCTTTTCTTTCTTTCTTTTCTTCCTTTTTTGGTCTTCCTCTCCTTCTTGACTGAAACTCTTTCTTCTTCTCTCTTATGCTTTGGTCCTCCCCTTCTCCTCTATTTATAGATGTTTTAGGAAGCTTATGGAGGAAGCTTTATAAGAAGTTTATGTAAGGGCTTATGTAAGAATCTTATGCAAGAGCTTATGTAATAATCTTATAGAAACTTAAAGAAAGCTTAGGTGACAATCTCTAGAATGTCTTGAAAGATGACTCAATATCTCTAGAACATAGTGGAAGCTTATTGAATGTCTTAGAAAAGTATAGAACATTATGGAAAATGAAATAGTCACTTGACTTTCCTTTAGTCAAACATTGTGGGATACGTTTATAAAATTAAAATAATAATTTAAAAAATATCTTAGGATGATTAAATGAAAGTGGGTTACCTCATAATTTATAATGGCCTAGTCATTATAAATAGAATAGTGTAGAAACTTATAAATTTTTATGGAAATAAATAGAATAATATAGAATATTTTAGAAACTTAATTATAGAACATGGTGGAAGTTTGTGGAATATTATAGAAGATATAAATTAACATTTAATAATAGAATTAATATAATAAATATCTAAACTTTATAAATGTTGTGGGCTCCACATATAAAAATATCAAAAACTTTATTAAAGGTTGTGGGCCCTATGTCTAATGTAAAATAGGTTTCTTAACCGAGTTAAATTTCTCTTTTTATTACAAAATAAGTTACTTAACCAAATTGAATTTCTTTTCGTATTATAAAATATAATATCTCTTATCATATATAATAAAACATAATATTTCTTATAAAATATAATTTATATAAAATATTCAGTTCATAAATCATGACTTTTTTGTATAAGGAAAATAATTTTATAAAATTTAAGAAATTTCTCATATGATATTCAAAAGTTCACAAAGATAGAAAAAATATCTCCTATCTTAAGACTGCTTACGGACGGGATGTTAGATCATGTGCTTAAGAATAGCCACAAAATCTTAAATATTTGGTATATTATAATCAAATTCAACCACATTAAGTTAATTGGTTAAATAATAATTTGTATTAAGGATTTTTAATTATAAAAAGTTTAATGATTAATTATCAAAATAAATATTGTGCACTTCTTTTGTTGTGTGTTTATACAAATATTAATTTGTCAATATTAAGTCAAGTGCATTATTTATATAAACATTCTTGAATATTATTATAATAAATTATTTATATCATGTGCTTCAGAGTAGCAACTGTTGGAGTTATGTCCTAGAACCAATTCATTGGTACAATATATTCTGCATATTTATTTAATAAAGACATTCTTTATCTTTCAATTTCCTTATTTTATATGTATGTGTATAAAACTAATAGATAAAATTCCTAACACAAAGTACAGTTTAAAAAATCATGATAAAGATTATAATATGAAATTCCTATTATATTATGTAGTGCTTGTATTAAACTATCCCTAGTCATAATATTAATGAGATAAGATATCATTAATACACCAAGACTAGTACATGTTATACTTCTTAATTAAATCAAGCGATGATTTTCACATCCGTGGGTATTGCGATACTCAAAATTAACACGTGAATACTTGTTACATGAACAAGTATATTGGATGACCTAACTATGAAATAATCACATGGATAACTTTTTAGTACTAATGATAGAATCTTATTATAGGAAATGTGCAAGTATCCTTAGATTTGAGATCTTCAAGATACTTTGTTTACTGAGCGTTTTACTTTAATTCTAATCTTTGGAGTCTCATAGGAACCGCCTATAGGAAGGATATTGGGTACAACGTAAAGTAAACGAAAGTAGTTGAGAGATCAATAAAGGATTCATCACTCTTAATAGTAGGGGCATATATCTTACGCCCACTTGTAAAAAATCATTACTCAAGAAGTCCTTAACCAAGGCAATTATGTGTTGAAATTTGTTCTAAAATGATAGATATGTTGAGTAATGGATTCCGAAATGAATACTAATAAATTTGAGTTAGAATTAATAATATTCTAGAGGGAGTTGACTCTAATTTCATACTCTAAATCGAATGTGATATAATATGATGAAATGAGTTTATTGTATTAATATTTTACTATTAAAAGATTCATACCAAGTTACTTAACTTTCTGAACTTTTGGGTAGTCATAATACATTTCTAGATGTCGTTTGTGATCTGCTAAATATAAATTTATTAATTGTAGAATTAATAAATTAATCTTAATAAGTTAATTCTAATTATTAATGATTATTAATTTTATAATTATTAGAATTAATTTATATTTTGCTACCAATTGACTAGAAAACCTAATAGGTCACACACAATAGAGAAATTGGTATTCAAGATATTATATGATAATGTTATGGGATTAATTTGTAAGAAGAAATAAATTTATGGGTAAATTATGAGTAATTATAATTGCTAGGTCAAATTGTGATTATTGAAAACTTATGGACTTAATTGCAATTTTAAAATCCAAAACCCATTACACTTGTGAAATGTGCTTCACCACAGGCGGTAGAATTAATCTATACATATTTAGATATATAGAATAGCTGCACAGGGGTTTATTGAAAACCATACAAAAGCCTTTTCTTGTTTTTTTTGTAAACAAATTAATCCCACAGCCGTCACAAAAATTAAATCCACTAGCATTGGTTCTTGGCATATGATTGAGTATTATTCCTTGTGTGGATACTGTTGAAGATATTTTTACACTTAAATTTTAGTGGCACACGACTTGGACAATTTCCAGAGGAATTTCACATCGAGAAAATTTTAAAAATTGCATTTTTCAAGTAATGAAAAATTTTCTCCTCTCTCTTAACCTATTTAATTACATATAAGTAATCTTATTGTGTAGATTTTATTTTATTTTTTCGCTTTGCATTTGTGATATTGCATGATCGAAATCCAACCGTCATAACATCATAAGTATTTGATATATAATACAACAATAAAATTTTCAATCATGTAAAGTTAAGTGATTGAATAATGACACTTAGAATATTGCAATTAATTCAGCAATAATAACTCCACCTCATGGGAAAGGTATTACTGTAATGAGATTAATTGAAATGGGATGGTAAGCTCGATTTTGGAGAATTATCCTATGTACACAGATATAGATGGTTTGTTTGGATTATCTTAGTTTATCAATCTTATTTTAAAGTATTTGTTAGAATTATGCCCTATAACCAATTCATTTGTACAATATATTTTGTATATTTATTTAATAAAAAGCATTATTTATCTTTTACTTTTTTTTATTTTATAAGTATATATGTATAAACCTAATAGATAAACTAAGCCCCAAGTACAAAGTATAGTGTTAAGAAAATTATGATAGAAATTATGATATGAGATTCTTACTACACTATGTAGTGCTTGTACTTAAACTATCCTTAGTTATAGTATTAATGAAATGAAACATCATTAATGCACCAACACTAACACATGTTAAACTTCTTAATTAGATCAAGTGGTGGTTCTTATATTCATGAATAGTGCGATACATAAAGTTAACATATGGATGCTTGTTATATAAAATTTCATTATAGCAAAAGTACAAATATCCCTAAATTTGAGATTTACAAGGCATTTTGTATGCTAAATATTTTACTTTGATTCCTATCATTGGAATCTCTTTGAGAGGCCTATATGGAGGATATTAGGTACAATATGAAGTATACAAAGTAGTTGAGAAGATCAACAAATGATTCATTACTCCTAATAGTAGGAGAGTATATTTCACTACCATTTGTAGAGAATCATTACTCAAAAAGTCCTTAACTAAGATAATTATGTATTGAAAATAGTTTCAAATAATACACAAGTTGAGTAATGAATTTTGGAATAAGTACAAATAAATTTGGGTTAAAATTAATAATATTATAGAAAGAATTGACACTAATTTCATACTCTAAATTGAATGAGATATATGATGATGAAAGGAGTTTATTGCACTTATATTTTGCTATTGAAAGGTTCATATAAAGTCACTTGATTTTCTAGATTTTTTGGTGGTTATGATGCATTGTTAGATGCCATTCTTGATCTGCATAAAAGGATAATTTGCTTTTTAATTGACATTAATTGTTTTAACAATTGAAGTGTTACGATTCATAGTGTTAGTGCGTTTTATCATTGGCTATTATGTTTTTTCCTTTATTGGTAATTGGAAAATCTTTGTTTTATATTTCAATACTATTTGTGACATATTTTTCATGAATTAGAAAATTTTGGGAATAATATAACAAATTTTGGATATTTATGCAAATAAAGGACGCGTTATGTGTTTTGTTTCCTTACTTTATAAAATTTGAATCATTGATTGATATTTCATTTTAAATTCTCTTCTTATATGCAGTAAGAATTTCATGCACTTTTTTTACTTACACATAAAGATAAATGATCAACTATATAATACATGTTACTATGTGTCTTTTAGAAAAGAGAGATTAAAAAATATTATGCATAATATATATATATATATATATATATATATATATATATTATTTCTATCTCATGATAAAAGAAATATTTCAAAAAAGGTAGACTATTCCAATCAGGAAAAATATCCATATAACACTATGATGTTTTATATGAAATAATTTTGGAATCCGAATGCTATAAGGAAATTTATCAATGATATTTGATCCATTACCAAATATTCCCCCATGACTAAATTGAGAGGATTTGATAACATATGATTAGTTCATTTTATAATGTAATCTACTATACCAATTTATGCAAGATTTTTGGAAAGACAAGTTATTTTTCTTTATTAAAGTATCTATTGAGAATTTGAGTACGTATGAAAAAGTGAGAGATTGAGGCTCAATTCGACTATTTTCAAATAAATTTTGAAATTTTATTCTTTGTATCATTATTTTTCAAAATCCTATTTCAAAGTAAAATTTTAATTTTATTCTCCAATTTGAATTCGAAAACAGGGATAAAATAATTGAGCAATATCTACACACACATATTTACTATTCAATTATACAAACGAAAGTAATTAGTATAGAGTATTTTATTATCATTAGAAACTCATTCAATTTTGACATATATATAAGGGAAATATCTCTATAAAGATTACTAAAAATAAGTAAAGAAATCTTTCAAGTTTTTATTTTTTTTTCAATTTTAGTAATTATTTGGATTGCATGAAATAAAAAAAAAATCCATAAAGAGTTTTTTGAGAATGCTAAAACAGTTCCAACTCAATTGAGATTATAAGTGTTTTGAATCCTTCTATTTGTTATGTAAATAGTAATAGATATATTTTCTTATTTATTGAAGCCTATTTATAATAAAGTCTTCTCTTATCTTTGCTTGATAAAATTAAAGTACTTGATACTTTATGTTTTCTTTTATATAAAGTGGAGAAAAAAAGAAGAAGAAGGAATTAAGATTTGTAGGGATATTTAATAACTTAGTATGTCCCTTACCATGTTAAATTCCTATAAAATGAGATATTCATAATACCAAATCTACCATAAAGGAAAATTGGTGATATTGAAAAAGGAATTGTATTTGGGGATAATTTTAGTAGTGATGTAAATTATCTTCACTAGTGAAAATGTCTTAAGATAACTATTCATGTATTAAATGAGATTTCATTAGAGATTTTCTTTGATAACATTAATGTATCGAAATCATATTTTAGAAATATACATATATGACAAGTTTCCAATTAAGGTGGGGATTTAAAATTTTTACTCCATGAGATTGAAAAAAAGATAATAACTAAGTAGTTGTTTATAGAGACTTTGTTGTTAGCTCCAAAGAATTTAAATTCATTATACTTCATGATCCTAGAAATTAGAAATCTGAATTGGTTAGGAACATAAAGAAAATAGGAGTGATTGGTCTCAAGTATTAAAAGTTTATGATTATGTGAACTTTTAATGCATTTACATATTGAAATTTTGATTGCTCCTAAGAATAAACCTTATATAGTAAGTTAAGAGCAATTAAAAATTGCAACTATTATTGCTTGAGAAATCACATCAACAATACCTATTTTGTTTCTCCTATTAATTGATGATTTTCTAAAACAGTGGAAGTTAGATATTTTTTATAGTTTTAGAATTTAACTGCTTCTAGTGATTGTATACCTTTCATGTTCTAACGTTGATGATAGTATATAGATGATTCGATTATATTTTATAGGTCATAAATAAATAAAACTCCATGTTTTATTTGGTATGATACTGAAAGATATGAATAAATCCCTAGTTAAAGTAAAGTATAAATTTTATTCAATCACTAGAATAAACCTCCATTACTTTGTGCTAATATATCTTCTAGACCAATGTGGCTTATCTAGTATTATTGAATAATAAAATTAGACTTATTGTCACATATATGATTAGTTTTTTATCTTCGCAAGATATTGAAATTCTACATATGACAAAAGTTGTCTTACTTCTATTAATGATATAATATTTAAGGTTTTAAAATATTGTTTATTTATTTCATCTTGAAATATATCATTGATCATGTATATACCTTAAGGTTAGTGGAAGTGAATAACGGTTTATATCTTCGTATGTAGATGATTTTACTTGCAACGTTTATAGAATAATGCACGAGATAATTGTACAGTTTATATATCTTTAAAATTTCAAATGAATGGTCTTGTAGTCTCTTGCATCACTTATATAGACCTTTATAAAGATAAATTGTAAAATATATCTAATTTATTTCATGAGACCCAAGTTATGAAAATTTTGTCAAATGAAACACTATCTATTTTTACACTATCCATTTTTGTCGTATACAAACTTATTATACATTTGCTAAAAGCTTATTATGTATTTACTAGTGCATTAAAATAAAAGTTAATCCAATAATATGCTAAGAAAGTTTCACTGACATTTTGTTTATATTTGGTTTAAAGTTTGTTGATTTAACTTTCAACCAAATCAATATTATGTGATTTCATTGCATGATTCTTCTATATGAAAAATTGATTTTGAAGTTGAAAAAGTAAATCGGCATAAGGTTTCTTGGTCAATTAAAAGATTGTGAGTATTGAGTATATGGATATTGAGTTCGAATTTTAGATTGCCAACTAATTTGTTTTTTCACTATTCAACTCATATATGGAACTCATTAGTATATAAAGAATGTTATACTAATAGTGATTTAATTTTGGACATTTTAGCAATTTTTTGCTTACATGACTGTGTATATTTAGTTCATTTACAAAATTGTGATCTACAATGGATCTATAAATTTGGACTGGAATAACTTAATTATTTTAAATTTATTCATAAAGTTTTACATGTTTGATTAGAAAGTACCATACACAGTAATACATAGACGGTAGTGTTTTTGTTTAAAAATATAATTGTTATGATTTTTATAGTTGTACATTCTACTTATGTGATTGTTACATAACCAAATTATTATTCAAGTGACTCACATAAAGTTTATAACCATAATATTGATGTTATCACCTCTAAGTATTATCTAAAATAATATATAGTCCAGTGGAAGAATGTAAGAATTGATTTCTTTGAGATTCTATATGTAATCCTACGTTATTAATCTAAGTTAATTAGGTAATTAGCTATCTTCAAAATCTCTTCAGATTAGGTAATTTATTAATTATGTTGCATTATTAAAAATTTCTTTGATAGAATGAAATCCGTATGCAGATGCTCTTAAATCTCTAACCTAATTATATATATACTTGTGATTTCTATTAGTCAAGCGTTATTCTAATAAGTTAAAAGATCCAAAGAAATTTTTTTTATTATAAATATAATAAGATGTAACTCGTGTTAATTGAGATACTGATCGAAGGATTCAATAAAAGATGATGTATTTCATTATTATTTGAATAATTATGACTAAAAATATACTTTTATTATTTCTGATATAAGATATATGAATTTATGTTTATTAAAAATTTTCTCTTAAATATTGCTAAATGTTGGTTAAAATTTGAGGTTGTTGCAAATTTTAGACATTCTATGAAAGATTTCAATAGTTAAAATAATAACTTAGTATCAAAATTATTTGATGAACATTCTCCATTTAAAATGACTTCTGACATAACATATGCAAAGATCATTATTGAAGGCCCTTAGATTGGAGAGAACCAGTCTTCATCAATGAGAAAAAACAACTTATCATGAATTGGCAAAATTAAATAATCATCTAAATAGGCTGCATTCCATCAATCCAGCGTCTGTCTATCCCTTTTTTTTTTTTTTATCGGTTTTGTTTGTGCACTATTTTGTACGACGGCTTATTTACAGCCACCGAACACGACACCACCAGATTTTCCTCCTCTCCTATACGGGTAATGGACGGGGTACTATGGATAATGAGTACTATTTCTGATGTTTGTGATGAAAGGAATGGCATTATTCCACCCCCAACACCTCTCCCCGCTCCACGCGGCCCCAAAAAAAGAAAAAGAAACTTCAAATTTTGTTGATCACTTGACTAGCAGCTTGAGACAGTGTGGGGGAGGGTGTAGTTTGTGGTGCACCAGTTTTTGGGTTAGTTTCCATTTGCTCATCATCTTACGTATTAGGTTTGGATTGGAACTTTACCAATCTCAAATTTGTCTTCACTTCATTGGATTAAGACCTAGCACGGAGGTCCCAAGAATTGACCTTGCATGTCCTCCTATGTTAAGCTGTATCGTACCAAACCAATGAACACCACGCATGCCCGAGGAGAATTTCTACAACTCTTTTGTGGTCTCACATTATTTTGTGGTCTCACATTATTTATTAGCCTCACTACCATATATGGCCACTGATTATCTCTCAAATTTAACGTTTTTGAAGCATTCTGGTCAGAATTTGCATTGACATTCTGGAAACGTGAGGACAGAAATAAATGGGGCATATGGATTGAGAAAGCAATACTGGAATTTTTCTTGAATAATTCTCAGAGAAGACAAAGTACTATGCAAATAATGCAAGAGTTTTGAGAGAAGTTGAACCACAAGTTGCAAAATGCCACTATTAAAGTTTGTTTTACTCTAACGATAGATTGGTGTATATCTCAATACAATAAGATCTAATTTGACGGCATCTTATGCTAATGAAGTTAAACCCTGGAGTATTTATCAATATCTATAGAATATATGACAGTCTAATATGAAATTTTTAAGAATTATTTGTGTTGTTATAACCGATTATTTGTATTATTGTACAATGAGGTCCAATTATTTGTATTGTTGCTGCTAATCTTGTAACGACACCAAAAAAAAAAAAAAAAAATCAATATAAGAGTTGATGGACAAGAGGAAAAGGTACAAGATAGAGTTAGATGATTAATTTTTGTGAGGATTTAAAGCCGTGACTCTCTAATTAACTCTCAACTTTTATTTTATTTTTCTAATTATACCTCTTACTCAAAAACTTAAAATTATGACTATTATTGCTCATTTAGATAAAATTACAACTATTAGTGAATAAATTTTAATAAAAACTTTTGTGAACAGTACAATTATTTTATGATTTTTAATGTTAATATAAAATATATATTCATTGTGAATTATAGACATTATATAATCACTTTTTTTTTCAATTACTTTTGAATAGTTACAAATTGATATTATATTATTTTCTAAAACTTTTTGACAAATAAATGTTCACAAAAGGGGAGAAAAATGAAAGAAGAATTATTAAACAAAAATGTGAAAGCTGAAATAAGTTGGTATGCACTACATACAGAATAATTATCTTGTAACTAAGAAAATATAAATCCTAACCTTGTCACGACACTAAAAAAAATCAATATCAAATTTGATGGTCAAGAGGAAAAGGTAAAAGATAGAGTTAGATAATAATTTTCTTTCTGTCAAGATTTAAAGTTGTGACTCGAGATCGAGATATATATATATATATATATATAGTGTATGTGTGTGCCTGTGCGCATGCATTGAGAGTTTATTTTGATCATAAATTATTTAGATATTAAAATTAAGTGTTTATTTTTTAAGCATGAAAAGATTTTGTTTATAATTTAATTTAAAATTAAATTAAATAATTTATTTTGATAAAAATATTTTGATTTTATTGTGCATTTAACATAAAGTTACAACTATTAATAAATGGATTTTAATGAAAACTTTTATAAATAGTTATAATTACTTTATAATTTTATATTATTTTAATATAAAATATATATTCACTGTGAATTGCAAATTTATATAGTTACCCCTTTTAATAGATTTTCAATAACTTTTGAATAGTTACAAACTGATATTATATTATTTTATAAAACTTTAAAAAATAAATATTCGCAGAAAGGGGAGAAAAATGAAAGAAGAATATATAAACAAAAAGGTGAAAGCTGAAATAAGATGGTAATGCACTAAATATAGAATAATTAGCTTGTAAATAAGAAAATATAGATGCTAATCTTGTCACGACACACAGGAAAAAAAAAAAATCAATATAGGAGTTGATGGTCTAGAGGAAAAGGTCCAATATAGAGTGATGATTAATTTTTGGCAAAATTGAAGATTGTGACTCCTCTCTCTCTCTCTCTCTCTCTCTCTCTCTCTCTCTCTCTCTCTCACACACAAATATATATATATATATATATATATATATATATATTCTTCCCTCTTAAATTATCTATCTACTTTAACTGATTACGTAAAAATTAAGAAAAGTAAATTTTTTAGTTAATTAAACATTCTTTTTTATTTTTACCCTAAAAATTCAATGATTAATATCTTTTTTTATATTAAGAAGTATACACACTCTAAAACTTTGATATAACTTTAAATGATTTCTCTCTCTTAAATATTTAATTCTTATTAACAAATGGGTCAAAATATTGATGAATATTTAATTCTCTCTCCAAATTACTATTGATATTTCTTGAGAATTAACGAAATGAGTATGAATATCATAATTCATAAAATGAGTTTTTGACTATATTTTAATATATTTAGAAAATAAAATATTATTAAATAAAAATAAATTTAAGATACTAAATCTTAATTTTCTAAAAAAATAGATAATTTAAAATAAAAATTAAATTAAAAAATAAATCAATAATTTGAGATGGAAAAAGTATATATTTGTTGACGTGCATGGTTATGAAATGGCTGGATCCTATTGACATCATCCCTTGCATAAGCTAGGACACAAGCACCACGATTGACAATAATTGATTCCAAACATGTTGATTCTACTTGAAATATATTTACCTCTAGGAAAACCATTTATATCACATTGTTGGGAATAAAAATTTATATTTCGAGATAGATATAATATTTAAATAACTAGTGGAGGAGAGAGAACGAGAAGAAATGTGTGGGTTAAAAGATTTCAAAGAGAATAATATTTATATCTTTTTAATTTTTGGATACTTTTTAAAAAGGATTTTATATTTATTTGTCAATTTAATTAGTAAAGATAAAATTAGAAATTTAAAATTAAAATAATTAAATTATATAAAAAATATATTAGAAGAAATATTATATTTTAAAAAATTCAAAGTAAAATTTTAACTTTTTTTAAAAAAAAAAATTAAAAGTAGACGTCACCTTACCCTTCCGTCTTAAAACCTGCCCCTTTCAGTTAGAGACTGACGTTTGCTATGCAATGCGAAGACAAACAGTAATCTTCTCAAGAAAAATAAAAAAAAAGAAAAGAAAAGAAAACAGTGTGAAGTTCGTGAGTATTAAGTATTAGCAATTGGGAAAATATTATATAGAGGAAAAGAAAGCCGCCCACATGGCCAAATGTGTCGCAAATGTTGACTGCGCGGTAAGCTTGTTCATGAACAGAGCCGGAGTTTGGAGTTAGACAGAATGACTCACCATCATCTACAAGGGACAATAAGTGATCACCACAGAGTCGAGAGAGAAGGGGAAGGTATGCTGTTCAATGATGGAACTTATGAGGGGACAATGACATGCATGGGATCATGTGATCGAAAGCTTCATTTTGTCAATGCTTCGTACCATCTTCTGCCGCATATATGTGTTCTGTGTTCTGATCCTCGGGATTGGGAGATTGTGTTATTCATCGGTTAGAATAATAAAAAAAGGAATTCCTGCCATGGCATACTTGAGTAATCGATCAACTTACTTGATTAATGGACGGAGCAAGGATTTGGGAATTGTTTTAACGTGGGGAAATGGTCGATTTTGGGCAGTTAAAATAAAGGAAATGATTTTCAGTATCAGCAGTAGATGCTTTAAAAATTGTAAAAAATGAGAGATTAGAAAAAGACCATGCACGTTTAAAGTATTTTATAAATCCAAAATAGAAAGGTCGCCGTGCAGGAAGCCCACACTCCACAACAAAAGAAAATTCTTTGTCCAAGTCACGGAGTCAGACGCCTCCCCGTGATTTGATGGGCAATAACATGTACATGTCCCATTTGAGAGGTACTCTGTCTACGCGTACGTACGTCCAGAGATGGGTGCTTGACCTCCAAAGTCCAATTTCTCTGTTCCCGGATTTACAAGAAACAGGCAGAGAAAGATAGGGTTTTTACTTTGCTTCCGCATGCAACACGAGCATTATTTTTTCTAACAGAGTGTTTATGAAATGGCCGGAACTTCGTGGTCCATTGTTGAAGTTGGAGACGATTGACTCGCGACTTGCGTATTGAGCCCAATTTCAAAAACACAAAGAGGAGTTAGGTGCTTCCAGTGGTCGGAACTTCCTCTTATAATTAAAACTTTGGTAAGCGACCAATCTCTCACAAAGCGAACGCAACCGCCCCACGGGGGATATGGAAAGTCCCCACGGTTTCACAAACTGAAACCGTGGCATACTATATATGTTCATGGTCGGTTTAGATTATAAATTGAATTTAAAATTTATTATTTAATAAAAAATATTTTAAAATAACGTGTTTCTATTATTCTTGCTATGACTTAAGGAAACACGGCCACCTACATAGTACTTTTTTTAATGAAAGAAGTGTGCATTGTCCCACATATTGTGTGTTCATGAACCCCAAGTCACAATCACAGTCACAATTCTAATGGCACTCCCACCTTCATTTCTACTTTTTCAGTATTTGTATTCGCTGAGTCAAGAGTTAAATTTCTAGGACGTCGTAGAAATTAAGAATCAGCTGGGAAGAAAAGAGAGCGCAGCTGGTGTTCTAGAAGTAATTAGGGAGACTTTGGGATGCTTTGATTACTTCCATATGCAGTTAACTGATTAGTTTATTTGGCGATAGGTTGGCATAATAGTGAGAGACATCCACCGGAGACATAAGCATCTTTTCCATCGGATACTCACACAATGTTGTCGTAATCTTTGCTGGATTTTCTTTTGTCTATCAAAGATTTTATGCCGCCTCTTGTTTCTTTAGCAGATACATCATTCTCCAAGTGAATTTGGAGCATTAATGTGGCATTTCTTATGCATCCATCAATTCGCAAGACTTTAAACATGATTTAAGCATCAATTAACAGATTCAAATTTGAATTATTGATCTCCTCTTAAACATCATTTGCTTCCGTAGCTATAGAAGTAATGTTCGGAGTTTGTCAATTTCTTAATTAAAATATTATTTTTTTCTTGTGTCATCTGCAAGACAAGTTAAAAGATCACATCGTATAATATATTCTTTTTTTTTTTTTGCTTGTGAATCAAGAGTAAGAATATAAGTCATAATATATATATATATATATATTTTTAAAAATTTATAAATTTTTATTTTAAAAAATAATATGACTATCCTTTAAATTACATATTTATAAGAAAATACATATCACTATACCAAATTGTAACTATTAAAAATTTTAAAATATTTTAGTTTATTTTTTAAATTTAATTGTGACTATTAAAATTTTCGTTCTTGTTTTCATATAAAATTTGAAAATATTTTTATAATTCATTCAAATTGTAACTATTTTTTTAAAAGATTTTTCTATTTTCGAACTTATTTACAATTTAAATGAAATTTTATTTTTTAAAAATAAAAAGACGTAAATATTTATTAAGTTAAAATATAAATAAAAAATATCGTTTCAAATATATGATATTTAAATCTATATTTAAAAAATTGATGATAAAATAAAATTTTAAATTAGATAAAGATAAAAAATTTATTCCGAATCTTTGAAAATAAAAATAAAAATTAAAAATTAAGTAAATAATCCGTTATTTGTTTTATTGATGATAAATAAAAATTTAAGTAAAATAAAAAAATAAAAATTTATTTTTATTTGAGTCTTTTTTTTTATTTTTCAACTATTGTTCAAATTTAATTAAAATATAAATTATTCAAATTACAAGAGCTTATAAATTTAGATATATATATTATTAAAATCAAATTTAAATTATATATTTGAAATTGAATGTATTATATGTTATTTTAAAATATTTTTCTTTTAACATTTAATTGGATATTTTAAAATCTAATAAATATCAATTTAAATTCATCAAATTAGCTAGATTTAAATAAATTTCATTTATATATTTATTAACTTAGTTTTAATTATTTATATCAATTTATTAATGGATAGATTTAGATAAAAATATCTAAAAACTTCACTAAATTTTTTACTTTGAATCCAATTAATATAAATAAAATATTATTTTTATCATCAATAAAAAATAAAAAAACAAAGAAAGAAGCCCCCCCCCCCTGCCCCACTCCCCGCAAAAAAATAATAATAATGTGTTGTTGTCAAATCTAACGACCCCATCAGTGGCCCTTTCCTTTCATTTGTGTAAATAGAAGACAAGATAGCTGAGGCAGATGTGGCCCATGTGGGGGGCTTTGTGTTCTGACCGAAATCTGAATTCAGTTGTGTGTTTCAATTTCAAATCAGAAATTCTTATATAGTTCGGTGTACGGATGTCATTTTAAAATGTTATATCGTTTTAAAAATATATAATATAATATTTAAATTAAGTATATTAATATATTATATTTTATATAATATAAATTATATAATATAATCTCTTAATATATTATATCTTCATATTCAAAAACATAATTTATTAATGCATTTGGTCCACGATAGGAAGGAAGCTGACGTTGGACTCGCGTTGCATGCAACAGACATTCTAGGGGTATTGGGGTAACAAGTAGGGGTGACAATCGTGTCGTGTTCGGGTTGACGAGTCGTGTCAATTTAAGATAATTACACTCGACAGGTCAACTCAAACACGACCCGATTAATAAACGTATCGTGTAGTGTCAACCCATTTATTTTCGTATCGTGTTCGTGTTATAAAACGGGTTGACACGACATGACACGATTAGATACAAAAATTAAATAGATAATTACTAAATCTGTCAATCCGAATACCTACTAAACCTGCTAATCTGTGCACTATTACACAAAAAATTTTAAAAAATCAAATCATATAAAGTTAAAAAACTAATAAAACAGCCCATAAAGTCATAAATAGCCAATAAAATAACAAATCATCCATCTAAATATCTAGATATCTCAATAAATTCATAAGATTTAATTTTAAAAATCTAAACAAATATAGTTTTGCAATAAAATTGGATTGTTCAAGAAAATTATTTTCTCTAATTAAAAGTCATTGTAATATTATTATTATTATTATAGACATTAAATAATAATTAATTAAGAATGATTCATTTACTATATATCAAACAAATAACCACATTAACATCATTTAAGAAGTCTCACATAATTAAACAAAATAGACACACAAACAATTCAATTAATTCATATAATAAAATTTAATTCAATTAATTTATGTAAAAAATTAAAGTATCTAATTTTCTATAGTGAAATTTGTAGGGTATTACAAAAAGTATTAAATATAAATATTTAAAAAAATTAAACGGGTTCGCGGGTTGAAACGGGTTGAACCCGTTTATGACCTGTACACGTTTAAAGTTAAACGGGTCGACCTGTTTCGACCCGAACCCGCGAAACTCCAACCATAACTCGCTATAACCATGTCGTTTTCGTGTCGGGTTGGCGTGTCGTGTTCAATATTGCCGCCCCTAGTAACAAGGTATCCATTTTTCCTTATTTTTTTATAAAATCTAAAATTTTGTCAACTTATTTGAAAAGTATGATGTTTAACTTCCAACTTCTAAAATAATCTAATCTAAGGGTTATCATTCTTTCTATTTTTGAGACTTTAGTAATACTCACAATGCTATACATATCCGATCAGCGAATTTTTTCAAAGGTATTTTTAGATTTATTGAAAAAATAAAAGTAAAAACTTTTTCTTTTTCCTTTTTTCTCACCTCCTTCTTTTTCCCTCTCTCTTTTTCTTTTTCTTTTCCTATTCTTCTTTCCAAATTCAAAATCAGGAGCAGGACTTTCTACTTCTTCTCCTTTTCCTCCAACTCCGAATTCTTTAATATATTATTTATAATACTCTATACTAAATTATTAAAAATATAATACGTGATAAAAAATAAATTAAACATATATTAAATTAATAAATACGTATCATATTTTTAATACTATAGTACTAAAAAGTATTACATGTTATAAAATTTTAGGTAGTGTTACAATAAAATTTATACACTACACATTAAGAAAACTCTAACTATTATTTGCACAAGAATTTCTTCAAATTTATCTATTTCTTTTCTCTCACAATTATTTTACAAAAATGATGGTACATTTCAAACTTAAAAAATAGCTCTATTTATAGAGCTATTATTTAGTGAAATACATCATCTTCTACTAATATGAATTAGTAGTGTTTCCGCTAAGTGATGGATATTCATAAAAATTCATAATTAGTGGAGCTTCCACTAATTAGTGGAAACCTTACATAAAGAATATGCCTCGTTAAAACCTTATTAAATAAAAATTCAGTGGAAAAAAAATTTAGTGAAAGAAAAAGAGTACACGATTCTATATGTCTGTTTATTGCTCCTCTGATGAGATGATTCCTTTAAATCTTTTAACCGACGAATACTGATTTTATATCTCAACTTTTTAAATGTTGCCGTCGATAAAGTCTTCTGTATGTTTATTGTAGCAAGGGACTTGAAGCCTCTTCCTCCTTACTTTCTCTCCTTCCTTTTCTATAGATAAGAATGCATTTTTTTTTCAGTGTCAACCCCCATCAACAAACTATGATTCTAACAAAAAATTCAAACTAAAATGCACAAAAAATCAATCGTAAAGAAGCAATATAATCATTCGAATTCAACCCAAGAGCGCTACGTACCAACCATGGCAGCGGCACTGAATAAACACTTCGAACTATCTTTTCAAACTATGAAGAGAATTTTACTCTACTCTCATATATACATGCTTGCTTCAAGTGAGCCACCGAAATGCATGGAACATTCACTAAAAGTTGTTTAACGGATCAAGATTAGTAAGTTTCATTTGCTCGATTCTCTTGTGATGCAAGGGGCGATTAATAATGATCTCAAATGGTTCTTCTTGCTGTGCCTTGTTCCACATGTAAGAAGAAGAATCACAGTTCTTCAAAGGTGCGATTGATATTTTAATTTCAGTCTGGAATGAAAGCAAAAATTAATTTCAAAGTAGTAGATCAATCTTGTACAGATGAGTACTAATGCAACTCTCTCTAATATCTAAAACAACTCTTTCATAAGAATTGGGAGCAGTGGCGATGGTAGCAGCGGCGGAAGAGGGAGGGGAGAAAGAGGGCAAATGTAGGGGAAAGAAATTAAGAGGAGAAGAGGGAGGGGAGTAGATGACAGTTTTGCTTGCTGGCAGTTGTTGGTGGCGTTCGTGGGTCGGGGAGAAGGTGAAACATAAGAGAGAGAGAAAATAAAAAGAGAGAAACAGAAAACAAAAGAAAAAATTGCAATGTGATCCACAGTATTTTATTAAAAACTAAAAACATCCTTTATTATATTATTTCTTTTATACTTTCAAAATTATCCACTAAAGAAGTAACGAAAATATAAGTCGTTTAGCAGTCTCAGAGTAAAGACTAATCTCGTTTTAACAATTCGAGAGAAAAGACTAATCTTTTTATAGTACGTAAAACTTAAAATTTATGATATAATTTTTAATAATATATTAGCACTAGCAAATGTCGTAAAATAAAAGACTCACTTCATCTTTTAATAAATTAATACTTAAAAGAATATAATGAACTAGATAGAAACATAAATACATTGAATACTATCGCCTAATGTTTTCCTTAAACAATGTACTATCCTTTCATTTGTAAAAAAATATTTGCATGGCCTGATCAGCTCGATTGGACCCTTGAAAGTAACTATAGGTTATGGGAACGCAAGATGTAGACACTAGACCATCTTAGCATTGATGTTATTGTGGCGTCCCACTTTGATTTATCCGATCCACTTCAAAGTTTTTCCTGGTAGGGTCAAAAAATTCAATTCAAGACTCATGTTTTAATTCTGATTAACGTGGGATATCTCCTGTTTGCATCAATGGCTGTTTTAGACTTTTGGAATACACATATATATCAGTAAGAGGTTTCAAGGTTACCTAAAAACTTCAGTACCTTTTCCAAAAATCGAACCCAAAGGAATAACACTTCAGTTACCTTCCAATGGAGGATATTCTCTCCACTTCTTCTTCACCTTTACTTCTCTGCGAGACAACGCAGTCCACCCCAAGGAAACTTTTGCACTCCGTCATACAAACTCCTGGCCAGGGCTGGACTTATGGCATCTTCTGGCAAGCAACAAGAGATGCAGATGGCCGGCTCGTTTTATCATGGGGTGATGGCCATTTCCATGGTGCTAAAGCTACCAATAGTGGGAATGGACTGCAGCAGCCACCAAGGCTCGGGCATGATTTTCAGAAAAAGAAGGCAGTCCGAGACATCCAATCGTTTTTTAGCTGGGACACCTTAAACAACGATGGCTTCGTTGAAGCTGGCGACGTTGCTGATTCAGAATGGTTTTACATGCTCTCAGTTACCAGGTCCTTTGTAGCTGCGGATGACCTACTTGTCCGGACTTTCAGTTCCGGTTCCTACGAGTGGTTGGCGGGGGATCATGAACTGCAGTTTTACAATTGCGAGAGGGTCAAAGAAGCTCACTCCCATGGAATTAAAACATTCGTTTGCATTTCAACTCCGAGGGGAATTGTGGAGTTGGGGTCCTCAGATACAATAAAGAAAGACTCGGGACTCCTGCAACTCTTCAAATCTCTCTTCGCCCGCGAGAACCATGGAGGCCAAGTTCCAATCCTTGGTCGAAATCAATCATCAGTTTTTGAAATTGGCCTCTTAGGTCAGAATGGGAATCATGCACAAAACCAAGAAAGGACTAATGTCATCAAAGAACCAACAAAAGGGGATGGCCGGATATCATCAGAATCAACCAATTCTGAATCAGAAACCCTTTTTGCGTCAGAACCCTTAAACTACGCTCGATCAAGAAAAAGAGGGAGAAGGCAAGTGAGCGGAGAAGAAATGGCACTGAACCATGTGGAGGCGGAGAGACAACGGAGGCAGAAGCTGAACAAGAGATTCTACGCTCTAAGAAGCGTGGTTCCGAATGTGTCAAGGATGGACAAAGCATCACTGCTTTCAGATGCAGTGACATACATCAATGAGCTTAAAGCCAAAGTGAAGGACTTGGAAGGGAAACTCCGAGTACAACATCATAAACCGAAGATGCCCGGCAGGGAAATGCAAGACATTCAAAGCACAGTCACCACTGTTGATCAAAAAGTTCCATCCCCTAATTATTACTACAATGTCCCAATGACTATGGAAGTCGATGTCAAGATTATAGGATCAGAAGGCATTCTCCGAGTACTATCTCCTGACGTGAATTTTCCATCAGCCAAACTGATGAATGCACTGCGAGAACTGGGGTTAAAGACTTACCATGCAAGCGTCTCAAGTGTAAAGGAGATGATGCTACAAGATGTGGTGATTGGGGTTCCAGAAGGGTTGACCAGTGAGGATGTCCTAAGGACAGCAATCCTTAGAACTGTCAATCCAGCTTAACTTTGATGTTTCTTTGTACAATTAGATTCGTGGACCTAAGGCCAGACTGAATAAAATCTATATAGATTATTTGCTAATGACAAGAATTATTTATTTATTTATTTATTTATTTTGTATTTTCAAAAAATGGTATTGTCAACATTTCGTTGAGTAAAATTATTAAAATATAAATAATTATCAAGCACAGGTTGACTAAGATGATAGAAATGAATTTTTCGTGTTCAAATTTCTAAATTTTAGTATTAAGACTTCAGTTTTACGTAATGAGCCATAGTACTCGAAAAAATGAAAGACTTCCACTTCTTACAAAACATAACCATAGTGACCATTTCCTTTTGTAGAAAGAGTATTAGAAGAGTAAGCAATTATGCGTGTGAATTTTTCCTAGAGAAAGTAGCATATTTTGTTCTTAAAGTTTATAATTTATAACATTTTTATTCTCAATTATTTTTTATCATTATGATCTCTAATAAAATTATAATTTGTCAAGTCTCTGACTCCCTTCTTTGGTATAAATTCTAACCCAAATAAGTTATCTCTATTACATGTAATTTTTTTTATAAAAAAAATAGATATATCCATTGTTCACGTGTAATGTTGATGACTTTTTTTTGGTCAAAATTTATAGTAAAAAAGAGAGTTGAGAACCACTTAGTAGATTATAATTTCATTAGTGACCGTAACGGTAAAAAAAAATCATTAAGAACGAAAATATTACAATTGATCAAATATATTAAAATTTCTTTTCTTTAAAATAAGTCACACCTTATTACACGGGAGATTTCTTGATTTGAGTAGGGTTGGAATAGGAGCGGGTTTCATCCCTTACCCCGTAGGTATGGAGCGGGGAATAAATCATCTCTAGCTTTATATATATATATAATCAAATATATGTACACTTTTATTTTTATATAGATACAATATATTCTTATAAAATATGTTACCAAAAAATATTTGTTTAGGAATAGAAAGAATTCGTTTCTAAATAGTGAAATCTATTTCTAAACTGACGTTAGAGACGGAATAGAGGTAAACTTCTATTTGTCTCAAAACATGATGTCTCTAAATAGAGACGGGCAAAAGTATTTGTCTCTAAATTTTGAAGACGAAAATAATTCATCTCTAAAATATTAGTGTCCGTTTCTAATGCAAAATGTAAAAGTCAACACCTCATTAGAATCACAAGTTTTATCTCTAAGTCGTCACTAATTTAAAAACGAACATAAATTGTTTTGTCTCTAATATAGAGATGAACTTTTTGTCACTATTTTGATTTGATTTTGAAAAACCAACCAAAATAAAATTTTGTCTCCATTTAGAAACAACAATTGGAACTAATTTGTCCATCAATTTTTTGTCACAATTTTGACTCAATTTGAAGCGAATTTTTAAAACCAACCAAAATAATTTTGTCTCCATTTAAAACAAAAATTGGAGACTTTGTCCGTCGCTATCTTGACAACCATTTTTCGCCTCTATTCTAACACTACTTTGAGACAAATTAGAGACAAAAATATGTAATTGTTATAAAATTTGGGTAGTGTTAGAATAAAATCTACACACTAATACACTAATAAAACTCTAACTATTCTTTGCACAATAATTTTTCTCTTTCTTTTCTCTCACAATTTTCTCTAATCTTTCTTTCACAAAATAATGGTGTATTACAAGTTTAGAGAATAGCTCTATTTATAGAACTCTAATTAGTGGAATACATCACGGCATACATCATCTTCCACTAATCTTAATTAGTGGTGTCTCCACTAAATGGTGTACATTCATAAAAATCTTCTCTAATAATTCACATAAATCCATAATTAGTGAAGCCTCCACTAATTAATGGAGCTTCCAATAATTTTAAGATATTCATAACGCTCCCCCTTGAATGTCCATCAATTACATAAAGAATATGCCTCGTTAAAACCTTACTAGATAAAAACTCAGTGGGAAAAAAAATCTAGTGAAGGAAAAAGAGTACACTATTCTATATGTCTGTTTATTACTCCCCCTGATGAGCTGATTCCTTTAAATCTTTAAACTGACGCATACCGATTTTATATCTCAACTTCTCAAATGTTGCAATCGGTAAAGTCTTCGTGAAAATATCTGCGAGGTTGTCACATGACCGAATTTGTAGCATATCAATTTCACCTTTCTTCTGAAGTTCATGAGTAAAGAAGAATTTTGGTGAAATATGTTTTGTCCGATCTCTTTTAATATATTCTCCTCGTAATTGAACTATGCAAGCTACATTGTCTTCATAAAGAGGAGTTGGAATATCTTTGATCGATAATAATCCATAACTTTCTCGAATATAATGAATCATGGATCTTAGCCATACACATTCTCAATTTGCTTCATGAATGACTATAATTTCAGCATGATTTGAAGAAGTAACTGTTATAGATTGTTTCGTAGAACGCCATGATATAGCAGTATTTTCACATGTAAATAGATAGCCCATTTGAGAACGTGTTTTATGTGGATCAGATAAATAACCAGTATCTGCATAACCAATCAATGTTGGGCTGGTTTTATTTGAATAAAATAATCCGAGATCAATTGTACCTTGGAGATATCGAAGGGCATGTTTAATTCCATTCCAATGTCGTCGTGTTGGTGAAGAACTAAATCTTGCTAATAAATTGACAGCAAAAGCAATATCAGGTCGTGTATTACTAGCAAGATACATTAATGCACCAATTGCACTGAGATATGGTACTTCAGGACCAAGGAGTTCTTCATCATTTTCTTGAGGTCGAAAAGGATCTTTATCCACATTTAATGATCGGACGATTATTAGAATACTCAATGGATGTGCTTTGTCCATGTAAAATCTTTTTAGCACTTTTGCTGTATATGTTGATTGATGAATAAATGTTCCACTTTCCAGATATTCAATTTGTAAACCAAGACAAAATTTGGTTTTACCAAAATCCTTGATTTCGAATTCTCTTTTTAAATAATCAATTGTTTCTTGAAGCTCTTCAGGAGTTCCAATAAAATTAATATCATCAACATATATAGCTAATATCACAAATTTAGAACAAGATTTCTTAATAAAAACACATGAACATACCTGGTCATTTTTAAATCCCGCTTTCAATAAATTTTCACTAAGACGTGTGAACCACATGCGCCTAGATTGCTTCAGGCCATATAATGATTTCTGCAACTTGATGGAGTAATTTTCACGAGGATAATGTTTATATGCTTCGGCATATGAAATCCTTCGGGGATTTTCATGTAAATATCATTTTCTAAATTTCCGTACAAGTAAGCAGTGACAACATCTAATAGGCGCATATCTATCTTTTCATGTACTGCCAAACTGATAAGATATCGGAGTGTAATAGCATCAACAATAGAAGAATAAGTTTCATCATAATCAATACCTGGTCTTTGTGAAAAACATTGGGCTACTAATCGCACTTTATATCGAACGATTTCACACTTTTCATTACGCTTTCGCACAAATATTCATTTGTAGCCAACAGGTTTTACACCTTCTGGTGTTCGGACTGCAGATCCGAAGACTTCACGTTTTGTCAGTGCATTTAACTCCGATTGAATCGCATCTTTCCATTACAGCCAATCTTTTCTATGCCGACATTCATCAACTGATATTGGTTCAGGATCATCATTATCCTGTATAACATCAAGAGATATATTGTATACAAATATATTATCAATAACAGTTTCTATTTGATTCCAACTTCTACCGGAAGTGGTATAATTGATAGAAATTTCAGTGTTACTTTCATCAACTTCTGGTTCTTTATCATCAGTTCTCTCTTGGTCTTTATCATTCTTTTCTTCAATATGATCTTCTGGATCATTTAATCCTCTTTTCTTTCGAGGATTTTTATCTTTAGAACCAAGAGGTCGGCCATGCTTCTGGCGTGTTTTTGACTCAGCAGCTATAGGTATAATATTTTGTTCTGCTGGAACTTCAATTCGAATAGGAGTATTTATAGCTGAAATATGCAATTTTGTAACTCTTCTGGAGTCAACAAAAGCGTCTGGCATTTGATTTGCAATACTTTACAAATGAATTATCTTTTGAACTTCAAATTCACATGTGCTTGTGCGCAGATCAAGATAATTTAATGATGTTGTCCAAGCAAGATCCTTTTTATACTGTTTTGGTTCTCCCCCTAATTTAGGGAATAATGATTTATCAAAATGACAATCAGCAAATCTTACTGTGAATACATCTCCTGTTAGGGGTTCAACATACCTGATAATAGAGGGAGAATCATATTCAACGTATATCTCCTTTCTTCTTTGAGGACCCATCTTTGTACGTTGGTTTGGTGCAATTGGAATATATACAACACACCCAAAAATTCTTAAATGAGCAATATTTGGTTCTGACCCAAAAGCCAATTGCAAATGAGATAATTTATGATAACTAGTTGGTCTTATGCGTACAAGTGCTGCAGCATGTAAAATAGCATATCCCTAGGCAGATGTTGGGAGATTTGTTTTCATTAATAATGGTCTAGCAATTAATTGTAATCATTTAATTAAAGATTCAGCAAGACTATTTTGTGTGTGAACATGAGCTACAGGATGTTCAACATTAATCCCAATTGACATGCAATATGCATCAAAAGCATGTGATGAAAATTCACCAGCATTATCCAAACGGATATTTTTAATGTGATGATCAGGAAATTGTGCTCGTAATTTAATTATTTGAGCAAGTAATCTTGCAAACGCCAGGTTGCGAGTAGATAATAAACATACATGTGACCATCGGGATGATGCATCAATTAAGACCATAAAATATTTAAACGGTCCACATGGTGGATTAATAGGTCCACAAATATCTCCGTGAATCCGTTCAAAAAATTTAGGACTTTCAACTCCTACTTTTACTGGTGATGGTTTAACAATTAATTTTCCAAGGGAACATGCAGTATATGCGAATTTTTCTGATGTTAATATCCTTTTATTTTTTGAAGGATGACCATGTGTATTCTCAATGATTCTTCTCATCATGGTAAATCCCGAATGACCCAACCGGTCATGCCAAATGCTAAAAGTAATAGGATCAGTAAACTTCTGGTTTACTAGATGATGAATTTCAATTGTACGTATTTTTACAAAATATAGGCCAGTAGAAAAAGACAGCAGTTTTTCTAATACAGATTTCTTACCCAAATGCATTTGAGTAATATAAAGATGCTCAATCCTATTTTCCTCATTTGTTTCAACATGATACCTATTTCTGCGGATATCTTTAAAACTCAATAAATTTTTTCTGAATTTTGAGGAAAATAGTGTCTTATCAATAATAATTGTTGTTCCTTTAGGCAACAATATACTAGCTCTTCCGGAGCTTTCAATCACATTTGCACTACCGTTTATCGTATAAATATTTATTTCTCCCATTTTGAGGTTAGAAAAATATTTCTCATTTTTTAGTATGGTGTGTGTAGTTCCACTATCAATAATGCATACATCATCATTAACAACAGTCATCTGAACACAAATATATATATGCAAACGTAAATATTATTAGAATAAAATGAAAATGAAAATATAAAAATATCAGGGTGAGGCTTTAGTTCTTCTGGACATTGCCATCACCAATTAAATGGTCTATCCTACCGTCTGGGTGTTCAAAAAAATCCGATACATCTATATGGGTAATATTGATATTAAGATCTTCAAGATCAATATCATCATCCTCAGCATCATTTATTGGATGTTGAGAAAATTTTACTTCCACATTTTTATTTTTCAATGAAGCTTGATATAATTCAACTAAATGCTTAGCCGTACGACAGTTTCGTGACCAATAACCTTTCATGCCACATCTATAACATATATCCTCATGCTTTTCTTCAAATTCTTTTTCTTTTCCCTTATGATCTTTTCTGTTCCACTTCAGGTGGCCAATATTTCTCACAATTTGATTATGATTGTGATAAGGGAAATATCGAGCGTATCTACGACCATAACCACGACCACGACTATAACGATGGCTTCTACTGGAGCTAACAACATTCACTTCTGGGAGTGCTGTTGAGCCAGTTGGTCTAGCTTCATGATTTCTCAATAATAACTTATTATTCTTCTCTGCAATGAGGAGGGCAGTAATTAAATTTGTAAATTTTGTATACCATTTTTCTCGATATTGTTGCTGCAGGACAATATTCGAGGCATGAAAGGTGGAGAATGTCTTCTCCAATATATCTTCATCAGTCACTTTTTCTCCGCATAATTTTAATTGAGGTGTAATTTTATACATTGCGGAGCTATATTCATTCACGGTTTTAAAATCTTGCAACTTCAGGTGCAACCATTCATACCGTGCAATGGGTAATACGACCATCTTCAAGTGGTCAAATGTTTCTTTTAAATTTATCCACAGGACATATGGATCTTTTTCGGTAAGATATTCCATTTTCAAATTTTCATCGAGATGACGACGAATAAAAATCAAAGCTTTAGCCTTGTGTTGTGTAGATGCACTATTATTTGCTTGAATAGTTTCACTAAGGCCTTCAGCATTTAGATGCATTTCTGCATTGAGAACACATGACATATAATTTTTTCCAGAAATATCAAGGGCTACAAATTCGAGTTTAGCGAGGTTAGCCATAGAGATCAATAAATACGTACCTGTCTTCTGGCTTTGGTAATGGCAGAAACTTGTGCTTAGTCTTCTAGCTTTTGTAACGGTAGAGACTCGTGCTGATAACGTGTTATAAAATTTGGGTAGTGTTAGAATAAAATCTACACACTACACACTAATAAAACTATAACTATTCTTTGCACAAGAATTTCTCTCTTTCTTTTCTCTCACAATTTTCTCTAATCTTTCTTTCACAAAATAACGGTGTATTACAAGCTTAGATAATAGCTCTATTTATAAAGCTCTAATTAGTGGAATACATCATGGCATACATCATCTTCCACTAATCTTAATTAGTGGTGTCTCCACTAAATGGTGGACATCCATAAAAATTTTCTCTAATAATTCACATAAATCCATAATTAGTGGAGCCTCCACTAATTAATGGAGCTTCCAATAATTTTAAGATATTCATAACAGTAATTTTATTTTAGAGACAGATTTGAAGTCTCTAAACTGTCTCTATTTTCTTAAAAATATAATAGTATATTCAATAATCATAATATTATATTCACCATGTGAATGCTAAATACAAAATTTACATAATAGTATTAAACATTAGAAAATATTTCCAATAAAATATAATATCAAAAACAATAAAATGTGTAACATTACAAAATATAATACCAAAAAAATCTATAAAAAATTACAAAAATATTATTACAATCTTTGTTTACCATCATCTTTAGATGTGTCATAATCATCATCTCTTTAGTAAAAAAAAAACGCATAAGATTAACCCGCCATCTTAGTGCACAACTCAAGATACTACAATTTTTCGATTTGCAGTAGCTCCACCATGCATTGCTCTTATCAATTCAACAAATCACCAAATCACCAAGTTGTTGCTGATCATCTCGTAATTTGTTATTTTCCTCTAACAGTATTTTAACTTTGTCCCTTACAATAATAATTTAAAAAAATGTACATTAAAAAGAATAAAATATTAATTGATTTTAAAAATAGTATGAAAAATAACAAAATTTACTCAATGTATGAGGAAAAAAAACAGCAATGCCATTATTCAAACAACCTTCAGAAGCATAAACTTTCCCAATTCCACTCATAAAAGCCAGCAAAAAACCCCAAGCATAGTTCACATTGTACAATAAAGGAATCCTGTGATGTTCAAATCACCAAAAAAGAAAACTATATACAATAACTATCCATAACAATATTTGACAATCCTCGAATCAATACAGAAAATAAAAAAACATAGGTCATGTGCTAAGAGACCAGCCTCTTTATCATGGCATCTTCTCTACATTACAAAAGCCTGTTACCAAGAATCCAAAAGTTGTAGCAAGTGTTTCTGGTGGTAGTGGAAGGACCATAAAGGGAAAGATGTCTCAGGAACAAAGATACAATCTCAAGAGATCATGACAAGGACAAGAAGGAATCCGCCCCACACAAGTTAACCAATATTCCACATGTAAATGGGAAATGCAAAAATCCCAATATCATTCTATGGAATAAGAATAAAACTCCACAAACAGCAGAATCTATTACACTACAGAGGTTTCTACCCAGATATCCTAAAGGGATTTTCCTGCCAAAGCCACTAGACAAGAATGGCCAACCATAATAACATGCCAACAACACATCCATATTGACGCTTATTTCTTGGTCCTCCCTCTCCAAGATAAGTTTTACCAATTGCTTAATATGATCACAGAAAATATTGCCAAGACAGCAAAGCCTTTTGCCAAAGCATTTAGCAGGGGAAAATAAATGGAAGGAAAAAAAAAACTAAAAAACAGCCCCATAGAATCAACTGCAATTACACAGGCTGCAAAATTTAAGCATCACATTATAAATAAAGCTCAACCAGAACATAGGACCAAGGAAAGGGACAAATGTAGTGCTATAATTACAAGGAGTTTGGGCATATTGCCCGCAATTGTGGTAAGAAATTCTGCAATTATTGTAAACAAAATGGACACATTACCAAGCAATGTCCTGCACGCTCAGAAAACTGACGAGGCCAAGCTTTTCAGGCTGCTATCTGAAACTCTACCAGTATCAGTTCTACAGCCACGATTGCTGGCACAAATCAGTCTTTTGCTACTCTAGAAATGGTCCAACAGATATCATCGCAGCATTCTCTACTTTTGGACTTCATGGTCAAGGTAAGATTGTTTCTTCTCCTTGGTTTGTTGATTCTGGGGCATAAAATTATATGACTAGAGCACTTAACTGGCTGCATAATCTTCGGAAGTATATTAGTAAACAAAAAATTCAGATTGCTAATGGAAGTAATCTTCCAATTACAGCCATTGGTGATATTGGACCTTCCTTTCGTTATGTATTTGTCTCTCATGGATTGTCTACTAGTTTAATTTCAGTTGGGCAGTTAGTGGATAATAACTGTAATGTAAATTTCTCTCGTCGTGGTTGTCTTGTGCAGGATCAGGAGTCGGGGAAGGTGATCGCAATGGGGCCTAAATTGGGCAGATTATTTCCATTGCAATTTATTATTCCTAGAACTTTGTCTTTGGCTTCTATTATTATTGAAAATAAGGCTGACGTTTGGCATAAACGATTGGGCCATCCAAATAATGTGATATTGTCTCATTTGATGAAGCATGGTTTTCTTGGCAACAAAAATTAGTGTTCTTCTAATAGTTTATCTCTTGATTGCTTTGTTTGTAAGCTAGAAAAGAGTAAAGTGTTACATTTTCCTACTTATGGTACTTGTGCTAATATATGTTTTGAGATTATACATAGTGATGTTTGGGGCGTTACTCCTATCATTTCCCATGTACAGTATAAATATTTCGTGACATTCATTGATGACTATAGTCGTTTTACATGGATATATTTTCTGCTTACTAAAGCTGAAGTATTAACTGTTTTCAGAAGTTTTGTGGCTTATATTGAGACTCAATTTTCCAACCCCATTAAGGTTTTACGATTTGATAATGGAGGTGAGTATTTATCACATGATTTCCAAACTTTCTTACAACAAAAAAGCATTATATCTCAACGATCTTGCCCTTATACCCCTCAACAGAATGGGGTGGCTAAACAAAAAAACCGTCACTTGCTGGATATGGTTCGCACTTTACTCGTAGAGGCCTCAATTTTGCCTAGATTTTGGGTGGAAGCTTTGTCGACGGCAGTTTATCTGATTAATCGGCTACCTTCTCAACAATTGATTTGATTCTCTTTACTTCCGTCCTTTTGGTATGCAGCCTGATTATCATATGCTACACACTTTTGGATGTGTTTGCTTTGTCCACTTGCCTTCACATGAACGTCATAAGCTTACAGCTCCATCAGTAAGGTGTGCATTTATGGGATATAGCACTACTCACAAAGGATTTATGTGTTATGATGTTGCCGCTAATCGACTGCGTGTTTCTAGAAATGCGATTTTCTTTGAACCTGAGTACTATTTTCAGCAGCAGGATCTCCCTTCACATGGTGTTCTTCTTCCTAGCTTTGATGATATATCTCCCTCCATTGAGCATTTTAAACACGGTTTTGTCTATCAGCGACAACAGCCCCCATCATTACCAATCCTTCCCGACCTTGATCCAGTGCCCACTTCAGTGGCTCTTCGAAGATTTACTCATATCAGTCATCCTCCTGATAGGTATGGTTTTTCTGCTATTTTAGCTGATATTATAGTTCCTACCTCTTATTCTTAGGCCACTAAACATGTATGTCAAGAGAAAGCTATGCAAGAAGAACTTCAAGCTCTTCAAGAGAAACCATACTTGGGATATTGTTCCCCGTCCTACTGGTGTTAAACCCATTGGTTCGAAATGGGCATATTCCATTAAGCTAAGATCTGATGGGTCACTTGACCAATACAAAGCAAAGTTGGTGGCACTCGGAAATCGACAAGAGTATGGAGTTGATTAAAAGGAGACATCTGCACTAATGGCAAAAATGACGACAATGTGACTTGTTCTAGCTATTGCTGCTTCCAAGGGCTGGTCATTACCACAAATGGATGTTAAGAATGCCTTTTTACATGGGGATCTTAAGGAAGAAATTTATATGACTCCTCCACCAGGGTTATTTTCTACACCCTCTTCTAATGTTTGTAAACTAAAAAATTCACTCTATGGTATGGGTGTAAATGAATCGAACTTTTATCGAACATGTTTGGGCTCGACTCGATAAGAGCTCGAGCTCAAATATAAACCTTATATTTGGACTCAAATTTTATACAAATCGAATTCGAATATCTAAGTATTATGCTCGAAAACTTGTGAACATGTTCAATTAATTAATTAATTAATATATAATTTATATTATATTATATTATATTATAAATTATTTATTTAAATTCGAGTTCAAGCTTTCGAACTTATGATAATCGAATTTCAAATCGAACTCGAGCTTTAAAGTATTTCAAACGAATTGAACTCGAGCTCGAATTCGAGCCCTGTATAAAAATAATAAAATTTGACTCGATTATCTTAAGGTTCGACTTGATTCGATTCGAATACACCCTTACTCTATGGTTTAAAACAGGCTCCGCGTGCGTAGTTTGATAAGTTTCAATCCACGCTTATTAGCTTCGCTTTTGTCTAGAGTCAATATGATTCCTCTTTGTTTCTTTTCAAGACTCCTAAAGGAATTGTTTTGCTCCGAGTATATGTTGATGATATCATTATTACAGGGACTGACTTTGAATTGATTTCTCAACTTCAACAGCGCCTTCAAAACTCTTTTGATATGAAGGACCTAGGTCCTTTACGCTATTTTTTAGGCCTTGAAGTAAACTCTACAGCGGCTGGTCTTTTCTTAAATTGGCATAAATACATTCAGGAGATAATTACATTGGCTGGTCTTCACGATGGTCGATCTGTTGATACTCCCTTAGAAGTGAATGTTAAATATCGTCGTGATGAGGGTGATTTTTTGCCCGATCCCTCCTTATATGGACGTTTAGTAGGGAGCTTGAATTATCTAACTATTACTCGGCCTGACATTTCTTTTGCTGTCCAATAAGTTAGTCAATTTATGCAGGCCCCTCGGCACCTTCACTTGGCTGCTGTTCGTCGCATTGTTCGCTATTTGCAAGGCACTTCTACTCGAGGTCTTTTCTTTCTTGTGGATTCTCCTATTCACTTGGTTGCATATAGTGATGCTATCTGGGCTAGTTGTTTTGATACTTGACGTTCCATTACTGGTTGGTGCATGTTCATTGGCAACTCTCTTGTCTCTTGGAAAAGCAAGAAGCAAGATCGGGTGTCGAAATCCTTCACTGAGTCTGAGTATCGTGCTATGTCCTCTGCATATTTTGAGATTGTTTAGCTTCGAGGACTGTTGGGTAAGCTTAGGTTTCCTCAAATAGAACCTACTTTACTTCATGCGGATAATACTAGTGCTATCCAAATTACAGCTAATCAAGTGTTTCACGAGCGCACCAAGCGCATAGAAGTGGATTGTCATTCTATTCGTGAAGCATATGATGCACATGTCATTTCTCTACCTCACATCACCACTGATCAACAGACTGCTGATGTATTTACTAAAGCCCTCTCATGACAACGACATCATTTTCTGGTTACCAAATTGATGCTTTCTGATCATTCAACATCAATTTGAGGGGGGATATCAATTGCAGAGGTTGTGGGCTGTCAATTGCTAAGATTATGGCGGAAATTATGGCTGAGATTTGAAGATCTAATTTATTATAATTTGTGTATTAGTTGTATACATTCTTACCTAAAATAGATTAGCAATAATTAGTATAATTATTGTAAATATTTTCTTGTCTAAAATAGGTGTACATCAATACTTATTTAAAGGAAAGATCATCAAAGAAAGAGGCATTCAGCCATTTTCTCAAACTTTATCATGGTATCAAAGCAAGGTTTTGAAATTCATAGCTGAATCTTCGAATCTTTGTCAGTTTTTTTTTTTTTTTTTGTTGATTAATTTCTGATCAACAACTTTGGCTTTGATATTTATTTTTTTTTTTGGGAAGAATTTGTGCTGAGAATTTTCTTGGAAGAATGTCTACAGAGACTTTGGCTATCAAATTTACAGGAAAGAATTATGCAGCATGGGAATTTTTGAAAGGGAAGGAGTTTTGGAATCACATTGACGGTTTGCTCCTACTCCTAAAGAAGGTACAAAACTCGGTCAATGGGAGACAAAGGATGCTCAAATCATCTCTTGAATTTTAGGTTTTATTGAAGCTCATATGGTGAACAATTTACGTTCCTTTAATATAGCTAAGGAGATATGGGATTATCTGCAACGCATATATCATCAAGATAACACTGCAAGACGATTTCAACTAGAACTTGAGATTAGTAACTTCAGTCGAGGTAATCTCTCTATGGAGCAGTATTATTCTGAATTTATTAATCTATAGAGCGAATATTCTGGTATTATCTATTCAAAGGTACCTAAAGAGGCCTTAGCCAACTTTCAAGCGGTTCATGAAGATAGTAGGCGTGATCAATTTTTGATGAAACTGAGGCCAGAATTTGAAGTTGCACGGGCTGGATTACTGAATAGAAATCCTGTGCCTTCCTTGGATATATGTCTTGGTGAATTGTTGCATGAAGAACAAAGAATGGCTACACAAACTGTTCTAGGTTAGTCCAAGGAGACATCTGAGGTTGTTAATGTTGCTTATGCCGCTCAAGGGAAGGACCGAGGAAAGAGACAAATGCAGTGCTATAGTTGCAAGGAGTTTGGGCATATTGCCCGCAATTGTGGTAAGAAATTCTGCAAGTATTGTAAACAGAATGGACACATTATCAAGCAATGTTTTACACGCCCAGAAAACTGACGAGGCCAAGTTTTTTAGGCTGCTATCTCAGACCCTACCAGTATCAGTTTTACAGCCACAATTGCTGGCACAAATCAGTCTTTTGCTACTCCAGAAATGGTCCAACAAATGATCATCACAGCATTCTCTACTCTTGGACTTCATGGTCAAGGTAAGATTATTTCTTCTCCTTGGTTTGTTGATTCTGGGGCATCAAATCATATGACTAGATCACCTGACTGGCTGCATAATCTTCGAAAGTATATTGGTAAACAAAAAATTCAATGGAAGTAATATTCCAATTACAGCCATTGGTGATATTAGACATTCCTTTCGTCATGTATTTGTCTCTCATAGATTGTCTACTAGTTTAATTTCAGTTAGGCAGTTAGTGGATAATAACTGTAATGTAAATTTCTCTCGTCGTGATTGTCTTGTGCAAGATCAGGGATCGGAGAAGGTGATCGCGAGGGGGCCTAAACTAGGCAAATTATTTTCATTGCAATTTATTATTCCTAAACTGGCCAAGCTTTTTAGGCTGCTATCTCAGACCCTACCAGTATCAGTTCTACAGCCACAATTGCTCGCACAAATCACTCTTTTGCTACTCCAGAAATGGTCCAACAGATGATCATCATAGCATTCTCTACTCTTGGACTTCATGGTCAAGGAAAGATTGTTTCTTCTCCTTGGTTTGTTGATTTTGGGGCATCAAATCATTTGACTGGATCACATGATTGGCTACATAATCTTCGCAAGTATACTGGTAAACAAAAAATTTAGATTGTTAATGGAAGTAATCTTCCAATTACAACCATTGGTGATATTAGACCTTCCTTTTGTCATGTATTTATCTTTCATGGATTGTTTACTAGTTTAATTTCAGTTGGGCAGTTGGTGAATAATAATAACTATAATTTAAATTTCTCTCATCATGATTGTCTTGTGCAAGATCAAGGGTCGGGGAAGGTGATCGCAAAGGGGTCAAAAGTGGGCAGATTATTTCTATTGCAATTTATTATTCCTAGAACTTTATCTTCGGCTTCTATTATTATTGAAAATAAGGCTGACGTTTGGCATAAACGATTGGACCATCCAAATAATGTGATATTGTCTCATTTGATGAAGTATTGTTTTCTTGGCAACAAAAATTAGTGTTCTTCTATTTGTTTATCTCTTGATTGCTCTATTTGTAAACTAGGAAAGAGTAAAGTGTTTCCTTTTTTAACTTATGGTACTCGTGCTAATACATGTTTTGAGATTGTACATAGTGATGTTTGGGGTGTTACTTCTATCATTTCCCATGCGCAGTATAAATATTTCGTGACATTCATTGAAGACTATAGTTGTTCCACATAGATATATTTTCTGCGTACTAAAGCTGAAGTGTTAACTATTTTCAAAAATTTTGTGGCTTATATTGAGACTCAATTTTCCAACCCCATTAAGGTTTGACGGTCTGATAATGGAGGTGAGTATATGTCACATGATTTCCAAGCTTTCTTACAACAAAAAGGCACTATATCTCAACAATCTTGCCCTTATACCCCTCTACAGAATGGGGTGGCTAAACGGAAAAACCATCACCTGCTGGATTTGGTTCGCACTTTACTCTTAGAGGCCTCAGTTCTGCCTAGATTTTGGGTGGAAGCTCTGTCGACAACAGTTTATTTGATTAATCAGCAGTTTATATGATTCATAGTACTGCTAATCTTCAGAATATTAAGTGCTTCGCTATAATGTTTACCAAGGTAGCTGTTCAAGTTCCAGATGATCGTTTCTGTTGGCTAAATAAAACCAGTCGTTCAATAAGTCTCCCTTTCAATGACTCCGAAACATTTGAAAGGAAAGCTGATTTGGCTTCTGCCATCAGTAACCGCCTACAAAATGGATGAGATTACAAATATCAGCTGAAGTCCCAATCTGTGAAGGGAAACCAAACAATGTAGAAAAATATGCACAGCCCATCAATCAATTTCCACAATCTAATGAATGGATCATCATGCTGAACCTAACAATGATCTCCTAACCGGTGATATAGAGGAAGCATACATGAACAATTGATATTATTAATCAAAAAAGACTGTCAACCGTCTAGAGAACCATTTTCAAAGCATTAAGCCTAAGGCTCAACTCAAAAATCTGGAAGGTAGTGTATCAATTAGTAAAGTGGAAGCACAACATTGCTTAAGAATTAAAGCTCAAGTCGCTGAAGCTGAGGACATATATTTGGCAGCATGTAAATGCAAAAGAGATGGTGCATGTCATAATACATTCTGACGAAAATGACACTGAAATTCAGAAGTAAAATAAAATGAAATACAGGCAGCTAGAAAATAATCTGTTGCACAATTTTGCCTTCAATGGGCCTCTTGAAGAAGAATCACAGTGTCAACAGAAAGGTTAAAGGGCAATAATTTCCAGTTTGCTGGGAGATTTTTAACCATGGTGCTCTCTTTTCTTAAAGCTAAGAAGCCTGGAGACAGAAGAATAATGTCTATACAAAAAAAAAAAGACACAACTCAGCAAGGAAAAAGTTTCGAACACACAGGAAGTCCCCCACCCTATATTCCATCATGCTCGAATATTTCCAAAATTTAGCAAACTCACAGTGCAATTCAAAAAACTTGAAGCTGTTAATGCATATCCCACTACAAATGTTTAATCAGTGAATCTGAAAGTCTGATCCAATATGCAAATTCACATCCTCAAGCACAGTTACATTATTCTTCAAGTTTAATCAAAATTAAGCAGCCTCACAATATGCTATATCCACAAAATAAAAGAGCAAAACAACAAATTATTTTCACTTTTTCAGGAAGAGTGATGGAAGACCAATACTTTTTTTTTTTTAAAGGTAAAATGGAGACTACCAAATCATCTACATATAATATTTCGTACACAAACACACACATACACACACGAAGACATATTTTCACACATGCTGTGATACTTTGGCATCAATCCAGTTCCATATAAAGATTAAAGTAACTTACTTCATCTCCTCGATTTTTTATGTATGATATTTCGCTTCTCCAATGCATAATTTTTTCCTAGAATGCATAAAATTGTAGACTTCATCTGACCAGCCATAGGACCACAAAACTAGTGAAGCCTCTTTCCCAATACTGCGAAGCAAAAAATTAAAAAAAAAAAAAAGAGAGGATCATAGTCATTTCCAAAGGATAATAAGTAAGCCTGAAACCATTTTCAAAGTTTATTAGATGAGTGTTCAACAATGGGTACCTCTTTGAACTTTATTAAGCATTTATTGGACAAAAATGCCTTTTCTAAAAGGTACTTTGCCCAAACACACGAAAAAACCTTCAATTTTTACTGGAAATTTTCTTATCTCCAAAAGCACTAATATGCCCTCGTTTCAACAAGAGAAACATGTCTAACATGCAGCATAGCAGCAAACTAATGCTCCCAGAACACCTTTAATAACCTATAGGAAAGAGTAGATGAGTGAATGTTTAACCTTATTCGAACTCCTACAAAGATGCCAATGTGATATGGTAAAAACGCGGAAGACTCTTGATTTTGAAAACAAGAACCCTAGAGTTGGTCACCCGACTCCCTACCAAATTCACACACACAAATGAATTAAATGCTAATACACTTAACCCAATGAGAATTGGTGAATCTAGCCTACTTCAAAACATCTAAATACCCTAATCTACCAAGAGAATAGAACAAAAAGATGGGATTTGAAGGCACCCAAAAACTCAACCTATCAAGAACACTAGAGAATACTAGCACTCAAGAATAGAAAAAGAGATTTAGATTATCTCTTTGAAGTTTAGACACATTGAATCAAAGGATGGGAATCACCCCTTACACACTCTCCTCTAGAGAGAATTTAGTTTCTCTACCAAAAATATTCTAAGTCTCAAAAATCTATCTATTACAAGAGTAATGAGGCATATATAAAGGTAACAAACTAAACCTAGCCGATGGGATATGTAATCTCAGCCATTCATCTCCTAAGTAAGTCTGAAACATACCTCTTACAAGTCAAAAGTCGTGGGAATTAAATTCGAAACAAAATAAAACAAAACAAGAAAAATCAGCAAATAAGGCATTGCCCGAAGTGACCTGGCGCCAAGTGTACTAGTGGACCCGGCACCAGGTGTGTTCTGGAAATGAAATAATTCTATTCTAGTGTGGACCTGGCGCTTGGTGTACTAGTGTACCCGGCGCCAGGTGTGGTCTGCATTCCTCACACCTTGCTTTTCTTGTCTTTTCAGTCTCCTCTTGCGTTCCTTTGACCCTCTATACCAATTGTTGTCCAAGCTTTAATCTTCTTGGCCCTTCTTTAATCCTCCATTGCTTGACAACCTTCTTCATCTTTGGCTTGGAACCTTGAAATGCACCTTGAAGTCTCTTGAAAAGGAGCTTCACCCATGGAGCCGTATGTTGTGTCTTTGTCCTCCTTCCCCTTCTTTAGAATGACCTTTATGCTTGGGATGATTCCTATCACAATGTCATCATAGAATCGGCTAAATAGGCTATTTTCTTTTGGTTTACACAACACATAAACACAGATGCATGCAGCCGAGCTCACACTTGAACATACACACACACATAGAATTTGTTTACAAGTGTGCTCACATCACAGGCCAGAAAATATTGAAATATACTAATTCCATGACTCACTCTTCTTTTGGCATCTATAAATTCCTATGAAACTATCCTCTATATACAAACAGTGAAACAAGATGATTGTTGAATTATGGAAAGAACAGCGAAAATCTCACAGAGAATTTTGTTCAAGCCCAAAGAAATATTTCAGGCCTGAAATTTTGATACCCCAATAAACTTCGGTTACAAAACAAAATTCTAACTCAAGTGCCTCATAAACATATTTGAGATGCATCAGAATAGAAATACCACGTAAAAGCAAGGTTATAACAGCTATTAACTATTAAGCCCATCTCTGGTGCAAATTTTCAACTGAATCAGGAAAGTAGGATGTAGCAATGACAGGTTTAAAGGATCTAAATTGCAATAGATCTCACATTAAACCCAAACAAAGGAATGGTCTGACTATTTTCTTGGCAAACACTCACTGCAGGAAACTCCATTTAGCAAGGAACACAAAGAGATTGTTTCATAAGTTAAAAAAGTAGATTTGATGAGTCGATGAGTTGTTTGGTTGGAACATAATAGAATAGGGAACACTTAGTTATAGATTAGTTAAGATTGTTACTGTTCCATAATCTGCTTCAAGAACTAGTGCATGCATTCAACAAAGCTTACAGGGAAATTGGTCCAGTTCCATATATGCTACCATACAGATGACAAAAACTTGATTCACAACCCCAACTAAAGCTGAAAGAACTAAATTATTTTAACATATTCTGTTGGCTACAATTGCTAAAACTTGCGCCTTGATCTTGTTCTTGAGGAGAAGCTTATATCATGACCAATTGTAAAGTTTCTGATAAAGTATTCAAACACAAGCAATCAAGTGGGCCAGGTTATTTATGTGCAGTGTCGGAAAAGCTCTAGGAGAATTTCAAAGCAGTATCTTGTTTTATCTTTGCCATTTTATGGCTATGCATGGACACTTGAAGACCCCAAGAATAATGCCATTGGAACACCAGCAACAGGGCCGGAAATCACAGATGATGGCCACATGAGTTATAAGGATGTCAAGGATTATATTCAAAGATATAATGGTGTTTCATTGTCTAATGCAAACTTACGTAATGAGATACTTCAGTGTTGGTTCCATTTGGATTGGTTTCGATCTAGAAGTGGAAGATTTCTAGTGAAATTATTTAAGAAGGCGAAGGTTTATGAGCAGAACTATCACAAATTTTATGTAGGAAAAGATTAATACTCAACAAAGTATGGAAGCATGGTACACTTAAATCGACAAAGCATTGAATGTAATTATGAGATAATCATGAGTATCTCTTGGTTTCATACTTGTGTGCTTACAGTTGAAAAAATGACCAAAATCATCAAAGAAAGCAGCATATATTGCTGAAAATTCTTTTACCCATAGCGCTTGTAATAACAATCTTTGGACTCAGCATTGCAATATGGTACAAGAGGAGAAAATACAGAGGATTACAAGGTAACTACTTCAACCAGTTATTTTCTGGAAATTTCGGACAATCAGAAAACACCACTTGAATTTGATGATGTCCTTAATTTTATATGAAGAAAGGCAAGCAGAAGGAGAAATGAAGCTAAAGCTCAGAAACAGTGATTCCCATGAGTTACAAATGTTTAGTTTTGATGAGATTAAAGAAGCCACAAGCAACTTTTCTTCTGAGAACAAGCTTGGAGAAGGTGGATAAGGACCTGTTTATAAGGTATTTTATTCCATTTTCAACCAAAAGAGACCATATATTGTCCACCCCCTGCCCCTCCCATCTCCCCCCAAAAGAGGGCAACCAACAGGTGTCCAGTGAGAGGTTTAGCATGGATACTTATCATTTATTCTAGAGACTTCTCATTATAACCACATGTAGATGAACAAGATCATTTATCAGAACAAGATTGCCAGAACCATTAAGTCCTGGTTCTATGTGAGAATATTTATCAAAACACGAAAGCCTAGAAAAAAACAGTTGCCAATGGGGGATTCCAAGAATAGCATATAGTATTCAGTGTTCATCAAGAAATTGCATTGGTAAAACACTATGCAGTATAAGCATACACATTCCACCCTTCAATACCAGGACTCCGCTTACTGCATTCTGTGCAATGTAGGATATAAACATTCCGCAAACATTCACAAATTGAGTTCAACTAAGAGAATTTGGAACGGTATGTTAAAAATCCAATGAGGATGAAAACTGCATTTTAAGACAACAAATAACTTCTCATCAAAAAGCCAATCATACTTCTGATCATGTTAATTGACAATGCACTTCAATATTGGTTACGTATAATCCATCACACAATCTGAAAACAGAGTTCTCAAGGTAAATATCAAGACAACACAAACTTGGAATGATTACTCTTCTGTACACAAACCTTAAACTGCTAAAACCAGAAACAATACAAAGGAAATCGAAGCAACTGAGTGATTGCTTATGATTCTTATATCACTAAATTGCCACCTCAGTAATGTCTAGAAAATTTATATACAAAAAGAAAAAAGGAAAGTTGTATTAAGTCTTGATTTCACAGTGGAAAATGAATCATCTGCTCCTTGAGTTTCCACCACAATATCCATTCTGGAATGGGGAAAGATACAAATTTTCTTGCAAATAAAGGGGGAAAAAGAGGCACTGTAAAGATCAATCCAGATTAATTTGGTATGTAAAATAACTCCCACCCAGAAAAGAAGAAAAATCAAAACGGGAAAAAAAAAAGGAAAAACAGAAAACCCAAAGAACTTCATTTTCTCACTGAAGGAAAAATTAATTACTTTTCTCAAAAAAATCGACATATTAATGCTGATCCAACACGAGATCCACAGATTGACTTCCAGGACAATAAAATCCGTAAAAACAGAAAGAATATCAAAGAAGTAACTATCAAAGCAAAATCACCGACTCAATGCAAATCAACAAATGCCCAAAACATTAATTTGTTCAAGAATATTTAGACCCAAAAAAATCAGATATTCAAACAAAGCAAATCAATTCTCAATGCAGATTACTCAAAATAAAAAGAAAGAACCCAAGAAAAAAAAAATTACCAAAGCTGAATACGGTGCACTCGAAAGTTCCTCTACCGCCCGAACAACCAACGACACGAACTCAGCTGCATAGGCCCACTGAAATGTGACAATTGCAGAGGAATAAGAACCGAGGGTTGAAGGATTTCAGCTAAAAATGGATGCTTTTTAAATTTTCCGGCTTTGAAGATGAATAAGAATCGTAGGTTCTGTCAAGCTTTCAGAAGAAATGTGAGGGAAATTTCAGAAGAAAGCTTTCAGAACCGTGGGCTCAGCTTCTGTTCTCTTCTCTGCCATTAATGATTGATCCCCCGAAGGGTGCTTTTTTTTTTTTTTTGGGTAGATATCCCCCGAAGGGTTCACGTCTCCCAAAATTGCGCAAAACCGCGCAAAAAAATTTTATTACTCCCTCCATTTCTATTTATCCTTAATTACTTCACATCATTTTTAAAAAATTAATTAATTTTTTAAATTTATATAATTTTATTTATACATTCTAAAATTACTCTTAAATTTAATATTTTTTACAACTATTTTCTTATTTTATTTACTCAATTCTTTTTAAAATTATTACACTCTTATTTTTTAAAACTATTTAATACAATAATATAATAATAAAATTAATATTAATGACTCTTAAATTTTTTTAATATAACAGATAAAAAGAAATATAAAAAATTTTCATTTGTCACAAATAAATAAGAACAAAGGGAGTAAGTTTTTGTGTCCCGCCAAAAAATTTTTTTTTTAGATGAGTTAGAGAGCAAATTAAAACGAAAATTTTATTATTACCTCTATTTTGTATCAAATTTTTCACTAATTTTTAAAAATAAAATTTGACAATTTTTATTTTTCTTTTAATTAAAAAAAATAATTAAGTTTGTCATACAATATTTCTTCTTTTTTCCTTAAAAAATATTTATAAACTATAAATAAATTTAATCATCAAATATTATATAGCACTACTATTTCGTATACAATATAACTATTCTACAAATAGTATTATAAATAGTGCAATTAAAGATAAATATGTACATAGTTATGTAAAGACTTCTTTAAAATATTTAATAGTGACATTAATATATATAATGTAAACATATTACTTTCATTAAAAATAATTTAAACATATAGTTCAACATAACAATGTATAATGATAACGATTAAATGTATTTAGATTGATGTCAATTATTTCGAATGATAAACATGATTTTTATTCAATTGCATCCAAAATCTTAAACGGATTACATTATAAGTTCATATTTAATTTGGAATCTCATATAATTACTATCATTTTAACATAATAAATTTTTAGTTTTTTTATTTGTTAAATATATTTAGAGATATAAAGAAAACTCAAATTGATCTCTATTTTATCTCTAAAATAGAAACAACAATCATTGTCTCTAAATTAGAGTCAACTTATAGACAAAGAAGTAATTTAGCTTTCCTTCTCTAAGTTCTCTAACACGAACTTAGAGAAGGAAAAAAGTATACATTAATTAGTCTCAAATATTTGAGATGGATTTGTTAATTTATAAATCGTTTTGATTTAGAGACAAATAAGAGACGAATCTGGTTGTCTCCAATTTTGAGAACAACTATATAATAAATGAAGTAATGAAATTGTAGAGACAAACATATTCGTCTTCAATAAATTTTTAATTTTAAATAAAATAGACACCAATTATTTTTTCATCTCTGCCATTTCTAATCTTAAAAATATTTAGTAATAGATTTTTATTAATTTTATTTCATCTCTGATATTCAAGATGTATTGAGAGTTGTTTCTATCCTGATGCTACTTAGAGATGAAGTTGAGACGATTTTACTATTGTCTCTATTTCATATCTACTTAGAGACCAAATAAAATATTACAAAATATATTCGTCTTGAATTTGTTCCATGTATCCTATCTTATTTTTTAAAAAATTGATTCTTTCCATTATGTTTCAAATTTGTCTCTATTTAGAGACAGAAAGCATTTGTCTCTATTTTTCTGTCTCTAAAACAAGGTTATTGTTATGAATTATTGGAATCTCCATTAATTAGTGGAGGCTCCACTAATTATGGATTTATGTGAATTATTAGAAGATTTTTATGGATGTCCACCATTTAGTGGAAACACCACTAATTAAGATTAGTGAAAAATGATGTATGCCATGATGTAATCCACTAATTAGAGCTCTATAAATAGAGCTATTCTCTAAGCTTGTAATACACCATCATTTTGTGAAAGAAAGATTAGTGAAAGAAAGATTAGAGAAAGAATTGTGAGAGAAAGAAAGAGAGAAGTTTGAAGAGAAATTCTTGTGCAAAGAATAGTTAGAATTTTCTTAGTGTGTAGTGTGTAGATTTTATTCTAACACTACCCTAATTTTATAACACGTTATCAGCACGAGTCTCTACCATTATTAAAGCCAAAAGACAAGTACGCATTTATTGATATCGCTATATTCGAATTTGTAGCCCTTGATATTTTTGAAAAAAAAATTATATGTCATACAGAAATGCATCTAAATGCTAAAAAAAATGAGATCCATATGTCATGTAGATAAAAAGAAAGATTTGACCACCTGAAGATGGTCGTTCTACCCACTGCACGGTATGAATGGTTGCACCTGAAGTTGCAAGATTGTAAAACCGTGAACTCCGTGATGTATAAAACTACATCTTAGTTAAAAATTTTACGGAGAAAAAGTTACTGATGAAGTTATATTGGAGAAGACATTCTCCACTTTTCATGTTCTACAGTAACAATATCGAGAAAAATGGTATCCAAAATTGACAGCTTTAACATGAGTTATTATTGAGAAATCATGAAGCCAGATGAACTGGCTCAACAGCAATCCCAGAAGTGAATGCTGTTGACTCCAGCAGAAGCCATCATTATAGTCGTAGTTGTGGCAGTGGCCGTGGTTATGGTCATGGACACACTCGATATTTCCCTTATCACAGAGAAATACTGGCCACCTGAAGTGGAACAGAAAAGATAATAAGGGAAAAAGATATTTCCATTAATAATAAGCATCACATCTTTTATTCATATCACTAGTGTTCATATGAACTTGATGATACATGCTTATAGTTGCTCTTTTGTAATTGAGCTGACAAATGTAAGATGAAGGTTTGTAATTGTTCTTTTTCAATATTTACATTAGAGGAAGACAAATAATTAGTAATTATGGACTTCAACTCCTCTTTTTCGACATCCTCTTCCTTTTCTTTCCCCTTTGAGCTAGCATCGAGACTAGCAGCAGAATTAGCCGTAAAATTACTGCGAAATGAGTCTTGAGATTTTATGATCTCCTTAAATTTATTATAATTAAATTTCTTATTATATTTGACCTTGAAGCATGCTTATCTCAATTTCTGTGTTTGGTCATCTAACTGCGTATTAGGACTTTCTTACACCAACTGTTTTTCACATTCCAGTATCGCAATGGCTTCTTTCAACTTCTTCTCAGCCATATGTCCTCCTTCTTCTTTATTTTGCATCTCCTGTAAATCGAAGTGATATCATCGGTTATTTACTTATAAATTTTTCATAGTTTCATACTTGCAAATTATAAGTATGTATGAGAGAGAACCTGAACATTCTTGATTATGGTCTCCAAGCTCACCAATTTCCTGTGAGGCCATCGACGAATTCCTAACTCCCTACATCTTTTCTTGAGACGGGTTATGCTAATATTCAGTTCTTTGGCTGCGCTCTTGATTGGTAGGTAAAAGTATTGCGAAATTGTTTCTCTTGATAGTGTCTGGGAGTTATTGCCCTTCTTCTCTCTCTGCCTCTTAATCATCTTCTTCTCCCCAAGAATTTTGTCTGCAATAATATCTTGAACTTCGATATTATGCATTTCGTGAGTACTTACTCCGACTTCGTTGCCAAGACCACTCATTATTTCTTCTAGAAAAAGAAAATAATATCAGTAAAGGTAATACCATTCAAAATCCATATTTAAATGTATAATAACCTGGAAACATATTCTGGCTTTGTTCAAAATCCATTAGAGAGTAGAAATGATCATGCACAAGCATATCCTTATTCAAAGGAATAGCATCAAGAGGAACAGTATCAAAAGTAGTCTCTTGTAGGGGCAGGTCAACTTGATCCAAAGTAGTATGTTCAAAATTTCCACTGATTTACATAAAAAACAAACCAAAAGAGAGTTTAATTTCATTATCAAGCATACTAAAAACAAATGGAAGCCCTCAAAGGTATCTCACCTGAAATTAGGAGGAAGCGGTTGGTTTGGAAAGGAAAACATATCAAAATTTTCTGCGTTCGAATTAGGCAGAAACGGTTGGTTTGGAAAGGAAAACATATCAAAATCTTCTGTGTTCGAATTAGGCAGAAGTAGTTGGTTTGGAAAGGAAAATACATCAACATCTGCAGTAGAAACCGAATCAAAATTTGACCATGTCTCAAATGAATTACGAGTCTCCATATCTGCTTTGTGATTTTTGTTTTTGATGTTTACTAATGACTGATAATTGAGATATATATCTGTATGAGGAAGAAGAAGAGGTAGATGGTAGGTAGAGGGTTGGAGGAGAAGAAAAGACAAGAGAGGAAGATGAAAAGTCGGTACCGGGAAGAGTGAAAAAAAAATGAGATATTTTTCTTGGCATTTCCTGCTTGTCATCATTTTCTTATATTTCTTTTCTTATTCTCTTGTGAAATCATTATTCCCTAAATTAGGGGGAGAACAGAAACAGTACAAGAAAGATCGTGATTGGACAACATCATTAAATTATCTTGATCCGCATACAAGCACGTGTGAATTTGAAGTTCAAAAGATAATTCATTTATAAAGCATTGCAAATCAAATGCCAGACGCTTTTGTTGACTCTAGAAGAATAACAAAATCGCATATGCCAGCTATAAATGCTCCTATTCTAATTGAAGTTCCAGCAGAACAAAATATTATACCTATAGCTGCTGAGTCAAAAACACGCCAGAAGCGTGGCCGACCTCTTGGTTTTAAAGATAAAAATCCTCGAAAGAAAAGAGGATTAAATGATCCAGAAGATCATATTGAAGAAAATAATGATAAAGACCAAGAGAGAACTGATGACAAAGAACCAGAAGTTGATGACAGTAACACTGAAATTTCTATCAATTATACCACTTCCGGTAGAAGTTGGAATCGGATAGAAACTGTTATTGATAATATATTTGCATACCATATATCTCTTGATGTTACACAGGATAATGATGATCCTGAACTAATATCAGTTGATGAATGTCGGAATAGAAAAGATTGGCTACAATGGAAAGATGCGATTCAATCGGAGTTAAATGTACTGACAAAACGTGAAGTCTTCGGACCTGCAGTCCGAACACCAGAATGTGTAAAACCTGTTGGCTACAAATGGATATTTGTGCGAAAGCGTAATGAAAAGTGCAATCGTTCGATATAAAGCGCGATTAGTAGCCCAAGGTTTTTCACAAAGACCAGGTATTGATTATGATGAAACTTATTCTCCTGTTGTTGATGCTATTACACTCCGATATCTTATCAGTTTGGCAGTACATGAAAAGATAGATATGCGCCTATTAGATGTTGTCACTGCTTACTTGTATGGAAATTTAGAAAATGATGTTTACATGAAAATCCCCGAAGGATTTCATATGCCTGAAGCATATAAACATTATCCTCGTGAAAATTACTCCATCAAGTTGCAGAAATCATTATATGGCCTGAAGCAATCTGAGCGCATGTGGTTCACACGTCTTAGTGAATATTTATTGAAAGCGGGATTTAAAATGACCAGGTATGTCCATACATTTTTATTAAGAAATCTGGTTCTAAATTTGTGATATTAGCTATATATGTTGATAATTTTAATCTTATTGGAACTCTTGAAGAGCTCCAAGAAATAATTGATTCTTTGATATCAAGGATGGTCGTAAAAGTATACTTTGCCTTGGTTTACAAATTGAACATTTGGCAAGTAGGACGTTTATTCAACATATACAGCAAAAGTTCTAAAAAGATTTGACATGGACAAAGCACATCCATTGAGTATTCCAATGATCGTCCGGTCCTTTTCGACCTCAAGAAGATATTGAAGAACTTCTTGGTCCTGAAGTACCACATCTCAGTGCAATTGGTGCATTGATATATCTTGCTAATAATACACGACCTGATATTACTTTTGCTGTCAATTTATTAACAAGATTTAGTTCTTCACCAACACGACGACATTGGAATGGAATTAAACAAATCCTTCGATATCTCCAAGGTACAATTGATCTCGGATTATTTTATTCAAATAAAACCAATCCAACATTGATAGGTTATGCAGATACTGGTTATTTATCTGATCCACATAAATCACGTTCTCAAACGGGCTATCTATTTACATGTGGAAATACTGCTATATCATGGCGTTCTACGAAACAATTTATAGCAGCTACTTCTTCAAATCATGCTGAAATTATAGCCATTCATGAAGCAAGTCAAGAATGTGTATGGCTAAGATTCATGATTCATTATATCCGAGAAAGTTGTGAATTATCATCAATCAAAGATATTCCAACTCCTCTTTATGAAGACAATGCAGTTTGCATAGCTTAATTACGAGGAGGATATATTAAAGGAGATCGGACAAAACATATTTCACCAAAATTCTTCTTTACTCATGAACTCCAGAAGAAATGTGAAATTGATGTGCTACAAATTCGATCATGTGATAACCTCGCAGATATTTTCACGAAGACTTTACCGACTGCAACATTTGCGAAGTTGATATATAAAATCGGTATGCGTCAGTTTAAAGATTTAAAGGAATCATCTCATCAGGGGGAGTAATAAACAGACATATAGAATAGTGTACTCTTTTTCCTTCACTAATTTTTTTCCCACTGGGTTTTTATCTAATAAGGTTTTAACGAGGCATATTCTTTATGTAATGGATGGACATCCAAGGGGGAGTGTTATGAATTATTGGAATCTCCATTAATTAGTGGAGGCTCCACTAATTATGGATTTATGTGAATTATTAGAAGATTTTTATGGATGTCCACCATTTAGTGGAAACACCACTAATTAAGATTAGTGAAAAATGATGTATGCCATGATGTAATCCACTAATTAGAGCTCTATAAATAGAGCTATTCTCTAAGCTTGTAATACACCATCATTTTGTGAAAGAAAGATTAGTGAAAGAAAGATTAGAGGAAGAATTGTGAGAGAAAGAAAGAGAGAAGTTTGAAGAGAAATTCTTGTGCAAAGAATAGTTAGAATTTTCTTAGTGTGTAGTGTGTAGATTTTATTCTAACACTACCCTAATTTTATAACAGTTATCTTATAATATGTATAATAATATTCTTATATATTATACATAATAAATAAATATATGTACATATTGTGTTGAAAATTTTATACAAATTTTTTATTCTTTTCAATTTTAAATTCAATTAAAAGAATTTTGTTTCTCTATTGATGCAAGTGCATGGATCCTCTCAATTTCAGGACTGGCCGAAGCTGGGGAAAAGGGTCATTAGGGACGACTGGGATTTCAAAGTCCTAGTATTGGCAAGTCCATCAGATAGGCCCACTGATCCGAAGGGCCCATCCAGGACCGGCAATCGGCACGGCCTCGATATGGCGGGCAGGTCGGCCTCGCAGCCCATCCGTGTTGAGCCAAGGAATTTTCCTGTCTGTGTCGGGTCAGGGAAAAAATTCCCCATGGGTTGGCCCGGCTATGCCCTACAGCTCATCAAAATTCAACTCTTTATTATTATTATTATTTTTTTTATCTCTCTCCGACAACCATATTTATTTTTTCACAGCAAAAAATCTATAAATACATTCTAATTTATTTTAAAACTCACTAAATACTCTCCTACTTTCTATCGTCACTCTTCTTACTTTCATAATTCTTAAATCTCAATTCTCTCTATTTTTTCTATAAAAAATATTAAAATAAAATTTGTTAAATATATATTTTTAAATTTCTTCAAATATCTTCTTTAAAATTTAGAAGATCATTAAGTGGTGATCAAGTCTTGATATTTTAGAATATTGTTATATTTATATTTTAAACATTGTAATACTTTTTAATAAGTTTAAGTATTAAGTTTTCTTTTTATTTAATTTTTATTTTATTAATTAATACAATCGATTTGAATCTAATTCAACGACTTCAAAGTAATTTTTTTTATAAATATAAATAATCGTATTATTAAAATTATAAAAAATTAAAAAAATTAAACTTCCTAAAAAAAATGTAAGGGCCCACTAGATTGCCATTGCTACTAAGTCCCACACGCCCCCCCCCCTCCCCAATCTCTAAGAGAAATAAAATGAATTTTTTTTCAAGATTATTTATTCTTCAAATTTCTTATTTTGCATTAAAACACACACACCTTGGGCCTAATTGGACATAACTACAGACGTAAGCGAATCATGTTCTGGAGGTCTTGCCACAGTATGCGTAATATTAGATCCATTAAGATAGCCCAATATTCAAGAAGTCTGCGAAAACCATTTTGGACCTCTACGGACCAATATCCCGGCTTCGCCTTGTGCAAATAGACTAATAGTCCGTCGGTTCGGGGGAGTCGCACAAGTTCTGTACGAAATTTACGCAGCAATTTAATAAATATTTTAATAATTTTATAAATATTATATATAATTATATGAATATTATATATAATTATATAAATATCAAAATAATATTATTTAAAATTATCAAAATAATGTCATTTTATTGAAAAATTTTTTTACGTGTGGTCACTTTTTTCGCTGTTAAATTATTATTATTATTTTTATTTTGAATTATTAAATTACTGTATACAGAACTTGTGCGGTCTTAAATTTATTAGTTTTTAATTTTGCCGGTAAACAAAATGATCGTATACCAATTTTATCTCCTAAAAGAGAAAAAAAAAGAAGAAGAAAATAGCATGCTGATTTAAAGAGATATCTTACAAAATTCAACTTTGAAAAATCAACTGCGTGAAATTCTCGTTATTTACTCTCTTGATTTAAATATCAAATTATGTTTAAATCGTTTTCTTTGTTACCAATTAAACTATTCCAGGAAATGATCTAATGCTTTAGGCTACAGCTAGCAATATTATTTGTTAGGTTGTTCTCCATTCACCAACCGGCAACACATGTAAGAGGAATCAAAGGCGTGCGGGCAGAAGCAAATTAGGACAAAGTTTGCATGTCTTTTCCGTAGGTTAGCCAACAGCCTGGTTTGAGTAATGAAATAAAAGTGGAATCAAATGGGTTTTAATAGAAGTACTATGTTAAGGTTGAGAGAATAGTCAAGGTTAGTTGAAGAACAAGGGTTAACCCAGGCCATTACGAAAGATTGTTTTCTGATTTCAGAACTAGGTTAAGGTTGATCATTGATGCTGGAAAATGAGAAGTACTATATATACATATATATATGTGTGTGTGTGAAAGCTTTGAGAGGAAATCGAATAACGTTCATGTTTTGGACGACAAGAGTTTCTAGTCTAAAAACTAGCCAACGTTTATTTCCTCATAAATAAGGTATTGTACGTACTGGTTATGATCGAGCAAATGATCGTACTAGGTAGCCAGGCAATGAATAAATGCCTGAAATTCTTGGTGTGTTGTTTAAATGACCAATATTTCATAGGAAAGAGTATTAGGAGAAGAAAGGAGAGAAGGGTAAGGTAAAGAATTAGGAATTTGAGATTAGAAGGAAGACGAAAGAATATGTAAAAAGATAATTTATATTTTGATAAAATTTTTGAGGAGAAAATTTTGGAAAGAATTTTTAAAAAATTTTAACTTATAAAAAAGAAATAAAAGATTTTAAAATTTGGAAGGAGAGGATTGTGTGCTAATTATATTTGAATAATTGATAGAAGAAAAGAAGAGATAAATTATTAACTTATATATTTATTCATATTTTTAGTCTAATCTAAATATTTTATAATAAAGAGTATTTTTATTGTTATAAAAAAAAAGGTTTATTTCCTTTGCTCGTTGACAGGAATCGGCGTAGATTTGTTTGCTTAAATCTAATCCTTCATTCCCTAGTTAGCAAGGGGGAAAAAAATCATCTCATAAACCATATCTCAACTTGTCGTGACTCTTCTGATAAGCTTACATTGTAAGTAGATAGTCTAAAATTTAAATCCTCAAGTGAAACTCGAATATTTGAAATTATCAACAAAAAAAAAAAAAAAATCTGTCCTAAAATTAATCCAAACGCTTACATTGTTTCCTCTACTTTTCTTGCCCACTCTTTCAATCTAAATCTTATTTGGTTTAAGTATTTTACATTTTACCATAATGAATAATTGTAAATTTATATAATTAATGCTTTCCATTCTATTATGACAAGACTAGGTTATTACTGTTATTTGCTAAGTATGGCAAGATTAGATTAACAGGTTTCATGTTCAAATGGTGGCTGAATTACCAGGTCAATTCCGTTCTCGCAAAGGAAATGGGATGCGATATCTAATAAATCGCCCGGGACTTACGGTAGTTGAGGAGTTTGTGGAACGTCTGCTCCTTGTGTTCTCTCCCAGTTCGATGGATTAAGGAGGAAAAGCTACTAGAAACTGTACGAACCTACCAACAACGTGAAGAAAATCGAGAATCACTCACCATCCATATCCCTGTCCAGGGGAGGATTTGTGTGGCCTCTAAGCCCTATAATAGCAGAATAAAATCGAGCTAGCATCACTCACATATATCTGTGTCCAGGGGAGGATTTGTGTGGCCTCTAAGCCCTATAACGGCAGCGGTCTTCAATGCAGGTGACCATCAATAACAGGAATTAATGCAACAGTTGGCTGCCCTACCCTTACAGAAGAAAAAAATGGTGATTCGCAAACGACAGCCGACTGGAGACGTCTGATACCCTCTTCTTAGACCTTATGCACCACATGGGAGGGTCCTCCCGCCATGACTTGATGAACACTAAGTGTAGACTTTTTTATAGGTGAAAGAACGACAGGTGAATAAGAACTGTAAGTGCATCCGTTCGTGCGAAAATTGTGCAATGAATACGCCCCGCTACGTCTTCGTATATTGAAGAAATTTTCATTCAAGTTTGAAATTTGGAATGATCTAACGCCACAAGAAAGAATGCAGCTCGGAGTGGTGTGAAAACTCGCCAAGAAGACGAACCATTAATGTTTTTTGACCCCATTAAAGAAGCTACCATTTCACTCTTCATGTATCCATGTCTCATCGACCGCCAAACACCATCCACCGCCCTTTGGTGCCTATAAATAAAGGGCATTGTTTGGTTTTTACAATAATAACACCAATACAAGAAATTTGATTGTCTGTTTTAAACATTTATTCTTTGTGCGTGTTCTATATTAGTGATGTTTTGTGAGTTTAAGAATATTTTTTTAAAGTTTTATATATTATTTTTTTCAATTTTATTTTATTTCGTTATTATTATTTTATTATCATTTTACGTGATTTTTTTTATCATTGGAATTTTTAGTTTGTTCTTGGAATCCATCTCTAACAATAACTGTTGACAAATTGGTATTAGAGCTTCTAGTTTTTGATTTTGTGGCATTGATATTAATGGCAATGATGGTAACAAAATTAAGGTAGAAAAATTCATTCGGAAGGTCAATTTCGACATATGGCAGTTATTTTAATTTAGCAGAGATAATAAAAGTGACATTTGAACATTTGAATAAGATGGTGAGATTAAATATTATTCTAAATCTCTCTAATGAAATTCTAAGATAAGTTGCTATCAAAACTACAACCAAAGTTATGTGAGAAAAGTCGAAGGCCTTTGTATATACGAAGAAGACAGTAGAAAATCCATTGATTCTACCTAATGCAAATTTTATTTACTCTTTGGTCGAAGGTATATCTATTATCTCATATCTAACTATAGAGGCAAAAAATATGGCTTTGACTAGAGCAATCAAAGAAGTTTTGTAGTTGAAATATTTATTTCAGTCCGCATAAATAGGTAACAACTATTTATTGTGACTATCAAAATACTATACACATGACTAGGAATCAGATGTATCGTAAGAAGACAAAGTATATTGATGTGAAATTTTATTTCATTTGAGATATTATTACTGAGGAGTAAGTTTTTATTTAGAATATTAATACTAAGGACAACTTGTCGGCACGTTTACAAAACCTCTTCCTATCTACAAGTTCAAGTAGAGTTTGAACTTAATTGGTATTCATTATTCGTAATTTATAGTCTTTGAATTTTTTTGAAGAAGGCAGAGCCAAAACTATTATGTTTGAGTTAGGAATGTAAGTCCAGGTAAAAATTTGTTAAGGGATGCCTTGCATCCATGCCTCACATCCAAACACCATCTCAGCCCTTTTGTGCCCTTGTTTGTTTCTTATAATAACAACACTTATACAAGCGATTTGGTAATCTGTTCTAAATATTTATTTTTTGCGATTCTCTTATTTTGTATTAATAATGTTTGTGGGACTAGGAATACTTTCTTAAAATTTTTCATATGATTTTTTTTTTTATAATAAAATTTTATATTATTTGATCGAATCACGTAGTTTATGTGTATTTTTTATTTTTTTTCATTATTTTATTTTTTTAACGTTATTATTATTATTTTATATCTTTATTCTTGTCTTGTGTAATTTTTTTGCCATTAAAACTTTTTATTTGTTCTTGAGATTCATCCCTAACAACTAATGTTCAAGAAAATTGGAGTCTTGTGACAAATTTAAACCGACATATCTTTAGATTTATTGACAATTGATTAGACTACTCTACTTCGCGTTGGTAAGTTTGCAGGCCCAGAACACGATGGTTGGTATTAAAGTAAGAGCACTTACTCAAGTCTCACATGAGATAATGATAGCTTAGTTTAGGGAGGACGCTTGTGTTTTGAAAGAGGGTTGAATCTGATATTCTAATCACATTCAATCCTATATGAGATAATGACATAGGTATAATATGGTACATAATTAAGTTTTATAAAAGTATTATTTGTGGATGTTGTCACATAAATAAATCGTACTTTCAAATTTTTGAAACATGACTTTGACCATTAAAATAATTAAAATACTATCTTAATTCAACTTTAATGTTAAAAGATTTGATTATAATTAAACTACTGTTTCGACAAATACATATCAAAAGTTAAGAAGTGAAATTTTGGACAATCTTTTATTGAAGAAAAATAAAATTCAAGAGAATGTAACATGGAAAATTTATGGTTGAGTCTTCTCTTATGATAATCCTTATAGAGTTTGAAACTAACACAATATGTGCAGGCATTTTGCACTCCCCAAACCAACAATGATAATAATAATTAATCAGTGGTAATTTCACGAGGCCTAACAACTAATCAAAGACTTTGCTCTTGGTGAAGAAAACGATCGATTAAAAACCTTTGCCAATCTTAGTGTTTCTCCTATCCATTTCTTAAAGGGATAGAAAGCTAGTATATGATTATGTCGATGATCCAGGGATGCGCAGTCTCCTCGTTCTCTACCGAGTTAGGTAGCCATGTACGAGAGAGATCACAAACATATTCATATTAACTGCTTGAATTTTTCCAAATCTCTTCGAGTTCCCGAGCAAAGGCCTTTTGTCTTCCAACAACGATGGTGATGTGATCTTTGTTTTCGATCACTTTAACGCGGGCACGAGGAACTCTGGACTGAACATTGTAGCTGCATTCAACTGGGATGAGTTCATCGTCTCTGCCATGGAACACCGTGACAGCGCATTTGAGTCGGGTTCTGACTATGTCCAAGTATCCTTCAACTTTTCCGGCAGTCCCGCAAATAATATTGTGCAGAGTATGCCATGCAGCATTGTGGGAATGGCAGCAAAACACGTCAATCATATATGTTCTGATACTGTAAAAAAAATTTCACCAAATTGTCTTAGAAACTGAGATTATGAGCTGAAAATGCCTGTTCTCATATATAACAGCTAAAGACAGAGAAACACAAATTGGTTATGAACAATGACCCCTCTTTTGGCTCACAGATTGAGAAATTGACTCGTGCACCACATTGGCTGCAACATATCACGTTATCATTTATGAGGTAATCAATTTGGTGAGCTATTTATTTAGCAGAAAAATCTTTGTATTCAATTAATTAAGATGTAAAAATAAAAGTTTTGAATCATATTTTCTTCCTACGATATATCAAGATCAACCCCGAAATACTAAAGGGATGTTTCTTACCAAATCCGAAATATACAAGATACATGATTAGAAGCTGATCAAAAAAGAGGGGGAAAGAAAACTAGTAATAAAACCTAAACGATGAACAACCAAGAAATTCATCGGCGGTTAGTGCAGTCTGTGGAACATAATAAAGAGGGTCAATTTTAACCCTATTCATCATCACTGCCTTCATCTAAGGCAGAACATTTATTACAGCATGTAGAAAGTCATGAAGATGGCCGTTACACAATGTTTGATATTCTTAAATGCCATCAACGAATGGTCATCACTCATTCATATCTAAAGCATTGCCTCCAATTTTCCTTTTTTTTCTTTCGCTAGATAAGGCGAAAAGGAAATGGAAAAGGACAATCAATTTAATTAATAATTTTCTTTGGATACAATTATACATTTATATTTTTTATTTTAAAATATTCGATTTGTATTATAATTATCTTTTAAAAGATAAATCTATCACCAAATGCTTTTATATGTAATTATCTATATGTATCTATTATTTGACTATGATTATGACTATAATATCTAGCTTTGGTTGATTAGTTGTTCCAACCAATTGGCTATCCTAACCAAAATAAACAACTATTAACGCCTATAAAGCTCGTTGATTGGGAAGGGATATCTAGCAAAAGGACCGAGATTTCGTATTCGGGGAAGACAAATGGCACTCTATATATTTGCCCAAAGCCAACATGAAAAACTGGTCCCCGGAAGGAGAAGAAAGCAACTTTCCCATCGATTAGGACCTTGGCAAAGTACGGGTTTCTATAGATGCTGTGACACTCAAGAAAAGGTCCACCTGCCCAATTACTCATCTCTGTATTCTGATTTCTGAATATGTTGCAGTAATTAATTATATAAATGTCACTATTAAATAAGAGGAGTGACAAGGTGATAGTTAAAGACTAACATGTTTGGATTTTATTCACCTCTCTTCTAAGTATTTGTTGACTAAACTAGAAGTTTAACTGACAATGAAATTTAATGTTTAAAGCCTAACATTTTTTTTGTAGAGTAAGTATTAAATTGAATAGAACTTTATATGAATAATTATGAAACGGAAGAAAACTATGGCCGCCTCCTACTGTTTAGTGCCCCGAAATTTTGTGCAAATGGACACGCATATGATGTTCGAGAGGTGACTAATGCGCACCTGTTCCGGGTCACTAATTTGGTGAGAAACTCCCACAGACGGTGGTTTTTACAGATGAGAAGACAAATTGTTCGGCTGATGTGCTCATACCAGCATGCCATCGATGCACCGAAGGCAATTAATGGCCACACACGCCGCGGCGCCACCCTTCGCATCATATACTGAGTGGCCTGAACACCATTTGGTGCCGGAAAATATGGCTGCCATTTCATTTTCCCCAAAAGCAAAATTTACAAATCAGTTGATGTAGAAATCTATCTCATCTAGTGAATATGACGGTTAAAGTTGACTGGTTACTGATACTAGCAAATGTTAAATGTCACTTTTTGCATATCGTCCTATTATTTGAAATACAACAAACAAAACAATATTCCTGAGAAAGGAAAACTTACTGGTGCTAATAGGGTTAGAGATTTGACCAAGCCCGGATGCTTTACAGCAAGTGCTAGAGCAAGAATGCAACCCAAGGAATGTGCCACAATGTGGAAAGACTTGACTTTGTATGGCTCAAGAACTGACCTCTCAATCATGTCCAAATGCTCTCTAAGGGTGTAAAGTGAATCCGTTGGTTTGGGACTTCTTCCAAAGCCAAGCAGATCCACCGCAATAAACCGATACTTTGACTTGGCAGACTCAGAGAAGTTGGGAAAAAGTGTTTCAGTCCAAAACGCAGATGATGAGATGAATCCATGGATGAATAACACGTCTTCTTCAACATTATCTGAGAATGAGCAAAAATCTGCATTAATTACATGATGCAAGAAATACTCAACAAACTTCATATGCGTTTTGTTGGTAAAAGTAATGAATGGTGTCCTTGCTTTTACCTGTAGCACCCTCGGCTTTCACATGAAGCAGTTCTTTTGTCCATGAATTGCACGTACTGCAATCGCAGTCGGACCATCTTGGAATGGGATGCGATTGCTGTCCCCCGATCCTTCCTTGCAGCATTTCGACAATGGTGGAGTTAATAGTGAACGTGGAACGCACGGTTCCTCTCCTTGCGGTCGTCTTCTCGCAAGACTGTACGACGGTGTTCTCCATTTTGAGCCGCTTAAGCTCATTGACGGTGGACTTCGAGATCTCAGAAACGAATGAGGGCCGAGTGTAGAGTGTGTCGGAGATCTCTTCCAGCTGCAACTTGGAAGAAGTGAGGCACACAATCTTAGACTCTCCTTGTTCGGAGACCAAGATCTTGCCACTGCTCGTGATTGCTTCTTTAGCCGAGGAGCAGTAACACGGCTTCCATTCTGCTTCAATGAAGAAATCTATAACTTTGTACAGGTAACAGAGGAGGAAATCAACGACATCCAGCATAGAAAAGATAATGAAGCTGATGAAATCGTTTACGAATCTTCCTGTCATTATTAAAGCTGATTTGGACGAAACCATAGCCGGCATTCTTATAACGCCACCGCCAACCACAATACTGATCTCAGTTAGATTCAGCGGTGGGGGGAGTTGATGCACAAAGATGTTTTCGACCTTTGGATGGTCACATAAATGGCGTTAACACACCCATAGCTGGAAATGGCAATGGAACTGATTCTACGTTTGATTGATCTTTCTTTATTCTTTTTCGTGTAAAATGTAAAAATTGACTAGGCAAATAACACGAATGAAGAAGAATAAGGGCTCCCCTGTTTCGGATTTTCTTCTTGAACTATACCTAAAGAATGGAAGTATGGTGAGTCGTGGAGAAAAAGAAAAGGAAGAAAGAAAAAAAAAAAAAATGAACCCACCAATACTGCAGAGCACTGCTACAACCACCGGGCTCCTTCTTGACCTCCCGTTTTCTTCTTATTAGTGTAAAGCGTGTTAGAAGTGAGACCTCTTAAAATCTTTATGGAAGGGAGATCTAGACACGTACGTATTCTCTCTACAGGTAACAGATATATGAATTCATTGTCATTAAAATCGTTTGCTGGTCAAGGGAAAAAAAGTTGGTGGTGGTTGAACCTCCTGCTGGAAGTATTGCATTTCAAGCACTTTCTCCTCTTTCTCTTCCTTCCTATGAATAACTCTGCCTTTAATTTAAGCTTCTATTTAGAGAAGTTATCCTTTCTCCTCTCTTTCTTTACATCTTCTTCCCTCCTACTAACTTCTACTTCTACTAATTAATTGATCTGAGAGTTTCAGATAATCAATATATACACATATCACAATCTAGCTACTAGATATTATAGTTCATAAAATTAAACGGTATTATTCCACCCAAATTAGGAAAGCATAAAATTCAATTCAGATACAAATTATAGCAAAAGCCCTCATGTTAGATTTATTCAGAGGTCATTTAGGTTAGTGCACATTAGTTTTCAATCCCGGCATTCCACCCGGGACATGGCATGTGAGACTTTATAGTCACGAAGATTTTGATAAACAAATTCATGTTTTTTTTATTAAGGTTTCTATTAATTTTTATTTCACGATCAGTTGATCTTTTAATATGTAATACTTTAAAATTACATTATAACTAACACGATTGAAAATTACATTATTAGTATAGGATCATTAACCTAACTTTGGATGAGTGTAAGATGGAGAACTAGGGATATTGGTTTGCAAAATTTGGTTTAGTAACTCATACGGTCTCTCGCTTAATAAATGCATTTGAAGTAAGAAAACAACCCTGTCTTGTAACCCCTTCTTGTTCCTCTTAACATGTACTAGTAGATTATAATTATGCATATATTGACAATATATGCAAATACATAACAAACCCCCCAAAGTGATGCCGTATTATATTGTGTGAAATTAACAGTAGTGTTTTGTAACTTCCAAAATAAATTGGGGTAATGTAATTTATGGAATTAAAACAACTTGAATATTGGAAAGACTGATATTCTTTCTTGCCAAAGAAAATATCCCAATCTATATCCTAGTACTCATAGTAGTCTGACTTAAGATATTAGCCATATATATCATCCAAAGAAACAGCAGGATCACACCTAGGTACATTACTTCAGTCCCTCCTCTAGCATAAGGCTGATCGAGGGGCGAATACACGATCCATGTAACCACAAAAGGTTAAAGAGATAGCTAAGGGCGGTAATATTGAACACGATATAGTTATAGCGGATTAAGGTTGAAGTTTTGCGGGTTCGAATCGAAACAGATCAATCCGTTTAACTTTAAACGTGTTCAGATCATAAACGGGTTCAACCCGTTTTAACTCGTTTCAACCAACGAATCTGTTTAATTTTTTTTAATACTTATATTTAATACATTTTGTAATATCTTACAAATTTCACTATAGAAAATTAAATAATTTAATTTTTTACATGAATTAATTGAATTAAATTTTATTATATGAATTAATTGAATTATTTGTGTGCCTATTTTGTTTAATTATATGAGACATCTTAAGAAAAATAAATTATGTTAATGTGGCTATTTACTTGATATATAATAAATGAATTATTCTTAATTAATTATTATTTAGTATCTATAATAATAATATTATTACAATGACTTTTAGTTAGAGAAAATAATTTCTTGAACAATCTAATTTTATTGCAAAATTACATTTGTTTAGATTTTTAAGTTTAAATTTTATGAATTTATTGAGATATCTAGATATTTAGCGAAATAATTTGTTATTTTATTGGTTATATATGACTTTATGTGTTGTTTTATTAATTTTTTTAATTTTATATGATTTGATTTGATTTTTTAAAATTTTTTGTATAATGGGGTATAGATTGACGGGTTTAGTAAGTATTCGAGTTGATGAATTTATTAATTATCTATTTAATTTTTGTATCTAGTCGTGTCATATCGTGTTAACCTGTCTTGTAACACAAACGCAATACAAAAATAAATGGGTTCACACGACACGACACGTTTATTAATCGGGTTATGTTCAGATTGACTTATCGAGTATAATTATTTTAAATTGACACGATTCGCCAATCCAAATATGATACGATTGCCACCCCTAGAGATAATCCATTTGGCAATTACTATGAACCAGAGAGTGACAAAGTCTGGCGATCCTAGAAGTAGTAGTACCAGTCATGGTAATAAAATTAGAGTTGTTAACGTGAATAAAAGTTTCTAAAAAGAACGAGATAAAATTTATGTGAATAATAATTTTAAAAAATTATAATGTATAATTTAAATTGTATATAATATAATCTTCTAATATTGTCAGCGTGTACGTTCATATTAAAATTTCTGAAAAAGAAGGTCTTTTTTCTTCTGTTTTTGACAATAAAGAACTCTTCTATTTATTGCTTTATGTTTTAGCCACACGACTCCCCATCCCCTATCGGGAGCCAAGCCTACTCAGTCCTTTGTGATAACCGTCCTCGGTCCATAGCTGGCCGGCAACCATGGTTGTCCTATTGGGTAGACGTCTTCCTAGTTTGGAAGTTTAAACCTAAAATTTCATCATCTTTAATGAACTTGTCGGTTCATTATTATATACGCCATCTATTATTGGTATATAATACAATTTTTTAATATTCAATCATGAAATAGTTTTATTACGTATCATTCTTCTTCTGTGTCATCAAGAAAAATTCTTCTGACCATTCTTTTGTTTTTATTTTTTTTTTCCGTCATGTTTTTGATGTCTTACCGCTAGCCACTCTTTTATATTGTAACTAGAAATATCAAAATTTCCTTTTTTTTTTTTTAACTACAAGTCCATACAATTTATACATTAATAAATCAAATTTTAGTACGAAAATAACCAATAACAATCCTTTATAAGTAATTCAAGAAAGAATCTTACGCATAAATCCAAGTCCAAGTCCAATTTTTGGCAGGAAAAGGCCAATATTAGGTACCGTTAGATATTTTCTATGATCCTGTAAGGGTTGGGACTCTCATAATCACATGGCATGTTAACATGATAATATATCACGGCAACAATTCGTGTTTACCATGAAGAGGCATTGTCCAAATGGATTATTAAAATATTCAAAAGCAAGATTCCAAATCCCAAAAAAAAAAAAAACTCCGATGTATTAATATTGCATTGAATATATTGAGTGATTTTTAGATAAATTGTGTTATAATTTAATACAATATGAGTTTTATTTTGACATTTTATTCTCTTTTTCATTTATTTGGTATTTTCAGGGACTTGAACAAAAAACATACAAGTTGAAGGATTGAGGAGTGAATTACAAAAGTTCATACAAATAGGAGACTGCATTCATGGGTCGGATTCATCAATTAGGGGTCAGATTGACTCTCCAACAAATTCCAGCAAGGATTTCAGTCCAGTTCAATGAGGCGAAAAGTATAAAAGCCAAAAAAGAGCAATTTGTGGGGGGGGGTTTAGCGACCAAAAAACGATTTTTGCTCTTTTCTTCTACATTTGATTTAGGTATTATTTCCCTTGGATATTTTGGTTGTAATTTGAGAGGAATTTTCAGTCTTAGACACATATTGGAGGCTACTCGTGGACAAAGTTGGAGATTTTATTATGATACTATGATGTTTTCTCATATCTTCTCTTTTAATTTGTTCTTGAATTTCTCTTCAATTATGAATTAATTTATTATTCTAAGGCCATGATGTAGCTAGTATTGATTGTTATATTATTTGGTGATTCCGTTATTCGAAAAGTGTTGCCAAATCTTTGTCTGATTATTGTACTTAAGGCAATTGAATGTCTGATCACCATTCAGATTGATTTATCATTGACTAGAAAAATTCGAAAGATGACTTAGTTAATTACGACAGATAATCAGACTACCAATTACATGTGAAATAGAAATATATTTGCATGGTTTGTGTGATCATTATAATGTCATGTTCTTGAATGAGTTCCTTTAAATTGAATTCGACATAGAAATATAGTTGGTTATTTGGAGGAATAGAATTAATATACCTTGAAAAAGGATATTTGTTAATTTTGGACATTGATTAACTGACAAAGTACACTCTAAAATAACGGGGCGTTTTGATATAATATAACAGTTAATCTAGTGAATTCGTGTGTCTTAGATCATCTCATTATAATCTTTATCAAAAGAAAGTGCTAATTTAATTATTTCACTTTAGTTTTCAAAAAAAACAATCATTGGAATCTTTGTGTTTTTTTAATTCAAGTTAGAATTAATTTCATTGGAAGGAGTTTTAATTTCTAATCTCTGTGGAATGACCTTATTACTATAAATGAGATCTAATACACTTACGAGTACTCTGAATTGGTTATCAAACTCATTTATGGTCTATTTATCAAAACAAAATTAGATTTCCGACAATTTCTTGTGCCTACTAAATTAGTGCTCCTAAAATCACTAATTTTTCTATAAGGTTGCTACCACTAAGGGGCTCTCTAAGTAATGTCTTTAGAATTGGATCGAATATCGAGTTGAAAATTTTATTAATTCACAGTTCAATAATCTAATCGCAATTGGACCATAGTTAAATCGTAATTAAACTGATAATATTATAATTTAAATTTTAAAAATACAATTATTATAAAAAATAAAATTAATTAATAATATAATGTAATTTAAGTCAATAATGTAACACTTTGCTACCTAGGCACCCCAAAAAAAATGGGGATGTCACTCCATTCAAAATATAAGGAGTTTTTATAACGAGGTAAATAAATAACTTATCCAAAATAATACCTCAAATAAAATTTAACCATAATACAAGTCAAGTAAAACTCAACCAGAGTCTCAAAAATAAAGAATAATAAAACATTGTCTCTAAGTAAAAACAACTAAAATGTTAAGTATAAGATCTTGAACTCTAATCCCGACCTTGTCAGTAGTGCTCACGATCTGAAAATATACACAAAAATTGTGAGAAATAGATTTCCAATAAGTCCTCTATGCGTGTGAGTATATATTTGAAACAATTTTGTGATATGCAATTTTTAAATACCAAAAGTACAATTGCAATCAAAATCAATAGTTTTAAACACAAGAGTGGTGTTTTCAATATGCATTCTCAATAAATAAACTTATTTCAAGGAAACTAACAATTCAACAATAACGTAGACTATGAAACCTTGCATACAACAAACAACAAACTAATCCTTAATTCCCAATAACTTGGGGTCGGCTACATGAACCAACGTCAGGCAACGTGTGGTCATCCACATGAATCCTCTCTCGCCACTTTCTTCTATCGAACGTCATACTTTCATCCAAATCTAACAAAGACATATCTCTCTTAATTACCTCTATCCATGTCGTTTTAGGCCTACCTCTACCTCTACCTCTACCTCTACCTCTGTCTAACCTATCCTGCCTCACTCTCTCTATCACCCTAACAGGAGCATCCCTCGATCTTCTCTGAACATGTCCAAACCAACGCAGACGACTTTCTCTCATCTTTTCCTCAATAGATGCCACACCCACATTTTCCCTAATGATCTCATTTCTAACTCTATCCTTCCTAGTTTATCCACACATCCACCGTAACATACGCATCTCAGCTACTTTCATTTTTTGAATATGACACCTTTTAGCTGCCCAATATTCCGTACCATATAACAAAGCAGGTCGTAGACTGCCTTGTAAAACTTTCCCTTTAAATTCAACGGTGCATTACGATCACAAAGAATACCAGTCGCACTCCTCCATTTCAACCAACCCGCCTTAACTCGATGTGCAACGTCATACTATGAAACCTTGCATCATAACCCTAAATCATGAAACCCTACATCATGATCCTATACTGTGAAACCCTACATCACAGTACGGTGGGTGATCAGCCTACAAGTAGGGATACTCCTCCTTCTCCCAAACCCTTCTAACTTACCCGTTGTCTATTTTGGAGAAATAGAGTCCCACCTGAAGTTAGTCGCTAGTTTGGACCGACCTAACTCTCTAACACTATTGCCTAATCAGAAATGAGTTTGTCTTCCAGATGTGGCCTCCTACTGGAAGACTAACTCACTCCTTCTTAGACTAATGTTACTAATCTATTCTTATTGAGTACTCAACAATTTTGCAATAATCAAATAGTAGTTAAAAAGAAAATATCTAGCATGACTTGGTAAACCTTGTGTTGGATTTCGATCATGCAAAATCAAATAATGCACAGCAAAAAAAAAAAAAACGAAATCCACTCAAAGAATCACTCGTATGTAATTAAACGGGTTAGGAAGGGAAAAAAATCGTTACCTCAAAATCGCAACTTATAAAATTTTCCATCTCGTGCAGAACCATTCCAAAAGATTGTCCAAGTACGAACCACTAAATTCTAAGGATAGAAATTTCTCTAACATTAATCTACACAAGAAACCGGAACTTAAAATAGGTACCAAAACCCTATGCTAATATGATTAATTCTTAGTGGTTATATGAAATTAATTTGCAAAAGGAAATTAAGGGAAAAAGAAATTTGTTGCATATGCCTTCGGTTTCGGTTTTGATGAATTCAATGAATTCACGAATTCATCCACCAAAAAAACCACCATGCTATATCATATATAAAACTGATTTTAAACAAGAAACACACAGCCACCCTTTTTGTTTCCTAAAAGTTTTTAGGAAACAAACATAATAATCCCTATTCCTTACTTAAGGTTTTTGAGTTTATTTAATTTTAATTAGGCCTCTTGAATTATAACAAGTTTATAATTCAACCACAAACTTTTAAAATAATTTTAATTTCACCTAACTAATTATAAATTTAATAATTAACCAATTATTATTATTTCTTCACACAAATTAATTTCAAATATTATCAAATAATATCTTGAATACCAATTCCTCTATTGTGTGTGACTTATTAGGTTTTTCGATCTATTAGTAGCAAAATATGAATTAATTTTAATCACTATATAATTAATAATCCTTAATAATTATAATTAATTTATTAATTCTAATTAAGATTAATTTATTAATTCTCTACTTAATAAACTCATATTTAATAGATCATGTGCGACATCTAGCAATATATCAAATTGACTACCTAAAAATTCAGAAAATTAAGTGGCTTGATATGAATCTTTTAATAGCAAAATGTCAGCACAATAAACACCTTTCATCATACTATATCTCATTCGATTTTAGAATATGAGATTAGTTCCAACTCCTAATAGAATATAATTAATTCTAACCCGAATTTATTAATACTTATTCTAGAATCCATTACTCAACATATGCATCAATTGTAACTATTTTCACCACATAGCTGATTTGGCCAAAGATTTCTCGAGTAATGATTCAATACAACTGGTCGTGAGATATACACCCTTACTATTAAAAGTGGTGAATCTTTTATTGACCATCTTAACTACTTTCGTTTACTTTACATTGTACCCAATATCCATCCCATGGACAGTTTTGTAGGGACACCGGAGATTATAATCAAATTACAACGCTTAGTAAACAAAGTAACTTAGAGATCTCAAATCTAAGGATACTTGCACATATACCATAAATGAGATTCTATCACTAGAGCTAAATAATTATCTATGTGATTATCTCATAGTTAGGCCATCAAATGAACTTGTTTACTTAACAAGCATCCACATGTTAACTTTGAATATGACAATACTCACAGATATGAGAACTAACGCCTGATCAATTCAGGAAGTATAACACGTGTTAGTCTTAGCGCATTAATGATATCTCATCTCATTAATACTATAATTAGGGATAATTTAAGTACAGACACAATTTAGTGTAGTAGAAATCTCATACCATGATTTCCTTAACACGGTATTGTATTTGAGACATTATCTAACAGTTACATATACAAGAGAGCATAAATAAAACAAATTAAAAGATAAAGAATGCCTTGTATTATTGAATAAATGTGCAATATACAAAATATATGTGATTGCCTCTAGGGCATAACACTAACACCTTGTTCAAACAATTAGTATGAAAAATGAGTTGTTTTGAAAATCCTTTTATTTAGGAAATTAGTATTGTGTGAAAATAAAGTAAGAAATCTAGCCATGCTGAACATTTTATCACAACAAACCATGTTTCTTTTGCTAACATATAATATTTGACAACTTGCAATTACATTATTTCACAAACAATTTAAATACAAGAACTTACCTGAACTGTTTGTCTCACAAATCTTAAATTATTTCGATGACCTGATCAGTGAGTCCTAGTCCTATCTAGAGAAAATACAAAGATCATGTCGCAAATTTTCCTATAACCCTTATATTACCATAGTATCCAAAACTAATTCAATTTCTAACATCGAGTCATCACACAATACAGATCAACTATCAACTCTATTTCAAACATAACAGGTTAAATATGAAAATATCGTGTATTAACAACTTAATGTATACTAAGATAATTACAAAATAAATGATAAAATCACATATAGATAAGAGGACAAACGACTGAGTAATTATATAGTTATATAAATAAATAATAAGTTAACTAAAATAAAGGTTGCAAATGAAAGTAAATAATTAAATAAATAGGTTAATTAATGTGTAAAAACATTAAGTAACCAAAGAACTAGGTAAATAGATATACTGTTTATTCATAATAATTCAACAATAAATTATTCAAGAGATATATTAGTTAATGAGTAGGTAATTTGATGAGCATTAAATAGTAATAATAATGATAATTATGACAATATTAATAATATTAATAATAGTAGTGATGATAATATTGGTAACGTTTAATAATAATCTAACATTAAAAATAATAAGAGTAATAATAAAATAATGGTATTATTAGTATTGATGACATTAAATCCACTATTACATCATAGTGTTGACATACACAATTATTCCACATAAGGCACACACATAAATTATTAATAGAAGTTTCCTTAAAATTTTCTAAATTGAAAACAATTTCCAACTTGAGTGACACTTATTCCTATTAGTATAATACATGTGAAGGCACTTCGAATTGACCTCAATTTTTACAGAGATATATCTAAACTCATATAGAATAGAATACAAGTGCCCTTACACAAAAATCAGGCCTTAATTACGCTCAGTAATTTATTTTTCGCTACAACAGTAATCTGTCCAGTATAGACCAGCTTGAAAGAAAAATTCATAACTTTTGATTTTTTCATCAGAAAATTCTGAAAATTTACAGTTAATTTCTACACACATATATATACGTTTTATCTGTTTTTACCTTTCCCAAATTCGAAATTTATCACAATTAAATAATAGTATCAACCTGATTATATAGCAAAAATAAGGTACTCTATCCCTTCAGTTTTTTCGAAAGTTATTGGGTTTTATAACATAATTTTCTTGCATAATATCTAGTGTAAAACACATCCTAAATATGTCTAGATCACAATATCAAAAGGCCTTGCAACAATAATTTATTTTGCTATTTTATTTTGAAATAAAACCTACAACTAGTACATAATCGCAAAATTTCTAGATTTTAAGAATAAATAGTAAAAGTGTTTTCTTTTCATAAAATATTTAGAAAGGTGGTTTCTTTTTCACAATCTAAGCAAGTTCAGATAACAAGCATAAATTCTCAATCAAAGAACACACACGTTACAAATTTTAAAAACTCCTAATTTTCCATTATTGTGGCAGCAATCAAGAAAATCAACGGAAAGAGCAAGCCAATTTTGTCATTACCTCTTGTTACATCTAATTCAAATAACCTTAGAAGAAAGAGTGGGTGTCTTCTAACCTTCGTTGCCAAAAAGAATGTCAAGAAATCAATTTAGGAGTAGTGCTTCAAAGTTGTGTTCTTATGCAGAATTTCTCTGTAAGTAATACATTAATTAAACCTTGACTAAAAGAAGAAGGAATGTCGTCTGGGGAGAGAGAGAGGGAGCGACAACTACTAGGGTGAATTAGGGTTCAAAAATCTGATTTAATTAGGTTTTTACAGGTGAATTATGTTAGGTTTAGGAAATAGAAAAAGAATTAAAGAAAATATTGTTTTTCTCTAGATTTTATTTAATTTAAAGCTTCTTTTAATTAATTAATCACAATCCTATTGGATTTGGAGAGTTAGGTGGCGGCACATAGGAGTAGGAATATGATAGGAATATTCTCCAATTTTTCCTAAGTATTAAAGGATTGGAAACAATAAATCCCCTTCAAGATAAAATTTCAAATATACAAGAATTAAGTTTTTCTCATTTTTCTTCTCTTAAGAGGCGGCTACTAGACTTCTAAAAACCTAATAATTCTCTCAAAATATTCTCCTAACTAGAATAAATATTTAATTTAACAAAATTAAATTTCTCTCTAAATAAAGTAAAATAAGAAGAAAGTCTTGCTAATATAATATTTAAATACTATCTAAAATTAATACATAAGTAAATAAATAAAATAAACATATAATTAGTGTTTAGTAAATAAATAGCAAATACACAAATATTATATATATATATATATATAAATATAAATACGTGATTATTTAACAATTAATAAATGTTACTTAAATTATTTTAATTAACTGTTACTCAATAGTTAAATATGCAATTTATTTTCTTTTATATATATATATATATATATATATATATATATATATTTCTTTCCCCAATTAATAGTTTAATGTTAGAAAATTCTATAAATCATTATTTCAAATAGCGATTTATTAAACATTACCAAAGTACAACAATTCTTCCACAATCATACTCAAGTAAATTTATTTATGCTATGCTAAATATATCTATATACAAAAATACTCATACTATATGGGTCATTTATTTCTCTATTTCTAGAGACATTTAGGGTGAGGTGTCACACATAAAGGCATAAATAATACAATTGAGAGAAAAATTGTTATATTTTCTCTATTAATATAGACTATTTAGTTCATTTGTGTAACTTTTTTATTTTTTATGAATATATTGTCTTATTTAACCAAAAAAAAAATTGTTTAGACCGATTAATTTAAAATGATTCATACAATCTAGTACGATTTAAAAAAAAACGAGTTAAAATAAAGAATTGAATTGATCATAGAACCGATTCAGGGTTGACAAGTTGGTTCAATCCAATCCAAAAAACTAGTATCTCTAAGAGAACGAAAAGGGTGGGTGGTTTGGTGCGGCTTTCCTAGTAAGGAAATGAGTCAAATGACCATATACAGGATAGGTGCAAAAAAACATGGGATGGATTGGGGGGATTCAATTTCTGCTTCTGGTTACGTTAAAAAAAAGACGCACATCACTGTCCATGAAGCCTTGTTGATAAACACATCAAATCAAATGGCAAGTGCAATAACTGCACCAATTTTTATTGTACCATGCACATAGTACAAAATAAATGCTACATTTGGATTGTGAATTTTCAATATATATATATATATATCTCAAAAGGTTAAGTAAAAAGATCTAGCTAGTGATTCCTTGATATATACCCTCTCTATTTCACAGGGGAAATTCTTAAGTGCACCTAGTGCACGTACACTGAGTGCTTTAAGTAATTATACCTTGTGCATTAAAAATTATACAGTAAATGTTATATATAATTTTATTAACGCGTGATATAATTACTTAAAATACCGAGTATACGTAAGAATTTTTCATTTCATATTATTTGGTATTTTATTCATCTACACATAAGTATTAAAAATGTTAAAATTAATAAATATTTTTTTTATTTCAAATTGATAAATACAAGAATGAGTAATCATCTATAAGAATTTTTTATCTATTTATTAAATATAATTTGACTAAATTTATATTGAAAAATATTAATCATTGATGTATAAAAGTATATAAAGGGTAAAATATTATGAAATAAAATATCAAAATTAAAAAGTCAAATAATATAAAATGGAGAGAACAAAATATAAGTAGGCAAATCGTTCGTGTGAAGGAAAGAATGCTAGGAACCCACGGTAAGCCTTGATCCATGGAAGAGACTGATCCAAAATATTATAAAAATTTTGACATTAATCTATAAGCATGAAGAACATATGTAAATACTAACGTTATTGAAAAGATAATCTAATCGAAGTAGGTATAATTGTCACTAGTCATATCCCCTGCAAGATAGGGTTAATGATCGTGTCTTAGAGCAAGACAAATTCGCTTGATAAAGCAAATAGTATTGAGTCTGTAATAAAATATTTTTTATTAATAAAAAAAAGTCAAAATCACAATCGTTATTTAAAATGCGCACATAATTTATGTACTAAAAGAGATTCAAATTGAAACGTGTATAAAATTCTTAATACTAACTATTTATGTCAATTTAAAAGATAAGTCCAAAATAAAATATATCAAACGATTAAGAAAGGGTACTGAAGATTGTTAACGGCAGCACTGGCTCAAGATTAAAGGCTCAGGGGCCAAAAGAGACCCACTTAATCAGAGTGTTGGTGAAATATTAAATTGACTGCAGAATCATCTTTTCACAATGTTCCTTGACGTAACATTTGATAAGGAATTTTTTGTACCTTCTCATTTGGTGTCGTTACCAAACCCTCATGCACATTATTAATTGAGAAAATGATGCTTACTGTTCAATTTTTTTTCTTTTTTTTAATTTTTCTTCGTAAACTTTGATGTACTCATGATCCTGGAACCACCTCTCCCCACCTTGCTCAGCCCCGTGTACTGCATCAAATGCCCTCTACAGAGGCATTGAGTACCATTTATACGTGCCATTCATCTGGGGCAAGATGGAGAATGCCCGGCACAAGGGAGATTGGAAGGGAAAGGAGCAAAGAGCTTGCTTCAGCGTCTACCACAGAGTCATTGAATACATGGAGAGAAATGTTGTGTGCTTTTTTGAATGTGATGTTGATGCGTGCTCTCCCGTGAATCTTGATCGGCTGCTTCACCACCAGAATTAATATAATCGAATAATGTTGAAGCTTCATGCATGCTGCAGATTCTTTGATAGGGCCTGAATGCCTGCCTAGTTTTGCTCATGGTATTGGATTAGTACACTTTCACTACATCCAATCCCAGAAGACTATCAGTCTGCAAGCAATTGTGCAGTATGGGAAGTAACAGCTTCTGGCATTGAGTATTAATGGGAAACAAAGTCAACTCTCTCTTTCTCTTTCTCACATTTCTTGATGAGCAGAAGTAGTATAAAAATTGGTCATGCAGCTTCCCAATGAAAGATGCTTATGATTGACTGTCGTTCCCCTGTTACTAGCAAGTGATCAAATTATGGGAATTCACAAGGCAAGAGAGACAAAAGCCGAGTCCTCGAACACAACCCTGGTATTCTTTTCATCTTGGAATAAGTTTAATGTGACCACCGCACGTCATTTTTACTCTTCGTATATTTATTAAATCACAATCCTAAGGTGCACCAAAAGACCAAAAAAGGAAAAAAAACCTCAAGGAGGGGGGAAACAATAGAAAATCCAACGACCTGGCAATCAATATGAGCTGTGAAGTGAGCAGAGAAGGATGGCAAATGCAGGTCTGGTGGCTGGTATCTGTCTACCTCAAACAAGATATGGCCACCGGCATGGAAATGTATGATTAAGCGGATAAACGGCGTTAATTGAACAACTCATGAACTGGTAAAGAGCGCCAGAGAAAGGTGTCAACACGTGACCTGTTTTTCTTTGCATATTGGAAGAAGTTGCAGACCGAAACGAAAGTCAAGTTACTCAAAAGCATCAAGCAGCAAATCGAAAATAATACTAAATGATAAAAATAAATATGATGCAAAGCGGTTGGTAGTTGCCATGGTTTGCCTTCAAATCTTCACTAAGACAAAGTCCAAGACACTTCTAATAGAGAATGCTATCAGATTCAACAACTTACTGACCTGAGTAAATGCCTTTGGGCCCAGGAAGGAAAAAAAAATGAGTGATCTTGCCTCATATCAGGAGACGAGGGCCAAAGTGCATTGCACAATTTTCCTTCTAGCTCAACTGCAACAGGAAAATTTAAAAGAACAGCATAGCAAGAAGCCACTCGATTAATTGATGGAACACTTTTCAAGGGAACCAAACTTGAAAGGAAGGAAAGATGAAAGATGGTTAGAATTGATCCCTTACTTCACCGTTTATATCAGTCTGCCATATTGCCAGCACAGTTTCCTGCAAATTTGCAATATTCTATACTTATTAATGTAGGCAGGCCATATCTCTCTCATATTACATGCTCCCCAGCCATCCTGAAAATCATCAGAAAACTCATTATTTGAGCATTTCAGAAAACTCATTATTCGAGCATTTACCCCATCAATCCACAGCCCAAAAGAAGTACAGCCCACTAAAATTGGTTACTGAGACTACTTTACCAGCCACTCGTCATTTTCAAAAATTAAAATCGAATTCCATACATAAAAGAGAATATTGGATCTGTGCCGCCCATCTTTCAAGTTCAGTATTCAACAATCTTTTTCTTTTGTAGTAACCAAAGATTTTCTAATTATAGCGGGAAAGAAGTGTAATAAAAGCTAGCAAATCTTGGGTGATAGACAGCAATTGATAAATTGTTAACAATCTTTTGCCAACATTGGGGATTCCCCCTCTGTCATGCTTTGCCAACCTATCAGCCACTACTTACACCTTTCTGTCAACAATCAATTTTGCTGCATAATATTGTGCTGACTTTCTTTCTGAAAATTATGTTTCTGCTCAATAGTGCTAGCATTTGTTCAAATGCAAACTTGTTTATGAGGGGTCAGTTAGACACATTCAATTAATCTTTTTCCTAATGTACTCATTTGTATATCAGTTTGGAGATTAAAAAACAGGGTAAGGGTGGTATGTGGGCTGTGTGTGATAGCAACTGGTATCTTGGAGATAAAATGGTTAATTTCAGAGCCTCTGCTGATTCTAAATCTGTCACTGGATTTCAAAGCATTGATGGTCATTTAGATCAGTTTCAATTGCTTAAGAACAAGGTAAGAGTTGTTGAGAAAATGAAGAAGAGGACTAAAGGAACTAAAGAGACTCAAACTAATTTTATTGATATATTGAGGGAGCTACAACAAGGAAGACTCACAATTTTTCTCTCACAAAACTATAACAAAATGCCTACAACATAAGGCTTTCTAATAGCATGACACTTCTGCCAAATACTCACACACACCACATGTATTATGCTCATGCACACTCCACACTACACTCAACTTCACTTCACTTGATACATGGTTACTGCCTTCTATTTATAAGCATGTAAGAACCAACATGTGAAGTCGGTGGTAGCTGGAAAATTATGCAAGTTGCATGAATTCTTGATTTTTGTAGAGTTTTCTTTGGTCTAGAATGGTGGTGGAAGGCTGGCAATTTGCAGCTCCAAATTCTTCTTTGTGGCAGTGAAGAATGGGTGCTGCAATTTGCAGATTTTTAGCTGCAAATTGCAGCTCTAGAGTACTCCTTAAATGGTGGTGAAGTTGGATGGTAGATGATTCTAGCATTTTCTTTAATGGTAGTCATTACCTTCAAGAGTTTCTATATGAAGTACATTTTTTAAACTCTGAATGTATCTCCTTTTTCAACTCAGACCTCAAAGTTTTCACAAGACACACAACTTGAGGTGTGTACAGAAAAATGATCATTATAAGACCAGTATAGAAGTGTCGACACAGCTGCTAACACTTGAGGAAGTATATGAACAAAGAGTTAATACTACCAAATATCGCAGATGAGTAGTGTAAAAACTATCATGGCTTTGAACTAAAATGCAGCCAAAGAGCTACGAAGATCTATTTTGAGGCCTGATGGTTACTCCCAATCAGCATAAGAAAATATGCTCAAGGAAACATAAAGGTTTGCAGTGCATCAACCATGGGACAAAGCCATGAAAGCATTCTATATTTCATTCAAACACAAAAAATACAGAAATATCATAAGCAATTAGCGGGAATCTACTCCAAAAACTACAGATTTCATAAAGCTGGGAAACGTATTCGATAAATCTCTAGGAGGCATATTCAAATATCTTCTCCACTGAAAAAGAAGTAGAAAGGAACATTTTCAAAAGCAAAGAATTTGTGTTACCATTAGCTATCGAAAAATTTTGCCTATTTCATCACAATGGCTTGAATACATCTCACAAACTGCTCACCAGCTTCATAAAACACCTTTCTATTTGCGAGAAAAAGTCAAATCATTAAAGAGATTCTCCATCATGAAAGTATAAATAAAGAAAAAAAAAATTGAATTGGAAAAATGAAGTCATTGAACAGAAATTTTCTAACCAGTAAAAAATGTTTATGCTAAAGATAGAACACGTCAGTACGAAGTTAGGCGGAGCCATATATGGATAATAGATGTTGTTGTACTAATAACAGATACCTGTACCATCAATCCTGCAAAAGTTGCAGTGGTTTAAAAACCATGAAGTACTACGGTAATAACCTGTTCCATATACTAAAAGTATAAATGAATCATATTCAAGTTAGTCATATTTACCAATAACCATAGCAGCAGCCTTGATAAGTTCAAACTTTAAGGAATTAAAGCTGCAAAAATCCTTGATAAACTATCTCAGAAAACTGAGATGTTTATATCAGTGAGATTCAGCCTTTAACTGCCATTATGTTGATATCAGTGAGTTTCAATCCTCAAGCATTGATATAACATAACAGTCTGCTCCAGAAAAGGGGTATAATGCAATATAGTACTAGAATCAACAGCTAGAATATCCCCACTCCACTCCACTATTACTTTGGTTGCTAGCATTTTTCTCGGTGAGAGGGGGTTAACACGTTAGGTGTTTGAAATGGGGTGGGCAAAGGTGATGGTTAACCAAGACAAGAAGGCAGCAATACTTGAAGAACTATGGGATATAATCAGGGATTTAGTATTTTTTTTTTTTTTTTGTATCTAGATTTTTGGGTTCTGCTAGTATCTTGACAAGTTCATGAAAACTCGAGGGCATCTGGAGGCTGCAGATGTAACTATTCGGTTTGTATTTTGGCTTTTGCATTTTTCTTCTCTTTGATTCACATGTTATGTAAGTCATCATATGGTGGATAAGAGTTCCAGAGCATCCAGGTCAAGTTTGGAGGGACACAACAAATGTTACACAATTTCATTCCTGAACATGTTTAATCTATTAGAGTACATGATAAGAATATCAACAAATGAACTTTTTGAACTTTTCATTTCACACAAATCTGCATTAACAATTTCAACATTCTCCCATCTGTCTATCAGACAGTTGAACCTAAAGATCACTAACTCTGACTCCCTTATTAGCATCATCCTGAATCTAGAAAGAGAGTAAATAATCTTACTTGTAAGAAAAAATTGCTCCTCCTTAGTATGGCAATGAGATCAGGGAAGCACATGATGATTGAACCACAGAAAACTTCAAAAAGCTTGCCTTGCTCCATTTTCTACCTTTGAAGCAGCAAGCAGCAAGTAAGAAAGAAATTTCAACTAATAGATTTTAATATCCAAAATCCACAAATGACTATGTAAGAATTAATTTGAAATTACATATCTAATTATCCAACCGAGAGGGAAATAATGCAAACAAACTAAGATGTAAGAAACAGCAATTTTATCAATATCCTCCACCTTTGACGTTGATAAAAAAATGTATTTACTGTTGCCAGCGATTGAAAAATTGCCTGCACTCAACAATGCAAACCATGAAAAAAGTGGAACTGTAAATTTGCACAATTTGAAAGTTGAAAATTTGGCTTTCTACAAATACAGAATGTAACCAATGCTCTATACATCAAAAATTAAAAAGAATATATCAAAAGCAACTTTCACTCTTCGCTGGTTTGAGATCTACTTCGTTAGTACTAGTTGGGAAACCTCATGAGTGGTACACCTTAGAAGAAAGAGAAAGACCCTTTCATTGAGGTAGATAGATCTCTACTAAAAAATACTCATGTAAAAAATATCCTTATTTTCATAAACTGAATTCGTATTTTCAAGGTAATTGAGGGTACCTAGCTAAACTCTAGGGTAGTTTTTTATAGCTAAAATATCCTTTTGTACTTACAAGAATGCTACTTAGGGAGAAGAATTTCTTGACTTAGGAGCACCTGAATCTATTCTTTCTGTGTCCCACATCCGCCTATGTTCAAGCATTCGCCCATTCCTTAGTGAAAGGAAATGCTACTCAGGGATCAAAAAAGAAAGCCAGTGCCTTGTCAGAAAGACTTGGTTCGTAGAGTAGAGGCCTTTACCCAATATATTGGTTTTAAGCCCCTGCGGGTGACTTTTTGTCTTACAACATGGCATAGGAATTGATCGAGTGCACTTTCCTTTGCACAGCAAAAGCTTAATATTTCGGGTTGGGATATCATAGGAACATGGGGCACTATAGAAAGTATGCTTCAGATCCCATCCAACTCTTTCTTTCTAGGCTTTTCTCACTTATACATAAAATTCCCATCGGAAAAGACAAAGAAAGGATGGACTACACCTTTCCTTATCGATTGGCTTCGTGTTCTGCTGCTTCCCACTCTGTCTTCTGCTGATAAGAGTGGGATTATTTGAACTCTAAAAACATGATAATTCCATCAAATTCCTAACCTCAATTCTGCACATCTGTCAAAAGCATAAGACCAACCAAAACTTACAGGGTAACGAACTTTAAAACTATTCCCTTTTTCTAGAAAGAGAAAAGTGTATTTTCAAAATACCGCTGGGAATCTGAAAATCTAATGTGCTAGAAGATTTCCAAACTGGTGATATCAATAATATCAGGAGTGCTATCCTTTCTCATCCTCTATATAAGTTATACAAAAAGTCATGTCTTGAAGTTTCCATTCCATTCAGCAATTTGTTTCTCTGAATGCAAACATATGGTGGAGGGAAATAACAGGATATTTCTTTTCCATACTAGCTAGCCTTTAGAAGGATTTTCTTAAAAGTTGCACTCAAAATTGTTCTCTTTTCCTTCCATTGTTTAGGAAGAATGACACCATATTGGAAAGGAAGCTGAAGAAGGGATGCAGGAAGAGAAAGAAGAACTCTGAGGAGCACTTGCATTTACTTCTCTTCTCTTTAATGGTAAGCAAGCACTTCCTTTCATAATTGATAAGCAAAGACTGCAATAATACTTTCCCAGACACTACAATATGCAGAGTTGAAATATGTAAATCCATAACTCTTGTGTGTGTGTGTGTGTAGTTTCCACCTTTGATCAGAAAAAAGAGAATCAAGTTTGCATTGCACCTGAGCGAAGATGAGTACGGAAAGTCTGAACTTGCACTGAGCGACCCTTTTAACAACAATTGAAAAAAGGAAACAAAAATCATTGCTTGAAACTAAACAGTGATGAAGAATCAGAGTGCACTATATGTAATCTATCTATCAAGATCCCAGATGAAGGAAAAGCGAGAATACACAGAGAAGCATACTGGAGTCCAAAACCATGCCATAGGAGAAATCAGAGCCGTCGCTAGACAGCACGCCATTTTCACAATTCCTGTTCTGCATATTCTCAACGACCTTAGCTTTGGGGATTCAGTGATTGCTAAAGCTTGAATCTTTCTGTGAAATCATCAATCACAAAATCACAAGAACATGAGTGTAATGGTCATTAAGGAGTTAGGTTGTGGTAATATTGCACAAAGGACTCTTCATTTGTCTTGTTTCTGGAAAGCAACCTCATGTTCTTAAAATCTCCATTTACTCATCCCCTTGGCCATTTTTCTTTATTGAATGCTTTGTTCCAACATTTGTTTGATAGATAAATAAAAAGACTAAAATGTATTTTTCCCCTTAGTTTTTCATTTATTTTTATTTTTAATATAAAATTTATCACATCATTCTAATATAATAACATCCTTATTATTATAATTACTCTTTTTTAATATACTATAAATAATATCATAATATAAACTTTTCTAAAGAAGAGTAAAAATAATTTAATACAATATAAATTTTGTATTTTTAAAAATAACTTAGGATTGAAATTTTTCTAAGGAATTTTTTAAGGTAAAAAGTTAAATTTAAAAAAAAAATTGTAAAAAATGCCATCAAACTATCTATATTTTATAATTTATATTCTTTATTTTTTTTATTTTTTTAATAAATTTTATCTTGAATGGTTATTTCTGACAAAAATAATTTTTTTTATTTTTAAGAAGGGTAAAAATGTCACAATAATTATATTTTCCCTCCAATATATCTTAATAACTAACGTTTCCCTTATTTATTGAATCCACCCCCAATTCATAAGAATCATGTTGTTGAATGTTATGAATTAGGACTGCAAACGAATCGAGTTTCTTGCGAGCAGTTGAATGTTATGAATTAGGACTACAAACGAATCGAGCTTCTTGTGAGCAGCTCGCGAGCTACTCGGTTAAAGTTCGGTTTGAACTTGGCATTGATCGAACCTGAGCCGAGCTCGAGTCGAGCCTTAAATTAAACGAGTTGAGCTCGAACTTATCAGAGTTTGACTTGAAACTCATTTAAAATTCAACTTGAATGCTCATGAACTTGAATTCGAGTTTGAATAAATAAAAGTATAAATAATATATATATATATATATATATATATATTAATATATCTTGTTATAATATATGAAAGCATATTTATAGATTTTAATACACAAATATATTCTATACCTATATAAATATATGTTTTATTATAATTTTACTAAAAAATAATTTTACAACTGATAATAAAAATTATTATACCTGACAATCTTTTTTTGGCTATATATATATATATATATATATATATATATCTCTTGTTATAATATATGAAAGCATATTTATAAATTTTATTATTCAAATATATTTTGTATCTATATAAATATGTCTTTTATTATAATTTTACTAAAAACTAATTATACAATGGATAATACAAATTACTGTACCTTACAATCTTTTTTTTTTTTTTTTGGCTAATGTACCTTGAAATATTCTTATTAATTTATATTACTAATATCTCATTATTGTAACTCTAAAATACAAAAATTCAATCATTATTCATTATGAAATTTTAGTAGATATTTGGTCTAATTTTTATCCTTATTTTTATTCCCACCTTGAATCTCCTATAGTTGGCCAAAAAAATTATAACAATTGTGCTTCTTTTTATCTAATAACTTTTCTATCAATGAATTTATTTAGAGTAGGTTTATTATTTTTTATTAAAATTAATTTACATTACTTTTTCCAACTCAACAAAAAAAAAAAAGAGATTTAATATTAAATTGTTTATAATAATTAAATACTTAATTGTAACCTATGCTTAAATGAATAGATGACAAAAGTTTTAAATCACAAAACATAGAGTTCAATTTTTTTTAAAAATCTAATAAACAGGAGAAGAAGAAGAAGAAGACATTGATCATTTATTTTTTTTAAAAATAAATATGATCATCTATTTTGGATTTGTATTATAATATTTTATAAAATTGAAATTGAAAGAATTAAAAATTCAATTATGTTAAGCTTTTTAGTAACTGTTAAAGAGATTAATTCAACTAAAAATATCAAATTTAATTTGTAATTTGAGCTCGAGTTTGGCTTGTGAAAGCTTGAATAGTATTCAAGCGTACTTGAGTCGAGTTCGAATAATCCTAAAAGTGAATCGAGTCGAGCTCGAGTATAAAATTTTTTGTTCGAACGAGATCGAACTGAGTTCGAGCCTTTACAAATTTCATATTAGTTCGATCTCGATAAACTATAACTCGACTCGACTCGTTTTCAACCCTATTATGAATGTTAGGTTTGATTATGAATTAGAGGTGGATTCGGTAGATGAGGGAAATGGTGGTTATTAGGATATATTGGAGGGAAAGTGCAATTACTTTGACATTTTTACCCCTCTTAAAAATAAATGAATTTTTACTTTTGTCAGAAATAATATTTAGAATATTTTAAACTATATAAAATTTGTTAAATATATAAAAAATATATAAATAATTTGATGATGTTATGAATTATTGGAATCTCCATTAATTAGTGGAGGCTCCACTAATTATGGATTTATGTGAATTATTAGAAGATTTTTATGGATGTCCACCATTTAGTGGAGACACCATTAATTGAGATTAGTTGAAGATGATGTATGCCATGATGTATTCCACTAATTAGAGCTCTATAAATAGAGCTATTCTCTAAGCTTGTAATACACCATTATTTTGTGAAAGAAAGATTAGTGAAAAGAAATAATTGTGAGAGAAAGAAAGAGAGAAGTTTGAAGAGAAATTCTTGTGCAAAGAATAGTTAGAATTTTCTTAGTGTGTAGTGTGTAGATTTTATTCTAACACTACCCTAATTTTATAACACGTTATCAGCACGAGTCTCTACCGTTATTAAAGTCAGAAGACAGGTACGCATTTATTGATCTCGCTAAATTCGAATTTGTAGCCCTTGATATTTCTGAAAAAAAAAAATTATATGTCATACAGAAATGCATCTAAATGCTAAAAAAAAAGGAGATCTATATGTCATGTGGATAAAAAGAAAGATTTGACCACCTGAAGATGGTCGTACTACCCACTGCACGGTATGAATGGTTGCACCTGAAGTTGCAAGATTGTAAAACCGTGAACTCCGTGATGTATAAAACTACATCTTAGTTAAAAAAATTTACGGAGAAAAAGTTACTGATGAAGTTATATTGGAGAAGACATTCTCCACTTTTTATGTTCTACAGTAACAATATCGAGAAAAAGGGTATCCAAAATTGACAGCTTTAACATGAGTTATTATTGAGAAATCATGAAGCCAGATGAACTGGCTCAACAGCACTCCCAGAAGTGAATGCTGTTGGCTCCAACAGAAACCATCGTTATAGTCGTAGTTGTGGCAGTGGCCGTGGTTATGGTCATGGACACACTCGATATTTCCCTTATCACAGAGAAATACTGGCCACCTGAAGTAGAACAGAAAAGATAATAAGGGAAAAATATATTTCCATTAATAATAAGCATCACATCTTTTATTCATATCACTAGTGTTCATATGAATTTGAGGATACATGCTTATAATTGCTCTTTTGTAATTGAGCTGACAAATGTAAGATGCAGGTTTGTAATTGTTCTTTTTCAATATTTACATTAGAGGAAGACAAATAATTAGTAATTATGGACTTCAACTCCTCTTTTTCGACATCCTCCTCCTTTTCTTTCCCCTTTGAGCCAGCATCGAGACTAGCAGTAGAATTAGCGGTAAAATTACTGCAAAATGAGTCTTGAGATTTTATGATCTCCTTAAGTTTATTATAATTAAATTTCTTATTATATTTGGCCTTGAAGCATGCTTGTCTCAATTTCTGTGTTTGGTCATCTAACTGTGTATTAGGACTTTCTTCCACCAACTGTTTTTCACATTCCAGTATCGCAATGGCTTCTTTCAACTTCTTCTCAGCCATATGTCCTCCTTCTTCTTTATTTTGTATCTCCTGTAAATCGAAGTGATATCATCGGTTATTTACTTATAAATCTTTCATAGTTTCATACTTGCAAATTATAAGTATGTATGAGAGAGTACCTGAACATTCTTGATTATGGTCTCCAAGCTCACCAATTTCCTGTGAGGCCATCGACGAATTCCTAACTCCCTACATCTTTTCTTGAGACGGGTTATGCCAATATTCAGTTCTTTGGCTGCGCTCTTGATTGGTAGGTAAAAGTACTGCGAAATTGTTTCTCTTGATAGTGTCTGGGAGTTATTGCCCTTCTTCTCTCTCTGCCTCTTAATCATCTTCTTCTCCCCAGGAATTTTGTCTGCAATAATATCTTGAACTTCGATATTATGCATTTCATGAGTACTTACTCCGACTTCGTTGTCAAGACCACTCATTATTTCTCATAGAAAAAGAAAATAATATCAGTAAAGGTAATACCATTCAAAATCCATGTTTAAATGTATAATAACACGGAAACATATTACGAGCTTTGTTCAAAATCCATTAGAGAGTAGAAAGGATCATGCACAAGCATATCCTCATTCAAAGGAATAGCATCAAGAGGAACAGATATCAAAAGCGAGTCTCTTGTAGAGGCGGATCAACTTGGTCCAAAGCGGTATGTTCAAAACTTCCATCGATTTACATAAAAAACAAACCAAAAGAGAGTTTAATTTCATTATCAAGCAAACTAAAAACAAATGGAAGCCCTCAAAGGTATCTCACCGAAATTAGGAGGAAGCGGTTGGTTTGGAAATGAAAACATATCAAAATCTTACGTGTTCGAATTAGGCGAAGCGGTTGGTTTGGAAAGGAAAATACATCAACATCTCGCTGCGAAACCGAGTCAAAATTTGACCATGTCTCAAATGAATTACGAGTCTCCATATCTCGCTTTGTGATTTTTGTTTTTGATGTTTACTAATGATCGATAATCGAGATATATATCGATACATATATATATATATATATATATATATATATATATATGTATGAGGAAGAAGAAGAGGTCGATGGTAGGTAGAGGGTCGGAGGAGAAGAAAAGACAAGAGAGGAAGATGAAAAGTTGGTACCGGGAAGAGTGAAAAAAAAAAGAGATATTTTTCTTGACATTTCCTGCTTGTCATCATTTTCTTATATTTCTTTTCTTATTCTCTTGTGAAATCATTATTCCCTAAATTAAGGGGAGAACAAAAACAGTACAAGAAAGATCGTGATTGGACAACATCATTAAATTTTCTTGATCCGCATACAAGCGCGTGTGAACTTGAAGTTCAAAAGATAATTCATTTGTAAAGCATTGCAAATCAAATGCCAGACGCTTTTGTTGACTCTAGAAGAGTAACAAAATCACATATGCTAGCTATAAATGCTCCTATTCGAATTGAAGTTCCAGCAGAACAAAATATTATACCTATAGCTGCTGAGCCAAAAGCATGCCAGAAGCATGGCCGACCTCTTGGTTCTAAAGATAAAAATCCTCGAAAGAAGAGAGGATTAATGGTCCAGATGATTATATTAAAGCAAAGAATGATAAAGACCAAGAGAAAACTTATGACAAAGAACCAGACATAAATGAAAGTAACACTGAAATTTCTATCCATTATACCACTTCCGGTAGAAGTTGGAATCGGATAGAAACAATTATTAATCATATGTTTGCATATAATATCTCTTGATGTTATACAGGATAGTGATGATCCTAAACCAATATCAGTTGATGAATGTCGGCATAGAAAAGATTGGCTGCAATGGAAAGATGCGATTCAATCGGAGTTAAATGCACCGACAAAACGTGAAGTCTTCGGACTGCAGATCCGAACACCGTAAGGTGTAAAACCTGTTGGCTACAAATGGATATTTGTGCGAAAGCGCAATGAAAAGAGTGAAATCGTTCGATATAAAGCACGATTAGTAGCCCAAGGTTTTTCACAAAGACCAGGTATTGATTATGATGAAACTTATTCTCCTGTTGTTGATACTATTACACTTCGATATCTTATCAGTTTGGCAGTACATGAAAAGATAGATATGCGCCTATTAGATATTGTCACTGCTTACTTGTATGGAAATTTAGAAAATGATGTTTATATGAAAATCCCCGAAGGATTTCATATGCCTGAAGCATATAAATATTATCCTCGTGAAAATTACTCCATCAAGTTGCAGAAATCATTATATGGCCTGAAGCAACTGGGGCGCATGTGGTTCACACGTCTTAGTGAATATTTATTGAAAGCGGGATTTAAAAATGACCAGGTATGTCCATGTGTTTTTATTAAGAAATCTGGTTCTAAATTTGTGATATTAGCTATATATGTTGATGATATTAATCTTATTGGAACTCTGAAGAGCTCCAAGAAACAATTGATTATTTAAAAAGAGAATTCGAAATCAAGGATTTTGGTAAAACCAAATTTTGCCTTGGTTTACAAATTGAACATTTGGAGAGTGGAACATTTATTCATCAATCAACATATACAAGCAAAAGTGCTAAAAAGATTTTACATGGACAAAGCACATCCATTGAGTATTCCAATGATCGTCCGATCATTAAATGTGGATAAAGATCCTTTCCGACCTCAAGAAAATGATGAAGAACTCCTTGGTCCTGAAGTACCATATCTCGATGCAATTGGTGCATTGATGTATCTTGCTAATAATATAAGACCTGATATTGCTTTTGCTGTCAATTTATTAGCAAGATTTAGTTCTTCACCAACACGACGACATTGGAATGGAATTAAACAAGTCCTTCGATATCTCCAAGGTACAATTGATCTCGGATTATTTTATTCAAATAAAACCAGTCCAACATTGATAGGTTATGCAGATGTTGGTTATTTATCTGATCCACATAAAGCACGTTCTCAAACGAGCTATCTATTTACATGTGGAAATACTGATATATCATGGCGTTATACGAAACAATCTATAGCAGCTACTTCTTCAAATCATGCTGAAATTATAGCAATTCATGAAGCAAGTCGAGAATGTGTATGGCTAAGATCCATGATTCATTATATCCGAGAAAGTTGTGGATTATCATCAATCAAAGATATTGCAACTCCTCTTTATGAAGACAATGCAGCTTGCATAGCTCAATTACGAGGAGGATATATTAAAGGAGATCGGACAAAACATATTTCACCAAAATTCTTCTTTACTCATGAACTCTAAAAGAAAGGTGAAATTGATGTGCTACAAATTCGGTCATGTGACAACCTCGCAGATATTTTCACGAAGACTTTACCGACTGCAACATTTGAAAAGTTGAGATATAAAATCGGTATGCGTCGGTTTAAAGATTTAAAGGAATCATCTCATCAGGGGGAGTAATAAATAGACATATAGAATAGTGTACTCTTTTTCTTTCACTAGATTTTTTTCCCACTGGGTTTTTATCTAGTAAGGTTTTAACGAGGCATATTCTTTATGTAATGGATGGACATCCAAGGGGGAGTATTATGAATTATTGGAATCTCCATTAATTAGTGGAGGCTCCACTAATTATGAATTTATGTGAATTATTAGAAGATTTTTATGGATGTCCACCATTTAGTGGAGACACCATTAATTGAGATTAGTTGAAGATGATGTATGCCATGATGTATTCCACTAATTAGAGCTCTATAAATAGAGTTATTCTCTAAGCTTGTAATACACCATTATTTTGTGAAAGAAAGATTAGTGAAAGAAAGATTAGAGAAATAATTGTGAGAGAAAGAAAGAGAGAAGTTTGAAGAGAAATTCTTGTGCAAAGAATAGTTAGAATTTTCTTAGTGTGTAATGTGTAGATTTTATTCTAACACTACTCTAATTTTATAACAGATGATATTTTTTATGAATTTTGGAAAAAAAAAAAGTGAGGTTTAAAAAGAAAAGGGCTGATCATGGTATTCCAAAAATTTCCAAGCCCCTATCCTATGCTAAATGGTAAATGTTGCACGCCTCTCTGGGGAGTCGTTCTCTGGTTCGCCATTCGCGTAAAGTGTTTTTACAACCAAGAGTCGACGAGAATTCAGCTTCCAAGGAGTCGGTTGATCAGATCTGTGGTTACGAGGAAAAAGACGAAGGAAATGGCATACGTACTGAGAGTAAGGCTAGCGTCGTTTTTCACCGGAGCTGCGGCGGCTTCCGCTATGGGTCTCTATGCTCTGCATAACGATTACAAGATCGCTCATCAATCCATTTCTCAGCAGGTTCTCCTCTTCTTTATTTATTTTAATAACTTTTGGGTTTTTCTTCCACTAGTTTCTTCAAGTTTCTTTCTTCTCAATATTTGATTTTTCCTTTTTTGGTAAATCAGTGCTTAGATTCTTGGGTGTGTTCGTTGTCATTTGAATTTGATCCGTGTGTGAAAAGCCTCTGCTTTTAAACTACATTTTGGAGTGAATATGAGTAAATGCTTGTCTAACTGGAGAAGAAAGAAAGGTGGAAATTGTATACTCATTCAAAATAAAAATATGAAATCAATGGGTAGTTGTTTTGATTGTGCAGTTAATAAAACAATTTGGGGTCAATTGTTTGTTCCACTGTTGAGATGAAGAAAACTCAATTCAAAATTGCTCCTTCTATTTTCTCGAGCTATTGCCAGGTTATATGGGGTTCTTTACTCTTTTAGAGTGTGCTGGTGTTGAGGAGGGGATAAAGTTTTATTCTTTTTAGGTGTCTGACAGTTATTTGCTGTTTCTTGGTGCCAACAAAATACTTATTATCGTTTAAAGTGTATTCAAGCAGTTGAGGGAGATAGATACTTCCCTATATTAGGTTAATTGCTGCCGCATGCTCTCAAATGCTTTCTTTGGCTGGCGAAATGGACTTGGTGAATGATTGTGTGACTATTAGGTTATGCTGATTCACTGTTAGAGGATTTACACTTGTAATTTACACATAAAAGGAAATGGTGGAAGACTGTTAATCCACGTCATTTTGAATGCTCACATTCAGAACTTTTGATGGTATGTAAAAATGGAATGACAAGTTCATACATTTGAAAGGATGCAATTGAGCTATGGGGGTGGGAACTGTGACTTTCTAGAATCAGGAAGTCAAAAAATGACAATTTTGTTGAACTTCAGCTTTTGAGTTAGTATTATTAGGTTTTATGTAGTAAAAATTAATGGTATGAACTTCTTCACTAACTCACTGCTGTAATATGCTAATCTCTCTTTCTTTCTCCTTTAGGCAAATGTTCTTTACGAATCTTTGGATGGGCGCATCTCAGCTCTGGAAAAGTTCAAAGAAGTTGAGGCAGCAAAACCTGTAGAAACTGCATCCTAGAAGCTTTTCTTTGGTTTTGAGGGGAACTTACAAGTGCTTTTTGATGCTTCGTATATTTTCAATTAAGTTTTGGTCTATCTCTGGAGTTGTTCATACTCGCACGGTTTGTGACTGATTAGATTTCCAGGATGCTTCAGACTTCATCCGCATAATGGAATGTAACAAATAGTTATGGAAGTCAAATTTCCCCAGTTCACCTGTTGCAGTGGGAAGTATCAAAAACAGTATTGAGGTTGCTTCATGCAATGCTTTATTTGTTTATTGCTCATTTGGTTCAAAATAGCCTCTCAAGAGCAAATTTTTTCGGATGAATTATTTGTATTAGTTGTGTGGTTTCAGTGTCTCTTTGTTTCGATGGGAATAATTGCTTTTAAATGTTGGACAATGTTGGTAGAAAAGAGGCTCAGTTAGGCAAGAGAATCCTGTGTCTGTTGGAGCCAAATTACCAAATGCAAATGTATTCTTTGCACATTTATCTTAGAACACTTCCTGTCAACCAGCTTAAGTTCTCAGCAGGTGCGTTGTAGTAGCATTACGGTTAGCCGGAGGATATGATATCTGTTACTTTCTCCTGAACTTCAAGCCCCCTTCTCACCTTTTTTGGGTCTTCGCACCCTGCTCCAGGGACTGATCAGGTTGTTTCTGTTTTTCTCTTCTTTCTTTCTGGCCCTTTCAATTCCATACTTCAGATTATGTCACGCTGAACAATTGGCAGTTTTAACATGAGTATGCTTTTTACGTATAACCATGTTTATACAAGTGTTCTGGTTGATGTTGTCGTGTGCATCAAACTTCTAGTTGATAAAAGTTCTTGCTGATTGATAGTTGATGGCCGCTGGTGTTTCACGTATGTGTGATATATTTAGTGACTGCAATTGGAAATAAAATTGGATGCTGCAGGAATCGTTTTGGATTCTAGTGTTTTCAGATTTCTATGAGCTACATATGGTAACGCGTGGCATTTCTTGAGTCGTATTCCAATTGGTTCATCTCCTCCTCACATTTCCTCCTGATATACCCCTTCTACCCTTGCTTTCAACGCCCACTTAGTCCCTCCCCTTGGATATTTCATAAATTCATAGAGGGAGCACTCGGGTCATTCTAGCAATTTCGCGAGTAATGAGTTATGTGAATGGTCATAAGTTTTTCCCAGAAAAGAAATAAAGCTCAACCATTCGTGACACTTAGCTGGCCCGGCCTACAGGGCCTTTCCTCAATGGTGAAAAACCCCGCTAGATGCAAATGAATCCAAATGGTTAATGCAAAAGGCTCTGAATCAAGTAATATACAAAAACTTCCCGACTGTGCACAAGCCTACTTCTTGAGATACGCCAATCATGGTGGTGCTAAGCTTCCAAGCAGTCCACAGCCCGGCACTTGGCTATAGCTGCTTGAGAAGACATCGGGCTGACTACTGCAGTAGAGGGATTATTCGGTGCGGGATTGCAGAGGCTTCAGGAGAACCAGCACCAATGGGTCAGAAAACGAAGTATAATGATGGGTTATTTGAGAAGGCTTTCATGACTCTCTTTGCTCGGAAGATGGAGAAATTTGCTTCTCAGACAAATAAAGAAGCCATGGGAGAGGAGAAAACGAAGAAGGGTTGGTTTGATTACGATTATGAAAGCTTCGTTGACGCCTCAAGAAGAGTAATGCAAGGAAGATCCCGTTTGCAACAGCAGCAAGTGGTTCGAGAGGTTCTCTTATCCATTCTTCCACCTGGTGCTCCTGCTCAGGTACTTTTTCCTTTGTTTTCCCCCTACATTCCCTACGAATTTCCCAAAAGAAAGGAACAAGTTGATTGGCCTCTCTTCATTTGCCAAGGCTTTTTGCTTTTAAGCATTATCATGTAATTTTTTAAAAACTTATTTATTTTCAAAATTAGAAATTCAAGCAATTTTATTACAATTGCAAAATTTAGAAACCACCCCCCCCCCCCAAAAAAAAAGCTATAAAATATGATAGAAGCAATTATAATTGAAGAATATAGTAAAAACATAGTGGACCATTTCCCTGAGAAAAAAGGGAGGAAAAATTCTTTTATGAATGAATTGCTGGCTATGGGGCTCGAACCCATGCGCACTTATGTGCAGAAGATCTTAAGTCTTCCCCCTTAACCTCTCGGGCAAACCAGCTGTTGTTGTAAGAAGGGCTAACTTATTCTAATTGTTTTGTCCTTCTGTGACTTTTTAAAAGAAATCAATTTCCTTTTGCAGTTCAAGAAACTCTTTCCGCCCACCAAGTGGGCTGCAGAATTCAACGCTGCACTAACAGTTCCCTTCTTCCATTGGTTAGTTGGTCCATCTGAGGTACTCATTTCATGTCAAACTGCTATACTGTTTTTGTATCTTTTGGAGTTTGTATATAAAAGTAGTTCTTTTCAACTATATTGGTTTTTTGTTAATGATTTAACTCACATGTATCCAGTAGGTCGTGGAAGTGGAGGTTAATGGAGTGAAGCAAATGAGCGGAGTTCGTGTCAAAAAATGCAGGTACAGCTTGCCAAGCTCTAATTTCTTTGACCCTTCTTTGACTAGAAATCCTGTGCCAGAATCAATTGACGATGGGACGACAATGGTTACAAAAATCAAGATCCGAACTCCCTATCATACTAGCTAAAACAAATGAATGCATTAATGCTGTTTTGCAAGTTCAAGTAATCTCTGTTTTAGAGCTTCTTTAGCTACACAGGAAGTGGTTTGTAGACTGCTTTTGTACTAGCAGGAGCTCACATGCCAGTCTCATCTAGGAAGTAAATTCTTCTAATGTCTGTTGCTCCTATTTTTTAGGTACTTGGAGAACAGTGGGTGTGTAGGAATGTGTGTTAACATGTGCAAAATACCTACACAAGATTTTTTCACAAAAGAATTTGGACTCCCATTGACAATGACACCAAGTATGTTACTTTGATCTCTACACTAGCTGCTATGTAGCTCAGTCTGCCATGAGATGAAGCATTTTCATCATCCTTCGTCTGTTGGATAGTGCAGATTTTGAAGATATGAGCTGTGATATGGTGTACGGTCAAGTTCCACCGCCATTTGAGGAGGATCCAGTATCCACACAACCTTGCTTTGCAGATATTTGTAAGTAAATTACAGATTAATTTCACTTCTGAAGAAATGGAGTATCTTCCGACTTCTAATCACTAAACCATATCTACAGGCTCGGTTGCAAATCCCAATTCCAGTGTCTGTCATAAACTTCAAGCTTAAGGAAAGAGGATAATCTCCCTTGACTCCTGGTTGGTGGCAACATGCTTACAACCTTGCCATCCTTCTCGCCTCTCTCTGTGACAGAGGCCTCCTATGTATTAATTTATGCTGGAAGGTGTTTCATAATTCTAAGGAGACCAAAAGAAGGGAAAAAGGTCATGCACACCATATTTTTTTTGCTGTCTTTGGATGGGTCGTTTCACCAATATATATAACTAGACACATCGACTTATAGAGAGCAAAAGTGTAACAGGTCTTTAGCGCATAGGAACAGGTTCAATTACTTTATGTTGTTGTTTTGAGATTGAATTCTGTTGTAGGTGAAACTTTACATGTAAGCATCTATAAAAATAGACTGGTCATAGTATCTTTCGGATTTATCAGCCTTATTGGCATCTAAAGTTGCACTAACAAGACCATCTCTTCTTTTACAATTTATTGAAAAGTGCTGATAACTAATTTGGAACACTAGTAAGTGTATTAGATCTCGTTTATAGCAATAAGGTTGTCCCACAGAGATTAGCAATTAAAACTGCTTCCAATGAAATTAATTCTAATTTGAATTAAAAGAACACAAAGATTCCAATGATTGTTGTTTTTGAAAACTAAAGTGAAATAACTAAACTAGCACTTTCTTTGGATAAAGATTGCAATAAGATGATTTAAAGCACATGAATTCACTAGATTAACTATTATATTATCAAAATGACCCGTTATTCTAGAGTGTATTTTGTCAGTCAATCAATGTTCAGAGTTAACTAATATCATTTTTCAAAGTATATTAATTCTATTCCTCCAAATAACCCAACTATATTTCTATGTTGAATTCAATTCAAAGGAACACATTCAAGAACATGACATTATAATGATCACACAAACCATGCAAATATATTTATATTTCACATGTAATTTGTGGTCTGATTACCTGTCCTAATTAACTAAATCATCTTTCGAATTTTTCTAGTTAATGATAAATCAATCTGAATAGTGGTCAGACATTCAATTGCTTTGAGTACAATAATCAGACAAAGACTTAGTAAACTCTTTAAATAACGGAATCACCAGATAATATAACAATCAATACTAGCTACATCATAGCCTTAGAATAATAAATTAATGCATAATTGAAGAGAAATTCAAGAATAAATCAAAAGAAAAGATATGAGAAAACATCACAGTGTCCTAATAAAATCTTCAACTTAGTCCACGAGTAGCCTCCAATATGTGTCTAAGACTGGAAAACCCTCTCAAAATTACAACCAAAATATCTAAGGAAAATAATGCCCAACTCTGATGTAAAAGAAAAGAACAAAAGTTGTCTCTGATTGCTCCACTCCCTCAAAATTCGCTCTCCTTCAACTTTTATACTTTCCGCATCATTGAACTGGACTAAAACCCTTGCTAGAATCCATTAGAGAGTTCAATCCAACCCATGATTGCACTCTTCTAATAGTGTGATCTTTTGTAATTTACTCTTCAACCCTCCGAGTGGTACGTTTTTTGTTCAAGTTTTTGAAAAAACCAAATAACCACAAAAGAGAGTAAATTGTTCAAATAAAGCTTATATTGCATTAAATTATAACATGATCTATCCAAAAATCATCCAACATATTCAATGCAATATCACTACATCAAACTCTCCCACACTTAGATGTTTGCTTGTCCCCAAGAAAAATCAAGTTTGAATCAAAATGTCAACACACGAAGGCTTCAAGATCATATCTCAAATGCCTCTCTTGTTCATGCCAATAAAACAAATGCTCAAATACTCCTTATAACAAATGGAAGACTTGTGTTAGTGAAGTAGTACCCAGTAGTGCAAAACAAATACTCAACAATGTTCTCAAGTCATTTAAAGAGTAGAGTTTAAATAAAATATGCATTACATAAGCTTACTCTTCATACCCTCTCTCCACTAATTGAGACCTATCATGATTTCACTTAGATCAGGTAGGACTTTAGCGCTTGTAGTGTAAGACTTGGGAGTTGGGCTACAATCGAAAGATATAAGATAACAAATACAAAGAGAAGAGAGCTTGCAAGAGAAAGGTGATAGTAAAACATATCAAAGACTCCACTCCTTCGCTTGCCCCAATGCATACCAACATTCAATGCCCAATTCCTCATATCAAGAAAAAAAATGCATGCTGAGCAATCTTTGTATCCTCACTATTACACTTGTTGCATAACCCTCAACATTGTGAGAATTCATTACCATGACGGCCTTACAACTAGCCTAGACCAACAATTGTACTCTTCTTCTTGTGTTTTCTTTTCTCTCTTCTTGTTTTTTCTTTTGTTTTTTCAATGAAATACTGTTTGTTTTTGTTTTTTTAAGCATCTTTTTTTTCTCTTTATTTTTTTCTTTTTTTAGCACTTACACAAGGTTCACTGGTTACAGTAAGTGCAATTTCAGTGCTCTTGACACTAGTACCACCCACAACATTTAAGTTTGGCCCCAAAAATGAAATTAATCAAGGAAAACAATGGGGTATCAACCAAACCTAAAATAATACGGTGTAAACAAGTCATGATACTCCCTTGAGATCTTTCTACCTAAAGCTGTAGTATTCCTTCACAAACTTGTACCCTTATCCCAATGAGCAATAAAGGAATTGGAGTATAAATCAAGCCCTCACAATAAGATAATAGATCAATATATGCACTAGTTCATGAAAGAATTAAATACATTTAGGCACAAAAAGGGCGCTAGGGAGAATTCACAAGGTAAGCTTGAAAGGCTCAAACTGTCCAAAGAAGACTTATGACCGTCGTTTTTAAGCAAAATCATGAATGCCTTCTTATTTCGCCTCGAGAGGTATTAAAGTAAGTTCTAGAAGTATTAACATGAATTTTCAAGAAAATCTGACTCGAAAATACTGTAAAGCATTTGCATAACACTACAATGGTCCATGGTGTGCAAAAAAAATCATACAAAAGTTACAAGGAGTATATAACACATTGCTTTACTAACACAAATGAGAGACATGCACCAAGAAGAGCTTGAAGAAAAAAAACAACGCAGGAGAACTAAAAAGGAAAAGGGCAAAGTGAACTGATGCATTCATTATGATTCCAAAAGACAACACCAGACACAAAAGACAACACCAACCACACCTTATAAGTAAAGCATGAAGCATGTAATGCTTCCCCCCACACTTAAAGCTAGTAGTGTCCTCAATGATAGCAACACAAGTAGAAAGAATGAGAAAAGAAACCAACTTCCCTGTTAGTAAGGGCGCAACAACAAGAAGGCATCAGGCATCCAGATCATCAGAGCCACAGATAATAAAGAAACAGTGGCGTCGATGGACGGTAAATCGCTAGCCACAGTGCCAGTGATGAAGAAACAAGAGATTGAGAACCAGCGCCTGATGGAATTTTTTTTTGGTTGGGGTGACGGAAGGATGAAGTTCCGCACATGTGTGATGTAGCGAGCTGAATCCTGTGCCTGCGTGAGCTCAGTCAGGCGCTAGAAGTTTTCTGGCTCTGGACAATTTGTGGGGGCATGAATAGCTTGAAACCAGTGCTTGAATAGAGATAAATAGCATGTATGCGAGCAGGCTGCGCTCATTCCTGCACCGGATTGAGCTCGATCAGAATTTTGGCGCTAGAAATCTTCTGTTGGTCGGTTTGCTTCTTTCAGTGCTCAGTGAATCTGGCACTGGTGCTCAGTGAATCTGGCACTGGAATGAGGGAAAGTAGGCGTCGAAAGTTTTCTGGGAACGAATAGATGTGTTTGAGCTATGGAACCCACGCCTAATTCAAAAACACCTGGTGGCTGAAATTTTCTAGAGAAGAATTAGTGAAATAAACGATGCCAGTGCTGGAATGGAAGTCATTCCTATCTATGAACATAATAAAATGAATGAGAAAAAGAATGGAAATAATAAACAAATAATAGCAGTGAAAAATGCAAATTACATCATTGGCTTCTGATGTGAAGCTATAACCAAGAAAGAAAATACCTTTCTTATGGAGTAGCGTCATCCACTATTTATTTAATGACGTCTTACGTTGGTCATTTTTAATGGAATAATTGGAGATTATAGCTCACTTTATCATGATCAAAATCTTCATAAAAAATAGTGTTCTTTATCATGATGCCATTCAGTTTTTTCCTTGTGGAGCCGGGCATTCTTATAGGCTTCCATGTGAAGTTTTCCTAACTCCTCATATTTATCCCTTTGTAGGAAGAATTAGGAGGTTTTGCCTCTAGGTACACAACACATTTTTTTGTAGTTTTATTTGCCTATACTTCCTCACTACTTTCCTGCAAACAAAACTCCAAAAGATCATTAGTGGTTTTTTCCTTTACATTTTCTTGAACAGTACGAGAAATAGAATCAATAAAATAAGAAGAATCACTTTCTGTAGGATATTTCGTAGCCTTATAAATATCAAAAGTGACATCTTCTTCATGAACTCTAAGGATAACCTTAACTTGTTGAACATTTATCAAGGTTCGACCAGTAGTTAGGAAAGGTCTTCCTAAGATAAGAGGCATCTCGCTATCTTCTTCCATATCCACAACAACAAAGTCAGTAGAAAATATAAATTTATCCACTTTCACCAATACATTTTCAATTATACCCCACGGATAAATTATAGTCCTATCTGCTAGTTGCAAAACCATGTTAGTTGGTTTGATCTCATCAAGACCTAATTTTTTGAAGATAGATAAAGGCATTAAGTTTATACTTACGCCTAAATCACACAATGCCTTATTAAATTGCAATTGCCTAATAATACAAAGAATAGTAAAAATCCCTTGATCTTTCATATTCTAAGGCATTTTCCTTTGTAGAACAGCAGAGCACTCTTCAGTTAACATCATTGTTTCATGATCGTCAAGCTTACGCTTGTGAGTTAGGATGTCTTTTAAGAACTTGGCATGCCTTGGCATCTGCTCCAGTGCTTTTGCAAAAGGAATGTCAATATGCAATTTCTTAAAAATTTCAAGAAATTTAGAGAATTGTTTTTCTACATTTTGGTTTTTTAGTCTTTGAGGAAATGGAATTGGAGGAATAAAAGGTTTAGGAGACGTATAAGGTTTAGAGTCTCCCTCTTTAGAATCATCCTCCTCCGATGTGATCACGATTCCCCTACCTTACTTTCATTTGACTCTTCTTTCTTCTTCTCCACTTCTTGAAATCGTTTTCCACTATGAAAAGTCATGGCATAGAGTTGCTCTCTAGGATTTTGCTCTGTGTCACTAGGCATTTTTCCTTGAGCTTTCTCTTTTATCGCATCTACAAATTGACCCATTTAAAGTTTCAAATTATGGATGGAAGCTTGATTGGTCTTAGCAACTTGATCAATCTTTGCCTCTAGTTTGGACAGATAATGCATGATAGCCTCCTCAAACTATGGCTTCCTTTCTTGAGTAGGTTGTGGTTGCTGTGGAGGGTGTGCCTGTGCCTGATGGAATGGTGCCCTATTCTGTTAAAATCCTAGAGGTGCTCCTTGCCTTTGGGTATTTTGATCTCTCCAAGAAAAGTTCGAATAATTCCTCCACCAGGGTTGTATGTGTTCGAGAAGGGGTCATTCCTCTGGGATGGTCCTTGCCGCTAAGCTCTCATATAATTAGCTTCCTTCAGCATAGAAGGGTGGCCACCTGCATTCATATAGAAATTAGTAGTGTGCCCTTACATTCCACACAATGCATATACCTCTCTATTACTACTTCCTTCTCGAGTTATCAAGAGGCTAACTTGGTTGGTTTGCTTTGCTAGCTTTGAAGCAATGTCAGGTTGAGTGTTAATTTCATGAACTGCAGCTCTTCTACCTCTCACTGCCTTTTGTTGAGAATTTCTCGCTAAATTCTCATAGATACTTTGCAACTCCTAAGTATTCTTATCTCCTCATTATCCATCTGCAACCGTATCTACTAAAGTCTGACACATAGGAGTTAGCCTTTCATAAAAAAATTGAGTAATCAATAAAGAGAGAAACCATGATGAGGATATTAGGTCAATAACAATTTAAACCTATTCCATGCTTCATAGAATGATTCTCCTTCCCTTTGCATGAAGGAACTAATCCTACTTCTATAATCCATGGTCTTCTGAGACGGATAATATTTAAACATGAATGTCTCATAGACTTTATCCCAAGTGCTTATGGATCTTTCAGGTAAACTTAGTAGCCATTATCTAACATCCCCCTTTAAACAGTATGGGAAACATCTGAGCCTCAATTCTTCTACGGAAAAGTTGTTTACGGGGAGTGTTTGCATTGTGCTGATAGAATTCGCACAGAAATCCCAAGGCATCCTCAACTCCCAATCCATTAAACGTTGGTAGTAAATGAAGATGGAAGTTCTTTAGCTCATAATTCCTTGCAGCATTACCTAGCCTAATACATGATGGATTGGTAGCAATGGTGGGCATTTGTAAATCCCTTAGTCGAGGATGAGCTTGGTTATTAGCTCCCAAGAGAGCCAGTGATTGTAACTAGTCATTTGGCCCATCATCATGTGCTTGATTTCCTCCATTATTGGCTATTACTTTAGCCTTCTGGTACGCTCGATTTTGCCTGCAAGTATGATTTTACCTCGTTGCAGTCATGCTTTACCCTAAGTCAATTGAAACTTAATAGAATGGAGTTTGGGGATTTCATAAGGCTAAAAGTTAGCTTGAAAACAGATCGCGTCTTTGATCCTTGATCTCTTAATTCTCTTTTTTCATCAATATGGGGCTGCTTGGCATCCCGGTTAAGACAGATTGGGTAGTTCGGGCCATATTGTATTGAATTCATCCACTTCTCCTTTCCTATTATTGATCAAATGAGGACGCAAGCTTCGACGAAAACTTTGAAACTGAGCTTTTTACGGAAACAAGGAAGACTCATATTCTATACGCTTATCCACGCCTACCCTGATTTCTGGATCAAATGGTATTAAGTTTACAATACGGTTTCTAGACATGCACTACTGAACAATGGATCCACAGTATGCACACTTGAGAGAATAAGAGTAAAAACAAAACTTAAATCAGAATTATAATCAAAGATGAAATTTTCAATTTACTAATTCCCGACAACGGCGCCAAAAACTTGTTAACCAATTCGGAACACTAGCAAGTGTAACACCCCGAATCCGGAACCCGAAATGGAACCTGAGTCCGTATCCAAAACGCTACACAGCAGCATCTCCAGAAAGACGCTAAACCTCTAACTCAAAGAAATCACTTTAATTGAACTAATCACCTCCAAATGAAAGGGAAAAAAAATATACATCCTGAAATAAAATTTCACGAACAAAATATAAAACCTTTAATATAACCAATGTCCTGCTCAACCTTAACTAAGGATTAACGCGAACAATACTGTCTAAACCAAAGTAAAAATCATAATAAGTAAAAACTCTCAAAAAGCCAATCAATCTAAAAGCATAGTCTAATCCCATCCGTCTCCACAATTCTCTTTATATTCTTGATCAAAATTTGCGAAATGTTAAATGGAGTGAGTTACACTAGTTCAATAAGTAGACCAAATATCTTCTTGGGAAAGAGGATACTACATATAATATCTTTTCAATAAAACACATAGAATAATACTCCATAATTAGATGAATTTATATTTTTTTTAAAAATATGTGTGTGTGTGTGTGTGTGCGTGCGCGCGTGCGTGCGTGTGTATACAAATGATATAGGACTTAGTCTAATATTAAATAAAATAAAACCATCACCTCAATAAAAATAATAAAATAGAATAAAAGTATGATTTAATTGTAAAATAAATCTAATTAGTTTAGTCTAATCTTTAAAACCAAACAAGTTAGACCCACAATTATACCAAGAAAATAATATAAAAAAAACAATTTGAATTTTTTTTAAATGATTAATGCTTATTGAAATGGCCCACATCAAGCCTCAAATCATTGAAAATTAATTGTGACCACTTCAAAACCAAAATTCCCCAAGAAACCCATTGGTGCACGTTTAGTGAACAACACAAGATTTTTTTTTTTTTTTTTTTTGTTGGGTGTGTGGGGGAACAACAGCCGTCCCCACACCAACCAAATCAACCAAAAAAACTCTTTGAACAGAGCATAACGTGAACGACGCATTGAAGACTTTTTTTTTTTTTTTTTGTGGGGGAACATCCCCATACCAAGCAAATAAACCAAAAACACTATTTGAACAGAGCATTACATGAACGACGCATTGAAGACTTTTTTTTTCCTCTTCTTTTCAACATTACAAAATCAAAACCTATACATAAACAATCACACGTATGCTCATGAATTTCAGATTAGGAAGAGGATCATTGATATCAGTCCTGACTATTTATCCCGTCAGGGAGGCCAGACTTATATTTCTTATTGACGGAGAGGAATTTCAGTCACACAAACAAATTTTAGAACATATTCTTCCTCTCCTTCTTCAATCCTATAAGCCATTAAACACATCACGCATAGCCCACATGTTACTATGATTCAAAATCAGAATAAAATAACCAAACTCAATTCCCAAATTTTATACAGGAAATACAAATTGTAGAATATTTCGAAAAATAGAAGATACCTGAACCACTTACCTCAAAAGTCAGACTAATATCTCTAATCTAAGCTAATTACTCCGCACAATTTCTCCCTAATATCAAACTACACAATACCAATATCAATCCAAGGAACTAAAACCCAATGAATCAATTAACCTTATTATCTAGAATTCCAGAAATAAAGAGGAAGAGAACCTCCTAATATTTACTTATCAACCTCTAACTAAATTAATAGTCGAAGCCAATAGAACTCACCTTCACGATTGAAGTAAGTTAGAGCTTTTTTCTCCAGAGTCTAGAACCCTTGAATGATCACTTTGACCAACTGATGATAAAACCAAAGAACGTCGTTTAGATTAAGACGTAGGTTTAATATTTAAAACACTAAATAACAAACACATCCCTCAACTTAATTAAATCTCTCATGACCCCTAAGATCTGGTGGGCTATCTCATGGGCCATAATAGAAAAACCACTTTGTGGGTCGGTTAAAATACAAGACCCATAATCAATTGGGTTGGGTATTTACATTCCACCCCCTTACAAAAGTTTCATCCTCGAAACTTATACGTACTTTCCAAGTCAAACAAAGATGGATACTTCTTGTGCATGTCCTCCTCCAATTCCCATGTAGCTTCGCGAGGCGTCTAATTTGTCCGCTGGACCTTGACATAGGGGATGATACGTCTTCGCAATACCTACTCCTTACGATCTATGATCCTTATGAAGGATTGACATTCACAGAGCATGCAATTCACAGTGGACGGTAATAGAGATCATAAACATATATATCAGAGTATGGCAGCATGGTGGGATAAAAACATACCTGTTGGAGCTTTAAAACTTTGAAGAACGTTGAAGAATTGCTTGAAGCTCAAAAAACAGCTTTCTTCATCATCTATGCGATGAACTTCCAGTGTAGCTTCCTTGAATTCTTCCTCCGGTGAAAATGAATGCAAAGTTTTCTGGTTCATAGAATATGACCCAGCCTAATTTTTCGATCGGTGAGCACACATTCGCGTGAGAAGAAATGAACTATCTCAATTTTATGTTCCTTCACCAACCATCCATTTCCCAGGCATAGTTTCTTCAGTTATAGCAAAAAATAGTGAAGAAAACCAAAAGCCAGGAAAACAAACAGGCACGAGAGAGAGAGAAAGCCAAGAGACATTTTTCACGGTTAACTCTTCTGGCTTGGCTTCATATGTAAAAACAAAAGCCAGAGAAGGAAACCAAAAGCCAAAAGACTCGGGAAATATTTTTTAATTATTTTTTCCTTTTATTTTATTTTTTCAAACTGAAAGTCAAGAGTTATAAAACAAAAAATAATTATTTTGATAAAAATAATATTCCCGGGATTTAATACCCGAATATTATTTACAAAATAAATTTCGGCTTCAACCTAAACTCTTCTAAACTATGTTTGAAAAAATTCTATGGTCCAGGCTATTGGGCCAAAATAATATTTATTATTTTTCTTGGACCCGAAAAATCCAAAATAATAAACATTAATTATTTTTCTTGTGATTAAATAAATAACTCAATAAATAATTAATGAACCCAAAAATAATTAAACTTTAATTATTTATTTCTTGGGATTTAATTAAATAAATAACCCAATAAATAATTAAGTAATAATTATTTTCTTCTAATTTAAGTCCCGATTAATTTTTTTAATTATTAAAACTAGACCCAGGTCCTGAATAATTAATTAACCAATTAAACCAAAAAATAAATTTCTCTCCATTTATTTTATTCCAGTCCAATAATAAATTAGACTTCCCGAATAAAATAAAACTCTCTCAACTGAGATCATTTTCTCAACCCAAAAATTAATTAGGATTTACGGGCTATTCTGAGGACCAAAAAGACACATCGCATTGGCTACTAAAATGACCAAAATACCCCTACTATATAAATAGATGTATTTTGCATTTTAAATATTTTCTAATATCACCATAAGGAAATATTGACCCCAAGGACAATGCTGCATTAGTAGAGTCTTCGACCTACAAGTGAAAATGACTAAAATACCCCTCTACACATTGTCGTACATTTAGAGAGGAAAAAGTGTACTAACACCTCTCTAAAGACATCTACTATCCTTAAGCCTCTAGTCCAATGATCCACGACTTCCTAGAATATTTCCGCTTTCCAAGGGAGCGACCCTAAAGTAAACATCCAAGTTACGTTTCCTAGGCCCCTGGATATTTAGATCATTCGGACAACCACAAGGGACGATATAGTGTAGAAATTATCTTATACAAGTATGTGAGAGGAAGAAGTGTACTAACACCTCTCTAAAGACATCTACCATCCTTAGACCTCTAATCCAATGATCCACGACTTTCTGGAGTGTTTCCGCTTTCCAAGGGAGCGATCCTAAAGCAAATATCCAAGTCACGTTTCTTAGGGCCCTGGATATTTAGATCATCCGGACAACCACAAGGGGCGATATAGTGTAGAAACTATCTTATACAAGTCTGTCTTAACTAACTAGTCACACATACCCAACATACAAGTATATTGGCCCTCCGATAGAACCTCAACTATAGTATATCAAAGCATATGCTTCTAGCTTTGCCAGATCACCAACTCATACTCAAGTTATAGAGTACTAGTCCACGATATAGCGGTAATAGTCTAGATTTCTACCATATAGTACTTTTTAGAAACCATTACTACAGGTCGTTCTACGTATTCGAAATACGCTCATGTCATGAAGTGAGTGGCCTACTCACTGACTAAAGGTAAGCTATTTCCCATTTAGAATTCATAACATAATAACCTAAATATGATGAGATTCCCATTCTCATCAATCGGTTAAAAACAACTGTTTATGTGTTTAAATAACCCATGATCCATACCTTATTATGAAAGACCTCCATTCACATGGATCACTTATTCAAACACAATTGGTCTGTTCCAAACGAAATTGTACACAAATAAAGAAAATTATTTCACAAACGATTTTCGACAAATAAATTCTTTTATTAACACATTCGATATTTTCATCAGAAAACTAGTCTAAGAGGGCATATTCCCAACACATTAAAGGAATTTTTGCGTATGATAAGTTTTCAATCACTTTCAATGGTTCAGCCTCCAACATATGACTTGGATCTGAAATGTATCTCCTCAATTAAGAAACATGAAAAACGTCATGCATCTTAGACAGTGCTGGTGGTAAAGCCAAACGATAAGCGAATTCCCCAACTCTTTCTAGAATCTCATAAGGACCTACGGAACGGGGACTTAGCTTTCCACTATTTCCAAACCTTATCACCCCCTTAGTAGGAGAAATTCGAAGATACACATTCTCTCTCGCCTTAAACTCCAATGGTCGCTTTTTGCTATCTGCCCAACTTTTTTGTCTATCTTGCGTTGCCTTAATTCGCTCGTGGATCAATGGCACTTTCTCCAAGGTAATTTGTACTAATTCTGGTCCAGTAATTATCCTCTCACCAACATCATCCCAGCACACTGGTGACCTACATCTCCTCCCGTACAATGCCTCATATGGAGTCATTCCAATACTTGTCTGATAACTGTTATTATAAGAGAATTCTACCAACATTAAATGATCAACTCAACTATTTTTGAAATCCATCACACATGCCCGCAATATATCCTCCAATGTTTGAATAGTATGTTCGATTGCCCATCAGTTTGTGGGTGAAATGCAGTACTAAGTGCTATCGTAGTCCCCATAGCTTTATTAAAGCTCTTCCAGAATTGTGAAACAAATCGTGGATCCCTGTCAGACACAATGCTAACTAGTATGTTGTGTAATTGCACTATTTCCTTCATGTACATCTTTGCCAACTCATCTATTGTTGTTGTAGCCTTCATTGACAAGAAATGCACGAATTTAGTCAGTCTATCTACAATCACCCAAATAGTATCTTTTCCCAACCTTGATTTTGGCAACCCAACTGTTGGATTGTATGCCCTCTTAGACTAGGTTTCTGATGTAAAATCGAATATTTTAATAAAAGAATTTATTTTCAGAAATTGTTTGTGAATTTACTTTTTGTTTGTGCACGATTTTCGTTTGGAACAGACCCATTGTGTTTAAATAAGTGATCCATGTGAATGGTGATCTTTCACAGTAAGGTATGGATCACGGGTTATTTAACACATAAACAGTTGTTCTTAACCTATTGATGAGATTGGGAACCTCATCATATTTAGGTTTTAATGTTATGAATTTCAAATGGGGAATGGCTTACCTTTAACCAGTGGGTAGTCCACTCACTTCATGACATAAGCGTATTTCGAATACGTAGAACGGGACATGTAGTAGTGGTTTCTCAAAGTACTATATGGTAGAAACCTAGACTACTACCGCTACAGCGTGGACTAATACTCTACGACTTGAGTATGAGTTGGTGGTCTGGCGAAGCTGGAAGCATATACTTTGATTTGCTGTAGTTGAGGTTCTATCGTAGGGCCAATATACTTGCATGTTGGGTATGTGTGACTAGTTAGTTAAGACAGACTTATACAAGATAGTTTCTGCACTATATCGCCCCTTGTGGTTGTCCGAATGGTCTAAATTATCCAGGGCCCTGGGAAACATGACTTGGATGTTTGCTTTAGGGTAGCTCCCTTGGAAAGCGGAAACACTCCAGGAAGTCGTGGATCATTGGACTAGAAGCCTAAGGATGGTAGATGTCATTTAGAGGGGTGTTAGTACACTTCTTCCTCTCTAAATGTACGGCGATGTGTAGAGGGGTATTTTAGTCATTTCACCTGTAGGTCGGAGACTTTGCTATCGCAGCATTGTCCTTGGGGTCAATATTTCCTTATGGTGATATTATGAAATATTTAAAATGTAAAATACAGTTATTTATATAGTAGGGGTATTTTGGTCATTTTAGCAGCCAAGGCGATGTGTCTTTTTGGTCCTCGGGATAGCCCGTAAGTCCTAACTACTTTTGGGTTGAGGAATTGGTCTCAGTTGAAGAGGATTTTATTTTATTTTATTTTATTCAGGAAGTCTAATTTATTATTGGACTGGAAGAAAATAAATAAATAAATAAAATAAGAGTTGAGAGAAACTAATTATCTAGTTTAATTGGTTAATTAATTATTCAGGGCCTAGGTCCAGTATGAATAATTAAGAAATTAACCTGGACTTAAACTAGGGGAAATAAATAATGTTTAATTATTTATTGGGTTATTTATATAGGCCCAAAAAATAAATAATTAAAGATTAATTATTATGGTTCATTTGGGCTCATTAATTATTTATTGGGTTACTTATGTAAGTCCAGGAAATAAATAATTAATATTTATTATTTTGGGCCTTTTGGGTCTAAGAAAAATAATAAATATTTTTCTGGCCCAATAGCTTGGACCTTAGGGTTTTTCCAGATAGGTTAAGAGGAGTTTAGGGTTAGGCCAAACAGATGCTCAGGATAACATCCGGGTGTTTGAAATATGATATCCCGGGGATATGCTTATTAGTTAATTAGAGAACTGTTTTTGGCTAACCAATAAACTAGTGAACCTTAATTTTCCAAGACAATACAGTGAGACTCACGTTGCTCTCTGGCTCTCACGTTTCTCTCTCTCTCTGCTGTCTCACGTTGCTCTTCTTCTTGTTTGTTCTCCTTGGAGCTTTGCTAACCAATAGCAAGAGAACCAAGGAGATTTGAGATCATTCTTCTTCTCTGTTGTGTTCACCGACTAGAGGTTAGGCAGAGGAATATCCCGAGAACTGGAAAGCTAGGCGTTCATGCAAACAAGGCGGAGTAGAAGGCTAGCGGGTGTTCAACCGGAAGTTTCTTCAAGTGGACAAAGCGAGGCGATTCCAGCCGTTCAATCAGTTCCTACGCAACCTAGGAGGGTTAAGGAATGCAAATGTATGATCTTCACGCTTCCGCATAGCCTTTAAGGCTCGCGTTTTATTTTTCTGCATTTTTTTTAACTTACAGAGCATGCCCCTATTTTCTCGGTTTTCCATCACCAACAACAAAGTCCATAATGATATGCTCCCATTTCCATACAGGTATCTCTAAAGGTTTTAGCAATTCTCCTGGTCTTTGGTGTTTGGCCTTCACTTGCTAACATACCATACACCGAGAGATATATTCCGCCATCTCCCTCTTAATTCCACTCCACCAAAAGTTTCTCTTCAAATCCCTACACATTTTAGTACCACCGGGATGTACTGACCACTTAGAATTATACGCTTTTTTCAAAATTTCAACTTTTAAACTTGGATAGTCGGGTACACATAATCTTCCTCTAAATCTCAAACTCTCGTCATCCTGAATTTGGAAATCTGCTTGCTGATCATCACGGACTTCCTTCTTCTTCTTCTCTAAACTAGCATCCATACCTTGAGTCGTCTTTATACGTTCCACTAAGGTTGGTTACAACGTCAAAGCCGCTATATATCCTTTTGGGTGAACAAATATTTCAAACTTTGATGGTCCGTAAACACCTCACAAGGCTCTCCATATAGGTAGTGCCTCCAGATCTTCAGAGCAAAAACCACTGTAGCTAGCTCAAGATCGTGAGTGGGATAATTTCACTCATAAGGCTTTAATTGTCTTGACGTATAGGCTATAACCTTTCCATTTTGCATTAGCACACAACCCAAATCATTCTTTGACCTATCACTATAGATTACAAAACCTCCTGATTTAGATGGTAGTGTAAGTACAGGTGTGGACATCAATCTTTTCTTCAACTCTTGAAAACTAGTTTCACATGCTGAACTTTACTCGAACTTGGTCTTGTTTTGGGTAAGTCAAGTTAACGATCCTGAAATTTTTGAAAAATCCTCCACAAACTTTCGATAATATCCAGCTAACCTCAAGAAACTTCTCACTTCAGATGCATTAGTTGGTCTAGCCCAATTTACAATGGCTTCTACTTTCTTAGGATCTACAGTTACTCCATTTTCAGATATGACATGACCCAAGAAAGCAACACTCCTGAGCCAAAATTCACACTTGTTAAATTTCGCGTATAATTTCTCCTTTCGCAAAGTCTGCAAAACCATTGCCAAATGCTCCACATGCTTTTCTTTGGACGATGAATATATCAAAATGTCATCAATAAATACTACTACAAACTTGTCTAACTGAGGTTTGAAGTGTTAGGATTCGTGGACTCCTAAATGCAAAAAACATCCACGAATCCCTTCCGAGGATCCAAGTAAACGATTAAGAAGATCGTAAGTTTGTAGAATTATCTCTGTTTGGTGTAATTGATATCCTTCGATTCCGATTCTGTCACTGTACGTGCAACCCGAACGATCACCAGACGCTGCAGTGTGCGAACGTCCTCTATCGGATACACATCGCGAACTCACTCGTTACCCGGGGAGTGCTAGCGCCTAAGGTTTGAGAGGTTTTTTTTTTTTTTTTTTTTTCCTGATCAATAGAAGCACAGATATTCTCAACAGAAATTGGCACACCCAAGAAGACGGCTAGGGTTTTCTTAAAAACCCACTATGAACCTCTTAGAGTCCAACCCTAATAATATCTTATCGTATTTTAATTTAAATTCAAATTAAATTAAAACTGATATGATAAGATTCTACCATTATTTCGTAATTTAACTAATTAATTTATCGAGTCAGATTCTTATAATTTGGACATCATCCAAATACATCGAATGTGGACATATTTCCAAATTCATTGTATTTGGTAAATTTTCTAAGTTCGATTAACTTAGACATATTTCCAGATTCATCGAATCTGGTCACCGAAAAAATAACCTATCAAGTTCACTTATTGTGTGACCCTATAGGTTCATTTAACACTGGTAGTGTGCCTCAAAACATATTTAAATGGCCTATAAGTTATAAGCGGTTTCTAACAAAACATTATAACTATCTAGGTTAAATGAAGATCGGTGATCTCTTTGAACCAAATCATAATTTTATATTTAGTCCTTTTGTCACACGATATCCAGATTAAGCATAAGGCACGGAGCATGTCATCCTTATTAAGCTTAATCAATTATTTCTTGATTTCATAGTAGACTGTTCAAACAAATGATATCAATATCTTAGATTGATATATTTGAGCACGGCCATACATTTTAACAGTCTAACTTATCAAGGGGCCCAATGGATATCTCTCCTATAATTGAGAGGGACAAATTCTTTCACTATCAATCATATTCTTCTCATTGATTTATTCTATATCCAACAGTAGTCTAATTTATTATCTGGTTAAAGACAACTTTAGATAACGTCAAAATACAGAATTTATCAAGTAGGAAACTATGATGAATTTAGGTCGAAGGATTTTTAATATTATTATGGCTAGAAAGTACTTATGACATGTTCCATGAAGTACTCTCATAGTGGGTCATGTCCAATACTATGTTCTTTAATATTTATTTATGTTTTGACTTGATATCACAAATATCCATGACCAGTAAAACATAGCCATCTAGTCACAAACATACTAATATTAATTTATTATTGTTCAATAATAATAAATGATCAGGGACAGATTTAAAATAGTCATTGTATTTATTATTGGATTTTACTATCAAGTTACGTACTTAATGACCATAAAACAAAACGCACTATTCATGGAAAGAAAAGCCTCATATTATTATATAAAACATAATGACAATAGTATAAGTACAAATTGACTCTAGGGCATATCCTCAACAGTCTCTCACTTGCACTAAGACCAATTTGACATAAGCCGTAATCCCATTGATCTGGTATGACTATCATGTTTAGACGATGGGAGAGGCTTTGTCAGTGGATCTGCAACATTGTCATTAGTTGATACATTGCATACTTTGACATCTCCTCTATCAACAATTTCTCGAATGAGATGAAAACGTCTACGTATATGTTTGGATCGCTGATGTGATCTTGGTTCCTTAACTTGTGCTATGGCTTCATTGTTGTCACAATAGAGATCCATTGGGTTCACAATACTAGGAACTACATCTAGTTCTGTAATGAACTTTTTAATCCAAACTGCTTCTTTAGCTGTAGCTGAGGCAGCTACATACTCAGCTTCTGTAATAGAATTGACCACGGTGTCTTGCTTTGAACTTTTTCAACTTACAGCACCTCAATTCAAATAAAATAGAAAACCTGATTGCGATCTATAATCATCTATGTCGGATTGAAAACTAGCATCAGTGTAACCATTTACAACTAGCTCACCTTCTTGTCCTCCATAAACTAATAACATATCTTTAGTTCTTCTTAAGTACTTCAGTAGGTTCTTGACAGCAGTCCAGTGTGCCTCTCTAGGATTTGACTGGAACCTACTCGTCATGCTCAATGCATATGATACATCGGGTCGAGTACATAACATGACATACATGATAGACCCTATAACGGAAACGTATGGTATCTTGTTCATGCGCTCTTCTTCGTCCTTCGTAGAAGGACTTTGAGTTTTGTTGAGCTTAATGCTACGTGACATTGGCAAGAATCCTCTCTTAGAGTCTTGCATACTGAACCTTTTCAGTACCTTGTCAATGTATGCACTTTGACTTAGTCCAATTAGCTTTCTAGATCTATCTCTATAGATCCTTATACCTAGAATATAGGTAACTTCACCTAAGTCTTTCATTGAGAAATAATTTCCCAACCATGTCTTTACACTTTGTAGAGTTGGGATGTCGTTTCCAATGAATAAGATGTCATCAACATAAAGTACCAAAAAGACTATTGCATTCGTACTTGTTTTCTTATAGACACAAGGCTCATCTTCATTTTTGATAAAGTTAAATTCTTTAATTGCTTCATCAAAATGAAGATTCCAGCTTCGGGATGCTTGCTTCAATCCATAAATGGATCTTTGAAGCTTGCACACTTTATTAGAATTCAAATGATCATCAAAACCCTCTAGTTGTGTAATGTACACATCATCAAGTAAGTTTCCATTGAGAAACGTGGTTTTGACATCCATTTGCCAAATTTCATAATCATAATATGCTGTTATGGTAAGAAGAATTCTGATAGATTTAAGCATTACAACTGGTGAAAATGTTTCATCATAGTCTATACCATGAGTTTGTCTATAACCTTTTGCTACCAGTCGTGCTTTGTAAGTATGCACATTTTCCTCTATGTCTGTTTTCTTTTTGAAAACCCATTTACACCCAATGATTTTTGAACCTTTAGGTGGATTAACCAAAGTTCAGACTTGGTTATCATACATGGATTGCATCTCAAACTTCATAGCCTCTAACCATTTTCCAGAGTCAGAACTCTTAATGGCTTCTAGATAGGAAGTGGGCTCATCATTAACCATAAGCTCCACATTGTGATCGTCAGTGATGAGGAATCCATATCTCTCAGGTTGTTGACGAACCCTATCAGATCTTCGAGGTCCTTGTTCTATAGAAGTAGGCTTATCTTGAACTTGTGAGCTATCTAATCGAGGTTCATTATTCGGTTCAGGTACTAATTGTGGCTTTTGAATCTCATCAAGATGTATTTTACTCGCACTGATTCTTTTGGAAATAAATTCCTTTTCAAGAAAAAATTCATTTCAAGCAACAATTACTCTATTTTCTTTTGGGAGATAAAATTGATATCCTTTAGTTTTTTTAGGATACCCCACAAATATGTATTTATCCGATTTAGGTGCAAGTTTATCAGATAATAAATGCTTTATATAAACTTCACAACCCTAAATCTTGATAAATGACAAACTAGGTTGTCTCCCAATCCATATCTCATATAGCGTTTTCTGAACCGATTTAGATGGAACTCGATTTAGTATGAATGCAGCAGTCTCTAGGGCATAACCCCAAAAGGAGATTGGAAGATCAGTTTGACTCATCATTGATCGAACCATATCTAATAAAGTTCGATTTCTCCGTTAAGATACACCATTCCATTGAGGTGTTCCAGGTGGAGTTAATTGGGAAATAATTTTACAATTTTTAAGATGCTCGTCAAACTTGTGACTTAAGTATTCACCACCTCGATCTGATCGAAATGTTTTAATACTTTTGCCAAGCTGATTTTGTACTTCATTTTGAAATTCTTTCAATTTCTGGAACGATTCAGATTTGTGTTTCATCAGATATAGGTAGCCATATCTGCTGAAATCATCTGTCAATGTAATGAAGTACTGAAATCCTCCTCTAGCATGTGAATTCATTGATCCACATACATCAGTATGTACTAGGCCTATTGTTAGGATTCGTGGACTCCTAAACGCGGAAAACATCTACGAATCCCTCCCGAGGACCCAAGTAAACGATTAAGAAGATCTAAGCTTTAAGAATTACCTCTGGTTGCTGTAATCGAAATCCTTCGATTCTGGTTGCGCTGTTGTACGTTCAACCCGAACAATCACCAGACGCTGCAGTATGCGAACGTCCTCTATCGGATACACAACGCGAACTCACTCGATACCCGGGGAGTGCTAGCGCCTAGGGTTTGAGAGGTTTTTTTTTTTCTGGTAGAGAATGGCACGAATGTTCTCAACCAAAAAATTGGACTATTGAAAAGACGGCTAGGGTTTTCTTAAAAACCCTCGAACCTCTTAGAGTCCAACCCTAATAATATCTTATCATATTCTAATTTAAATTCAAATTAAATTAAAACTGATATGATAAGATTACGCCATTATCTCGGTAATTTAACTAATTATTTTACAGAGTCATATTCTTATAATCTGGATATCATCCGGATTCATCGAACTTGGTCACCGGAAAAATAACCTAACAAGCTCGCTTATTGTGTGACCCTATAGGTTCATTTAACACTGGCAGTGTGCCTAAATCATATTGAAATGGCCCACAAGTTATAAGCGGTTTCTAGCAAAACATTATAACTATCCAGGTTAAATGAAGATCGGTGATCTCTTTGAACCAAACCATAATTTTATATTTAGTCCTTTTGTCACACGATATCCAGATTAAGCATAAGGCACGGAGCATGTCATCCTTATTAAGCTTAATCAATTATTTCTTGATTTCATAGTAGACTGTTCAAACAAATGATATCAATATCTTAGATTGATATATTTGAGCACGACCATGCATTTTAACAGTCTAACTTATCAAGGAGCCCATGGATATCTCTCCCATAACTGAGAGGGACAAATTCCTTCACAATCAATCATATTCCCCTCCTTGATTTATTCTATATCCAACAATAGTCTAATTTATTATCTCGGTTAAAGACAACTTTAGACAATGTCAAAATATAGAATTTATCAAGTAAGAAACTATGATGAATTTAGGTCGAAGGACTTTCAATATTATTATGGCTAGAAAGTACTTATGACATATTCCATGAAGTACTCTCACGAGTGGGTCATGTCCAATACAATGTTCTCTAACATTTATTTATGTCTTGACTCGATATCACAAATATCCATGGCCGATAAAACATAGCCATCAAGTCACAAACATACTAATCTTAATTTATTATTATTCCAATAATAATAATCGATCGAGGACAGTTTTAGAATAGTCATTGTATTCATTGTAGGGTTTTACTATCAAGTCACGTACTTGATGACCAACAAAACAAAACTCACTATTTATGGAAAGGAAAGCCTCATATTATTATATAAAACATAATGACAATTGTATAAGTACAAATTGACTCTAGGGCATATCCCCAACGAGTCTCCCACTTGCACTAAGACCAATTTGGCATAAGCCGTAATCCCATTGTTCTGGTATGACTATCATGTTTAGACGATGGGAGAGGCTTTGTCAGTGGATCTGCAACATTGTCATCGGTTGGCACCTTGCATACATTGACATCTCCTCTATCAACAATTTCTCGAATGAGATGAAAACGTCTAAGTATATGTTTGGATCGCTGATGTGATCTTGGTTCCTTAGCTTGTGCAATGGCTCCATTGTTGTCACAATAGAGATCCACTTGGGTTCACAATACTAGGAACTACATCTAGTTACGTAATGAACTTTTTAATCCAAAGCTGCTTCTTTAGGCTGCAGCTGAGGCGACTACATATTCAGCTTCTGTAGTAGAATCGGCTACGGTGTCTTGCTTTGAACTTTTCCAGCTTACAGCACCTCTATTCAAACAAAATAGAAAACCTGATTGCGATCTATAATCATCTATGTCGGACTGAAAACTAGCATCAGTGTAACCATTTACAACTAGCTCGCCTTCTTGTCCTCCATAAACTAAGAACATATCTTTAGTTCTTCTTAAGTACTTTAGTATGTTCTTGACGACGATCCAGTGTGCCTCTCCGAGATTTGATTGGAACACTGCTTGTCATGCTCAATGCATATGATACATCGGGTCGAGTACATAACATGGCATACATGATAGACCCTATAGCGGAAGCGTATGGTATCTTGTTCATGCGCTCTTTTTCATCCTTCGTAGAAGGACTTTGAGTTTTACTGAGCTTAATGCCATGTGACATTGGCAAGAACCCTCTCTTAGAGTCTTGCATACTGAACCTTTTCAGTACTTTGTCAATGTATGCACTTTGACTTAGTCCAATTAGCTTTCTAGATCTATCTCTATAGATCCTTATACCTAGAATATAGGCAGCTTCACCTAAGTCTTTCATTGAGAAACAATTTCCCTGTTAAGATCCGCCATTCCATTGAGGTATTCCAGGTGGAGTCAATTGGGAAATAATTTTACAATTTTTAAGATGCTCGTCAAACTTGTGACTTAAGTATTCACCACCTCGATCTGATCGAAATGTTTTAATACTTTTGCCAAGCTGATTTTGTACTTCATTTTGAAATTCTTTCAATTTCTGGAACGATTCAGATTTATGTTTCATAAGATATAGGTAGCCATATCTGCTGAAATCATCTGTCAATGTAATGAAGTACTGAAATCCTCCTCTAGCATGTGAATTCATTGATCCACATACATCAGTATGTACTAGGCCTATTAAATCAGTTGTCCTTTCATTTTGACTCTTGAAATGCGCTTTAGTCATTTTGCCTGATAAACAAGAATCACATGTTTCGTAAGATTTTAAATTGAACGAATTTAAAAGCCCATCATTATGAAGCCTTGTTATGCGTTTCTCATTTACATGGCCTAAACGACAATGCCAGAAGTAAGTTTGATTTAAATAATTGGATTTCAATCTCTTAGTATTAATATTATAGATAGACTTTTTTGAAGATCCACGAAGATTGAGAATATAGAGCCCATTTGATAATGAGGCATCTCCATAAAAAATGCCATTTTTATTAATGGAGCAAATGTTATTCCTAATAACAAATTCAAAACCTTCTAAATCCAAACAAGAAACTGAAAATAATATTCCTACTCATAGCAGGAACATAAAAACAATCATTCAATTCTAAAATAAGCCCACTGGACAAAATTAATTCAAAAGTTCCTACAGCTACTGCAGCAACTTTTGCTCCATTCGCAACTCATAGGTCCACCTCGCCTTTTGCCAAGGCTCTACTCCTTTTTAGACCCTACACATTTTCACAAATGTGAGATCCATAATCAGTATTCGATATCCATGAATCATAAGTAGACAGATTAATTTCTATAACATAAATACCTGAAGTGGCAGTCTCACTATCCTTCTTTTTTTTTTTTTTGCTTCCAAATAGAGCTTGTAATTTCTTAACCAATGTCCTTGTTCTCCACAATGGTGGCAAGCTCCCTCCTTTGGTGTCTTGGCCTTAGGTTTGGGCTTGAATTTGGACTTTGTTTTGTCCTTGCCCTTACTAGCCATGACTTTGCCCTTTTGGTTGTTCCTTTTTCCTTTCTCTTTTTGAACCATTAGAACACTAGGAGTATTCTTCTTAATGTTCAGTTAGCTTGTTTTAGCATCCCATGTAATTCAGTAATGGATTTCTCCATATTATACATGTTAAAATTCATGACAAACTGGTCATACTCAGGAGGTAACGAGTCCAAGATCAAATCTGTGACCATGTCATGATTAATAGGAGCACCAAGTTTATCAAGATGATCAAGATAACCCTTCATTTTAAGGATATGAGTACTTACCGAGGTGCCAAAAACTATTTTACATGCATTTAACGCCTTGTGAGTTTCAAATCTTTCTTGTCGTACTTGCTCTTGGAACATTTCCTTGAGATGCACAATCATGTCATATGCCTCTACTTCTTCAAACTGTTTTTGAAGTTCAGAGTTCATGATTGCTAGCATGAGGCAAGTAACATTGTTGGAGTCATCTTTGTACTTACTATAAGCATCTTTTTCAGCTTTTGAGGCGCTATTTGCTGGAGTAGGGGGAATAGGATTTTCAAGAACATAGAGCATTTTTTCTTGCTTAAGAACAATTCTTAAGTTTCGTGTTCAATCAAGAAAGTTAGTCCCACTAAGCTTGTCTTTTTCGAGCACAGATCGCAATGAATTATTCCAACTGTTTGTTGCCATTATCTACATACAAAATATGCAAAGTAATTAATTTTGAGGCTTTAACGAAAAACTCCCACTAAAAGCATTTAAACTTTTGAAACTTCAACATTTTGATGTTTTGTAGTAGGGAAAAAAAATATTTTTTTCCATAAATATTTTATTTTAATCATAAATAAGCTTTGGTTTTAATCTTATAATTAAATAAAACTCAAATTTTAAATGAGATCAACATCAAATGTCCCGACTAACTTATCTCATATAATGCCCTAGGCCTAAAACCATTTTGATAGCTCAGCTAAGTAAAATCATATCAAACATATGAAAAACTATTTTCCATCTTGTCTCACTTAGATAATCAAAAGCATCCTACTTTGGTAGGAATGACCATATGATGATCCAAGTAATAACAAGTGTTTGATTTTGGAAGGCATTTAACACTTGATTTTTTTTTAAATAAAAAATTGATTGTAGTAAGCATGAAATAAACATATCAAATATGCATGCAAGACATAAATAAAAGTGACATAGCATAACCCATAACCTATGTTGATCATCACGAGCAAAGTGAAGATCAAGGTGGTCAATCTAAGTATATGAACTCCTTAAGCATTCTCTAATACTTTGAGCATACTCTTTCTTGGTTGTAAATGTTGGCTGCCGTTTTTTTTACATTGGATAGAAAAATTAAAATAATTCCTATTCTAGGAAAGCAGTACAATTTTACAACAATGAAAAATAACACGCAGGCCGTATTTAAAAATTACAACTTAAAACAACCAGAATGTAACCTGCCAATCACATTGGGATAAAACGGGCCATGCTATACACTATTCAAAATAATCTACAACTATAATAAAAAACACAAATGAATAACACATAACGAACAGTTAATCGGGGTTCCAAGGGGCAACGCCCTTGGCGGGGTCTAAGGGGTAGCGCCTCTGGTGGAGGTCCTGCTAGCTGGTTAGCGGGTAGGGGTCAAGGGGGCAGCGCCCCCGTAAGGAAAAACGATTTTTCCTTCTCTCATTGAATGAGATTTCGCCTTCTGATTTTCGAATATTAATCAGATTAACGTTCGGACCCCTTAGTAATCATCGCCGTGAAATTTCATATTACAGACAATCTGTGTTCTTCTTTAATCATATTCATACAGATAACATATTATCATGACCGATTAATACAAACAATTTGCAAATATAGAACGACGGATAGCATGCTTACGATACCATATCATATTAAAACAGACCAGTTTACAGACAATCTGCAACTAATCTGGTCTGATCAGACAACTAAAACACACATATTAAACATAATTCAGGCAGTCTGCATGCTAAGTATTCTAAAATCATAATCATGCGAACATGCTGATATACACCGTTTAAATTCACACACACACACACACACACACACACACACACACACACACATCATACATATCTACAACAATACGATTAACATAGATGAATTAACCTAATCATTTAGCAAGTTGCTCTGATACCATTACTAGGATTTGTGGACTCCTAAACACGGAAAACATCCACGAATCCCTTCCGAGGATCCAAGTAAACGATTAAGAAGATCGTAGGTTTGTAGAATTACCTCTATTTGGTGTAATCGATATCATTTGATTCTGATTCTGTCACTATACGTGCAACCCGAACGATCACCAGACGTTGCAGTGGGCGAACTTCTTATATCGGATACACACCACGAACTCACTCGTTATCTGGGGAGTGCTAGCGCCTAGGGTTTGAGAGGTTTTTTTTTTATTTTTTTTATTTTTTATCAATGGAAGCACGGATATTCTCAACAGAAATTGGCACACCCAAGAAGACGGCTAGGATTTTTTTAAAAACCCACTCCAAACCTCTTAGAGTTCAACCCTAATAATATCTTATCGTATTTTAATTTAAATTCAAATTAAATTAAAACTGATATGATAAGACTCTGCCATTATTTCGGTAATTTAACTAATTAATTTATCGAGTCAGATTTTTATAATCTGGACATCATCCAGATACATCGAATGTGGATATATTTCCAAATTCATTGTATCTGGTAAATTTTCTAAGTTCGATTAACTTAGACATATTTTCAGATTCATCGAATCTGGTCACAAGAAAAATAACCTAACAAGTTTGCTTATTGTGTGACCCTATAAGTTCATTTAACATTGGTAATGTGCCTAAATCATATTTAAATGGCCCACAAGTTATAAGCGGTTTCTAACAAAACATTATAACTATCTAGGTTAAATGAAGATCGGTGATCTCTTTGAACCAAATCATAATTTTATATTTAGTTCTTTTGTTACACGATATCTAAATTAAGCATAAGGCACGGAACACGTCATCCTTATTAAGCTTAATCAATTATTTCTTGATCTCATAGTAGACTGTTTAAACAAATGATATCAATATCTTAAATTGATATATTTGAGCACGACCATGCATTTTAACAATCTAACTTATCAAGGGGCCCAATGATATCTCTCCTATAATTGAGAGGGACAAATTCTTTCACTATCAATCATATTCTTCTCATTGATTTATTCTATATCCAATAGTAGTATAATTTATTATCTGGTTAAAGACAACTTTAGACAACGTCAAAATACAGAATTTATCAAGTAAGAAACTATGATGAATTTAGGTCGAAGGACTTTTAATATTATTATGGTTAGAAAGTACTTATGACATGTTCCATGAAGTACTCTCATAGTGGGTCATGTCCAATACTATGTTCTTTAATATTTATTTATGTTTTGACTTGATATCACAAATATCCATGACCAGTAAAACATAGCCATCTAGTCACAAACATACTCATCTTAATTTATTATTATTCCAATAATAATAAATGATTAGGGACAGATTTAGAATAGTCATTGTATTCATTGTTGGGTGTAACACCCCACTACCTAGGCCCGACAGGGCCGGGGATGTTGTCCCGTCCAAAGGACAAGGGGTCTTTATAACTAGGTCACACAAAAGAAAATAAAAGTAATACCTTGAAATTGAACTTGTTACAACCCAAAAATACATGAACAAATCCAAAATAAATTGTTCGCTACCATCTCTCAAAACAACACATAAGAAAAATAACATAAAGTCTTCAAAGCATAGGCAACAAATCTAACTATTCATCTCCACAGCAGGATCGACCTGAAAACATGGCATAAAAGGTGGTGAGATAAAAATCTCAGTAAATCCGTGTGTGCTTTGAATGTTCAGTGAAAACAGTTCGTGGATGCAAAATGTGAAAACTTTATAAGAGAAATATTGGCAAGCATTAAACATTAGTAAAAAACAAGAGTGGTGTTTTCGGCTTTTCCAGCCATGCATAATTTATAAGATCAACCACTCACAAGAAAGGATTATGGGTTACCACACGCTGGGCCCAATAACCGGATGGTTAGTATGCCACACTTTGTGCACACTGCCGGTCAGAATGCCGACACTTTGTGCAGACTGACAAAAGGTAGGTGATCGATCTACTGGGCAAGATACTCCTTATTCTCTATACCCAAACAACAACCGGGTGTCCATTCCGGCAAAACACAGTCACTTGACTGAAATAAAATTGCTAGCTCGGACCGGCATAACTAAGTAGTACTGACGTTTCTCTAAATTGAGTTTTATCTTCTGGAGGTGGCCTCCTGCTAGAAGACTCACTCTTGCTCTTCAAAACTAGTACTACTAGCCTACCCTTATTGAGTACTCAACGATAATTGTCCCACTTGGGAGAAAATTGGTAAAACATAACTTTACTTGAAAATGGCAATTAAGGGTTTCTAAAGTCCATGTCAAAATCAGTTTTAGAAATAGTTTAGTGTTTGAGTAAAACTGCTTTGAAAATTTTCAAATAATTGGTTTGACTGAATCAAGGAAAGAAACAGACCTTAATTGCTTTTACCAAATCAGTATTCACATACTTCGCGTTTAGCTTGCCATGGTAACCTTTTACAATAAACAAGTTTTATGCAGGAGCTTACCTGATCCTTTGCTTGCTCAAATTCAAAAGTCTTCCAAGGCTGACCTAACCTCGCCTGGGGTAAACACAAGACATAAGGTTACATTCGGGCTATACCTGCCTTACATAAATAATTTATTAGCTCAACTAGTTACAACCATGACTAGTCATGACCCTAATGTCCTAAGCTTTAAGGCTAGGTGATAAAGAATTTTATAAAATAAGTTTTAGTTGATAAGTTAAAAGAACTTGGGGTTCTAAAATAATTGCTAATAAATTATAGACCCAATTAATAATTCTTGAGTGTGATTTTTAATAAATAAACTAAGGTTTGAATATTAAGTCCTAAATAGTACTAATAAATGGTGATTTAAAAATAGCTTTATTATAAACAAATATTTAATTACAAATAACCTTTAATTAATTTTTAAATAGATAATAAATAATTAGTAATAAATAAAATTAATAATGAATGAATTATTTTAAATTTTAATTAATAAATAACAAATAGATTCTAATAATATTTTATTTATTGTAAATGATTTATTACTATATATATTATTTTTAATAAAAGATCTCATTTATTTGATAAAGAAAATATGAATATTTTAATTAATAAACCACTCCAAACCTCCCTAGAGTTTTGAATTTTATAGGGAAAATATAGCAACCTTCTATTCAAGGTAATAAAATTTGTTAATAAAAATAATCTAGCCTTAACAAGAAAATACTTTTTCACCATGATTTTCCTATTGCTAGAAAGGATTCATGAACACCTTCTCCATCATCAAACAATATATTAATCCATTCATGAACATACACTTGAATTATCTCATACCATCACATGGCTAAAATCCTACTAAGCATAATCATCAATCATGGTTTCCATGGAAAAATAAGAACATAAAAACCTAATCACCTTTGGTGTCATGGTCTCTAACATGCTTCAAACATCCATAAATTTTCATTAAGCACGAAGAACATACATTGATTCGAAAGGAAAACACATACATCTTAGTCATATACAACAATCATCATGTCCTAACTCCATCCCCTTAATCCACATGCATATACTCAATCCCTTATCCATATTTCATTCTTCCTATCAATATCTAAGAGACATGAATACTAAATTAAAAGAAGGATTAAAGGAAAATACTTGATTTGATGAACACTTTGATGAAGAATTAAGAAGGTCCACGTGATTGAGAGCCTTGAATGATCCAACGGGAAAACGGCCATGTTGATGGTTGATCAACCATTTCGGTTGGAAGAGAGAGAGAGAGAGAGAGAGAGAGAGAGAGAGAGAGAGCATTAGAACAGTACAATCGAATGGAAGAAGATGATCAAGAAGGTTGTTCTTGACTTACCTTGTTGATGTTCTTGAGACCTTCAAAGAAAAGCTAATTTTGATCCATTCAAAAATTCTTGTTTGCGAGGTTTTGTGTTATAAATACCAGAAATGAAGTTTAGAGATTAAATGGAAGTGATTTGGAGTATTTGAGAGTGATTGGAGGTGTTTAGAGTAGGGTTAGGCTTGAAGAAGGTTAGTGTGTGTTCTTGGTGTTCTAGGTGAAAATAGAGAGAATTAGGAAGAAGTGCTGCACGAATTTTGGTAGAGGGCTGGCTGAATGGTATGGAGTGAATGAGGGTTTCGGTTTTCAGCAAGAAAGAGGGAGAATGATCAGATTTTTTTTTAAAATTTAAATGGAGGAAATGGTGGAGATGTTTAAGGTAAGAGGTTAGCTATTGTGTTTGATCAAGAGAGGTTTCTATGGTCTTCAATGGTGCCGGCTGAACATAGTGGTTTTGCTGAATTGATCGAAGGTTAATGTTGCACCAAGGCTGGCCGAAATTCAGTCTTAAATGGCAGAGGAAATTCTGGTTTATTTGCCTAATACAAGAGTGATTTTAATGGAGTAAACTGCTGAAATTATTTGAAGTTCAAAAAGATTTTGAATGGAGTGATCTTAGGAGTGTTTTGTGGTGTGGCTATGGAGTCCATATGCTCAAGGTAAGTGTGGGGTTAATGGTGTTCAGTTTACAGCTGAGCAAGGTTCAATTTTACAGAGGTTGAAGGTGATTTTCGGCCTAGGCTAGAAGGGAGTAAAGCTGGAAAATTCTGGTTTCATGCTTCAAGAGTTTCGAAGGCTGTGCAGAATTTTTGCACACCTTCAACCCGATTTGCAGCTGACTCTTGAGGGAGTTTGAAGGTCTTTCTAAGGTGGTTTTCCAGCTTAATACTGGAGAAATATTGAGGAGTTTTGCTGGCTTGAAGATGAATCAAAACAGCTTCATTTACTTGGTTGAAAGCTGCAAAAATGATCAGAATTTTTTCCTGGTTTGTGCAGTCCAAAAATTGCACAGATTTTCCAGCCTTCAAGCCACATAAAATGACCATTTTTCTAGCAGAAAATGAGTGGGTTTACTGGCTAAATTTTCAAAGAAACGGTCTGCAAATATTCTGAAAAATTTCCAGATTTTCTTTTACTAGAAGATGAATAACATGAAGGTGAGTTTGAAGGTGCTATCATGGTCATTGATTTTCTCTTGGAAACCCTTCCTATTTCTCCTCCTACTTTCGGCCAACTTCCCAACCTCCAAAGCTAATTTTCGAAATTCAAGGTGGAGGAGTTATCACAGAATTTTTTTGGAATTTAAAAGAAAGGATTTAATGATTTTGAATTATAAAGATGTTAGGACAAGCTAGTGGTAATTAAAAGGACAAGAATTCCTCTAGAATTATTTTTAGGACATGAGGATAAGATTAGGACATTCTCTTCATGTCTCCCCTAAGACAACATTCCTATTTCCATGAAATGCAAGAAAACAAAAATTCAAACTTAATTAAGATAATTATGACAAAAGCTTAAATGATGGGATTTGAACTCATGACCTTAGAAATTAATTCACCAAGCTCTAATCACTAAACCACAATAACTCTTGTTGTTATTTTCTCACCCACATTTTCTTCCTATTTAATCCTCAAGCTTTCTTCCTATTTTGACCTCAAGCAAAATTACCATTTTACCCTTCCTACTCGATAAACATAACTAAGCATTTTAACCTATAATCCACAACTCTAAAGCACATAGAATCATTTAAAACATATATATTCATGCAAAATAATATGATATGCATCCCGACCCCCTTACTTTAGGGTTGGCTTTAGGTGGGGTTTCACATTGGGTTTTACTATCAAGTCACGTACTTGATGACCACAAAACAAAACGCACTATTCATGGAAAGGAAAGCCTTATATTATTATATAAAATATAACGACAATAGTATAAGTACAAATTGACTCTAGGGCATATCCCCAACATGAAGACCCGGTTCATCAGGTCCATAAATGCTGCTGGGGCATTAGTCATTCAAAATGGCATGACCAAAAACTCATAATGTCCATAACAAGTCCGGAAAGCACTTTTGGGTATATCTTCTGCCTTAATCCTTAGTTGGTGATATCCAGAACACAAGTCAATCTTGGAAAACACACAAGCACTTTTTAGCTGATCAAATAGATCATTTATCCGGGGTAACGGGTACCGATTCTTGATGGTGATCTTATTAAGTTTGCGGTAGTTAATACAGAGTTGAGTAGTAGGTCTTGATGCTTCCTGAGCTATCATCAGACACTCCCTAATATGATGCCCTACTTTCCACACTTGAAACAAGCCACAGTCTTCCATCTACATTCGTCAGGATGTATACGCTGATAAGTCTCACAAAGCTTCTTTTTATCATAATAAGCTACTACTGAAGTAGTTTTGGGCAGTGGACGCCTTTTTGCTGCTGGGGGTCCCGTTGGTCTTGAACCTTAGCTTTGACTGAATATAGGTCTCGGTTTCTTCTTCTCCTTTTCAGCATCACCTTTCTTAATCTCCACCTTAATGTGTAGACACCTGGTATAGGATTCTTCATAGTTCTTCGAAGACATCGAGGATAACCGATCCTTAATTCTCCTTTGCAATCCACTTTTAAACCGTTGCAGCTTAAGTGTTTCACTGGCCATGATCTCCGGTGCAAACTGTCCCAAGGCATTAAATCATGATGCATAGTGAACCACACTTATCCATTCTGTCTATATCAAATCAAAGAATTCATTCTATTTTTGTAATCTGATTGCCACAGAAAAGTAGTGATCGAGAAATACCTTCTTGAATTGAATACCCCCCAAGTCATAGATCTCTCACCTTGAATATACGCTGGTTTTGCCCCTCTCCAACCAGGAATGGAGGTACAATTTTCGACTTGACGTCATCAGGTATCTCCAAAATCTCAAAATTTTCCTCTAATTTTTCTAACCACTTGCTCGCCTTTAACGAATCTACAGTTCCATCAAAAGTAGGCATCCCCGCTTTCTTAAGTCATTCATAATGTGCTCTAGGCCCCAATGTCAGTCTTTGTTGCCTCTATTCCTGCTCTTGTTGCAATCTCTGTTGTTTTTGCTGCATCTGTTGTTGATTTTGCATAACTTGTGCCATCATATTTAAAGTCGCCATTAATTCAGATGACGTAGGCCTAGGCATAGCTGTTGGTGTAACTTGCGGAGGAAGCCCGGTAGGTGGCACCGACACATGTTGACTGGTTTCACCTGTCGGTTGACGTGGTATTCTTCATCCCCATTCTACTAGTGGCATGCTTATGTCATCTGATTCGCTATTAAGACCCTCACTATCACTTCCATGCCTTCCCTCACGTGCTATCTATCTCGCACTCACAATAAGTAGTTATATGATAATTAATATCACCAAGATAAATAACTAAGTATTTAAATAAATAAGTAGGTAGATAAAATAATTAAGGGATTTTTCTTTTGTCAAAATAAATAAATAAAACTACTAATAATAACCATAATAGTTAGACATAAAACTTTTGATATCCTATCCTATTTTAGGATTTGCAGTAAATCATAACTTAATATTAAGGATCATGAACCTAGGTCTTTGATACCACTATATGTAACGCCCCGAATCCAAAATCCAAAATGGAACCCGAGTCCGTACCCGAAACGCTACACAGTAGCATCTCTAGGAAGATACTAAGCCTCTAACTCAAAGAAATCACTTTAATTAAACTAATCACCTCCAAAGGAAAGGAAAAAAAAAAAAATACATCCTGAAATAATATTCCACGAACAAAATATAAAACCTTTAATACAACCAATGTCTTGCTCAACCTTAACTAAAGATTAATGCGAACAACACTGTCTAAACCAAAGTAAAAATCATAATAAGTAAAAACTCTAAAAAAGCTAATCAATCTAAAAGCATAATCTAATCTCATCCGTCTCCACAATTCTCTTCATATTCTTGATCAAAATCTGTGAAATGTTAAATGGAGTGAGCTACGCTAGCCCAATAAGTAGTCCAAACATCTTATTGGGAAATAGGATATTATATATAATATCTTTTCAATAAAACATATCGAATAATACTCCATAATTAGATGAACCGATCTTGTGTGTGTGTGTGTGTGTGTGTGTGTGTGTGTGTGTGTGTGTGTGTGTGTGTGTGCATACAAATGATATATGACTTAGTCTAATATTAAATAAAACAAAACTATCACCTCAATAAAAATAATAAAATAGAATAAAAGTATGATTTAATTGTAAAATAAATCTAATTAGTTTAGTCTAATCTTTAAAACCAAACAAGTTAGACCCACAATTATACCAAGAAAATAATATAAAAAAAACAATTTGATTTTTTTAAAATGATTAATGCCTATTGAAATGGCCCACATCAAGCCTCCAATAATTGAAAATCAATTGTGACCACTTCAAAACCAAAATTCCCCAAGAAACCCACTGTGTGCACATTTAGTGAACAGCACAAGAATTTTTTTTTTTTTTTTTTGGGTGTGTGGGGGAACAACAGCCGTCCCCACACCAAGCAAATCAACCAAAAACACTCTTTGAACAGAGCATTACGTGAACGACGCATTGAAGACTATTTTTTTTTTCTCTTCTTTTCAACATTACAAAATCAAAACCTATACATAAACAATCACATGTATGCTCATGAATTTCTGATTAAAAAGAGGATCACTGATATCAGTTCTAACTATTTATCCTGTCAGGGAGGCCAGGTTTATATTTCTTATTGACTGAGAAGGATTTTAGTCACACAAACAAATTTTAGAACATGTTCTTCCTCTTCTTCTTCTTCAATCCTATGAGCTATTAAACACATCACACATAGCCCACATGCTACTATGATTCAAAATCAAAATAAAATGACCAAACTCAATTCTCAAATTTTATACAGGAAATACAAATTATAGAATATTTTGAAATATAGAAGATGCCTGAACCACTTGCCTCAGAAGCCAGACTAATATTTCCAATCCAAGCTAAGTACTCCACACAATCGCTCCCTAATATCAAACCACACAATACCAATATCAATCCAATGAACTAAAACCCAATGAATCAATTAACCTTATTATCTAGAATTCCAGAAACAAAGAGGAAGAGAACCTCCTAATATTTACTTCTGAATCTCTAACTAAATTAATAGTTGAAGTCAATAGAACTCACCTTCACGATTGAAGTAAGTCAAATCTTTCTTCCCCAAAGTCTGGAACCCTTGAATGATCGCATTGACCAACTGATGATAAAACCAAAGAACGTCGTTTAGATTAAGACGTAGGTTTAACATTTAAAATACTAAATAACAAACACATCCCTCAATTTAATTAAATCTCTCATGACCCCTAAGATCTGGTGAGCTATCTCATGGGCCATAATAGAAAAACCACTTTATGGGTCGGTTAAAATACAAGACCCATAATCAATTGGGTTGGGTATTTATAGCAAGTGTACTAAATCTCGTTTATAGTAACAAGGTCTGTAATACCCGGAACCCAAAATAGAACCCGAGTTCGTACCCAAAACGCCACACGACAGCATCTCTAAGAAAACACTAAGCCTCTAACTCAAAAAAATTACTCTAATTGTAACTAATTACCTTCCAAAGAATATATATGAATATATATATATATATATATATATATATATACATACATCCTAAAATAAAGTTCCATAAACAAAATATAAAACCTTTAATACAACTAATGTCTTGCTCAACCTTAACTAAGGATTTACGCGAACAACACTGTCTAATCCAAAGTAAAAATAATAATAAATAAAAACTCTCAAAAAGTCAATTCATCTAAAAGTATAGTTTAATCCCATCCGTCTCCACAATTATTTTTATATTCCTGATCAAAATCTATGAAATGATAAATGGAGTGAGCTACAACAACCCAATAAGCACTCCAACCATTTTCTTGGAAAAGAGTATGTTACATATAATATTCTTTAAATAAACACCTCGTATAGTACCCCATCATTAGATGGACTGACTTTTTTTTCTTTTTGTTTTTGAAAAAAATATATATATATATATATATATATATATATATAAATGATATAGGACTTAGTCTAATATTAAATAAAATAAAACTATCACCTCAATAAAAATAATAAATTAGAAATAAAATATGATTTAATTGTAAAATAAAACTAATTAGCTTAGCTTAAATTTTTAAAACAAAAAAAGTTGGGCCCACAATTATACAAAGGAAAAAAAAAAGGGTAAAAAACCATTTGTTTTTTTTCCAATTGGGAACATCAGTGATGTCCCAACAACCAACAAAACTATACGATAGAAATTGGAAATATTAGTATGAAAGTATTTTGTCTCTTTCGAAGGACATCTAAAGCCCCAAAAATTGCAAAATCCATATGTTATAGAAAAGGCAAAAACGCCGTTTCTTTTCTAAAACAACAACTAGGCGCAAGTTTTGTTAACATTTTTGTTTTTCCGTATATCATGAGTAAGCCAAATATAAGCCAAGGAGACTGGAAGTGTTTCCTTTCGAGAGAATAGGAAGACAGACCAAGCTCTCCCATGCGTTAAATTTCTGACCAAGAAAATAAATAAAACGAGAATAGCTCCACACCCAATTTCATAAAACAACTTCAACCCAATTTCAGTTCCATCCTTCATTGAGGTACTTATATATATATATATATATATATAGATATGTACACATACACAAACATAACATACAGACATCATAACATGCTTATGAAATTCAGATTAGGAAAATGATCACTGATATCAATCTTGATTATTTATCCCATCAGGGAGGCCAAACTTATATTTCTTATTGACTGAGAGGGATTTCAGTCACACAAATAAATTTTAGAACATGTTCTTCCTCCCCTTCTTCAATCCCATGAGCCATTAAACACATATCACACAACACATGATAGTATTATTCAAAATCAGAATAAAATAACCAAACTCAATTCTCAAATTTTATACAGAAAAATATAAATTGTAGAATATTTCGAAAAACAGAAGATGCCGGAACCACTTACCTCAGAAATTAGACTAATATCTCCAATCCAAGTCAATTACTCAACATAATCACTCTCTAGTATCAAACTACACAATATCAATATCAATCTAAGGAACTAACCCCAATGAATCAATTAACCTTATTATCTAGAATTCCAAAAATAAAGAGGAAGAGAACCTCCTAATATTTACTCCTCAACGTCTAACTAAATTAATAGTCGAAGCCAATAGAACTCACCTTCACGATTGAAGCAAGTCAGAGCTTTTTTTCCCAGAGTCTGGAACCCTTAAATGATCGCTTTGGACAACTGATTATACAATTAAAGAACGTCGTTTATGTTAAGGCGTAGATTTAACTTTTAAAAATACTAAATAACAAACACATCCCTCAACTTAATTAAATCTCTCATGACTCCTAAAACCTATAGGCTATCTTATAGGCCATAATAAAAAGACTCACATTATGGGTCGGTCACAATACAAGACCCCATAATATATTAGGTTGGGTATTTACAAGGTCGTCCCACAGAGATTAGAAATTAAAATTCCTTCCAATGAAATTAATTCTAACTTGAATTAAGAGAACACAAAGATTCCAATGATTGTTGTTTTTGAGAACTAAAGTGAAATAACTAAACTAGCACTTTCTTTGGATAAAGATTGTAATGAGATGATCTTAGGCACATGAATTTACTAGATTAACTATTATATTATCAAAACGACCTGTTATATTCTAGAATGTACTTTGTCCGTCAATCAATGTCCAGAGTTAACCAATATCATTTTTCAAGGTATATCAATTCTATTCCTTCAAATAACCCAACTATATTTCTATGTTAAATTTAATTAAAAGGAACACATTCAAGAACATGACATTATAATGATCACACAAACCATGCAAATATATTTATATTTCACATGTAATTTGTGGCTTGATTACCTGTCCTAATTAACAAAGTCATCTTTTGAATTTTTCTAGTTAGTGATAAATCAATCTGAATGGTGATTAGGCATTCAATTGCTTTGAGTACAATAATCAGACAAAGACTTAGTAAACCCTTCAAATAACAGAATCACAAGATAATATAACAATCAATACTAGCTACATCACGGCCTTAGAATAATAAATTAATGTATAATTGAAGAGAAATTCAAGAACAAATCAAAAGAGAAGATATGAGAAAACATCACAGTGTCCTAATAAAATCTCCAACTTTGTCCACGAGTAGCCTTCAATATGCGTCTAAGACTGAAAAACCCTCTCAAAATTACAACCAAAATATCCAAAGAAAATAATGCCTAACTCTAATGTAAAAGAAAAGAACAAAAGTTGTTTCTGATTGCTCCACTCCCTCAACATTCGTTCCCCTTCGGCTTTTACACTTTCCGCATCATTGAATCGGACTGAATTCCTTGCTAGAATCCATTGGAGAGTTCAATCCGGCCTCTAATTGATGAATCCGGTCCATGATTGCACTCTCCTAATAGTGTAATCTTTTGTAATTTACTCTTCAACCCTCCAAGTGGTACGTTTTTTGTTCAAATCCCTGAAAAAACCAAATAATCATAAAAAAGAATAAATTATTCAAATAAAATTCATATTTCATTAAATTATAACATAATCTATCCAAAAAACGCCCAATATATTCAATACAATATTACTACATCAAGTGCCTATACTCTGTACAATATAGCAGGTTCCATCGAGTTACATTGCCCCCTCAACATGTTATGCTCGTGCTTGAGTCTTTGGTTTAGGCAAAACTGTTGGTCTCCTAATAGTGAATCCCAGAAATCAAGCCGAGATAAACCCTCAAATTTAAGCAATGTACTGCAGATGGTTAAAGTTTTCAGCTTCTTTGTCGCCGGAAGTCTAAGATAGTCCAAATTTTTTAGGTCGGTTTTATCCAAGACTTGCTCTTTTCCTGTTGAAATTCTGGTTTCAGTTGACAAATTTGCCAGTGGCAGTGCCTTGCATTTTTCGCAAGCTTTATTACGAAATGAACATCCGCTTCCTCTTAAATAAAAAAAAAAAAAAATTCATGGTTGATTAATTACATCCTTAAATTTATGCCCATAAATGCCAAATATTCCAATCGCATTATATCATCTTATGAAAAAATATGTATTCTAGATTGCAATTGCAAGTAATAACAAGATAAGAGGAAGCAACCATTGAGTGCACACCCCAAAGAAACTCCCCTAGAATGATGGAATCGTTTTGCAAGCGTAATGTGGAGTAAGTCCTTCAACTGAGAAGAAGACGAAGACATGATTTCCCTTTCTTGTTCTGGTGCTAGTCAATCCCTTTATCTATTTCGTCTGCTCAACTTTGAAACAACGTTGAGAACGCACATGATTCAATCCGTGACTCTACGACACGAACAAACAAACGAAAACGCCAAAACAATATTCCACCTTTGAAGTTGATCCTGACAATTCGGTAATGGTTTTAGACTTCCAAGCACATTTCCATCCTTCAATTACGCCTTTTAACATATTTCAACTCAGTAGCTGCTACATTGACGGAAATCACGCACCTTTTATGGTCTAAAATGCACAATACCAGTGACTCACTAGATATTTACCGTCAAACCTAATCAAGACCCTAAGTACCATTCATCTTTTCATCCCTCATGCAAATGTGGGTAAAAGAAATTTCAGAAACTTCCATTTGAGCTAATGGGGAAGGAAAAAAGCTCCTACTCGTTTAGGGATTTTTCACAATTCTTGGGAACGCTTTTGTGTTTTTTGTTTTTCACAAGATTAGTTGACTGCAGATCAGGGTGTCCATAGAATACCCTAGTCAGACCGATGAATTTAAATGAAAGGGAAAATAAATTGGGAGCTGCTATTAATTATTCTACACGAGACTTAATAGTGAAAATGACGTTTGTTCTGGTCTTTTGTCTGTATGTCTTAATTGGGTTTGTACTTTCCACCGTCGGGATAACTTTGTTCCTGCTTTCAGAAAACCACATCCGGTTCGGCGCAGTTGAACCCGTGAATGATAAGATGACTGCCTCTCCTCATGCACATGTAGACCCACAAACAACGACTAACGAACTCTCTAGCGCCCCTCTATATAATGGGAACCGTGCCTTCAACAAATATAACCATCCCATTCCCATAGAGTGCAGGCAGCCTAAGTCACATTTCCAATCTTCAGGCCTGAGAAGTGCCGAGTCCCGTTGAGAAAAAATGGCTCGCACTTCTGGTTTTACACAAAAAATGCAGCTTTTTTTCTTGGCCCTTAATGTGCTTGTCTTATCTTGCTATGCTTTCACTTCCCAAGATTACTCTGCCGCCCTGGAAAAATCCATTCTCTTCTTTGAGGGACAGAGGTCTGGGAAGTTACCGCCCAGCCAGCGCCTTGCATGGAGAGGCGATTCTGCCTTGTCGGATGGCTCTGGTTACCATGTAATGATAATAATAATGCAATTGTCTCCATATTTGAACCTTCATTCACGAAACAATGTCAAATGCACGTTGATTAATTTTTGTTTCTTTCTTTTGATTGTGGATTTTAGGTTGATCTTGTAGGAGGATATTATGACGCAGGAGACAATGTCAAATTTGGACTGCCCATGGCATTCACAACCACCCTGTTAGCATGGAGTGTCATCGAGTTTGGAAGTTCCATGCATAACCAACTTGAGAATGCCAAAGCTGCCCTGCGCTGGGGCTCAGATTATCTGCTAAAAGCATCCACAGCCACACCTAACGCCTTATATGTCCAAGTGAGAAACAATCTCCATAGAATAGCCATTTCATTTCCTTTTTTCTCCGTGATACCAGAAACTTAACAAATTGGTTATAATGAATGTAGACTTCCTGGTACTCCATGGAGGTGACAGCAAACTGAGACATTTTGTGTGTAATTCAAATATTCAAGAACCTAGGAATCTTGCTAATTCCAACATTAGAAGCCTATGCTACCGAAAATGAAAGATTAATTATGTTTCTTTACTGCTGCCATATTAAGCAAAAGCTCCAAGGGGGGAAATATAGAATTTTGAATATAAATTGTTACAAGAAGATGATGATGCAGAAACTTACATCCGCTTTAAAATGGAAGCAGGTTGGAGATGCAAACAAGGATCACAGTTGTTGGGAAAGACCAGAAGACATGGATACGCCTCGAAATGTTTATAAGGTGTCTCCTCAAAATCCAGGCTCTGATGTAGCAGCAGAGACAGCAGCCGCATTAGCAGCAGCTTCAATTGCGTTCAAAGATTCTGATCCGTCTTATTCAAGCAAATTACTGGGAACTGCAATGAAGGTAAGTGCACATTGCTATCTAACAGGTTTTTCCCCACAGTTCTATCTAACAAACAGTTCCATAACAAAGATCTATGAAACGTATTGTCAGGTGTTCGATTTTGCAGACAGGTACAGGGGTTCTTACAGTGATTCTCTCAGTTCAGTGGTCTGCCCATTTTATTGCTCCTATTCAGGATACCAAGTAAGATAGTAAAACAATTGAAGTATCAATTTTTGAGTTGAATCACAATTCTTTACATCCTTGTTCTTGGCATGCAGGATGAGCTATTATGGGGAGCTTCTTGGCTTCATAGAGCATCGCAAAATGCTTCCTATTTGGCTTACATCCAGTCGAATGGCCACACGTTGGGTGCAGATGATGATGATTATTCGTTCAGCTGGGATGACAAGCGGGCTGGGACCAAAGTTCTTCTCTCAAAGGTTTTATCTCCTGCTTCCCTTTGCTGATAAGAGTCCACCAGTTACAATCTTGCGGATTCATGATCATGATTGATTATGTAATCAAGTCTATTATTGAGAAAAGATTCCTTTGAAACTTGACAGGGTTTCTTGGAGAACACTATCCAAGAATTTCAGATATATAAAGCACATTCGGACAACTACGTCTGCTCTCTGATTCCAGGAACACCAAATTTCCAGGCCCAGTACACCCCAGGTTAGTTTAGCACATTTTACCACTTCATATGCTAGGAGAGTTAAAATCCTTTTGTACTTCCCGTATTGCATTTCATAACAACATTCATATTGATCGGAAAGCACAAAAAGTAGTTGCTTAAATTGCAAACCATGACACTGTTGCCAGGGGGGCTTCTCTATAAAGCAAGTGGTAGCAATCTCCAGTATGTCACCTCTTCAACTTTGCTCCTCCTAACATATGCCAAATATCTAAGATCAAATAGAGGAGTTACTTCATGTGGGCCTTCAACTATCACAGCGGATCAGATCGTATCACACGCAAAGAAGCAGATTGACTACATATTAGGTGACAATCCAGCGAAAATGTCATATATGGTGGGTTTTGGAGAAAGGTACCCACAGCATGTCCATCACAGGGGCTCCTCTTTACCATCAGTGCATGCAAATCCAGGGCATATTGGCTGTAATGATGGATTCCAATATCTGCAGTCCGGGTCTCCTAATCCAAATGTTCTAACTGGAGCAATCTTGGGAGGGCCTGACAATAGAGATAATTTTGCCGACGATAGACATAACTACCAGCAATCTGAACCCGCTACGTACATCAATGCCCCCATTGTTGGGGCTCTGGCATTCTTCTCAGCCACATCTTGAACAATGTAACATCCACATTGTCTCTTCCATGTCCTGTCCGCGAAGGATAAGTGACTTAGTTAGCGGTTGAAGCAATATCTATTGCTCCAATTGCCTAAAACCCTTGTATTAAGAAGAAGTTAGCAATATATGCTCAAAAGCTCATGCTTTTATCGGGCAATTGTGTTCAAGGGTTTAGTATTACATGATCCATCCATTCAAGCAGAATCAACAAACATATAATCTCCTGATATGTGACCAAATACTTGAGAAAATCAAAGTACCAAACAACCATTAGAAGATCAAGAAATCAGATGCCAGCGATCAACAAAATACACAGGAACTTACTGTTACCCTGGAATCATGGAAAACAGTTAAACTAAACGTGCTTTGTCGGAAAAGGCATTTTATCTCCAGCAGAAGAACAATACAATAGTTATGCGCAGCAAACAGATCTTCACTTCCTTTCATCCCAGTAAGAAACAAAATTACGTTCACTAAGATCAAGATCAAATTTTTCTAAAACATTTCTTTTAAATTGAAATTATGATTTGACGTTTCAAGTCTTTAGATTCATCAGTCTTACATCTGCAAAATCATGAAGACATCTTCTTTATTTTTTGCTCTGTTTCTTAATTTCAGGTATTATTAATAAGCAAAGAGTTTTTGTTTCTGTTTTTCCAAAAAAAGTTCGCGGTTACTTTTCTTCAAAAAAACCTCCTCACTCTAGCCTTCCTAAGAAAGCAAAAAAGAAAGTACTCCAAACTAAAATGAAAAGCACTTAAATTTATTGTGAAAACATCTCAGTCATCATTCTCATTTTATATTGAAAAAAAGAATTCATGTACAGTACTTGATTTTAGTAAATTACGAATGAAGTAATTAATTCATGAACTAATTGAGAAATAAAAAGAAAGAACGCGAAAAAGAGATGCTGAAGGGAAAAAAAGGCAGATCTTTTGGCATATATGGCAAATAGCAAATGGCAAATGGCAAACGCAAAGCAACCTGGTGCATAATAAATATTAGCCAAACGTTGGTAAGTAGATGGTATCACATCGGAGAAAGAGTCGTTTGTTTCTCCGAAGAAGAAGAAGAAGAAGCAGAATGTTGTAGTTTGTTACCAAGTCTTTTTTGCAAAACCTCTGTCCAAATCAAATCACGACATAAGCATCTAATCTCCTTATTTCTAATACTACTGTAATCCCAGCTTTATTAACCCGTCACCGACGAAAGTTGAGGACAACAAGCAGCTCTCCTCAAACACTGTCAGATCCAAACCAACTCCGAGAAGCAGCAGCCAACATGACGACGTCCCTTCCCACTAGTACGATGTTTCTGTTCCTCGTCCTCTTCATTCTTCCAGCCATTACCCACGCCGAGATCCGATTCACTCAGATAAAATCCGACGCCCGGGCTATTATCCCCTTCGACGAGTTCGGGTTCACTCATCAGGGCCGTCTGGAACTCAATGTCTTCTCCATCTCCTTCTCTAACGACCCCGCTAAGCTGGAGCTATCAAGACTGGGTTTTTTCCTCTGCACTCACGACGCATGGTTCCGCGTGCTCCAGGAAATCGAGGATTCCGAGATTGCCTGCGCCCTCCAGTCTAATGCTGTCAGGGTGGTCGTCTCTTTCGACTCCCTCCCAAGTGGCTTCACCTCCTTCGGTACGTTCTACAATATGTCTAGCCCTGAACATTACACTTTAGTATTCTCCAATTGCCTACCGCAACTCCAAGTCTCCATGAATGTCCGATCCGCCATGTACAATTTCGATGGAAAATCCAACCGCCGTGATTATCTCTCTGCTGGTAAAACCATTCTGCCAAGAATCTATTTCTTCTTTTCCATAATTTACTTCGTGTTGTCCGCAGTTTGGATCTATGTCCTGTACAAGAAGCGATTGACAGCTTATGGGATTCATTTCTTTATGCTGGCTGTCGTTATATTAAAGGCTTTGAATTTACTATGTGAGGCGGAGGATAAGTCTTTTATCAAGAGAACGGGAAGTGCCCACGGGTGGGATGTGTTGTTCTATATGTTTAGCTTTCTGAAGGGAATTATGTTGTTTACTTTGATTGTGTTGATTGGCACCGGGTGGTCATTTCTGAAGCCCTATTTGCAGCACAAGGAGAAGAAGGTTTTAATAATTGTTATTCCGCTTCAGGTGATAGCCAATATAGCCCAGGTTGTGATTGATGAGACGGGGCCATACGGGCAAGATTGGGTCACCTGGAAGCAAATATTCTTGTTAGTGGATGTTCTGTGTTGCTGTGCAGTTTTGTTCCCAATTGTATGGTCTATCAAGAATTTGCGTGAAGCTGCTAGGACAGATGGGAAAGCAGCAGTGAACTTAATGAAGTTGACTCTGTTTAGGCAGTACTACATCGTGGTGATTTGCTATATATACTTTACTAGGGTTGTAGTATATGCCTTAGAGACAATTACTTCTTACAAGTTTCTTTGGACCAGTGTAGTGGCTGGGGAGTTGGCAACACTTGCCTTCTATGTTTTTACGGGGTATAATTTCAAGCCTGAGGCGCATAATCCATATTTTGTGGTTGATGATGATGAGGAGGAAGCGGCTGCTGAGCAATTGAAGCTTGAAGATGAGTTTGAATTGTGAGCCAGAGTGTCCCCTTCAGAGATTGGATGGACTTGAGGTAGAAGTCTATCATTCAATAGGACATATCTGGAACATTGTTACTTCCAAAGTTTTGCTCTCTTTTCATTTTATTATGCTGATTTTTTCTATGCATGCTGCATCTTGGCTAGTAGTATAATATCTTTCATGGCATATAATGTGTCCGTGAATTTTTCAAACACATCTTGTAAGTTCCAATAGTAGATTTGTCTCTTTCAATTTAAATGGATGGTTATCTTCTCTCACGCCTGTTCTATACTTCTACTGGCACTTGTATGGCAGTACCACCTGTACAAGCAACCTTTTGAATTATGTTGATTACAGTTGTTGGAATAAGAGTTTGCACTTAATGCTTTTCCACTTGTAGCTTATTAAGATTTACCGTTTCAATTTGTTTAGGAAAGTTTTGGTGTGTTTTCATCTAGTGTGCTTCTCAGGCTTATATGATCTGAAGTTTATAGTTATACGACCCTAAACTTCCATTTGATAATGGAGCACTTTGCAAAGTTTTATGAAGCCAAGAAAGCCAAAAAGATGTGTCATAAATGGAGCTTGTGCAGAAACACAAAAACATACTCACGCAATACCTTTAGACAATAAAATGGGAATTCTGTCCTACTAACTTTTCAGCCTTGACCTGGGAGAAACTGAAAAAATAAACTTTAATCTATCAGCTAAAAATTATTGGGATATTCTAGTGGAAATGATGAGTTCTCATTCTTTCTTGTGGATCTTTTGGGATATTCATTCTTTTTTTCTATAGTATGTTATTTATTGAAATACCCCATAAGTTTGCCAAATTTATTCTTACAATCTTAGGAATCTTGTGTCAGCCCAATTATGTAATGCCTGCATGTCATTGTTCTTCAACTACCATATTAAAAGATGATTTTGATGTATTCTCTTTCATTTCCCTTTGGATGGAGTAATAGCTTATTGTAATCAGATGAGCAATTATAGCCCCCCGCCCCCCTTTCTTTTTAATGATAATTCCATCCTCTTGAGCTTATATATCACATCTGTTTAGGGGCATTCTTTGTAGATGATTTTTAATTCCCAACACAAGCCAGTTTTCTTACTTCGAAAAGAAAATAGGGGAAGCATAAAAAACAATATGAAACAGATAAGATTGCTTGTGTGCTTAGTCCCAGTTTAGTGTGTTAGTGCTGGCTGTTGGAAGATATGATGCTTCCCTTACATGTAGAGGTTTATACTGCAAAAAGTATCTTTATAGCCTTTTGAGATTTCATATTACCTACGTTCATCTGACTGAGATCTTCAGAGTAACGTTTACACCTTTTACTCCAAAACGGACGGTTCCATCCCAAAGAGTAGCTAGACCACTTTAGTTATGTTTTCATAATCTAATTGAACACTTTCCATTTTCTTTTGTTATGAAGGAGAGGACTACTTTAGCAAACAGATCTGGATCCACTCCCACACAAGAAATGTTTTTGCACTCGTACTTACAGCATTACTAAGATCCATTAATTTATTAATGTAGGTTCTATTTCATTTTTGCAGATCTAATAAATTGCAAAAGCCTTGAGTCACTTGTTCATTCCTTTTCTCCTCAATCATTCCATTTTGTTTCATGTTGGATCTTTGTTGCTTTACATGAGCTGTTGGGTTTTCCTTTTTGCAAGATACTAGTTTGTATTAATTAACACAAATTCTAAAATAATTCATAAGTAGCGTACACTGGATGAAAACAAGACAAATTCTGATGAAAGTGAAGAAGAGGATTTTGGTGATTATAATACGATGATGAGCTATATGTTGGTGATGGTCAAATTTTTTTGGAATTATATTACGGTTATTGCTTTGTGCTCTGCATAAGAGTATTCATTGTGTTTGATGGCTTTCGTTGGTCTTTGGCCTGCTTATGTAATTTGTCATGATGTGTATGCATATGGAGTTTAAATTCTTGGTCTGTTCACTTTGGACCAGTTGAGATACTCAGGAAAAGTCTGGGAGACAGTCCTGCAGTTTCTCATTTTTATTTTGTTGATGATGTTCTTACTTTTTGCCTAATATTTGGAATCTCTTTTCTGGCATTCCTGGTCAAAAGTTGAAAGTATCTTATTAACTGCTCTATTACTCTTGGTTTTTCTTTTTTTTTTAAAAATTTTCCCGGTTTCACCACCAAGAGTGGATAATAAGTTGTTTGATTGAAAGCTAGTCTGCCCTCTGCGGTGCGTAGAACTGAGCTAGGGATAGTGAAGGCCAGGTACACATCAAGCACCCACCTCTCGAGGTCCCAAACTGAAAATTTTTTCCACTATTTGAGGCCACAGGACACAAGGAAGGTCTTCCAACCTCAACCTAGCTTACTTATTTTTGTATAGGACGTTTTGTATGCTAATGTTTTGAGCAGAATCCCGCATGGGGGCCTATGGCTCTTCTGAGCCATGTTGAATATCATACAGTTTACTATTTCTGCCTTGTTCTGGAAGAGAAGATTGAACAGACGAAGTACTGGTCTTTTGAGATTTTCTAAAGAGTTGAAATTGAGGTAGTTTTGCTTCTGTTTTATCAAGACAATTCCTTGTAAGAATTTTTTTTTTTTTTTTATTTTGGAGAAAGAATGTGCAAGTTTCCCATATCAGAGAGACTCTGATGTAGCTCAGAAAGGTAGATCTCAACAGTATTCGTCAAACCTCAGACTAGGAGTAAGACAGACTACTTGATACCTTCTCATGTAAAAGAAATTGTATGTACCATCTCCTGGTACCACCTGTTTGATCCAGCAGCTATGGCTCTAGTGTGAATGGGAGGTATTGTAAAGTGGAGATATTTACCCATTGTTTGCAGAATTGAAGCCTTGTCATTTTTTTTGGATTAACCTAAACACACTGTCAGTACTTCAATTGGTGTTTTCATCTTTAACCAACCTAAATTCTGAAGCTCGTGGATAGTTCATTTATATATTGATGTTACTGTTACCGTTAATCTATTTGATTGTCCAAGTGGAAGCAAGCTGAAGGTTGCTCTTACCATCCCCATGTCAAGTATGGACACTTCGCTGGAAGTGTGATGGTATTTGGTTTGTGGGTCAAATGTGCATTTCCTAAAGTTCTCATTTTGATGAGAGAGAGATTAACACACAGGAACATTTGGGTCAAAGCTATCAGTGAATCCTGCATATCATTTTTCCTTTAGTACTTGAATTATGAACTCCTTAGGTCGGGGACATATTTTATTCTGATTCCAGAAAATTATTCCACTACCACCAAGTGTCATTGTTCTAGCCTAAATTTGGTGTTGTTTTTGCATGTGCACAATAGAGCCAAAGCTAGATTGGATTCCTGATTGATGTTTGAGCGGATGTCAGTTTGTGATACCTCACTCATAACCCTCGACCACATCTTCTTTAAGAACTCCCTTTGAAATTGTACAACACCGAATGGAGTAGTGCCAGCGAGCACCATCTCGCTTCTTCCACTGTCATTTTCTCCTTCCTGAAGACATGCATTATTTTCTGCGCCATCTTGCTTATGTGCTACTACTATTTACCCAGAAAAAGGAAAACGTCATCTATTTATTGAGTGTGAAAATATGAGACCAGCGTTAAAACGAAGCAGCAATCCTCTTGCATATGCCTCTTCCTCTTGGAATGACGGCACTGTTAAAGAGCTGAAATTGAATGTCATTATTGCACTCTTCTTGTGTGGCTGTGGTCCAATTGTAGCTCAGTGGTCCAATTGGGTACTATGTTCTGAGTGTAGCAATAAAGTTCTTCAAAGTAATTGCACACCTTGACCTACTAGTCCTACCGATGCATGATGACCCTGCGTGTACCTTACCCTTTGCATCAAAATTTTACTACTATTTTAGGATCACCTCTGGTTTAGATCAGAGGATCACCCTTAAACATGTTCTTAAGTGACCTAATGAAGTATGGGGACCCTGAGAGGAGACGTGTTGGGAGACCATCCATGTGAAAGTTGAAAAATGATGAGAAAATTGTTGGGTTGGGGACCAATCTGACCCCATCTTAACTAGATCGCTTGTCCTAAAAGGATTCTAGGACAGAACAATCTGAGTTGGATAAGAGAATAAACATCTGTTTGAAAACCATAGTTAGAGTGGTGCTACAATGATAGTTTGGAATTTTTATTATAGGTTCTTCAACGTTGTTGTTCTATGAGCTCAAACTTCTCTTTTGTTTGTGGAAGCACAAGATTTTTGAATGTATCTTCATTGTTCTCCCATGTCTTGAACAAAAATGATAATCGCAAATCTGTCAATGGTAGAAGAAATGTGGAACAAAATTAAAACTTTCTGCTTTAATCCCAGAGGAGCAGAAGGTTGGCCTTTGAAAATCATGTAAATTTCCAATCTGGGGTACTGAAGGCCCGCAACTTCCACTTGCATATGCACGTAGAAAGGCCAAAAGAATTCGTCCTTGGATTATGAAAGTAGAAAGTCCCCACAAGAAAGAAATACACAGGGATGAAGAGTGGGCTAAGTACATTACCATCCCCAGTCATTTAAAGAAGGAAATACCAAGAGGGGAATGTGATGTATTTTTCCCTTTTACACTTCACATCTTAGAAGCAAGCAGCTTGGACAGGGAGATAGAATGGCCCTACTTCAATTAGAAAACGCAAAAGCAAAAGGCGAAAGAAAGTAGCAAAGAAAGGTTCTCCCAAAGAAAGAAAGACACATATAAAAAGCAGTCCAAAGAAAGCAAGAGTAGCCAATGGAAGGGATCATGATGATGATGATGATCAAAACCCCAGAAAATCCCAGAATTGAAACTATTTCCAGTGATCCCATTACCACTTCCACTTGCCCAACCTGGAAGCTGTACGAGAACCCATTTTATACTCGGCATTCGCAAAATCATCAGAAGGAGCACCAGCAGCCTCCCCAAAACAGCAGCCAGAAGCAAATTCATCGTCTCCAGCTCCCTATATCTGCAAGAAAGATCGCTGCTTCCTTCTGGGATCTAACCTTTATCAGGCCCTTCATGGAGTCTGAGCTCGACCTGGCTCGAGACAAAATCACGGAATTGAAGGCCGAGTTGGAATATGAACGCAAGGCTCGTAAGAAAGCTGAATCTCTGAATAAAAAGCTAGCCAGAGAGCTCTCCGAGGAGAGAAAAGGAAGAGAAGCATTAGGGAGATTATGTGAAGAGCTTGCGAAAGAAATATCATCTGAAAAGGCACAGATAAGCAGAATGAAGAAAGACATGGAAGAGGAGAGAAAAATGTTGCGAGTGTCTGAGGTGCTTAGGGAAGAGCGAGTACAAATGAAGCTTGCAGAGGCAAAACTTTTGTTGGAAGAAAAGTTGTCAGAATTGGAGGCCAACAAACAGATGCACATCGAGTCATCAGGTTCAAAGACACAAGCTAATACTCAAGAAGAGAGTGGTAAGCTAATCAAAACTGTCCCTGCTGTGAATGACCCGTCTGGAGAAGATAAAAGGCCTGTTTTAGTTGAAAATTCAGCTTGTAATACTGACAACAATGGTACTATTCCTCCTCTGGCAATTCAGAGAAGAGCTTCCCCAGAGCCGGAAAATCCTCATATCAGACGAGGTATCAAAGGATTTGTTGAATTCCCTAAAGTGGTTCGAGCCATTGGTTCCAAAAGTAAGCATTTTGGAACCAAGTTGGAGTGCCAGAAAGCTCAGTTAAGAATACTGCTGAAACAAAAGACAAGTCTCATCCGATCCAATAGCCTTGTTACCAGCTAAGATCTTTCTCCTCTCCTCTTGAGTATATATTGACAGGTGCTCAAGGTCGCGATGAACTCTTTTCTTTTCTAGGTTGAGCCATTCCTTCTGTTTTTCCTTTTGTCTAGAAATTTGTTGAAAGATTGCAGTAAATATGGTTGAACCTGAATTACAGTGGCATTTTCTAGCTTGTAAAATACATTATAATGGGTGTGATGCTTAAGAATTCTACTGAATGCTTAGATCTGCTTTTCTTTCACTTAGCCTATTTGATGTGCTGCGACACTTTGTCATGCTTTGGAAAAATTCAGTTACATACACCATTGAAACTGGTTGAAAGTAGCATTGAGTTAAAAGAATCAATAAAATGGAGCAAGAAATCATTACCTAAGGAGAAGGGGTCCTTGCATGGATCATGCACGAGGAAAGAGGGACTTGATGATGATGACAATCCAATACTTCAACCGTGCCCAGGCATCGCCATGATCGGAACATAATCTAACCTCGTGCGATCAAAAATATTCCTAGAGAGAGAGCCATAGGAAGTAGAGCTCAAGTTAAGGTCCAGGAATTAATATTCCTTGCAATCAATCTCCTATCATATATATTAAATTTATGAGCTAGGAAAATATACAAGTTCATACACTTCAATAAGTCTTTTGCTACCTTACTACACCTCTACAGGGGCTTGAACAACAGAATATTTTATTGCCAAATCAATGGCTTTGAAGATTACCAAAAAGCAAAAGTATTCATTCCTCGAACTAAAGTGAGAGCCAGTTTGCTGGATTTTGATGTTCATGCCGAAACGAAAACTCAAACTGGAGGCAATGGAACATTATCCGTAGATTATGGTGTCAAAATGTTCAGGATTTCTTCCGAAAGATATGAGCCTAATGAGCGACATTATTGTCCCATAACCATAAGCTTGGTCACGTATTGGGACCGGTGATTCTATGCCATCAGCCAAGATTGTCTGCAACAGAGTCAAGATCGAGACACAGATACGTTGATAGAGTAAACTTTAAAAAAGTGGAAGGTGGAAGAGTGAATAGCACAGACACATGGAAATTTTTCAAACCATAAACAATTTCACTGATTACCAATCCACAAACTCAAATCAGCTTAAAGTTGAAGTTTCTCGTCCTTTGTTCTGCTTAAATGCTTTTCTACAAACCAAACACCAAAAACACAAAAAAGGAAAAAGCGAAGCAATAAGTATGAGATCAACAGCAGAGTAGAGCTCTACATGGAGGGTGCAGATCGTTTGTGGTCACAACAGAAGAGCCGTATCAAAGCACATCATCCAGGCCAAGAGCCCAAGAAAGATGAGGACTGATTTGGTCCCCCTTTTAACCCCCATCATAGATCCAAAACTCTGGTGGGCCTCTTTATTTCGACTCCCAATGCCAAGAATAGCAAACGGTGTACAAGACGGAAGGAGGGTGACATCTTTTGACTGTAGCACTTGACCACTTGAATTCGTGATTTATGTCTTGCTGCAAAATGAAAGCCCCTTCGCTTCTATCTCATCTCTATGCCTAGTGAATACTTCACTAGTAGTTATAAGAATAAGGAGTCATACTTGCCTACAGTTTATGCAAATACTCAATATTCTTTTCTCATTTATCCAAATTTTAAGAAGTCTTATTTTTTTTCGATTGGTGTATTAAAAGAATAATTTTTACATGAAACATAAATTGATATAGACCAGTACATTAGTGAATTATATCACACAATTTATATTATATACAATATAAATCACTAATATAAATGGTCCACTCATATTAGAGTTTTTCGTATTAAAAAGCCTCAAGTCAAATGCAAAATTTGATTGTACTTGCCATTTTCTAGTCAGGTAAGGATATGCGGAGTATGTAATTTATTCATTCTTTGCGCTGACTGTCCATTTCTAATGCTTCGATCCGTCTCGTCACGGAGTTAAATAATGTGTGGGATAGAGAATGTATAAGGGACCATAAAATTCTGGTGGATAATTTTAGTTGCTAACAAAAACCGTAACGGGAGCGAATGTTGGAAGCATAGGAAGCAACGTAGAGGCCAAAAGACCCTGTTTAAAACGGCAGTACCACAGGCCTCCTCAATCCTTCAGCCCCAGGCCCCCAGCCCAACTCTTGATGGACTATTACTGATATTCAGAGAGAGAGAGAGGAGGAGAGGGAGGGAGAGAGACCGAGACAAAATTTAATGCACTTGTAGATGTAGAAGCTTTGGCATGACCTAAGAGAGTTTCTTTGGCTTTTGCGTTTGTGCTTTACTAGTGTGTGTTGGATGTTATGACAAAAAGGAACAAAAAAATTGAGTGCATCCTGTGAGTTTGTTTTTTGGTGTGTCAGCGTCTGTTGTGATAAATGGCATATGGAAATAGAAATGGGCTTATGGCTGGCCTAAGAAGATCATCAATATCATCACCATTAGAGTGTGATGTTGAGTTGGGTTTGAAGATGCAACCAACTGAACCTTCTTCATACCCCTGCAAAAGAACCATGGTTATGGTGCCTCCTCCTCATCAGCAAGCTGCCTCAGGGGATGCCGTCTTTAATGGTGATGATGAAGACGGTAGCTGTGGTGGTGGGCCCTTTTTTTGTAACGCAAGTTACCAGGTGGCGTCTCTGAGCGACATCTACGATGCTGCTGGAGTTGGAGGTGCTGCAGCTGTTTCTGCTGGAGCAGTTTTACCAAGGACTTGGCATCCCTTTAACAGTCTGTCTGATATTAGTACATCTTTCAAGTCCGCTGGTCAAGCCCTTTGTCCCTGTCTCACCCTTTTCCTGCCCTTGTTTCTTTTTCCTTATTCTTTTCATTTGGAGTATGTTGCTGTGTCGATCACTTTTACAGTATTTTTCTTGTGTTGGATATCTTTCAAAAGAATAAAGGGGTTAAATTTTCATGCTGAGTGCTAGATTAATTTCTAGAAATGATATGCATATCATTTCTAGAAATGATCTGCATCTAGATTAATTTCTAGAAAAGATGAGATTTTTTGCGCTTGGTTGCAGGACATGGCGCGCCGGCGTTCAACAAATCTGTTTTTACAGCTTCACAAAGCCAAGAGCTTGAGAGGCAGAAAATTATATGCAAGTACATGATGGCCTCAGTCCCTGTCCCCTCTGAACTCCTCCTACCTCTCCCCAAAAACCAATTTCCTGGACCTGTCTCCCAATCTAGCAGTAAAAATCCTTTTCCGTGTTCTGCATATATATCCCCTGTTTTAGTTTGTTCATCACTCTTTATCCTTTCTTTCGTTCAATTTTCCAATTTTTGTGTACGCAAATGCATAGTTTCGGTTCTGTTATAGACAAGGTTTAATATCCGCTTAAATTTTTTTTTTCTTTTAATTCTTTGAGCAATTGTTATGGTTCTATAGCTGTGGTTTTCCATTTTTCATATGTTACATGCTAGCATCTTGTGCGTCTGCAGCATCAGCTTTAGAGGTGAGGTTCTCGGGTGGTTCGGATCCAGAGCCATGGAGGTGCCGAAGGACAGATGGGAAGAAATGGAGATGTTCAAGGAATGTAACTCCTGGTCAGAAGTATTGTGAGCGTCATGCCCACAAAAGCAGACCCCGTTCAAGAAAGCCTGTGGAAATTGAGACCCACAACGCTGATGCTACCAGCAATTACTCTTGGCAACCAAATCGTTTTCCAATTAATACTGCTAGTAACCAGCCACTTCGAAAGCCAATTGCTCACTTGCCAGCAACTGGGTTTGTGGCATCATATGATCAGGCCAGGTGAGTAGGGTCTTGTATTTACTCTCGACTCTCTGAACTTTTTTGGATTCTGGGAAATAATCTTACTTTGATTTTGTCTAAATAGTTGGTTCATTTTCTTGTTCTTATCCACGAAGTATATTTTGTGGGTCTAGTCTTCTGTCTTTTTGTTTCCTGGTAAATAAATGTTTGTTTGGAATTTTGGTTGGGCTCGATGGGACATCAATGAAGGGGCATTGAGCCGTTTACTAAAGGTGGCGGTGGCACCATCCCCTTCTCGGTTTGTAACCAACAATGGCAGCATCCGATGCATTCATCATCTATTATGGAACTAAGCAGACACAACTTGGAGCTTAACAAGGAAGAGTGCAGTTTTCAAGTCAAACACGGGGATAATCTTGGTAGACAAGAATGGGAAACTAGATATTGCAATTCACCTCTTGACCCAAAAATGGCTCTTTTGCCAGGAAATCTGAATGCCAACACAAGGCAGACGACAAAGCATTTCATCGATGCATGGTCAACAGCAGAGAAAAGAGGACTGGATAAAGTCGGCAAAAATGTGTGTCATGTGACATCTAGCACGAAGCTACCTTTCTCTTCCCTTACTCTTTCCATGCCTGGTGGGAATGAGATTGATGAAGATCAGGAGCGTGACGATATCAGCACCAGAATGATGATGGGATCGGAAAGAAATATCGAAGCGGCTATGAAAGCCCATTGGATGAATCCTGTCACTTGGATGGACACAACACTGGGAGGACCTTTGGGTGAAGCCTTGTGCCTTGCTAGTAGTGCGAAAGGGGCTTCAAGTTTGCCATCTCCCCATGGCTATAGTAACAGCACCACTACTACCAGCAGCTGCAGCCGAAGTTCCTGCGAGGATGGTAGCCAGGCACACAATTTTATTGGCTGAAATAGATGGTTTTGCTATTGAAAGTGGCTATTTAGCTACAAATTTCTTCCTATGCCTCTCTGTATTCGGCATCTTTAATTTGTTTTGTTTGCTCGACAGAAAACTTCCCGCTTCCCAAATGGGTTTTAGCCATTTGAATCTTTTTGTGAAAATATTCAGTCAAGAAAAGGGACGAACCGCAAAAGTTTTCTTTTTTCCTTGTATTGCAGAATGACAAAATGTTTCATGGTTCGCAAACGTGCCTTTCTTTGGGACTTGTTTTGAGACTTAAGAGAGACCAGATGCCTCTACAACTCTTAGTACTCTTATTTTGGATTCTGTGAAGATGTAAATTGCAGAATGTTTAATGTAAAATTAAAAATCAAACTTGTGATTTTATAATATTATCATCTACGGACTCGTATTTTGTAGTCCTGAGACAAAGAGTCCAATTTTGAGAGAGTGCTAAATCGCATTGAGTGGAGACGACGGATGGCTAAACTCAATAACGTGCCTTTCTTTAGCATTATTGGCTGATCTTTTTGCACGACAGGTGATGGTTATGCAATCACCACCACCACAGCAACGGCCCTTAGTCTTATTCAGCTTCTCTGCAGTTCGAGTCACGGATTGAATAAGATGCAGGATATGGATCGATGAGTCTTTTACGTTTGAATCCACCTGGGAAAGTGACTCTTTAAGAATAAAGTAAAAATATGAAAAACCTTGGAGTCTCAAGTTGCACAAAACGAGAAAGGTGATGATGCATTTTACAACGTTTAAAGATGATCTTGGGCTTGCTGAGCCAACATGGGAGCGCAAGCCTGGTTACTAGCAATGACACAACCTATAATGGCCTTGAGATTGGCTATATTGGAAGTCCAGCCAAGCATTTTTTTCTCCATTGGGCAGCGGGTTTCACTTCAGTTTTCGATTTAAAATTTTAGTTTTATGAATTTAAGATATAATTAAATCGAATTAAAATTTTTATAAAATCAAATTAAATTTTAATCGAATCAAATCAAAATACTCAAAACTAAATCGAAATACCAAAAAATCATAGTTTATATGCATAAAGAAATTATTAATATTTAATTAAAAATATAATTTTGGTTTTTTGATTTATTTTTTAATTTTTTATTTTGTAAAAATAAAAAACCGAATAGAATCGAATAGAATTTCACTAAAACAGTATCAAAAATCAAAATTTTATATGATTAAATTAATTTTTTAATTTAAAACTAAATAGTGAACGCCCTTATTTATGTCCAAATTTATTTGCAAGTCTCAAAATTTTATTCCTTTTGCTTTAATTAAAGATAAAAAGAAAAACGACCTTAGGACTATGACAGACCAACTAACTTCGACATACACCTTAATTGATCTAGTTTGACCCAATTTCAAATGTTAAGAGATCTAAACAAAGATTCAATTCCTGTTCGACTTTATATGTAGATTTTGTAAATTTTTTTAGGAATGATTATGATTCAAAACTACTTCTTAATTTCTGTAAAGGCAAGAAGCTCCATCAGCAAAAACAAACTCTACCGAGACAGATGACTTTTAGACGAGCAATCTTGCATTTGCTTATATTTAGTCCTAGTTTCTCACTATGCAAAGCATGGATTGGACTCTGAGCTAAAATAATCAGTAAAGGCAAGGCTGGTACTGGAGTAAATTATGTTAAACGAGAAAGAAAATTACTGTGCCCGCGCTCCTCGAAAACATGCAAATTTGCTGTAGGACAACGGAATTGGTTGTTCCAGGTAAATGTCGGACAAGGAAATGAACAATGTTAGTACGATGTAACTTCTCACTTCTCTATTTAGCTACCAAACAAGTCAGGAGCTGAATCGTGGGCTTCGTTTTCTTTGTTACTTCCCTTTCACAAACACGGTTTCAAATATCGAAATTTCCCATCTACACATCAGGAAGAAGAAAACAGAAAATTTAGGCTTACTATTATCAAATCAATCAAGCTCCTGTTATATTGGCTAGCGACTACACCAAATTAAACTGGCTCATCTTAACCACCGCCTCAAGTCAGTGGTTGAACATGGTGAAATTTCTCCACCAATGCTATCGGTGTAACATGACTGGTTCGACTGTTGCTCCATGCCCACATAGCCCGCTTGAACACTCTTGAAGCTGGGGCTTCTTAAATTTTGACTAAAACTAGTGTAGCCGTAAGCAGCATTATTGGGGAAGTATTGTTCAGGAGGCACTGGAAATGAAAGACGTTTTTTTGCCAATCCACCTCGTTCTCTCTCTGGTGTGGAGGGCCTTTGTCTTGGGGCACTTTGGGATCGAACCCGAGCCTTTGCAGACTCAGTTGCAGCCATGTAACTGGGTATTGCTGCATTGCCTGTTCCCTCATTTGATGAAATGCTGTTGCGGTTTAAGCTAGTGGTTAAAAGGTGCAACGAACGTATGCTAGGTGTGTTTGCAGTCGAGTAACTCTTTTCTTCCTTGAGGCGCCGAGGGCTACATGATCGTACGTGCAGGGTTTTGTTCTTGGACGGGGATGGAGTTATTGGCTGTTGAAGCACAGGACAACTATAGAGTGATCTGTGGCGCGGAGAAGCGGCTGAATGTGGGGTGTTTGGTCTGTAGTGCAGACTTTGGTATTGATTTTGGCGTGCATTGGTTGCCGAATGAGAGTATTGCTTAGTGGTACTGTCCATTTCAACAGTCTTTATGGAGTCTCTTTTTTCGGTTGAACCTCTGCTGCAGGTGGTGGTATCCCATTGTTTTGTTGCCATCCATTTGTCAAGCCAGTTCGTTCTTTCCTCCAGCTCCATCTCATATCCACTATCGTAATCCCAAATCTTGATTCAATTTACACAATACAAAACATGTAAGAACAGTATTCATTTACTTATTCAAATTCAGAAGATCACTATTTGAAAGAAATAAACGGTACCTGATCAGAAAAAGCGGAAGCTAGAGACTTATCGCGTTTTAAAGCAGCTTCCTTTCTTGCTTGCAGAGCTGCTTCGAGGTCTTCAAGTGTGCGTGGGCAGTAACTCCAGTGCTCCTCAGCAATGCAACTCCTATCGTTGGACTGAAAATGGAAATGCAAATATCGGGCTACAATTAGGAAAATGAGAATGTTTTTTGCCTTGGTCTCTATGTCTAGACTATACTATGCTGCAGACTAAGATATGAACAACGTACCATTGACTTTCTCTCACGAATATCTCGAAGGTATCTAGACTCCCATAAGTTGTTGCACACTGCAAACATGGATCTTCGGCCTCCATCGTTCGAAAGTCTCGCTTGCTGGTCGCGTACACGGGCCTGCACACGAAGAAGGGCTTGCATGCACTTTAGCGTCATCTTGGCTTGCTTTCTGACATTCTGTCCTCTGATTAAAGCTTGAAGCTTCACAATCCCTTTTAGAGCAACCAAAGCTCTCCTGGCCTGCAAAACCAATTATCATATATCTTGGTCTATGAGTCAATCTTGTACATTCTGGAAAACTCATTTCAATTATGCATTGAATTGATGCAGTAACCATCAAGAGTTAATTATATATTGCTCACAATATAGCCTCTGAAAACTGTTTGAATGACGGTTGCAGCATAATGCTGCTTAACTGAACTGGGATTTGAAGACCGAGTTAAGCGGATAATCTCCACCGCTGCTTGTGCTGTGGCCACAGCAGCTTCAGCCGCCGCTGCAGTGGCTGCTGCGACGGCAAATGCATGCCTTTGCTCCGGAGGCAATTCAGGGGTTTTGGGGGGAGCAGAACACGGTTCCGTCACCTTGGCTTCATTTTGAGGTGCACAAGTAGAAGCGTTATTTGAGGGCTTTCTGAATAGCCATCTTCTCTTTTCCCTTTTCTGCAGAAAGCCAAAAGATGAACGAATGTGGGTTTATTAAGCAATTGATAACGAGCTCACAAATGGAGATGAATGTGATAGAATGGTAATAGATATAATTACCTTTTCTTCTTCTTCTGGCAGCTCAAATTCTTCTCTTCTCCTGCTACTCTTTTTCTGAGAGTCCTTAGTCGGAGACCTGAAGGCTCTCTTGACTGCCGTCAACCATGAATGACCTCCCTTCTTTCCCATTGCTCATACATTTGAAGCCACAGTATCCAAAATGCAGCAACAGGTATATATAGCTGGTGTCTGTTGGGGAATGTAAAGAAGGGGAAGCACTGGTATCTAATTATAATGACGGGAGAAGATGCAGCAACGAAGAGAAAGCAAAGTGGACAAAGCAAGAAATGACAGTCCTAACAGCGACAGCGAGTGTTGTTATCCATGAGGCATCTAACAAAAAATTACGAGGTCCAATACTTGAGATGCTAATATTTGAGTTTATAGTGGGGGACGCCTAAGCTAATCCAATGCATTGGTGGGGAACTGTCAGAGATTGGCATATTGATTGAACATCGCAAATAATATTGAGGTACAATAAGACATAAATGTGATGGGACAGAGGTTTTTGAATATGACAAATATGCATAAACTCATGCATGAGCTTCACTAATTCACTTTAGTAACGCAAATGATTCTTGCAAGAATATAGAATTACTATATTTTTCATTAACAATTGTAATTTGTGAAGAATCTTAAATTTTTTTTTTCTGTCTCGTTTATGATTCTACATAACTTCCCCATGCGATTTACCTTCTATGCGATTAATAATTATTAAACAAGAAGAGATGTTATTAAAAAATATTTTTAAATAACAATTATAAATTTTTTTATTAATAAAGAAAAGAGATATATGGGACAACAAATTATATGTGCTGTAGATGGCTATCCACAAAATTCCTATGCGTTTGTGAGTGATCTTATTGGAAACATGGTAGTAGTAGCTGTAGCAGTAAGGATGTTGAATTATTGGGGACTGGTGAATGCTGGCTCCTACATAAGAATCCAAAGTAGCATAAAGAGAGTCGGGCCTTCGTGAATGAATGTGCCTTCATTTTCTCTTACATAACACCTGACGAGCCCTCGTGGTATCACGTGTTGTTTGCAGCTCCACCTTGGAGGAAGAGGAACAGGGCTGCCCTTTTCGTTTCTCTACTTTTCTTTTCTTTTCGTTTCTACTGGTATATTTTTCTGGGGGCTCCTCTGGGTCTTTTTTTTTTTTTTTTTTGCTAGATATCTCCTCTGGGTCATATATGCAATGAAATGGAATATTGGTGCTCAGGGCAAAGGCAGAGGTCAGGAAATGGGCGGGGGAATGAATTTGTTTCCCAATAATAAATCCAAGAAATGGGCCTCGATGACCACGCCGCCTGCAGTAGGCAGCAGAGCTCAAAGCCAATGGAAAGAAAAGGAATTCCCTACCAGTTTCAGTTTTTGGGTAAATGGAATGGATGAATGAAGATGGCGTAAGAGTACCTTCATTTCATTTGGCCGCGGACCAGTCAAACCTGGTTTCGTTCTTAGCAGTAGCATCTTGATAGAATTTTGCGCCCTAGGCTTTGCTTATTCCCGTTATCACACCACCATCTTTGTATGTTTTGAAGCCCTTCCAACCGGGAAGGAAAAAAACAACTGAGCAGATGATCATGGATTCAGAGTACAGAAATTTATGTATCACTTTTATAAAATTTGATCTTTCTGTCATGTATAGTGCATTATACGTCATTTAATCTTTATATTACAATATAATTCATTTTATATTTAAAATTTTTTTTATAATATAGTTCGTTTTATAAAATTTTATAAAAATTATTTTTTTTTCAATTTTATCTTTCTCCATAATTTCTTTCTTTTTATTAATTATAACCAAATTCTTTCTAATTACAAAAGTAAATAAAGACTTAATTAAGAATATTTTTGAAATTTTAATTTTAAAATTGTATAGAATTTATGAACTATTAATTCTTGTGTATAAATCTAAAATGATTTATATTGTAAAACAGATGTAATAGTTATCAAATGACTATCAATATAGTTATGTAGTACTATCTTTTAATTATAGTTATCAAATGACTTCTCTTTTAATGATATACAGTACTATCTCCATTTCACAATATTAATCACTTTAGACTTAATTTTTTTTCACAATATAAGTTGTTTTATAAATTTATTACTTTTTTCTACTTATACCCCTCTCTTCTTACTAATTATGACTTAATTCTCTTCGATTATTAAAGTATTGACAAAAATTTAATTAGAAGCATTTTTCGAAATTTAATTTTAAAATTATTTATAATTTATGAACTCTTAATACTTGTATATAAGTTTAAAATAACTTATATTGTAAAATAGAAATAGTAATTAAATATGTTAATTAATTTTTATAGAACCGATGGATAAGAAAGGATAGAAAAGGAAAGAAAGGGGGAATTGAGATTAGTTAAACTTTGGTCTTTGGTGAATGTAACGAAAGAAGACCCCATTTTTGTGAACAGTCAAACCTGCAGATGTTTGAAGCAGTAGCATCTTGATTGAAAATTGAGCCCATGGCTTTTCTTCTTTGTTGCTTTGTTTCTTTAACTTTCTTGTGTATTACTTTCATCATCTGTCAGTCAAACATAAAAGGGGAAAAGAAAAAGAGGAAAAGCAGAGTGATGGTAGGTATTGTACACCGGGGAGACTTTTAGCACAAAAAAATACTAACCTCTTTTTTTTGTAAAAGCTTTTATTGACCACAAAAATGATACAAGTATGTTGAGTGCTTTTAAGCTTCCAATTTTAGCAATGCGTTGGATCCGTTGAGTTGCTTAAAAAGCCTCACTCTCCATATTTGTGTTAACGTTTAGAAATGCGTTTTTTTTTTGTTTAATCAAAGATGTTTCCGATCACATTAGTTCCAAGAATAATTTATCTCAAATTGAGAGTATGAAAACTAAATTTTTTTCTATATTTTTTTGTGAAAATTTTATTAGAATGAATAAAAAATATAGAGAAATGATATTTGTATTACATAAGTAGGAAGCGTATAGATATTATATGAAATAAAATTTTGATCGATAATTACGTACAGTTTGTCGCGTGATTATTCTATATCTGACTAAGTGAATTCTTTTACTCTTTTTCGAAAGTATTGGTGTAAAATCATCATCATCAAACTCATCCATGACATCTATAATCAAATCATCATATAGTTTTGAAATTTAGACAATCTATTATACTTTTTCTTACTTTTACTCTTTCGTAATTGAGTAAACTGTTTGCTGATTTCATTCTGGAAAGTAGGCCACAACAACTTTATGGGAGTTGAGGAGTTTAATAAATAATAAGTAAAAGAATGTATCTTGCCTTGCAAAACTTGAGACCTACAGGCGATATCATCTTTAGCAAAATATGACAAAGAAACCATAGAATCATTTAGTGACACAAAATCACTTCCTTCTAGTTGCGCGCTGGCAGTATACATGCAAGGATTATCTGTTGAAAAACTTGCATGTTAAGCACTCTTAACAATTTGAATGACAGACGAGAAATGGCGAGATCTGTTGGTTACTGAATTTGCATTGCATTTATATCGTGATCTATGGCTTTCTGAACTCCTGCAGCTGAAGTTCGGACCTCTAGAACCTTGATATTGCTAACATTTTTACTAGAAGTATCGCTAGCTAGCAAATTCTACGGGGTGGTCTGACTGATATTTCTGAGGTTTAGCACCCATATCAATAGATCTCAAGACCCGCCTGAATACATTAATGACTCCTATCATAGCTTGTTGATTCAAACTATTTGAAGTCATATATAGGATTTGCAGATACCGGCTCCAAAGGAATTACAACAACAGGGTTTGTTGAAGGCGATATAGGCAACGAAGCATCTGCATCATCCGTTAAAATACCAATATTTGGATTATTATCCTTTGGAATACTTGCAAATTTGTGGCCCGAAGGATCTGCATTAGCTGCAATGATGTGAAATTTTTTAGCGTACAAATGTCAAACAAGTAATAAAATAGTAAGTACAAATCATTCCTAACGAGGATTGCTATTTAATTGTAAAATTCTTTTGCTTATAACTTAACTCAAATCAAAATAAAAATAATTAAATTCAATAATTAATTACTAATAAAAATAGAAAAATAAAAATCAACAAAACAAATTATATTAATTAAATCAATGGTAAAACACCAAGATGCTTTAAATCCAACTTACTCTTTTTATGATGAATGGTTGATTCTTTTAAATTAATTCTTAAATTGGAGAATGGTGGAACTCCCAAAAATAAGCTAGACTCAATCTCTTGGTGAAAAGTTTCTAACTTTAATTAATAAATCAATAGTATTTCTACGTATTTTAATTAATAAAGTCGCATAAAACTCTATGAATTTTCTTAACTTTTGTTTCCTACTCAGTATAAACCATATAATGAAATCGAATCTATCTCTAAATAATTTTATGATGTATTGTTATTTCTATGGTCTAATTTAATCTAACACATCTCTAAAACTAGAATAAATTTAAGATCATGAAATAATTGGCCAGAAAATTTTAAGCCTTAAGAACAATAATAATGATTAACAAAAAATGAGACTAAAGGAATAATCTTTAATTGAAATCAACCAAACACATAAAAAGTTTCGACCTTCATTGAAGGTCTTAATCTTAAGAAATTTAGCTACACATAATCTCAATATCCAAAGTTGTAAATTTAATTAACATAAAATAAAAACGAAGAAATCAATAAAAGAATAGCCTAGACAGAAGCCCCTTTTTTCCTTCTTTGCTTTGCCTCTATTCCCTTCATCTTTTCTCCGGATTTTTGACCAAATTATGGACCTTTTAAAAAGGCTGCCCAAACGTAGGGAACATTTTTGGGGAACCCCCCTGGGAGGGGTACCTTGCATTTGCAGGATGCGAGGTACACTGGGAACTCGCGTCTAGCAAACGCAAGGAGCTGACTTGTGAAAAGGCAGCCTAACACGATCAAAAGCCCCCAAAAAGCAACATTGAAGCTGTGAAAAAATTAGTGCTTCGTGACTAGGATACATGAGGCCTTGTGTCTCGTGTCTGTCAAACACGAGGCATGAAGCTTTTTCAAAGATTCTATGAATCTTCACGTGCCTGCATTCATGGGATTAGAATCCGGGCGATTTGGCTTCATTCTTCTTCCTCGTCTATATAAACTAAGACCACAACAACCTTTCATCTTTGCATTCCAATTCCCTCTATTTCTTTTCTTCTTTGCATCCTTCTAATTCCAACGCTCCTCGCGTCTTTCTTCTTTGTCTTATTTAATTTGATTCATAGTCCTCTATTTCTTTTAAATAATTTTTTTTACTATTGTCGGATTCTAATAACTGGTGAGTTACTATAGAAGTAATAACGTTCGTAAATAACTGCTGTCAAAATTTCTATTCGCTAAAGCATTGTCAAAGTTCTCCATATATAACAACATTTTTTTTTTTTTTTTGTCAGAGCATTGCCAGAGTACTTAAATTATGCGTTTGCTTAAATTTTAAATTATTACAATATTTAGATTTTATGTTGAATTATAGCCGAATGTTGTATTCGAGACTTTGTGCAAAGAATTTTTGACATTATATGGATTATACACCATCCTCAAAATTTGGAATTTTCTTACTTCATAATTTAATTTATTTGTAATTTTTAGTATATATTCAAATAAAAGTGAAAAGACTGAAGAAATAGAGTCACTACTAAAAATTAAGGGGTGTTAGCCAATTAGTACATATGTTAATCCATAATTTTTATTTTTATTAAAGATTTATAAATTCAAAAATTAATATTTTAATCTATTTAGAGCATATAATATAATTATTAATATTTCACAAAATTAAATTTTATTTTACTTTAAATATTTTTTGTTAAAATAAAATATATAGTTTTTTTTCGAAAGAACTCCAATCTAAGTACGTCCTCAAATTTTTACCAAATACAAAATAAAAAAAAAATCTATTGATTAAAATTTAAAAAAAAAAATGCAAGGTCAATTTTTTTCAAATACAAATTAAATTTGAAATATAAATATTACATGAATAAATTTTTATTTTTTTCTAATGTTTTGAAATTTAAATCTCCTAAAATAAAAAATCTATATTTTGAATGATATTCTATTCTTGGTGATTTGTGCCGATTAATTAATTTATTTGATATTAGATTGTACAACATATTGTGCTATTTTTGGTTGATTTGTGCTAAAGAATGATGATATTGGTTTTAATAGTAATTCAAGATTGTAACATACTTTATTTTTCTTTAATAGAAAAAATCTTCCGGATTTGTTTAGGCACAATGTCACTAGAACAACCTATTAGATTACGGTTATATTAGGATTGCAAGATTATACGCACCCCACACGGTGATTTTTTTTAATGGTCCCTGTCGCAAGGCATTGGTTGTTAAAAATCGAGTCAGTTACCTCGGTTTAGTCAACAAAATATGTACAGTTCGTGGATTTGACATGTCTACTATTTAGTTGCATATGACAATGAGAGAAGACATTTATTGTTAGTATTGCAATAAGGTCTACAACAACTTCCGTAATGGATGATAAAGATATGAAAAGTTTGTAGTACTATGCATCTACCACAAAAGGACAGTCAATTAATCTGCATATTCATCATGAACTTGTACGAATTCCAAATACAACAACTACAAATCTTCCTACGCATAACAACCCCACTCCTATTACTAAATTATTGAATTCAACCACTCCAGTGAACATACCTAATATTGATTTAAATGTACCTAAACATGTTCACAATAATAATCTTACACACTTTCTAATCGACACTTTCCAAGCCCTATTACATCAATTCCGAACACCCTAATTGTTGGACCCAACAAGCAGTACCTATTAATCTCGATGGGGTTTGTTACGCCTCCACTTTATACCGATATTCAGCCTAGTCAAACATAGCCCAAGCTATATAGATGTTTCATTAGATGTAACCCTAGTCGATGAATGGGTTGCTCGAGAGTCTAATTGGGTAAGTGCTCCGGAAGCGACTATGGACAGTTTAGGACCAACATTGGATATTGATGGGCTTGATGCAGAAGATACCCCCGATGAGGACGAGGGGGATGGCGATGCTGGAGAACAGATTTTCGATCCTTCTGTAATGCAACAACCTACTAATACACCCGCTAAATCAGACTAGTTGTATAATCCTCCATATTCAATCTATTTTGACAAGTTGGATACTTCTTAAGAAATAGAAAACAAAGCCGGTGGAATGGTGACAGGTAGTAGTGGGATGGATTTATGATCAGAATCTAATAATGACTTGAGAGTTGTCATGTGGTTCAGGAATAAGGAAAGAGTTACTTTGAGCTGTTCAATCGTGGTTTGTCAGAATGGGTGGTAAGTTTATAGTACAAGAAAGTAAAGCTAAATCATAGGTTGCCAAATGTAAAAATTCAACTCCGCAACATCCTTGTTATTGGCGAATCCGTGGGCAAAAGAAAAAAGGTTATGGTCTATGGAAAATTACTTGATTGTATGGAGAGTATATTTGTGTAGTCCGGACAATAGATGGCAACCATCGCAACATGAGCGCAATATGGCAAAGCACATTTTGTCAATGATTCATAATGATATGGAAATTAAGGTCAGCGAGATAAACAACCATATTTATAACACGTTGTCTTTCACTCCATCTTACAAGAAATGATGGAATGCGCGCAAGCATGCTATTAATATGACCTATGGAGATTGGTCTTCTTCCTTCGCACAACTACCACTGTATATACAAGCCTTACAAGATGTGAATTTAAGTATCGTTGTGGCGTGGCACTTCTTACCTATGGATAGTAATGGCGCAAAGACATTTGGATATGTTTTTTGGGCATTCAAACCATATATTGATACATTTGTTCACATGAAACTGGTGGTCAGCGTTGACGAGACATTTCTTAGGGGCATATATAAAGGAAAACTCTTAATAGCAGTGGGTCAGGATGCCAACAATCATATATTATTTTTTACATTTGCAGTCATTGACGAAGAAGCTAATGATAGTTGAGATTGATTTTTATCCTTACTCATAATGCATATACTAAAAAATTGAAACTTTTGTTTAATATCTGACAGATACATTGGGATAGTGAATGTCCTTCATCAACTACCCAAGTGGCAAGAGTCAATGGCAGTGCATAGATTTTGTCTTAGAAACATCTGAACAATTTCAATGCAAAGTTCAGGAATCATCAGTTGAAGAAATTGATGTACACAGCCGGGGATCAAAGCAAGAAGCGAAATTTTTTTCAATTAATAGAAGAAATTAGTTTGCTAAACCCTAAGCGAAGTCGTGATTAGATTTAATTCTGAATGAGCAATGGACAATTGCTTATGACGGTGGACATCGGTAGAGTAATATAACAACTAATTTGGTAGAGTTAATCAACAATGTCGTCAAAGGTATACGTGCCCTATCCATTAAAGCTATTGTTGAGTCTTCGTTCAAAAAAATGATCAAATATTTCAACGATTATAAACCGGATGCTAATCACGGTAGATATCACTTCCCTTCGATGATATGTGCAAAGTTTGTGAAGAATGAGACGAAATGAAAGAGACACCGTGTGCTGATTTTTAATCAGGATCGGGGTATTTTTAATATTGTGTCACTACATCGCGAGTATAGAAAGGGAGATAATTCGTACGAGATTAATGTTAGAATTGGAACATGCAGTTACTGCAAATGAAAAATATATGGAATTCCTTATTCGCACGCATTTGCAGCATATTATCAACTTGTGTTGAACCCTAGAGATCTCGTGTTATCAGAAAACGCAATACTATCCTATAGATTGACTTATATGGCACAATTTAGGCACATTCCGCATGAGGATTATTGGTGCAACCCTGGTTTTAGCTTGGCACCATTCCCTCACCATTTCAAGAATCATCAAGCCGGTTGAAGGCGGACACTGCGTATTCGAAATGAAATAGATGAACGTAATCCTGATTTACCTTCTCAATGTGGCTTATGCCATCACAACAGATATAATAAGAAGAATTGCACCCACAGTGTAGTAGAGTGATGTTAAAATAGTGTACATTTAATATCTGTTTATTTCATAGGACTGGTGTAATATTTATTCTTTGATATTTTGTATCAACTCATACTTATATGTGTCATACATTTCATCACATATGTTTGTAAATTTTATAATATTATGCAGCTTTTTTGACACATGTTTAGTTATTCATTTTATATATTTCGTTATGTCTTATGTTGATATTTTCACTTTATTTTGTTTAATAATAAATTAGAATCGTACTGTCTTGTTTTAGGACACCATGTATGAGTACACACCCGACGGAGTTGATCTTGGCACTATTATTCTAGACTTGTTGACCCTGCAGCATAAACATAGATCAATAAATATTTGGGTAGGACAGTTGGAAGATACTATCCTCACTATAAAGCGCAATGACAGCACTTTTTGAATTGCTGGACCATTCGATCCCCGCGTTGAGCAACTTATGAATGTAGTTGGGTTCGGTGAGATTATTCGTTTGCCTTACATGAAGATTGATCATCCCTTAATTACAACATTGGTAGAAAGATGGTGTCAGGAGACTCATACCTTCCACCTTACAGTTGGAGAGGCCACTATAATCCTACAAGATGTAGATGTCATTTTTGGATTACACATGGACAGTGATCCAATTATTGGTTGTGAGTTCAACTGTCTGCAGGCAGAGCTGCTAAACCTATGCGGCACGCTCCTTGATTTTTGCTCCATAAGTACAAATCTAGACAAATCTCGATTGAAGTTAAACTTACTTGAGAGAACTCTATCTCAACCTCTCCCACCACATGCGACTCCAGATATAGTTGCACAATATGTAAGGTGTCGCATTATTCAACTTGGTAGAATAATGCGACAAATCCAAAAACTAAGTTCATTTAAGTTTCCTTAGATACATACATAATCTAGAGTTTGTTGGAATATATACCCTCTAAATTAGATTATTTGATGTAATTATCGAATTTATTAATAAAAGAATTTATCCTTAACATTTGTTTGTGAATTTACATTTTATTTGTGCACAATTTTTTATTTGGAAAGGACCCATTTTGTTTAAGTAAGTGATCCATGTGAATGGTGGTCTTTCACAGTAAGGTATGGATCACGGGTTACTTAACACACAAATGTTTGTTCTTAACCGATTGATGAGAATAAGAATTTCATCATGCATAAGTTATTATGTTTTGAATTCTAAATAAAGAATGGCTTACCTTTAGCCAGTGAGTAATCTACTCACTTCATAATATGAGCGTATTTCGAATACGTAGAACATGACCTGTAATAGTGATTTCTAAAAGTACTATTTAAAATAAACCCAAACTATTATTACTACAGCGTGAACTAATACTCTACTGCTTGAGTATAGGTTGGAAATCTGATGAAACTAGAAGGATATACTTTGATATACTATAATTGAAGTTCTTTTGTAGAACCAATATGCTTGTATGTTGGGTATATGTGACTAGTTAGTTAAGACAGATTTGTATAAAATAGCTTCTATGCTATATTGCCCATTATGACTGTTCAAATGATTTAATTATCCAGGGCTCTAAGGAACATGACTTGGATGTTTACCTTAGGGTAGCTCCCTTGAAAAGTGAAAACATTTTAGGAGTCGTGGATCATTGAACTAGAGGTCTAAGGATGGTAAATGTTTATTAGAGAGGTGTTAGTACACTCTTCCTCTCTAATTGCACGGTGATGCGTAGAGGGGTATTTTAGTTATTACACATGTAGGTCGAAGACTTTGCTAATGCAGCATTGTCCTTGAGGTCAATATTTTCTTATGGTGATATTAAAAATATTTAAAATACAAAATATAGCTATTTATATAATATAGGTATTTTGGTCATTTTAGTAGCCAATGCGATGTGTCTTTTGGTCCCCAAAATAGCCCTTAAGTCATGAAGGATTTGAGTTAAAGAATTAGTCTTGATAATTATGAATTTTTATTTTATTAGTCTAATTTATTATTGGATTAAAATAAAATAAAAGGTTCGAGAAAGAATATTTATTTTATCTAATTTAAATGGTTAATTAATTATTCATGGCTCAATACCCAGATTGAATAATTAAAAAATTAATCTAAAACTAGATAAAAGGTATGAAGGTCTATTTGGGCTTGTTATTATTTATTGGACTATTTAATAAAGCCCAAAAAATAAATAATTGAGATTTATTATTTATAAATGTTCAAACCCAAGAATAAATAATTTTATCTGACCCAATGAAAAAGACCAGAGTAAAATAAAATTTATTTAAAAATTAATTAATTATTAATTTAATCAATTAATTTAAAAGAAACAACACGGGTTGTTGCTTCACGTACATGATAGCAGAAAGCGTGGAAGCTTTTTGTTTGCATGCGGGTGGAGTCTCTCTCGGAGGATCTGCTGAAATGAATATCAATCACAGAGAGATGCGGTGATTGGAGGAATTGGAGAAATTGGCTTCTGCATTCAATTTCAATTCATAGAAAGAAAACCCAAAACATCACAGAGAGAGTTTCGTTGAAGCTTTGAAAAAAGTTGATCAAAACCCAGACTTCAAGCTTTCACCAGCTGTGCTATGGGCACCATTTCAGAATATCGAAAACTTCGTGTGGATGAGACGCAGTAGACGTTTGTAAGGACGTAAGCCACTAGCCTCGAATATCCTTATACAGACATTTACACCAGTCCGAAAAAGGCCATTCAATCACATAGGTAAAATTTTCATTTTCCTAATATGCTTTCGTTTTGATAAATTTTGTTATGTTAAACCTGCAATTGGTATCAGAGTTATGATTTGGCAAATGTAGGAAGCATGTTAGGCTTAACTAAAATAAGAAAATATTTGTTTTGATTAAAATCTGTAATCTTTCGTGTTTATTGGCATTGGTAGTTTCACTATAAGTTTCGCAAGTGAAAGTATAGGAACAATATATTTTACTTGCTTTCATAGATATCGTGTAAACTCAGTATTTTTAAGGATATAAGCGGTTGTTTGGATGATTTTTTTTATCAAAAATGGTGAAAAAATCGCATGCACAGAAGCTTTGAAACGCAGAGAAAATTTGGTGAAGAAGAAAATCTGTGTAATTGAGCCGTGAGCCGAGCCACTACCACCAACCAACCGACTAGGATAAGAGAGGAGCCGCGGCTTGCGGCTCCAAGCCATGCTTGGCTCGAAAGCCGGGAGGAAGGCTTCCTCGCTGATGGCTTCAGCGAGGAAGCCACTATTCATCAAATTGCAATTTGCAGCCGTGGTCAACAATTTTGACCGCGGCTGGGGCGGGTGCAGGCGGTCCGGGTCACAAGCACCTGTCCGGACCCATGGACCGTGATCCAGTGTGGCGAGTGCATGGACTCGACCGAAATTTTTATTTAAAAAATTAGGTTTTTGGTCTCATATCAGGTGATGTTATTTTTATTATAATAATTAATATTTTCTGAATATTTTGTATGAAAAATAATAGTAAAGGAAATTTTAGAATTAAGTAAGACCATTAATTAATTCATGTGTTTAATTCTATTATTTGGACACTTAGGTTAAAAGAATAGAAAAGTATGAAAATATTTACAGTTTTCTAACATGCTTGTTTTTTTTTTTTTGGTACCCTATGTGCACGTTTTCTCAAAGACCAAAGTCTTTAAGAATTTTGACAAAGAAAAATATATATTTTTTAAATCAAATGGTTAGTTTTAATTCGGATAAAAATTAATTTTTGGATATTTTCTCAAAAGATTTTATCCTTGACATGGAAAATATATTAAATTTAGATATTTTTGTGAATTAAAATAGAAAACTATTTTGATTGAATTTTAACAAGAGAAATTGTTTTTGTCAAAAACTTGAGATCAAAATCTCTCGAAAATTTTATTGAAATTTTTTTAAAATTATTAAGTTTATTAACATAAATAAAATTAATCCATGAAAAATTTTCTCAAATGGTATAAATCTTGACATAGATATTTTTTTGGGTTTAGATATTTTATTTTGAGTTAAAAGAAAACTTAATTGAATTTTTTCAAAATATATTTTCCAAGAAAAACTCTTATTTTAAAATACTAAGTGGGAGAAGGATTTCAACAGTCCCACGGCTTCCATCACAATCCTCATTAGAAATCGTGGGTTCTCTCGCGTCACCCTGGGAGTGAATTCATATATGATGGGGATACCATAAGGATCTATAACTAATAGATGTATGTAATTAATAACCCGAGACATGTGCAATGATTGGCCAACCCACGTTGAAGGTTATAGTGCGGGGAATGTCCATAAGGAATGAGAAGAAACGATCATTTCACAATGGAGTTATCTTCTAGATTATTATCTAGAAGGAAAATTAATTTGTGGTGATTAATACACTCAACTTAGAAAACTGTTAATCTTCCTAAGAAGTTATATCAATTTTCTAAGAGCCAAATTAATCATATTAAAGATAATAGTGATAGGGTTAACAATTATCGGATTTAATATGAGAATAAAGTCACAAATTATTTTGTTTTTTCACAAACTGAATTTTCTTTTATTTTCAATATTTCAAAAATGGTTAGTAGAGGTTCTTTTAGTCCTTTGGTCGTTATTCTCCATGAGAATAAGCTAATGGGACCAAATTATGTGGATTAGAAAAGAAATTTGGACATAATACTCACTGCTGAAAGCATATCCTTTTGAAACCTGCCCTGTTATTGGGGAGGGTTCCACCACAGAGGATCATGAGGCTAAAAAAGTATGGAAGAAGGCCAACGAAATGGCTTGATACTACATGTTGGCCTCTATGTCGAATTTACTTCAGTCAAAATATGAGCACATGGCCACTGCATACGATATTAGCCAATCATTAGCCACGATATTCGCCGATAAGAGCCGGCCCACAAGGTAGGAAACTATTAGGATGATCATAAACACTAAGATGGCTGATGGAGCATCAGTCAGGGAGTATATGCTCAAAATGATTACTACTTTCAAGAAAGCGGAAGTCTTAGGGGCTGTTATTAACCCCGAGAGTCAAGTGGACATGGTTCTCGAATCTCTACTGGGCTCTTTTACTCAGTTTAAGTTGAACTACAATATGAACAAATTAAACATGACTTTAATTGAGTTGATAAAAGAGTTCCAGGTGGTGGAGAAGTTCATGAAGTCACAATCTAATGCTATAATTGCAAGGACTTTTTCTTCTAGAATTGGGCTCAAGCCTAGAAAATTCAATAAAAAGAAGGAAAATGCACAGACCCAACCCAAGAACCAACCCAACAAGCGCAAAGGCAAATGCTTCAAATGCGGGTAGAAGGGACACTGGAAAAAGGAGTGTCCAGAACTTCAGGCCAAGAAAACCCCTACAGGTATTGTTCTCTATCTAGAGTCTATTTCAATGGTTAGATCAACTTCCACTTGGATTGTTGATTCTGGTGCCACTGATCATATCTGTAACTCCTTGCAGTGGTTTAGGAAGATAAGAAGACTCCAGAAGGGCGAGCATAGACTACGAGTAGGAAATAAAGTACGAGTATGGACCCTTACAGTGGGAGAGTTGGATTTTATTTTTTATTGTAATAAAGTAGTTCTAAACGACTATTGATCAAAACCTTACGATCGGATCGTAGTGAAGAATATCTCCTCGGTGAGTTTAAAGATTACATGGTACACTATAGAATAGTATCTCAACTTTTTGCGTTGGGTATACCCCAGCAAAATGGAGTAGCTAAGAGAGGGAATAGGACATTAATGAAAATGGTCCGAAGCATGATGTCTCATGCTACTCTTCTGGTCTCTTTTGGGGGATATGCCTTGCAAACAACAACATACATTTTGAACTTGGTGCCTTCCAAATCAGTACCTAGGACACCTTATAAGATGTGGACTGGGTGTAAGCCAAGTTTAAATCATCTTAGGATATGGTGCTGTCCAGCTTATGTACTGATCAATGGAGACAAGTTAGAATTAAGATCAGAATTATACTACTTTGTTGGGTATCCAAAAAGGATAAAAGGAGGTTTCTTTTATTATCTCAAGAAGCAGAAAGTAATGGTAAGTACTAATACTAGATATTTGGAAGATGATCAAAATACTTCCACTAAAGGTTCAAAAAGGTTGGAACTCGAGGAGAAGTTATCTTTAGAATCAACTTCTTCAGACCCGATGATGGAACAAGAAGAGGCACAGCCTCAAGAACCTATTCAAATGGAGCTTCGTCATAGTGGGAGGATATCTAGAGTTCCAGAAAAATAGATAGGAGAGGTTTTCAAGTTGGTCTCTGACCATCGAGAATAAGATCCCACTAGATATGAAGAAGTTATTGCTGATGTCGATGCAGATCTATGGCATGAAGTAATGAAAGTGAGATTGAGTCTATGTCCTTTAATCGGGTTTAGGACCTTGTAGCTTCACTTGAAGGGATAAAACCTATTGGGTGTAAGTGGCTATACAAAAGGAAAAGGGAAGCGGATGGGAAGGTGAAAACCTTCAAAGTTAGGCTTGTGGCGAAAGAGTATACTCAGAAAGAAGGAATCAAATATGATGAAACATTTTCTCCGATAGCCATGCTTAAGTCTATCCATATCCTCTTTGACTTTTCATGTCATTACGACTATGAGATATGAAAAATGGATGTCAAGACGGCATTTCTTAATGGCCATCTTAACGAAGACATATATATGGCCCAACCGTAAGGTTTTATTGCTAAAGGCTAGGAACATATAGTCTGCAAGTTTAAGAAGTCCATTTATGGACTTAAACAAGCATTTAGAATATGGAACATTCGTTTTAATGAGACTGTAAAGTCTTATGGTTTCATTCAAAACGAGGATGAATCAAGTATGTACAGAAAATTTGAAGGCATAAATGTGATTTTTCTTGTCCTATATGTGGATGACATTCTACTCATTGGGAATGATGTAAGGACATTGTCATCTATTAAGGTTTGGCTGTCTAGTCAATTTAGTATGAAGGATTTGGGAGAAGCCAATTACATTCTCGGGATTAAGCTTCTTAGAAATAGGAAGTAGAGAACGTTTATTATTATCTCAAGGGACATACATTGACAAGATACTGGCCAAGTTTAGTATGGATTCATGTAAGGGAGTTATAATCCCTTACAGACATGGATTGTCTTTTTGTTCTAAGGACTGTCCTAAGTCTCAAGAAGAGAAAGACAGGATAAGTAGAATTCCCCACGTTTCGGTTGTGGGAAGTCTCATGTACGCCATACTGTGCACTAGGCCAGATATCTGCTTTGTTGTAGGCTTAGTTAGCAGATATCAGTCAAACCCTGGGGAGGTTCATTAACAAGTTGTAAAGCATATTCTTAAGTACCTTAATGGTACGAAAGATTATATGTTGGTTTACAGGGCTGACAACATGGTTCCTACTGGATATACAGACTCAAATTTCCAAGTGAATAAGGATGAGAGAAAATTCACTAGTGGATATATCTTTACCTTGTCTGGATGAGTTGTTTCATAGAGGAGTATTAAGCAATTTTATATTACTGACTCAACCGTAAAAGTTGAGTATGTGGCAGTTTCGGAAGCGTCCAAGGAAGCAGTCTGGCTCCGGAAGTTTCTTTCAGAACTGGGAGTTGTGCCACACATGGACAGACCAATTATGATGTATTGCGACAACTCTGGAGCAGTCTCGTAATCTAAAGAACATAGGAACCACAAGAAGTGGAAGCACATCCAGAGAAAGTACCACATAATCCAGGATTTTATTTAGAGACGGGAAATCGTGGTGGAACAGATAGCCTCGGAGAACAACCTAGCAGATCCCTTCACCAAGCTTTTAGCTGAGAAAGTCTTCAAGAGACACTTAGATGCCATAGGGGTGGGCGCCTACGGACCTTCTTAGTCTTAGAATGTAAGTGGGAAATTGTTAGAATATATGCCATCTAGACTAGATTATCTTATGTAATTATCGAATTTATTAATAAAAGAATTTATCCTCAAAATTTGTTTGTGAATTTACATTTTATTTATGCACGATTTTTTTTTTTTTGGAAAGGACTCATGTATTTAAGTAAGTGATCTATGTGAATGATGGTTTTTCACAGTAAGGTATGGATCATGGGTTACTTAATACATAAATGTTTGTTTTTAACTGAATAATGAGAATGGGAATCTCATCATATATAGGTTATTGTATTTTGAATTCCAAATGGAAATAGTTTACATTTAGCCAGTGAGTAGTCCACTCACTTCATAGTATGAGCGTATTTCGAATACGAAGAATAGGACCTGTAATAGTGGTTTCTAAAAGTACTATTTAAAATAAACCAAAACTATTATTGCTACAGTGTAGACTAATACTTTACCACTTGAGTATGAGTTGGTAGTCTGACGAAGCTAGAAGCATATAATTTAATATATTATAATTGAGGTTCTTTCGTAGAACCAACATACTTGTATGTTAGGTATACGTGACTAGTTAGTTAAGACAGATTTGTACAAGATAGCTTCTACGTTATATCGCCCCTTGTGACTGTTCAAATAATCTAATTATCCAGGGCTCTGGGGAACATGGCTTGGATATTTATTTTAGGATAGGTCCCTTGAAAAGTAAAAACATTCCAGGAGTCGTGAATTATTGGATTAGAGGTCTAAGGATGGTAGATGTCTATTAAAAAGGCATTAGTACACTCTTTTTCTCTAATTGCACGGCGATGCATAGAGGGTTATTTTAGTCATTACACCTATAGGTCGAAAACTTTGCTAACGCAGCATTGTCTTTGGGGTCAATATTTTCTTATGGTGATATTAGAAAATATTTAAAATGCAAAATATAACTATTTATATAGTAGGGGTATTTTGGTCATTTTAGTAACCAATGTGATGTATCTTTTGGTCCCCGAAATTGCCCTTAAGTCATGAAGGATTTGGGTTAAGGAATTGGTCTTGATAATTATAAAATTTTATTTTATTAGTTTAATTTATTATTGGACTAGAATAAAATAAAATGTTCGAGAGAGAGTATTTATTTTATCTAGTTTAAATGGTTAATTAATTATTTAGGGCTCAAGACCCAGATTGAATAATTGAAAAATTAATCTATAACTAGATAAAATGTATGAAATTTTATTTGGTCTATTTGGGTTTGTTATTATTTATTGGGCTGTTTAATAAAGCCCAAAAAATAAATAATTGAGATTTATTATTTATGGGTGTTCAAACCCAAGAATAAATAATTTTATCTGGTCCAATAAATAAGATTAAGGTAAAATAAAATTTATAAAAAATTTTTATTAAATTATTTAATTAAATTAAAAAAATAACACGGGGTGAAACTCGTGTTGTTTCGCGTACAGAATAACAGAAAGCATGAAAGCTTTCTGTTTGCACGCGAGTGGAGTCTCTCTCGGAGGATCTACTAAAATGAATATCAATCACAAAAAGATGCGGTGATTGGAGGGATTGGAGAAATTGGCTTCTACATTCAATTTCAATTCACAGAAAGAAAACCGAAAACATCACATAGAGAAAGTTTCGTCGAAACTTTGAAAAAAGTTGATCAAAACTCAAACTTCAAGCCTTCACCGACTATGCTACGGGTACCATTTCGAAAGATCGAAAGTTTCGTGTGGATGAGACGCAGTAGACGTTTGCAAGGACGTGAGTCACTAGCCACGAATATCCTTATTCAGACATCTACACCAATCCGAAGAGGGTCATTCAATCATAAAGATAAATTTTTTGTTTTCCTAATATGTTTTCGTTTTGATAAATTTTGCCATTTTAAGCCTTCAGAGTTAGCTGGCACACTAAGTTAGAGAAGTGCAGCACTAGTACATTTGTATCGTTGTACGTGAAAAATATTTTGAAGTTCTATACAAAAATAATAACTATAATATTAATAGAAACAATTATATTCAAATGATGAACTAAAAATTTGAAGCTAAAATAAAAATAATAAAGTATTATTTCAAATATATTATGTTTAAAAAATTAATGATAATTAAAAATTAAAAATTATTGTCAATCTTTGAAAATAAAAATAAATAATAATAATAATTTAATTCAGACATAAAAATAAAAATTTCAATTTTATAAATAATTGAGATTTATAATTATTTAGAAAATTAATAAAAATAAAATTTTATTTTCAAATATATTAAAATTAAATAAAAATTTAGATCAGGCAAAAAATTTACTCTCAAATAATTCAAATTTAAAATAAATGAAAACTAAAAATTTAAATAAAAAATTATAATTTGTATATTCAAACGTAACAACACAAAGAAAGCAAAAAAGAAAAAACAAAATTTTGTAAATCAATGCCAAAGGAAGAAAATGGTAGAAAGAAAGGAAATGTAATGAGATAAAATTTTGTTAAACAAAGGAGTAACCATTTGTATAAAGAGCTCGTGTCTACCAGACATGAGATAAAGCAATTGCAATTCAGTGGTACTAGACACGAGGTAAACAATTCCCGAATCTACTGACATTTAGAATTGGAATGTGGTCAGGAGTGCACTGGGATTTGGAATTGGAATAGGGTCAAGAGTGCAATGGGAATTGGAATTGGAGTTGGGAACAATAGTGCTTGTTCCTTGCGTGTGCCAAACACGAGGTCCCAATGGAGCTCGCATCTTGCTAAGAAGAGGTGCCTCCTTTGGGTGGATACCCCCCAATTTTGGATGTGCATTTCAAAAGCTCCCTATTTTGGTCAAAATCCCCTCTAGCTTCTGTTTTTCATCTTTCGTATTTTCCCCTTCAATTGTCTCTTTTTTTTTTTCTGCCCAAGAGTCCCTCTGTATAGGAACATCCTGTGACTCCTGGTAGGTACTATTAGAGTCCAAGTCCAATTCACAAAGTGTTTTTTGGAGTTTGATTTTTCTTCCATCATGGGCCAATCCTTTATTGATTCTTTCTTTTTTCATTTTTTTTTTCTTTCCTTTTACTACCATATTTTGTCCTCTTCTCCTGTTCATTCATTCTCTCATTTGTAACATTTATCATTTTATTCTTGATTCACAAAATATAATTCAAGTCAATTAAATTATACTCTATAAATAAAAATATCTCAACTAATCCTTATTAAGTACAATATTATTTATTCCACTTAGGCAAATCAAAATAATAATAATTTAATCAATTAAACCCAATTTAAGTGAGAAAATAGTAATAAAAATATAATGAAAATATAACCTATCATGAAACATCCTATAGTTTCTTAGGCATCTAACGAGTTTGTGGTACCTTCTTCAATTTTCCAATAGCACTAGCAACATTAGTAGCAATGTTAGTATTCAAACCAACATTAGATGTTAGAGATTTGTTGGTGCAGGGTCGACTGTACTAGAATAATTGACTTTGACTGTTGACTATATTAATATGTTTAAGATTTGCATATAGAGCTTGAACATGCCTCAATTGAGTTCTTGGAACTCTCTCCTTAAAGTGAATTTGTCCTCACTTATAGTGTTGTGGTATGCAAAGGAATACAATCAAAATTCACTTTGCAGGATAATTGAAGCGATTGATATTTTGTAGATGCACCTCTTGAACGACACCCACTTGCACTCTTATATAGTTAACAATCTAAACTGAAATGCCAGAAGTGGGGGATCATGATACTAACTCAGAGATATTTTGGTAACAATCAGGATAGAATTTGAAGAATAAGATCACAAAAAAAATATGATTTTATTTTTGAAATATTTTAACAATCCCCCACTATTTCAGAATAAAATAAAAAATTAGCTATCGGTATCAGAGTGTGTTATGCTTTCAGTACGGTATTACTCAATTTGGACCTTTAACTAGTGAAAAAGAACAAACATCAACTCTGAATTACATAGTAAATAAATCTTTGAACTAGTAATCCTTAACAAGTCACAGGCTATTATTCACACAGAACACTTATTACATAAGAGTGCAAACTTCGACACCTAGTTTATAGTCACTTGTGTTATATCCTGAAATCATGGATATTTAAGAGTCAAGTGCAAGCTCTTTGAAAACGGCTTACTTTCACATCCACTTAGTCAAACTGTTCAGATGTTCCTGCTGAATACATCCTGAAGCCATGCTTCTCAGTCTATTAAGAGTCAAATTACTTAACCTCACATATATGCAGGAGTAAAGAATATGAATTCTTTCACCATCCATTTATTGAAGTACTATCCTCATTGAACTCTATCCTAAAAGGTTGTTAAGTTGAGTTTCCCTCAAGATGGTTTTGGATTGTGCTTCAAACCCATTTCCGCGAAGTTTTGTAAATCAAGTCTCTTGTAAGACTTTTAGTCAAACGGTCTATCAGATTTTGCCCAGATCTGACAAAATTTATAGACACAATACCATAATTAATCATTTGTCGAATAATGTCGTGCCTCATCCCAATATGTCGTGACTTTCCATTATATACAACATTGTACACTCTAGAGGTAGTCGATTGACTATCACAACGGATAGGAATAGGTGGCATTAGCTTAGGCCAAATTGGAATTTCATATAACAAATTCCTTAACTATTCAGCTTCGTTGCATCCAAATGCAAGAGTAACAAATTTAGCTACCATTTTAGAGTTAGCTATGCAAATCTACTTCTTTGAACTCCAAGAAACAACACCACCACCTAGGGTAAATAACCAACCACTTGTGGAAGAGTAATCCTCACTCTTAGTTATCCAACTAGCATCACTAAATCCTTCAAGGACTACAGGTTCATCACAATAACAAAATTGATAGTTAATTGTTTTCTTAAGATATTTAAATACTCGATAAATTCCTAGCCAATGCAAACTATTTGGGTTACTAGTAAATCGGCTAAGTTTACCAACAACAAATGTTATATCTGGTCTTATACAACTCATTAAGTACATTAGACATCCAATTGCACTAGCGTACTGCAATTAAGCTACTGCTCTATCATGATTGATAGTAAGCTTCAAACTACTATCGAATAGGGTACTGATTGAATGATTATAGTCGGCTAGACTAAGAACACCTACCTACACTCTTATATAGTCAACAATCTGAACTGAAATGCCAGAAGTATGGGAACTCAGAGATATTTTAGAAACAAAATATCAGGATAGAATTTGAAGAATAAGATCATAGAAAATTTTATTTTATTTTTGAAATATTCCAACATTAGCAGCATCAACAATATCAATTCCACAAACACATTGTAGATGATCCAACCTCTTGCAGATTTTACAGAATTTAGGCTCATCATCATTTGAAATCTCCTAATAGAAACCATCAAATTCAGTATTAAGCTAAACTCTTTGCGTCAATGGCTTCAAGAGATGCAAACTCTTACCACTTTAGGATAGGACATATTCACAGTAGATTGATCAAATTTCAAGGGTCGTGCCATTGCTAAAGTTATAGCAATTGTTGAGACAGCTGCCAGGTCATCTTCACACTTAGCAGCCACATCATCAATAACAACTGACATGGAGCCAACAAAGTAAGAGCTAGCTGGACAGCTGCACATGTGCGCAGGAAATCACCAGCAACTCACACCAAACATACTGAAGACAGTTGTGCCTTAATGATCACATTTTTCCTTTTTATTTTGTTTTTGCATCTTATGTATATAGAATAGCTTCTCCTTATGTATATATAGTATAGGACATTGTATTCATTTTCATTATTTTTGAAGAGATGAAATAAAATTTCTTAAGTCTTCCCTCTCAATGCTTTCTGGATTTAGCTTCCTCTTTGTTTCACCATGATATCAGAGCATTCCAGATTGATCTGGGCTCAAATAGACTCATAGAATTTTACTTTTCCCTTTGATCCTTGTCAATACTATGGCAAATCTTACTCCTACAACTGCAGAATATGTTGCCATCAATCCATATTATATCCATCCCAGTGATTGTCCCTTTCTTGTGCTGGTTGCACCACCGTTGGATGGAAGTAACTATCAAACATGGAATCGGTCTATGCGAATTGCATTATCCTGCAAACATAAAGAATAATTCATAAATCCATTAAAATAGATCCCAGCAGTAGAGGATCGGATGTATGAACTATGGAGACAATGTAACAACCTTGTGATGGCTTGGTTGATGAAGTCCTATACTCCAGAAATAGCCAGATTTGTAGTGTATAACCAAACAGCTGCTGACATATGGAAGGAGTTGAATGAGAGGTTCAATCAAGGAGACATGCTTTGGCTATTAGATCTACTGGAAGAAATTCACAATTTGAAACAAGGTTGTTCTTCTATTACTCAATATTTCACTAAACTAAAATCACTGTGGGATGAGATGCTAGATTTGAGACCTATTCCTTGTTGCACTTATGCTGAGATAAGTAATATCAGGAAATATGTGGAAGGTGATTGTGTGATCAGATTTGTGAAATGCCTCAATGACAACTATAGCACCCTGAAATCTCAGGTTCTGTTAATGACTCCATTACCTAGTATAAACCAGGTTTTCTCCATGGCTTTGAAAACAGAAAGAGGAACATGTAATGCAAATGCAGGTAATTTTACTCAACCCATAGAGCATTTAGTTCTGACAGTAGGAAGTAGGATGAATGCAAATATGTCAATTGGCAATATGAATTCAAGTGTGGAATCAAACATATTACCTGTTACACAGAACAAACATGCACTGTTAGGTGGTAATGGTCTTAATTCTCAGCCTGCTCAGTTTACAAATGCAGCAGGGCAATTCAGGAGATTTAATAGAAAACAACTCTATTGTACTCACTGTGGCTTGAATGGACACATGGTGGACAAATGCTATAAGAAGTATGGCTATCCTGTAGGCTATAAAGGAAAGAGGAATGTTGGTTTTCAACATGAGGTGACAGTCAATCATGCTGAAATGGGAATGCAACAACCTAGAACTCAGGATAATAGCATAGTAGTGAATGGAGTTTATGGCTTAACTGTAATGCAGTATCAGCAGTTGGTTGAATTGCTGTAGAAGAAGGGACCTAAGTCAGGAGCCACAGCTACTGACACCATAGCTAACCAAGCCACTGTTCTTACTGCTAGCTTCAGTGAGAAAGGTAAAGGTTTCCTTTGTAATCCTAATTCACTGCATTAGATCTTAGACCCAGGGGCATCTGATCATATTTGCACATCTCTTCATCTCTTTGATTCCTACATTGTTGTAACCAATATATTTGTGAGTTTGCCTAATGGACAATCTATTAAAGTAACTCACAAGGGACCCATCAAACTCTTAGATGATTTAATTCTTACAGTTGTTTTCTTGGTCCCCAGTTTCCACTTCAATCTTATTTCCATTTCTAGGTTGATTGATCAAACAAAATGCAGATTGATTTTTCAATCTAATTTCTGTCTTATTCAGGACACTGCCAGACAGAAGATGATTGGATCAGCTAGTCTTCATCATGGCATCTACTACTTGATAAAATCTGCAACACTTCCTATTTTTCAGCTTTCAAAATCTGCAGATATTTCAGATCTTCAGCATCCTTGTTTCTCTGCTTTTCCTAAATCTTTGTTGTGGCATTACAAACTTGGACATGTGTCTAATAGAGTGTTTAGACGTGTAACAGATACAACCTCAAGTGTAATAGCTTATGAGGAAAACACTTGTACTATCTGTCCTATTGCTAAACAGCATAGACTAAGTTTTCCCATCAATTTTTCAATTTCTAATGCAGTTTTTTATTTGATACATATTGACATCTGGGGCCCTTATAGACACAGCTCTCTCTATGCCCAAAAGTATTTTTTAACTATTATTGATGATCACTCCAGATTTACCTGGACTTTTCTTATGAAATCTAAAGTAGAGACACAATAACTCATTCATGACTTTTATACCTATGTTGATGCTCAATTCAATAAGAAAATTAAGGCCATTAGAACAGACAATGGGGCTGAGTTCAACATGCCCAACTTTTATCAATCAAGAGGTATCATACATCGAAGAACTTGTCCTTATACTCCACAACAAAATGGGATGGTAAAAAGAAAACATCAACATCTGTTAAATGTTGGCAGAACCTTAAAGTTGTAGTCTAACACTCCTATCTCTCTCTAGGGCTTTTGTATCCAATATGCCACCTTCTTTATCAATATCACTCCTACACCTCTCTTACAAAATAGAAGTCCTTATGAACTTATGTTCTCAAAAGCCCCTAAGTATGAAAATCTGAGAGTTTTTTGTTGCCTTTGTTTTGCAGCAAATTTAGAGCCAGATCATTCTAAATTTGATCCTAGAGGAAAACTTTCTATACATTTTGGTTTTGCACCTACTATACATTTTGGTTTTGCACCTACCAGTAAAAGATATATACTTCTTGACCTTAAATCAAAACTGCAATTGATTTGATCAATCCTCAAGTTTAACATAGTCACAATGCTGACACCTTCATATACTCTAATGATTATCTAGAGGTTCAAGTGCCTACAGTCTTACCTACAACTCCTCACATAGGGGAACTTCCTGCTAATTCAGATCAGCAGTCCCAATACTATTCTCCTCCAAGAAAGACTCTTAGAGAAAGACATAGACTAGCATACCTTAGTGATTATATGTGTAATATTTTATAACATACTACTCCACACTCTATACATTCTATCTATACTTTGCATCATTTGCATATTGAGGATAAATCCTTTGTGATGAATATGACATTGCATAGAGAACCAAACAGTTTTCAAGAAGCTTTGCAGGCAGAAAGAGTGGAAGAAAGCCATGGAGGCAGAAATTTTAGCTCTTGAATAGAATCCCACTTAGTCTTTGGTATCATTGCCTCCAAACAAAAGGGCAATTGGTTGCAAATGGGTGTATAAGATTAAACACAAGGTAGATGGGAGTATAGAAAGGTATAAAGCCAGGTTGGTAGCAAAGGGATATACACAACAAGCATGGATAGATTTTCTGAAAACCTTCTCTCCTGTTGTCCGAATGACAACCATCAGACTTGTGTTGGCATTAGCAGCTCAAGAAGGCTGGTTTCTTCACCATCTAGATGTGAACAATGCTTTCTTGCATGGTGAGTTGATAGAAGAAGTATACATGGAGTTACCCCTAAGTTTCAAGTCTCAGCAACCAAACCAGGTGTGCAGACTTCAAAAGTCATTATATGGACTAACACAGGCAAGTAGACAATGGCATCAGAAACTCAGCCATTTCCTACTTCAACAGAACTTCAGAAATGCCCATAGTGATCCTAGTTTGTTTATCAAGATTCATGAGGGCAGTTTCACCTTACTTCTAGTGTATGTAAATGACTTGATTATAGCAGGTAATAATCTTCTTGACATTAATAAAGTGAAGCAGCAGTTACATCAGGAATTCACTATCAAAGATTTAGGAACCTTAAAGTATTTTTTGGGAATGGAAATAGCAAGATCAAAGCAGGGATCTCCCTCTGTTCAAGGGAGTATACTCTTGAGATGTTAGATCAGTTTGGGTTTCTTGGAAGTAAACCAGTTTCTACTCCTATGGATTATAGTGGTAAGAACACAAGTGATTTTGAAGTTCTATCTTCAAATCAGATTTTCTGCCAGATTATTGAAAAATTGTTATATCTCATAGCCACTAGACCAGACATTTCCTATAGTGTACAACAGATATCTCAGTTTTTAGAGAATCCCACAACAAGACATTTACAAGCCGTGCATAGGATATTGAGGTATCTTAAAGGTGCTCCTGGACAAGGATTGTTTTTCTCTGCCAATTCCAACAAATGCATGATAGCTTACAGTGATTCAGATTGGGGGGAATGCAAGCAAACAAGAAAGTCAATGACTAGTTTTTGTGTTTTCCTTGGAGAATCACTGATCTCATGGAAATCCAAGAAACAAACAACTGTTTTACTCAGTTCTACGGAAGCAGAATATCGAATTATGAGACAGGTTACATGTGAGATACAATGGGTAACTTATTTGCTTGAAGAATTACAGATTGTTCATAAACAACCTACTCCCCTTTTTTGTGATAACAAAGGGGCTTTACATATCATAGAAAACAACAATTTTCATGAAAGAACAAAACACTTGGAGATTGATTGTCTCTATGTTAGAGACAGGTATGCAGCAGGTCTCATCAAACCACTGCTAATATGTTCATCAGCTCAACTAGCAGACATTTTCACCAAAGCCTTGTCCCCAGCACAATTTCACAAGAACCTGTCAACATTGTCTGTGATCAATCTATTTGCAACCTCTCATGAACGTCCTGGATTGAGGGGGAGGGGGGGTGTTGAGACAGTTGCCGGGTCATCTTCACACTCAGTAGCCACATCATCAACAACAACTAACGTGGAGCCAGCAAAGCAAGAGCCAGCTGGACAACTGCACATGTGCGCGGGAAATCACCATCAACTCACACCAAACATATTAAAGACGATTGTGCCTTGATGATCACAATTTTCCTTTTTGTTTTGTTTTTGGATCTTCTGTATATAGAATAGCTTCTCCTCATGTATATATAGTATAGGAAATTATATTCATTTTCATTGTTTTAGAAGAGATGAAATAAAATTTCTTAAGTCTTCCCTCTCAATGCTTTCTGCATTTAGCTTCCTCTTTGTTTCATCAGCAAAAAAGAACATTTGTGGCAAAAAATGAAGGGGAAGATATTTTAATGATATCCAGAGCAAAATGATAGAAGGATCTTCTAATGCAGGGAATTCAGTCATCCACTTTATAACCTGCATTAGAAAACCAAGAATAAACCATGTATTCTTGAGTCACAATCATATAAAATCTTCCTCTAAATTGGGACGAATCAAAATATGATTGGGGTCTAGTAATATGATTGAAACTGAATCTTTGAGACCTATTGTATTAAATTCTTTTTGAATCCTTTCTAGGGCTAGCCGACGTTGTGCAAATTTGCCTACCAATGCAAAACACAGTTGCTCTGCAAGCGTAGCAATTTCTTATCTCTTAAAAATAATGTCAGGTTACCCCTTGCGAGTAGTGAGGCACGGCTGTATGTTAGACGATATGGGGGTGGAAAAGAGGGAAGCAAACGATCACTTATTCCATCCTGTTGCATCTAGTGGGTCAAGAAGATCTGGCAATAGAGCTGCCATGTGAGTAGGCTGAGAGAGAAGAAGCGGCTAGGGCTTCAAGCAAGAGAGAGAGGATGGAATTCAAACAGTAATCATTCCACAAATTCTTTCAATAAATATGTTTATAAATGTTCGAACTTGCATTTTAAATGTTTACAAGGCAATAAATGATATGAAAGGTCTAATAAGAAATCTTGTTCAATAACAAGAATTGAAATTGTAGCTAACCATGGGCTAAACCGAAGACAAATTTTGCCTGTTTGAAATCCACATACAAAGTGTCAAATTAGCACAGACATTTTGGTAACCCAGTAACTACTGGATCTGGGCTGCCTTAATCTTTCTAGTGAATTGGACCCAATTATTCTACCTTGAATGTAAGGAAAGATTTTCACTCGAATAAATCTTCTTTCTCCTAGTTACATATATTCATTTTTCCCTTCCAAAAGACAAGAAATGCAAGGAGTACTTAATGATTAATTCAATCATCATTTGTCCGATTAATTGAGTATACTATAAGAATAGTATTGAACTTTAGTAAGATTTAGAAGATTATGATCCTTTTGTCCCATAATATAAGTCGTTTGACTTAATTTCATACATATTAAGATTCTTAAAAATAAAGTGACTTTATATTTTTTTCTTCTTAAAACACCCATATTAAAATGTCTTGAAAATAAAAGAAGAGAAGAGAAAGAAAGAAAGGGAAAGAAAATAATAAATAAGGATAAAAATATAAAAATAGCTATAAAACCTTCTTGAAAAGTCCTCAACGACTTATAATTTGAGACAGTAAAAATAATCTCTAACGACTTATATTTTGGGACGGAAAAAGTATATATTTTGTATATTGATAAGAATTAAATTAATTTAGCATATTATGACCTAATAAATAAATTATTATATACGTAATAAAATTCCGGCCTAACATTTTTATTTAGGCCCTCAATAAAAAAATAAAAATCAATCAGCATTTGGCAATCACTCTTTGTTTTTTTGTTTTAAATAATAAAATTTATAGCTTAAGACACTAAGAAGAAAAAGTATTTGAAGTAAATCCGCTACCATGTCGTTCCTACTTTTCTTTGGAGAAACCCAAGTTCAGCATTTGTCATTTTGTCTGTAGAGGCAGAAGAAAGACATTGTCAAAGTTTCTACAATCCAATCTACTTAATTCCTAGGGAAAAAAGTATGCAGATTTGTGTATTGTAGTGGTAGGTACATAAAAAAAATAAAATAGGGAAGAAGCTGCTGTCTGCCGCCGGGCTGGGAATTTGAGTTCCACAAGTAGTTGCAGCATATCTTGCTCTTAAAGTCTATATTTTTCAAAAGTCAAACGACAAGACACCGAATATATCCTCGAATCTCCATTTGAGTAGTCAAATGATCAATTGGTTTCTTGGAAGTAGAAAGTCCTAGTCGTAAGAGATTACTTCAGTTCTTGCGGGTGTCGGCAGAAGCACTTCGAGTGGAAATCAAATCAGGGGATTAAGATGACTGCTACTTTTGGTATTCTGGAGATTTTCTTTGCGTTGCTGATGTTGGGTTCTTTAATGAGCTCGGATTTTGCTTCTGCACATGTTGGCATTCAGCCGTTATCAAAAATAGCAATCCTCAAGGCCACTGCTGCTTTCCGTCATTCCGCCTCCATTAAAGCCTTTCCTCTTCTTCTTGGTTTGCGGGTAACCCAATATCAAATTTTTGGGATGCATTTCCCCGTAGCTTGTAGAATCATATTGTATTGCCTGCCCTTTGTGAACGCGTAGCAAAACAAGTTCTTAGCTTTTTGCAGTTTCTTAGTGGTATTTTGTATATTGTGACTGGCGTAAACTAGCCGTTTATTTTACTTCAAGCTTTCTGCATCTTAACTGTGGTTCTGTTAGTTTATGGGTTCTTTATTCATTCGTGAAACTAAAGAATTACTGTGCAGCCAGGATAGATTAATATTGGTTTAGCCAATCTACTGTGATGATTTTTTGCAAAGAGCTGAGAATGGGGCGAGGAGCCTGCTTTTTCTTTATTAGAATCCCCATTGAAATGGATATAGTAGGAGGCGCAAATTGCTTCATGCCAGTCTCTGTTTGTTGTCCGTGATTTTCAAGTTTGTAGTTGGGTGGCAGGGTGAGGATTCTGAATGGGTTAGCGTGGATATTGAAAACTCTGAACCCTCTCAAGATGATTGGATTGGAGTATTCTCTCCAGCAAACTTCAAGTAAACTCCATATCTATATTCCGTCCTACATTCAAGCCTTTAGTCATTCCTGTGTTTTTTAAACATGTCATAGATTTTGCCTCCTGCAATAGCTCTATAGCCAACATTATGTAGCAGATAACTCTGTGTTTGGCACATTTTTTTTTTTTACAAGAATTAACATTAAGCATATGAATATGTCAGTGGATCAACTTGTAATCCGGAAAATGAGCCAAAGGAACAGACACCCTACATATGTACAGCCCCAATAAAGGTAAGGATCACTCGAATTCTGATGCTATCCATTGGAACTAACCATTGATATTTGTGATTTTTTTCCCTAACCCATGTGAAAAATGTTTGTTGCAGTACCAATTTGCAAACTTCTCCAGTACCAACTATAGAAAGACAGGGAAAGCTTCTATCAAGTTTCTATTAATCAATCAGCGAGCAGATTTCTCCTGTGCATTGTTTTCAGGGGGTTTGTCAAATGTCTGTAAATTGCCTTCCTAACAGTCTTCAGTTTCATTTCCTTTTCCATTCAAATTTAAACTGTGATAAACTTTTCCGCTCTTCTCTATCTCCCGCTAAGCTCATTAAGGAGTTAATTCATTAGCTGGTGCAGTTTGTGTGTGTGTGTGTTTTCATTTTCATTTTTATTTTTTTGCCCCATGGCCTACTTCTCAATTGGTTGGGAATATCTGATGATGCTGGGATATAGCCTAAAATGTATTCACTTGCTGCAGCCAAAACTTGTAGCAGTTTCAAATCACATAACATTTGCAAATCCCAAAGCACCTCTGTATCCCCGCATTGCCCAGGGGAAGTCTTGGAATGAAGTAAGTTTCTGCCTATACTAGCATGTGCAGCGTTGAAGTTCGTTCTTCCTTTCTTTTCTCGTTTTAAATGTTTATGATGCAAATTAATATTCTATCGATAACACTTTCTCATAATGGCATTATTTTCTTTGGTTGGGAATTTTTGGTTTTGCATCAAATTTTCTTACCCTAGTTACTGCACAACTGTTTGCAGTTTTCCCATAACAGGATTTAGAAACTGAAATGCTGCATTTCCCAATTGTAACCTTCCTTTTTTCTACTTCTGCAGATGACAGTCACCTGGACCAGTGGATATAATATAGATGAAGCCATTCCTTTTGTTAAGTGGGGTTTTAAGGGACAAAGTCAACGGCGTTCACCTGCAGGGACACTGACATTCCATAGAAACAGCATGTGTGGTATGATTGGATACGACTGTATCTTTGCTATCTTCTATAGTAGTTGGTGTGAAATGAACACTCATCATTTTAACGTGCTTTGAAGTTTAAGTGGCAGCTGCAAAAATGGAATTGGGGTGGGGGGGAAGGTCCTTCTTTCCTGTGAGCAAAAATCAGTTGTTAATTCTAAAAGATAATAGAAAGGGATGCATTAGAAGATGGACATATTCATTGTTGAATTTTTCGAGGAACAATGCTTTCAACATATAATCACTGGAAACATATGTATTAAATGTTCTTCTTCTTTAGAAAATGATCAAATCCAAGATTGGTAATGTTGAGTAATGGCTTGTAAAAGGGCTGGCTCTGTAGTTCTAAGATCATTTTACATTGCTTGATTGTTTGTGTTGTCTTCTCATTATGCCAGCCTCAACAACTGTGGCTTATGCTGCCCAAAAAAAAAAAAAAAAAAAAAAAGTTAACCAGAGTTTTTCAAGAAATAATACAAGTAGAATTCAACTCAGTCTTATCAAATACCATGCAGCTTATCTGCTTGAATAGTTTCTCCATTCTGCTCTATTTAGCCTGATATGCTTGAAAAGGACCTGGTTGCTCTATCAAGACATATGTTAATTTAACTTGTGAATTACAATATATATGGGAAAGAAATTAAACAAGAATAACCTGATGGCTCTTGGATTACATTAAGGTGCTGGTGTTAATTCAGAAACATGTTAAATTAACATATGGTATGGTTATAAAGATTTTCAAAGTGGCTTGTAGGTGCACCAGCTCGGACAGTTGGTTGGCGTGACCCTGGTTTCATCCATACAAGTTTCTTGAAGGAACTGTGGCCTAGCACTATGTAAGTTTTTCAAAAGGTCATTTTTCTTTCATCTACATTTCATAGCATCATGAGGGATTGACAAATCATTTCTTGGGATTTGATTGATTACTTTTTCAGGTACTCTTACAAGATGGGTCATCTTTTACCCAATGGTTCATATATTTGGAGCAAGACATACTCCTTTAGATCATCTCCATATCCAGGACAAGCCTCCTTACAACGTGTGATAATTTTTGGAGACATGGGAAAGGTAAATTAATGCCAAAAACTCTTTAATCTGCAATATTCCCCTTCCCATTGCACATAACATGCAAGACTATCTTTTTGAAGAGTTGCAATCCTTTAATAGGAATAAACTAGATGTCATGCCAATTGATTGTAAAAATATAATTTTATGTTATTCAGGAAAAGAAAATGTATCTGCATTGGCTGTCATATTCAGGAATGGTTTCCTTTTGCCTTCTGTTTAAATGGATCTTTCCTAAGAAGTATCAGTCACTGATGATTAGTGGCTTTGAGCTGAAGCAGATTTTGGTTATGTAACTCATTAAATTCTCTTTCTTGACTTTTCAGGGGGAGCGTGATGGCTCTAATGAGTACAGCAATTATCAGCCTGGTGCACTTAACACTACTGATCAACTCATTAAGGATCTCAAGGATATCGACATAGTTTTCCATATTGGAGATATCACATATGCGAATGGCTACATATCACAGTGGGACCAATTTACCTCACAGGTGGAACCCATTGCATCAGCTGTGCCTTACATGATTGCAAGGTTTGTTCACTTACACGATCACATCTTTGATTGTTTTCTTATCTAAGATTTCCATTAGTTTCTCAATTCTGTGAATCTAAATAATTCCATTTCTTACCCCATTCAACAGTGGCAATCACGAACGCGATTGGCCTGGTACAGGATCCTTCTATGATACAACAGATTCTGGAGGAGAATGTGGTGTACTTGCCCAGAACATGTTCTTCGTTCCTGCCCAGAATAGAGCAAAATTTTGGTAAATTTTGCTTATCCTTCCTAAACTAGATATCATACTAAAACCTATGTAATCTGGGAACCTGGATATAAGAAAATGGGTAGTAGTTAAGACATGTATAGGAAAATAAACGTTGACTAACAACGTTGTACCCAAGAAAAGTTAGGAAAATAAAAGTCTAGCTGAAGTTTGGTGATAAAATTAACTTACTTGTGATGAACTTGCTGCGCAAACCATTGCTTGATGAAAAGAGATCTTACTCTGTAGCATGGCTGGAGTTATCTTATAAAACTATGCATGGAAAGTGCATGAGTTCCTTTGACTAACCAACCAATAGGGAACAAAAAAAATTCTGGACTGAATATGTCAAACAAACCATTTCTTGATGATAAAATTCTTGTTTATTACCTGGGGATCAACTCATCCACTTCTAGCATTTTGTCGGATGGATGATCAGAAAGTACGTGCTTTTCCAGCAGCAGTTGTTCTGTCATGATTCAAAGGATGTTTGCCTCTTTTCTCTGTGATGCATGTCACTGTGATGCATGCAGTAAATAACTGAAAGTATATGGAGTTGGTGATAGTATTTAGCTCAATCAGTAGAATATTTCATTCTGTGTTGTGGACCAAAAAGAAATTGATTGAATTAGGATTTTTAGCATCAGCCCTGTGTTTGTTCCTGCAATGTTTTCCTCTATTTCTTTGTGTTATTAACCTCTAATTGGACATGGATACGAAAACAAAAGGCATGCAGCTGCTATAGTTGGAAAGGCACCATCTTCAAGCAAAACTTTTATAATAGGTATCACAAAATGTTTAATACACTATTTTAATTGCATAGGGACTCGACTGTTTTGTTCTGATATCAAATTTTATAAATATCTTTTTTTTTCCTTGAAAAGTATGAAAAAAAAGTGAGGGGGTTTGAACCTGAAGATTTGTAATCTTCCTCGAGATTTCTGATTTATGCTTTCCCAATATTTGGTTACCAGTCCTAGAAGATTTATTACTGAATGGTCACCTACACCGCTAAAAATTCACTGAAGTGCATTATGAGCCAGTTATATGCATGTTGCAAGATTCATTATAGTTATTTACTGAGTTTCCAAAATATAGCAGTTGCTTAATTACTTACTTGGAAAGTGGGAAAGTCTTTTGACTATGCAACTCTTTACAATTTATGTTTTGAACTTAGGAAAACTTTTTTAGTTGAAAAGACTACCAAAATGTGGTAGAATCTGTGCATTTTCTTCACATTCTATCAAGTTGAGCAGTTGTGAAATCCTCAGTTTAATTTCCATATTTAAAAGACCATCTTGAAGACTCGAACTGAATTTCTTGATCAGATTCATTCACTTTCATTTTGCCTACTAATGTTTAAAGTGCTCTGATTAGTTGCGGTATTATCTGCCTACATTCTTCAAGAATTTTCAATTGTCATTTGTGTGCATTCACAGGTATTCAACAGATTATGGCATGTTTCACTTTTGCATAGCAGATAGTGAACACGATTGGAGAGAGGGATCTGAACAGTATGAGTTTATTGAAAAATGTCTGGCATCAGTGGACAGGCAAAAGCAACCCTGGTTGATTTTTGCTGCACATCGAGTCCTTGGTTATTCTTCAGACAAGTATTATGGCATGGAAGGTTCATTTGAAGAGCCCACGGGTAGGGAAAGCTTGCAGAAGCTTTGGCAGAAGTACAGGGTGGACATTGCTTTCTATGGTCATGTCCACAACTATGAAAGGAGTTGCCCCATTTACCAGGTTAATCCTTGATTCGAGACTTGCCAAAAATACAGTTGCAATTAACTTTTCTCCCCCAGACACAAACTTCTTAAATATATATGAGGGCCAGTTTAAATCTGTCGTGCCTGGATGTTTCTCTACCCAACAACCAAATCATATTTTCTTTGCATTCACTGAACTGGCATGATTTTATTTCCTATATGATGTGTCTATATCTAATTCGTGGATCATGCTTTTCAAAGGATTAGTGGATTATTCTACCTCGTATATTCCTGTTGTGAATACGAGTCATGGTTTACCATAAGGACATGGGAGGTCACATATTCTAGTTTACCAAAGCCAACCTACAAAAATAGAATTGCTGACACACTATTCTTACCCTGCAGTTGCATTGCTCTCGGTCTCTCTCTCTGTGTTTTTGTTTTTATTTTCTGATTTAAATACTAACCTGCATTCTGATATTTGATTTCTGTAGAAGAATCTCTCTGTGTGTGTGTGTGTGTGTTAGTTTCATATTCTTATCCAAAAATTAGCATGCTATGCTGGGTAGAAAGAATCACACATTTCAAACTGTATACATAAATTGATTTGCTATGCCGATATAATTAATGTGTTTGATGATGAACTGGAAAAGTAACCAAATTGCGCATTGATATATGAATAAAGAAAGTAGTATATCTATGATGAACATGACCTCATAGCCATATTGAAGTTATGATGAACATCACCTCATAGCCATATTGAAGATTTTAACTCCATTACATCTGCAATGCTTGCCTTTCATTCTCATATAAAGTCTCTAATGCTGCAGAATCGATGTGTCAACCCTGAAAAATCACACTACTCTGGTATAGTGAATGGAACAATCCACATTGTTGTTGGCGGAGGGGGAGCACACTTATCTGAGTTCAGCCCAGTTAACACCAGCTGGAGTCTATACAAGGATTATGATTGGGGATTTGTCAAAATGACAGCATTTAACCACTCCTCCCTTCTTTTCGAGTACAAGAAAAGTAGCAATGGAAAGGTCTACGATTCTTTCACCATTTCACGGGATTACAAGGATGTCCTGGCTTGTGTGCACGATGGTTGTGAACCAACTACTTTAGCAACTTAACCTGAAAGTGTAGAAGACCGCCCCGCTGATTAATTGAAAATAAGCTACTATCTCCGTGCATTTGTACCAAAGGAACTGACAAAAATAATAGAATTAATGATTTCTTTTTAGTCACACTGCTTGAATATCTCCATCACCACCTGAAGAAATGCTTATATATATACATACATACATATACATATATATATATATACATACATACATATACATATATATATATATATATATATATATATATATATATATAAAGTATGTTATGCTAGGCAGATCAGTTGGCTTTGTTTTTCTGTGAACAGAAAAATGCACTTGAAAGGCCAATGTCAATTAAGAGATAACAAGACAATGAAAGAACAAAATAATATCCAATTTTTAATATTGGATTTTACCATTGCAACTTCGCAACTCAAATAGGATACAACAAAACTTACATCAACTGTTTGAATGAGCCATTATTACCAAAGGCTAATAAAATAAAAACCCCATTTTTGTCAAGAAACTCATTGCCCGACCAATTTGTGCAACATTGAAAGCAAAAAAATAAGGATCCCCCAGGAATTTACTCAAAGATTAGGAGGCTAGTCATGAATTCAGAAGTTCAAAGGTTTTTGGGAATAGTTCCAACTTTCTCGACGTTGTAAGGTGTAAATCCAAATGAACATTACCACTATTTACAATACTCCACAAATACAATCATATTTTCCCTCAAGATGACATAAGGTGTTCAGAAGAACAGTCTTGCTCCCCTTTTTTTGGGTCCCAAGTAAGAGATTGTCATAACACCGGCATTCTTTTCAAATGGGAGCGTTTATGCTTGAGTTGTGCCATTGTTTTCAGGTGCAACATTGTCTGCACCATAACGTGGCTTCTTCTGCACACACAATCATCAGCCAGCCATCTCCACATCACGAGTCGCAGTTCCATCTTCCACAAAAGATCCCATTGAGGCAAATAGGTGCTCAATTTTTAGAGGAGAACATCGAACATTGTACTGGAACAAAACCTGAAACATGGAAACAAGTTCCCCGTTTAGCAAAACCCCAACCTCAACTCCATTATCAAAGGCCTGAAGCAAAAATGTGAAACTTCGTATTATCTTGTGACATGATTTTCCGGAAGAAAGTATTTTTTCCTTTCTTTTTGGCACAAGGACAAAGCAAATTCTCAAGTTTCCAATACATATACAAAAAAAGGCAGTGAATCCTGCACAGTAACCATTAGTGAACTTTTAGAATTATAGAAAGAAAATAACAATTATGGATAGGTAAAAAGAGAGTGCCTCACCCTTCCCTTGATCCTCTCCTCAAACACTACCCCACCCACAGACAGAGAAGCAAAGTGAGAGAGCAACACCCCCGCAAAAACGCCACCCAAAAACAACAACAACCCCACACCACAAAACAACCACTGGGGAGAAAAAAAAAATGCTCTTTTCAGTTGCGAACCAAGAACTGAAATTGGCAGGATGGTGTTACTTTGAAGGCATCCCATTAATTAACCACTGGTCCAGGGCAACATGAAACCAAAGTTGAATATGACCCAAAAATTGAAACCAAAGTTGGAATGAGATGTACCTTGGAGTAACTATCTGCTAATATACGAGAACGATTGACTTTGCCCATGTACTGAAGGTCAGCCCTCTCCAACTTCCCATCAACAAAATTTAATCCATCATTACTAACTGCGAAACGTAGAAGAATCCCGGAGTGGAGTCCTGTCTAAAGATTAAACAAGTAGAGAAGGCCATAAACAAGAAAGAAAACAGAATGAACAATAACCTTACAATCACAGGACAAAAAACAAAGAGAAATAGCTTCAAGTTTATAAATTGCAACAGGATTTTGCATAACAAATGAGGGGGAAAACATTAATACCTCAAGCTTAAATAGTGGAAAACTACATGCCTCAAATACTATTTTTCAGACGCAATACTAAAATTCAAATTCAAGACTAGATCATCCACTTCTCAACTCCTATATCCCCCTTGAAAAGAAAAGGAATATAAAAAATGGGGGCACATATAGGTGAAAAATGTTCCTGCCCCCCCACAGAATCATTGTTCACATTTTAAGTTCTGCACATAAAGTTGTCTAAGATATAGACAAACCTCTTGAATGAATTCTTTATTCAAGCACCCAAATATAACAGGAGGATCATCAGACGTAGCAAGGCTTCCATCACCAAATAACTCCAACACCACCTAATATATAAATCAAAAAAAGAGGATCAAGCTCTAATGCAATTTCTACAATTTCATATTATAAAAAGCATCGATATTTCCCAGAAAACACGACATATTGCAAGTATACAAGTTGTTATTGAGAAACAATACACTTGCACAGATTAGCCATACTCAAGCTGAAGATATACAGTAGCAAGAAAAGAAAAAGGAAAGTGACAAGCTTGCCAAGTGGCATTAAGCATGATCTTTTTATACTTTTTACAAAGTGAGAGTTGAGTTAAAGCACTCATAATCCGCAGGATTTAAATGAAAATCTGAATTTTGGAGAAAACCAATTAATCACTAAGCAAAAAGCAAGTTTAATCATTAAACCCCAATTTACAGAATTCTAATTGAACGATCATTACCAGATCGAATATATGTGCTGGCAAATTGCAAAGTCTGAAGCAAATAAAAATGACAGGAGTTCTTTCCTGATAATAGAGCTCAACCAAATAAAAGCATAGGTGAAAGGGTAAATGAAGTTGTACCTGCTGTTGACTTGGTACTTGTCCTTTACTATCTGTATCAATGACGTACTGACTACACTTTTCATCCTTCCACACTAAAACTAATGGTGTATTTCCTGTCTGATAATGTGCATGCCTAAGGCAAAACCCAAGCAAGTAGCAGAAGGAAGAAGGAAATTAATGAAAGATGAGCTAGAAACTGAATAATCAAAAGACTAAGAAAAACACAACCACTTGCGGTTGAAATACATATCATGAATATTCGGAAAAAGTTTGTTTTAATTATACAAGTAATAAATGTTAGTGCAACTTATTTGTTCCCCTAGCTGCTACATTATACACTGCTAGTCAGTTAAGCACCTACTTCATGCCTTATAAGTAAAGGTGAGAAAAACAAGAAAAGCTAAAAACCAAGTCATCACAAGAGTAAGGAAGTCTTCCTACTTGTTATAAAACAATAGTCCATCCTTGACATATGGCACAGCTCCTGAATAAGCTGTGTGCAGGCCTTCCAGGTCACAGTTATAAACAGGAACAGTGCTGAACCTATATCTATGGTAAGTTGATGGAGCATCACAAGCCCCCGCTTCAACAAGCCTGCTGTTTAACCAGAAGAATCTAAAATCAGCAGTGCACTCATATAATAACGTTCCCGCCCAACATACCACGTCAATGACATAGTATGTCTGGTCCAGCTGCAAGTCAGAGGAAAATGCGAAAGCACGTTAAGATTTTTCCAACATATTCAAGTATATAAGATTTATGCAGTGAATGCCAAATACACTGCGCAACCGAACACTTTAACCGAGGAGTGATATACATGAGGTACCTCGTGAAATATGCAGTCAAGTATACAGTAAGATTGAGCCGACCTAGAGGCACTATTGTTCCTGGCACCGCTGGGTAAGGCAGAAGGAAAGCGATGGAGAATGGTACCATTACGCAATCTACTGATTGTTGTTCCATTAGAAGACACAACAAAGCATCGGTTCCCAGCTGGTCTAGCAAATACATACCTATAAAAAACAGAACTTTAATCATACCTACAAAACACAATACTTTTAACTTCGAAATTAACTTATCTTTGTGTACCACAAAGTAAAGAACAAATGCAAAACATTTAAACGCTTGGATTATATGATTCTCATTTACTTGTTTTGCAAAGCTTAAAATTAAGGAACTAACCAATCAGCAATTAGGTTATCAGGGACGTCGATCATCCACTCGGGAAGCAAAAGCTGCTTGGCGAACCACCGACGCGCTTCCGGCCCTCTAAGTTTCGATGACTGACGAACATCAAATATGTGAGTCGAAGTTGAATGTTCGGTTTCGACCTCAATTTCTTCGTATTGAAGTCCGAGCTCGGGCTCTTGGGAAGGGGATTTTGGGTCCTCCGATAAGGAGAGGACGGTGGAGACTAGAGAGCGGACCCTGCGCTTAACATCCTCTCGGTTCTCGTCCTGGCGGCGCAAAGAGGCATCCCGGCGTCTTTGTTGGTCAGATATCGCCGGGCGCTTGAAAGGCCGCCGGATATCGTGCGGAGCCATGTTTGCTATTTGAGTTTTCCCCCTTTTTTTTTTTATTTTTCTAATTTCTATTTCGTATGTTTTTACCTCGGGGACGTGGAGCTGGAGTTAGCTTTTGAAGCACTGGATTGCAGACCCACTTCCTTATGGGTAATCCAATCCTATTCGGGTCGTTTTCCCATCCACATGGATTATATTTAATTTATATTCTTTCATTGATAATCCATTAAATTAAAATTACCACATCGTCCGCGATGATATTGCTGCATGCTTAGAATGTAAATAATAAATATAGTTGACGTTTCCACGCTACCTCTCGAGATATTACTCGATCTGTAATAAAAATTAGACTTTGAGTATATATTAAGTAGGAAGTTGGAGCGTTGCTCGGATCAATAATTTTTTCTTATAATTTATTAATTTTCATAATTTTATAAATTTTGTATTTAGTTAGACTTTTCTATTTACTAATTTATTTATTATAAATTTTATGTAATTGAATCTAAAATTTATTTGGATTTAATTATTTTTTATTCATGTGTTCAATTTAATTATTTTTTATTCGAATTTTATATTCAATTTGATTTAATTTTTTTCTATTTTCATGGAATTGCTATTTTTATGTCATTCTATTTTTTATACATATTTTTTAACCCAAAAATTTTTGCCACATTTCATATCATTTAAAGAAGTTGTCTATGTTGTATCTGAAACTTTTATAAATCATATTTGATACTGTTTTTTTAAATATGCAGTGTAGCAATTTGATACCCTTTTTTTGCTTATGAAGAAGAGTCTTTTTCAGAAACATTTAGCTTGCAGTGTAAATGGCGATGGATCTGAAATAGATCTGAGCAGTAGGAGTATTGTCTTCTAGATTTCATGAGTATTGGCGGTGTAAGCACTTCACAGTGGTTTGACAATATTGTGATCAATTTATGTCATTGTTGTTTTAAATTTTAATGCTCAACATTGTGTTAGATTTTGATTCAACTTTTGGAAAATTATTTCCATTTTTTTTTTATAAAACAAAGAAATAGTTAGCCTTTTGAACTCTTTGTGCATAGACAACCATTTAGCAGAAATTGATAAGATATATTCGCATATAGTGTTGATGATTAAAGCAAGATATCTTTGATAAAGATAGAGAATAGTTTGAAATTTTCTTCAGCAAGCTGGGATGAAATTTGCTGTAATAGACACTGATATATTCACTAGGTATAGTCTGAAAAATACATAATGATATGATATTTCAGTACCAAGTTCTACTGAGTTATGTCCCTGATTCATTGCTTGAATTTCTTGCAAAATTAGTGGAGAATATTGATACACATATATGTGATTACAATTTGATACAGAGGCCACCACTTATTCCTCCATTTAGCCTGTAAATAGAAATAATACAATTGTTTTTGGCAAAATATGAAGTTGTGCCTATTGATGTAGAACTGGAAATATACAGCTCTGTTATTCTTTTATAATCACTGTGGAAATATTCAATTCTTTTCTACAATTTTTTTTTTTTGGGGTTTATTTCAATAGCACTCAGTTGTATTTGAAATTGGAATGTTGTATTGTATTATTTTGAGCAAGGAAATGACAGTAAATGTAAAGTGTTGTTTTTTGAAACATATTTAAGTGATAGTGCTACTCATTCAATTTTAGCAAGTCTATGTTTTTTCCTTTAGTATTTCTTCGTGTAAGAAATTATGAAAGCTTCCTTGTGTAATTGTTTTAAGTCAGTGACGAAAGCATATTTTCATATGAAAGTTTGCTTGAAGATGAATGGATATATGCTTGAGATATATAACCATAGATTGATTATGATATGTTAAAATGACCATGCGATGCTAATCAATTTTTTTTAAGTGTTTGATTAGTTGAATTATCCTATGTTGAAAGGTTTTGCACTTTAGATCTAATCAGCAAAGGAAGTCAAGTGAATTAATGGCATATCATCTGATAAAGCTTAACACCCGATAATGTGAATTTTTCTCAAAAGTTCATAAGTAAAAAATTTATTAGGAAAAGGTAAACGGAAGCTTCATCACGCACAAATACAATTACCAATGAAAATAACTCTTCTGAAATATATTAGTATTCTAAAATGTCTAACCCGCCATTGGAAACTCTAACTCTAGATCTTGTTTACTCTTGCACTATGGATGAATTTTTCTGTGCAGTATAAATTTGTTTTGCCAACTACACATTGTTCCAACTCTCAAGACACATCTTATCTATCATGAAAGTTGAAAGATTCTCAAACTACATCCTTCTACACTCTGCAAGATCTTGGACAAATGATGCATCTTTGCAGTCTGCTTGACATGGAAGTGGTAAAAAATTGTTTCCTTCTCTTTTCTAATTTTATTTGTCTAAGCAGAGTGAAGCAAATGAAGCATTCATTTCATGGTTCACAAAAATGGAGGAAAAAGCCTTGGATAATATGAATCTGATTGTGGCATAACACAGTAATTATGAGTGTAAAATAATTAATATGAGACCTCTATCCTTGGTTGGTCACAATAAATATCTATTGATCACTATAAATGAAAATTGGGTCAAGTTTAGGCTAAAAAAACAAAAGAGGAAAAGGTAGGAGGGGGGGGGGAATATAGTCACACTCAGTTTGTTGTTCCCTTAGTAACATATAGAACAATCAAGACAAATGAACTACAATTGATCCCAAATATAGAAACTACTATGAAGGATAGCATGGAACACCCCAATGCCTGAATAAGTTATTGAATCTCTTGCTAAGTAAAATAGAGCAACACGGCATGGCCAAAAGCCATACAATGGACATCTAGATATTCCTACAATTGCTTCATTTATAACATTAACACTGCAGCTCCAATATGATTGGGCTAAAATATTTGGATATCCATAAGCTTTAACATGACAAATTCCATTTGGTCACTCTTTAGAGGTTAGTTTTCCCAAATTCAAAAAGCCCAAATGCAACTAAAATGAGGAATCTTGCTTATATGAAGGTCCAAATTTTTTATATACTCAGACTAACATTTTAATTGGAAATAGCAAGGACACAAGTTAATCCAGTACATAAAAACAGACAAAACAATGCAGTAGCAGAAGCAATAAGGCCAAAAATGCAGCTGGTGCATAGCTCATCATCCTTGAGATATGGTTCATACCAACTCCAGAGATTCTTTGGATCAACAACATATCTCAAGTATAGGAAACCAATCTATAGAAGCAATATTTTTTTTTCTGGCATTAGTACATATGAATAAGTTCTTTGCATCAATGCCTTTAGTGATAGTAGTCATAACAGCAAACGATATTGCAAGCAACTTTGGAGTCCAGACAGCTCTATATGCCATAGAATGAAAGCAAAATGATTTATGAAGCTTCATTTCTGTAACAATCTTAATTCTTTCTAACCTAAAACCAAGATTTAAGCTTCACTGACCTAGTCTGATGGATGCATAACCTTCACAAAATACTGCTAAATTGACGATAAAATATTAATTATAAATCTCTTTCCATTTTAGAGCTGTATGCATAAAAAATTTCAGTCAAAATGCTAGCTACCCAACCAAAACACAGTTATACAACACAAATTATTGGTCAGAATTCATGGTAGAAATAAAAAGTATAATCCCTGAAAGCTTCAGTCAATCAAACACAAATATCATCACTTATTCTTCTGGTGTTATACATAATGCATAATGCTAAGATATTAAAATTTGAATATAACAATGAAATAAATATATAATTCTGTCAAGATATTCAACTGCAAATCTCTAATCTTCTAATTCCAATAACCCTTTTCCCTCTTTTTTATTTTTTTGGTTTACAATACCTATTTTTTCCCAACTAATATTCCTCTATTACACAACCCATATATTTATATAGAGTAGTAAATTCCTAGAAACTCATAAAATTCTAGAATTTTACCCGATCTGGAGCATTTCATCTGGTCAGCTCTACTCATCTCGTCGGTTCATGTAGGGAAAGAATCGAAGAGCCAAAATGGGAATCAGTAGATGTTAGATTGAATTATGGGAAGTGAGAAGAAAAAAGAACGAGGAAGTTAAGAGTCAGAACCGATCTGGGAGCGTTTCATCTACTCAAATCTGTATCATCTCCTTCAGATTATTTGTTAACAGTAATAAGCATTGAATGAATAATTATGATCAGTAAATCTAGTCAAAGAATCAAAGAGACAAAACAGCAACAAAGAATGAAATCCAAGAGCCAAGCAAGAAAGTTTGGAAAACTTCAATTGTCTTTTGAAAAAAAGAGGAGTCGAAGACCCATCATAAAAAGCGGGATGCAGCAAAACAATGTAGCATCCCTCGACGATTGGCGTAGGGGTATTGTATAACATCTACTATAAAATAAGGAGGAAGCCATATATTAGCTCTAAAAAAAGGGGTGCAAAATTGAGAATATAAACAGCTACATCTATATATATAAAGATACCTACCGAAAGTTGGAGGGCTTTCTATATACATCTCACTATGTTTGAAATCGTCCCCGAAACTTCAATCCACAAAATTCAAGGGTATAGGGGAAACAATCTTCTTTCATGCCCGCCTTAAAGCTTAGTAGAATGAGCAACACACCATGAACCTATCAGGGTCAAATGGCAAAAAGATACGAATAAGCTACAAAAGTTGACCAGAAGTGAAAAAATAAATCAACAATTTCCCCTAAAAAACAAAAAATATTAAAGCAGAGAAATCTATAACCTATCCCAGTTTAATCTTTCTTTTATCATTGGAAAATTTCCTTTCCAATTAGTCCTGCATTTTCAAGGTAATCATTTTTATGTGTAATGATAAAGTCAAAGCAACGCACATCTTCTCTTATATCAGAAGAAAAATTACTACTAATAATAATAAGGGATACAAATCTTTAATAATCTTTTTACACCACAAGCGTAATTTTACCTTGGTAAAGGTCAAAACTTAGCAATCATCAGGACTTGATGCTGTAGTTTGTGGGAGATTCTTCCCTTCGTTTACACCCAAGCCTTCTGCAACTGATGAATTCTACTCGCCTTTCGAATTTAGTGGAATCCTGTGGGTTTTATATATATATAAAACCCATCGTAGACAGATCAGTCTTCAATGTAAAAATTGAAGCAAATCCAAGGCCTCTTACCCATCCCTCCATACAAATAAAACCAATTTCAAGAACAATTGAATCACATAAATAGAGAGACAGTTGCCAAAAAAAAAAAAAACCTAACATTTAACTTTGAGATTGATGTAAGCTAACAGAGATAAAATAAAAAATACTAACCAAGCATCACATAAATTCCCCAAAATTAGAGATCAAACAATTTTTTTTTTTTAAAGGAAATGGAAAGTGGTAAAGAAATATATCTTACAAAGCCATCATCATTAATGGTGAAGATGTACTTCTTCTTGGAGGCCATATAGCCAAAGCAACGGCAAGCAGAATCCTTGAAAGAAATGCAAGAAGCTTTTGGAGTACAACGCCTTGCTCTGCTTCTTGGCCATGGTCGTGGCCATCTGCTTCCTAACCATCTTCTCTTCTAATAACTGGTAGATTAATCCTAAAAAAAACATTATTCAACGACCGATACCTAGAAAATTGACGCCGTAGATTTCAGCCACGTACATCAATATTTAATTAAGTTTAAAAAAAACTATTCAGAAGAAAATTTGGCTACCTATCCATGTCTACATGATGCTTGCGACGGCCATGAAGATGAGAAGCTCTGAGAAAATCATTGTGCCTGAGAGTACAAGAAGCTTTTGAGTAAATGCAGTGAAACTTAACACCGAGTAAATGGAGGAACCTTTTGGATTTTCTATGGGTCAAACTTTAAGTTTTTGTAGTCTTCAAAGTACAACTCCAATAAATACAATGAAACTTATCTATGAGTAAATGGAGGAGGCTTTTCGATTTTCTGACAGTCAAACTTGGGACTGCAGTTGAGGTTCCCTACAACACATACCAGTTGCCATATGTCGTTACCATACAAAGCCAAGTATCGTAACAGGAGGATTCTTCTTCAATTTATATATATATATATATATATATATATATATATATATATATATTTAATATATGTACTATTAACAAAAAATTTAAATATATTTTGTTCGTTCTTGATATTACTTTAATAAAATAATGATCAATTGTATCATGTAAATATTGAAAATCAATGAAGTACAAAAATTAATATGTAGGTATGTATATGTATAAAAAAAAAGAATTTGGTTCAAATAATAAGGAATAAATCTTGGTATGATAAAATGTTTGAAAGTTTGCATGATTAATATTTATCTATAACTTTTACTAAAGAATATAATATTTATTACCAAAGATGTAATATCCACACCTAGCATAATGGGTACAAGGAGATATAATAGAATTTATTTTTTCCTGCCTTATGGAGATAAAAGTGTTTTTTTTTTTTTTGGTATTTCAGTTCAATCAGCACAAATTTTTTTTTGAGGGAAAAATGTACAATTACTTTATATTTTTCCATATATAATTCATTATTTTGCACTATTTTAATTGTTTCTATGGGCTTTTTTTTTCATGATTGTTTTTTTTTTTTGGAGAATAAAATGAAGAAAATAAATGAAATGACCATTTTTAAATCCCAAGTACTTTTGTAGGGGTTTGCATAACCAAAAATAACCAAAATAAAAACTATCAACCTGAGAATATAACAGAAGGATAAGGAAGAAAGTAACATGACACAAAAGGCACTTTCTAAAAAGTATTGTTGCAACAAAAAAAGAAGTACTATTAGGCTTTAACATTAAAACATAACCTTTACTTAAATATTAAAAGAACCTTTAAAAAGTGACTATAACAGTATAAAATAAAGCCAAATACATGGTATCACAAATTATTAGTAAATCAATAGAAGCCATGTAGAAAAGTATCAGTACCAAAAAAAAAAAAAATCATTATAGTCCCAAAAAATATTAATGTTAAAAACTACCCCTAGCTAACCGAACATTTGTCTAATTGACAACATAGTTTTCCAAAAAAAAAAAGTACAATTTATGTACATCCATAATTTGTAGCATGAACTATAGTGATGTTGTTGTGGAACATCTGTATTTTATTATCACTAGGTTGATGCCCATGGCGTTGCACGAGATAGTTTCAGTAATTTTTTTTTATTTTTTTAGATTAAAAAACAATTCAGATAAGAAGATAACTCTAATATTTAAAAGAACAAAAAATTCAAATAACTCTGATTTTTTTTAAAAAAATCCGATTTAAATAACAATAATATTTTTTAAAAAACCTTCAAATTTTGGGAGGGATGAAATATATAAATATAGAATAATACTTTTGGAATTCCCAAAAAGATTTAAAAAATGAGAAATTGAAAAGAAAATAATTCTATGAGGTTCAAAAAAACTAACATAATGATTAGTTTAATGAATTCAAATAAATCAAATGAATTTATTTTTTTTAAAGAAAATATCAAGAGAATTTTAGATTCATTGATTATCTGAATTCAATTTAAATGAATGTATTTTTTTTTAAAGAAAATGTCAAGAGTATCTGATTTTCAAATTTTCATTTAGAAAAGGAGGTCATTAAATTTTCAAAACTAAAAAAAAAAAGAAAAGAATTTAAAAAAGGATATAGTAGTAATTTTGGCTTATCAGAAACCCTCGTGACTTCGCATACCTCCAAACTTCAAATTAAAAAAAAAAAGGAAAAAAAGCATGTTCCAGTAAAAAAGTATTCTTTTACATTTCCAGCCAAAAGATTAAAAAATATATATATATTCTTTTAGATCTCTAACAGTTTTATTTCAAGTCACATTGATAATTGATCATGTACTGTGATTCGTTTTTTTTTTCCTTAAATACATTTAAGAGGGAAAGTGCGCATTAAAATTCAAAATATCTATTGTAAAAATAAAAACTTCATTTCTAAATGTAATATTAGTTTTTTAAATACTTTCTTTATATTTTAGTATAGTATCTCAATTCTTTAAAATTTTAAACTGAATATTAAGAAAGTATTAAAATTTATAAAATTATAAAATAAAAATTAATTTACACTTATATTAATTAATAAAAAATTAAACATTAAATAATTATTTATTTCCCTTATTTTTGTCATTGGAGAACAAAAAATCGTATACAAAATATTGAAAACAATATAAAATTCAAAATTCAAAAGATTAAAACAGATAAGTTAGTATAGAAAATTGAAAATAAATTATGTAATGATTGCATAGATTAATAAATATTTATAAAAATATTAAAATGAAAAGGATAAAACTGATAAAAGAATATGCTATATAATATTTGTAAAGAACAAAAAGAATAAGTACAAAATATTTCAACTTAGAATATATCAATTTCATTTTCCAACTTCCAAGTTTATAATGTCTAAGAAGAAAAGCATACAATAATTGAGGCAATCTTTTTCCATATATAATTTCAATTATGTCATGTTATAATTTTTAACGTTTCCAGTGACGATGAGTTGAGCAACACCCACTCGACAAAAACAAATGCAACCCGGATTGAGAATAAGATTTTTTACCCTTAAAGGGAGAGAGTGAGTCTCCAGAGAGGCCAAACCCCTTCCCATTCTCAACTGTCGCTTCGTGTTCAACTCGTGTTTCAGTAGAGACATAGCCACCGCATACACATCGGAAACCACTACTCAGAAATATTCATTCACTTCTTCTTAGTCTAGAGATAGAAACAAAGTCACACAGAGACAGCTAGGAAGGAATACACTTCCTAGAAAGAAAGAAAGAAAGAGAGAGGGAGGGAAACGACCAAAACAAATCAGAGAGGGAGAGAGAGAAAAGTCTTCTGTCATCTTTGTTCTAAACTGTGATATTTTGAAACGGCCATTGTGATTTGATTTGCCGGAGTTTTACTGGGTTCCGGTCGATTCGTAGATTTTTTCTCAATTAGGTTTTTTTCCTGAGATCTTAGGCAGTTAAGGGAATCTTTCGGCCGATTCTTGAATTTTGAAGAATATCCCTATTCATTGGCTTTTGTGTGTTTCTAAATTTATACAATAATTAAATGTGTTAAATTTTGAGGAGAAGGCATGCAGTGCTAATTTGAGGGAAAGGTGGTTTGATGATGAACAGAAACGATGTTGACCGTACAGAGAGTTGGTTTATGATGTAATATGGCACTGGTAGTGGCATTCACATATACAGTTCAAGATGTCCTTTTACATTGGTCGCGAGACTTCAAAGGTTCGCCATTTCTCGGCTGCATCCGCACTGCTTTCTTCTTTACATCCATGATGGGAAAATTTATTTGAAGAATATTTTTTGGGTTTGATTTTGTTTTTGGGCCTTCTGTTGATTTGGTATTGATTCCTGCAATTTGGTTGTCAGTGTAGCAGAGAGAAGCTTTGAAGATGATGTCGAAGGAGCATTCGGGTTGTAAGGGAAATTGGTTCTGGCCCTTGTTCCATACATTAGTCTCGCTGCTTCATCATAGGCTTGTGCAGCATCTTCAGCAGGCGATGGTGGAAATGAATTCCCCATGAGGTTTATGAAGGTCAAAGCAGTGGAAACAGAAATGCTTTTCATGCCGAGTTCGAGAAGAGCATCATGGATATTGCGAATGGCCGCAATGAGGGGGATCGGGGACGAAATGCGATGAGATGGGGTCACTATCGACGGAGATAGCTGAGATGTGGGAATGGAGGTGGAAGGGCAGAACATGGTTATAGAGCCACAGTGAAGCATTGGAGCGATTAGTAGCAAATGAAGGTATAAGGTAGTTGGGAACGTAGAGTAGAAAAGATATGTCGGAGTAAGAGAATGGTCGAATGGTTGCAGGAGCCGGGATCCGAAGGCGACGAAGAACTTTCCCCGTTGTTCCATTGTAGAATGTCTTAGGCTGTGTTGTGTGTAGTCAGGGGACTATTTAATATGTACTTGAAGATGAACGATTCAATGAATCTTCGTCTGTTCAGATGTACTGGACATAATGCAATGCACAATGAAACTTCTATCTGGTCAGTTATATTATTTAATAGAAAGTGAATTTGAAGAGGTTTGAAGGAAGAAGAACTTTCCCTGTTGTTCCATTGTAGAATGTCTTAGGTTGTGTTGTGTGTAGTCAGGGGACTATTTAATATGCACTTGAAGATGCACAATTCAATGAATCTTCGTCTGTTCAGATGTACTGGACATAATGCAATGCACAATGAAACTTCTATCTGGTCAGTTATATTATTTAATAGAGAGTGAATTTGAAGAGGTTCGAAGGAATTAGGAATATGGATTAATTGAAGAGATTTGAAGAAATTAGGCGTTTTATTATTTAGTAGAGAGTGAATTTGAGAATGTTTACAGAGATTAAGAGTTTTATTAAGTTTTAAATTGCCAGGTGGCCACGCAGGACAATACCAGGTGGCTCTCTCAGGAGCTTCTGTAGCTCCTATTATATATATAGATTTCCCAGTTCCTCAACTAAATAGAAAAAGACATTTGTATGTTAAACATATACATAGGTATATGCACACCTTATACCTGTGTATGTAGAGTGATACTTTCCAAATGACTTATATGAGTTGAGACAAGGAATAGGGTTTTTGAAGACCAAAACGACATTTGTTCATAATAATCATAGTCATTAGAGTAGAGAAATTCACAAACAAAATATGAAACATAGTTTTAGTTTAGGTAAAATTATTGCATTAAATATGATAAAAGATAGCTTTATAGATAATTCATTTATATTGCATAGATGTGCATTTGAAATTGAGATGATAGATGATTCTGGACTATTGTCTATCACTGCATTTGGTAAATTTGCCGAAAACATCTTATTAATTAGTGTTGTGGAAGTAGTGAAACTTTTTGAGTAGGTAAATAATATTTAAAACAAAAACTTTAATAAACGATTTTTTTTTTTTTTTGCTAATTTACACAATTCATGTGCAGGATATTCCTCTTCCTTTGGGTGATGCAATTTCAAAGATAAAGGAAAAAATTTACATAGCATTGATTCGTCAAGTAAGATCTCGACCAGGAACTTCAGAAACAAAGTATAATCTCCACTGGTTGTTTGAGGAAGACTGACTAATCAGACTTCACCAATGTTGGTCACTGAACAAAACAAAAAAAGTTCTACTATAGGTAACTATTAACCAACTATTTTTCTACCAATAAATAATTCTTAAATTAACTAATTACAAACTTTATGTATTAGACAAAATCTAAAGTAGACGGAGAAGCATCAAGGACAACAAAAAGATCACTTCATGAGAAGTTTGACGATAGGCCTTGTGGTGACTATAATAAACAAAATCCATGTATGAGAAATGGCAAATGCAAGAATCACTATCCAAAATAATATTCAAAGTACACAATGCAAGGTGAGGATAGTTATCCTTATTATCACAGGAGAAATGATGGAAGAAAAGTAAAAGTAAGGAATCACATATGGACAATCACTGGATTGTACCTTACAATCTATACTTGTTATCACTATTTGATTGTCACTCGAATGTTGAAATCTACTCAACAATCAAGCTGATCAAATATATTTACAAGTATATATACAAAGGGTTTGACAAAATAAGTTACTAGATAGTTGTTAATGAAGAGTAAGATGAGATAAAGCAATTTCAGTTTGCTAGATTGATTTCTTCCCCACAAGCAGTGTGTAGATTATATGGCTTAAATTTGAGTGAAAGGACACCTACAGTAATAACATTACAAATTCATTTGCCTAATAACCATCCTATTGCATTTGACCACAACACCAACATCAGAAATCTCCTAAAGAATCCCAAAATAACAAGTATGATACTCATAGAATTTTCCACAATGAATAGCCCAACACCAAGGCACAAAATCTAAAATGTCTATACAAAGAGTTCCCTAAGCATTTTGTTTGGTTTGAAAAAGACAAAATTTGGAATAAGAGGCAAAGATATTGGGTTATTAGAAAAATGATTACAGTATCACCAATAGAAGGCAAAATATATTATTTGAGATTATTGTTGTCTTGTGTATGAACACCAACATATTTTGAAGACCTTCTGATAGCAAATGGGAAAGTTTTGCCCTCATTTAGAAAAGCAACATATGAGAGAGGCTTGTTGCATCTAGACAGTATCATTGAACTCTACCTCAAAGAATCTATGAATTCTAAATGCCAACCACATTAAGGTGATTATTCTCAACAATTCTTATTTATTGTGCTCCAACAAATTCAAAAAAGTTGTAGGAAAATTTCAAGCAGCAGTTAAGTCAAGATTTCTTATACTCACAACAAATCATGGGTCTTACCAGGGAATAAATTCGAAGAAAGGTTCTTGAAAATATAGAGCATTATTTGCGATCTATGGGAAAATAAATCATCGATTTCGGATTTGTTTCATTCCCAATAAGAATGTCTTATGAAAAAAGATTAACAAGAGAGATCAGAAGTGAAATAAACATCATAATAAGCAAAGATGATATCTTAAATGAATCAAATTTAAATTTAGAGTAGAGAATAGATTTCGAAAAAAAAATATCATCTCTCAGTAGCAATCCATGATAAAGCAACTGCTTTCTTTATTCATGGACTAGGAGGTACTGGAAAGATTCCTTTACAAGACCTTATTAGCTTCCATTTGTTCAAAAAGTTTTATAACAATCACTACAACAACATTTGGAGTTGCAGTTTCTTTGCTATTTAGTGGCCGTACAGTTCATTCATGCTTTAAGATTTTATTAGATGGCAACAACATTAAAGGATGCCAATTGAGTAAGAAAAGTAACATTATAAAACTAATTCAGAAAGCCAAACTCATAATTTGGAATGAAGCTCCAATGGCAAAAAAAGAAGTGATTGAAAATTTTGATACTATATTGCAAGATATCACATGAAATGAGATACTTTTTGGTTGAAAAGTAGTTATTTTTGGAGGCAATTTTCATCAAGTATTGCCTATGATACCAAAAGCATCTAAGAAATTGGTAATTGCAGGCAGTCTTTTATGCTCATATTGTTAGAATCCTCGAATGCATCATATATGCATTACACAGCGGAAATAAAAGATTCTAGATAGGAAGACCGCATGTATGTGTTGATATGGATTAAAAATAAGGAAAATCCATGCCTTCGCTGGGTGGCTACAAATCAAAAATTTCAACTAATTACTGAGGCGCGGTCCAGTAATACTCCTCGTGATTTCAAGAGAACAGTGTCTTCGCCACTGGAGTCCAAGCGTAGAACTCCCTCTAGTAGTGTTCACACGGAGGAAGACTCAAGAAACCCAGAACACAGTCTTTGTGCTAGCAGAGAGCATGAAAGCGGCTAGGGTGCTTCTTTGTGTTCTCTAAAATAGAAAATCAAGAGTGAGAAAGATGAAGGCATTTTTTTAGTGTTCTGTGTTTTTTTCACACATTTGCCGTGAGAACCGTTCTCTTCATATATCAAAAATATATCTAGCTTTCAAAACTCTGGTGTTCCCCGCAATTATTGTAAAACACGTTTCTGTGAATTCTAATCAAATTAGAATTCACAAATTGCAATTAGAAACTATAAGTTTCAACAATCATGATTTGATCCAAAATTATAACTAATTATAATTTGACCACAATAACTTTTTCTTCTCACAATTAATGCCATTACATTATTAAATAACATCTTGAGTACTTAATCCTCTATTGTGTGTGACTTATTAGGTTTTCTGATTTATTGATAGCGAATATAAATTAATCCAAATGTCTTTGAGATTAATAATCCATAATAATTTAGAATTAACCTATTAATTCTAATCAAAATTGGTCTATTAATTCATCAATTAATAAACCCATATTCAGTAGATCATGAGCGGTATCTAGCAACGCATCATGACCACCCAAGAGTCCAGGAAGTCAAATGGCTTGACATGAACCATTCAATAACAAATTACAGTGCAATAAATTCCTTTCACATACAATATCTCATTCGGTTTGGAGTACAGAATTAGCACCAACTCTCTCCAAAATATACATTAATTATGGCTCGGATATATTAGTACTTGTACTAGGAATCCACTACTCTATATGTGTATCAATCGAAACTGTTTCCAATACACAATCACTTTGACTAAGGATTTCATGAGTAGTAATTCTAACAAGTGGCCGTGAGATATTCACCCCTACTATTAGGAGTGGTAAATCCTTTATTGATCATCTCAACTACTTTCGTTTACCTCATATTGTACCTAATATCCATCCTATAAGCGGCCCTCAATCTGGCTCCAGAGATTGGAATTAAAGTACAATACTCAGCAAGTAAAATACCTTAGAGATCTCAAGTCTAAGGATACTTGCATGTTTGCTATAATGAAATTCTATCACTGACACTACATAGTTATCCATGTGATTATCTCATAATCAGGTCACCAAATGTATTTGTTCTATTAACAAGCATCCATATGTCAACTTTGAGTATCACAATACTCACGGATGTGAGAACCACCGCCTGATCAAATCAGAAAGTCTAACACATGCTAGTTTTAACGCATTAATGAAGTCCTATCTCATTAATATTACGACTAGGGATTATATAAGTACTAACATTATACAGTGTAGTAGGAATTTCACAGCATAATTTTCTTAACACAATGTTGTACTAGAGACTTTATCTAACAGTTATTTTACATGAAAGTAAAGAAAATAAATTGAAAGATAAATAATAACTTGTATTATAAAATAAATGTGTCATATACAAAGTACAAGTGATTGCTTCTAGGACACAACACTAACACATATATATGACCACTTTTGAAGAAAATCAAACTTACTCAAAATATGTGAGCAATTGATGATCTGACATTCACTACTTATCTTTTAAGGATTAGGGATAATACAGAACATGTTGATACAAATGACAACATCAATTTGCCATCACCGATGATAATTCCATTTGTAAGTAAAGAAACATCTTTACTTGCACTTGCAAAATTTGTATTTTTGGACTTATCTCTATTTGATTCTGATCCATGAAGAGTTATGAAAAGAACATTATTAACAAAAAAAAAAAAAAGTTATGTTGATGATATTAGTAATGTAATGATTGAGAAATTCCTCAGAGACTTCATGATCTACCCAAGCAGTGATAAGATGATTAATCCAACACATCAAGTTAACTCTGAAGATTTCTTAAATAGTCTTCAACCAAATGGTTTGTGTCACGCCTCGTGATTGGGTATGACATAGCAACATCTCAATAAGAATGTCGAACCCTGAACATACAAACTAATACTATGTACTCAAAATAACTTAAGCTATTATTAATTGAACTTAAAATACATTATCTTCAACAAAAAAAAATCAATCACTATCTGAAAAATATAAGAGCTAGATCGCGAACAAAACTTAAAACATTAACTCTAAAAAAATAATTCAAGCAAAATAAATTCAATTCACAATCTAAACTTAATAGATTCAATGCTAGCCAAACTCCAAAATTCGTCACTCTAAATCCTCCTCAAACTATTTTTCTAACTCATCTTCATCTAATTGAAAACATACAAAATAATAAATATAGAGTGAAATTACTAGTTTAGTAAGGATAAGTAGCTTCCTGGGATTGAGTATGCTAAATAAATATTGCTACAGAGGTTAAAGAAGATTCAGTACAATTAAACATTCAAGAATTTTTTTTAAAACATAATATAGTTTTTTACTTTATTTAAAGGGCCCAAGCCATATCAAAATATACTACTTTTTTTTTTTTTTTTGGTGAGGTTGTCCCCACACCAAACACCTTTGCCCAAACCAAACTCACAGACAAGAAGCACAACGTTTATTTTTTTTTTATTTTTTAGGGGACAAGAACATATCCCCATCAAAGCATAAAACAAACAAAGGTTGTAGAGTTTGACTCCTCTACAATCAAAGCATATTTTCTATTTTTTTAAACTACTAAAAGAAAATAAACTAATGGAGACACTGATGGTATACTCACAACAAGCAAAAACCACAACACTCAAAACCAATTTTCTTTTAAAATGAGAGAAAATGAATAATATCTGTTGAAAATGGCAACTTTGGGAGTTAATAACTTTTAACTCATGATTACTTAGCCTAAAAAAATTAATAGGAGTTGTTCTTGACATGTTAGAGATTATTTTGATTATAGTAGATGCTATTTTAATGGTGAAAATTCATAATTAAATGTCATTAAAGTTGAGTATTTAACCATTTAAGAACTCATGTTATACATGAGTCATACATGAGAAAAGTTGAGGAGTGTTGAAGCCCTTATAAAAGGCTTTTCTATGGACTTGATAGAAAGGCTCAGGGTAGTGGGACTGCCGCACGCACGCGTCGCCCGCCTAACCTGGCTCGAGCTTGGGCATGTTTTCATGTTCATCTCTTTTTATTTTACCCAATTAACTCTAACTTGTACAGGAAAAGGAAAGATAAAAAAATGGATAAAAATTAGGTCTCCTAATTTGGATTAGTATAGAGTTTTTCCTGAGGCTATAGTAAGAACAGAGCCGCCACTATGGTTTAGAAAAAAAAAAGCCGCCTCTTCTATTCTCTCATCGCAATCCATATTTTTGACTTAACAAAACTGACGAACTGAGGAGATTTTCGAGGTGATCGCAGTTGGTATGCATTGACGGCGATCAGAGACCATCTTATACTGTAAGAAGAATCGTTATATCCACCGCACCGATAAGTGGGACAAATAACTTCTTAAAAGCAAACTAGTATTGAACTAGTGTTTTGGTATGCGCTTCTATCAGATAAGTTGTTATCTGGTTCTGTTGTTCAAGTCCTTGAAGGCACGAAAAACGGGAAAACACAGGGCACCCAGCGGAAGCGAACATAAAAAAACTAGAAAAATACAAAAACAGTGATTTCAGGGCAGGGCCGATGCCGGTTGCGCCCTATCCCAATCCTGAGGTTCTAAAATTTTTACCTCTCATTCTGATTTTCAAAGGTGGCTGGACCGGAACGTGCGCAACTGGGGTAGGTGTGCTGGTGGAAGCCTCTAGTGCGATTCATGTAAGCATCGTACTCCGTCTTTGCATGCATATGAACGCCGAACTCTCGGTCTTCCAGTATATGGCCTGCCTAACTATCATTTGGTGAACAACTAATAGGCTAGAGAATTTTTCTGGAGAGCGAGAGAGACGCCTGGCCTTTTCCACAGAGAAGAAGCCATCTCTCAGAGAGTGTGTGACCTCCACAACGTTGTTTTCAATCCTCCTGTTTAACCTAAATAAAATCTTAGGTTAAACTGGACTGGGCTATTGGACTCTTAGTTTAGCCTATTGGGTTTAATTAATTATTCTAGTTAGAACCAACTTAATGGCCAAACAAATAATTAATTTTTCAGCCCAAATAAACCAATCCAATTAAATAAGTCTAAATCAATTTAGTCCCAGGTTAATCCCTAATTATTCAAACTGGGTCAAAACCCTGAATAATTAATTAGCCCATTAAACTAATTTAATTAATTCTCTCTCTCCATGGACCTTTATTTTATTCTAACCCAATAATTAAATCAGACTATTTAAATAAAATAAATTCTATTTAATTTAATTTAATTCCTTAGTCCGTATTTCATTAGGACTCACGGTCTATGTTGAAGACCAAAAGACACACCACATTGGCTACTAAAATGATCAAAATACCTTTACCATATAAATAGCTGTATTTCACATTTTAAATATTTTCTAATATCACCATAAGGAAATATTGATCCCAAGGACAGTGTTGCGTTAGCAAAGTCTCCGACCTACAGGTGTAATGACTAAAATACCCTTTTATATATCGCCATACATTCAGAGAGGAAGAAATGTACTAACACCTCTCTAAATGACAGCTACCATCCTTAGGCCTCTAGTCCAATGATCCATGACTTCTTAGTTTGTTTCCGCTTTCCAAGGAAGCTACCCTAAAGCAAACATCCAAGTCATGTTTCCCAGGGTCCTGGATATATAGATCATTCTAACAACCACAAGGAGCGATATAGTATAGAAACTATCTTGTACAAGTTTGTCTTAACTAACTAGTCACACATATCCAACATGCAAGTATTTTGGCCATAGGATAGAACCTCAACTATAGCATATCAAAGTATATACTTTCAGATTCATCAGACTGCCAATTCATACTCAAGTCATAGAGTACTAGTCCACGCTGTAGCGGTAGTAGTCTAGGTTTCTACCATATAATACTTTTAGAAATCACTACTACAGGTCATGTTCTACGTATTCGAAATACACTTATGTCATGAAGTGAGTGGACCACCAACTCATACTTAAGTCGTAGAGTACTAGTCTACACTATAGCGATAGTAGTCTAGGTTTCTACTATATAGTACTTTTAGAAACCACTACTACAGGTCCTGTTCTACGTATTCGAAAAACGCTTATGTCATGAAGTGAGTGGACTACTCACTGGCTAAAAGTAAACCATTCTCCATTTAGAATTCACAACATAATAACCAAGACATGATGAGATTCCCATTATCATCAATTGGTTAAGAACAAAAGTTTATGTGTTAAGTAACCCATGATCCATACCTTACTGTGAAAGACCTCCATTCACATAAACTACTTACTTAAATATAATGGGTCTTTTCCAAATGTAATTGTGCACAAATAAAATTGTAAATTCACAAAAAATTTCTAAAAATAAATTCTTTTATTAAAATATTTGATTTTTTACATCAGAAACATAGTCTAAGAGGGCATACATCCCAACAGTCCGTTACTGAATTACTTTTCTATTTTGAATTCTACCTAGTTGCTCTGCATTTAAACTATTTGGCCTTACCGGCTTTGTTGATAATTGATAATTGCACTTTTGTTAGAACCCTGGTCGGGTATAGGCAGTGCTTGTTCAATTCAGTTGAGTTGCCTGTCTGTGTTCATCGTTACTGATACTTCAACTTCTAAAACCAAAAGCTACGGTGAAGATTAACTTCTCAAGATAGTAATTTTTTTTTAACTTCAAACACAACATATAACAATGTCCACACATTAGAAAATCAAATTACCAATCTTGATCACTCACAAAAATAAGAAACAAAAAGAGAAGACTTTTTTTGTTTTAAATTACATCATAACAACAAAAGACAACAAACCCCCGTTCTTTTTTTGTACTTCTTAGTCAAAACAAACAAAAGCTACCAAACTCAGTGAAGGACCCATAGAGCTTTAGCAACAACAGAAAAGCACTCTGATCGAGGACAAGTTTTTAATATAGTAACAAGCATTAAAAGAAACAGAAGCAACAAATGTTGCCAACATTCACTTTTAATTTTATATATATATTTACATTAAATTCAGAATAATCCTTCTAAATTCTTTTTCAAAGTTGAATCATACTTAGGTAAAGGTTTTGGATAACTGATATCAGTCCCCTAACTAATATCCCATTAGGAGAAGGGCCAAAACAGAACTAGATATTATATCCTCCCAACAAAAGCCAAACAAAAGACTAGATATTTTATTCCTTTAGCACAAGCCAATACACAGAACTATTTGGGGAGTTCCCATCATCACTTGTTGGAATATATGCCATCTAGACTAGTTTATCTGATGTAATTATCAAATTTATTAATAAAAGAATTTATTCTCAAAATTTGTTTGTAAATTTTCATTTTATTTGTGCACGATTTTTTTTTTGAAATGACCCATTGTGTTTAAGTAAGTGATCCATGTGAATGATGGTCTTTCACAGTAAGGTATGGATCACGGGTTACTTAACACATAAATATTTGTTCTTAACCGATTGATGAGAATGAGAATCTCATTATGTATAGGTTATTGCGTTATGAATTCCAAATGGGGAATGACTTACCTTTAGCTAGTGAGTAGTCCACTCACTACATAGCATGAACGTATTTCGAATATGTAGAACATGGTCTGTAATAGTAGTTTCTAAAAATACTATTTTAAAGAAACACAAACTATTATTGCTACAACGTGGACTAATGCTCTACCGCTTGAGTATGAGTTGGTAGTCTGACGAAACTAAAAACATATACTTTGATATACTGTAATTGAAATTCTTTTCACTACAAGAAAATTGCGAATCTGTCACGGATTTTTGCTTCGGAATATATTCCGTCGCAATCAGCAATGGATTTTACCACGGAACAGCAAAATAGAAGCAATTTGTGAGGGAAAAAATACCCTAGCAAATTTGTGGCAATTTGCTACGGAATTGCTATGGAAATAGTAGCAAATAGCGATGCAAACATATTCCGTAGCCACCAATTCGATAGCAAAAAAAGGCGCCAAAAAATTATCCCAAATATTAGCCACCAATTTGCGACGAAAATATTTCCGTCGCAAAATTATGCCAAACATTAGCCACGGATGTGCCACGGAATCACAAAATAGTGATAAAAAGAAAGGGTTGGGCTAAATGTTTGTTATGTTTTCCGTGGCACATCTGTGGCTATTTGCCACAGATTTGCCACGAAATCACAAAATTGTCACTAAACCGTGGCAAATCCGTGGCAGATTGCCACGGTATTTTTTTATTCTAATTTATTAGTTATATTGGTTTGTATTAATTTTTTTTCCATACCTTTTAAATAACAATGACGAAATATTTTGTAAGTATCTTGATTTATTTATTTTCTAATGAGTTCATTCTTGAAATGAAATTGAAAATAAGATGTATTATTTTTTAGTATCGAAATATACGTTTGCATTAAAATTATAAATTTTAAAGAAACAATATAATTTTATTTTATTTCGACTGTAAAAATTATTGAAAATTATTTTGAAGAACTATATTATTATTGAGAGTACACAAAAAAGTATGTTACGTAAAGTAATGATAAAAAGAAATGACTAAATTCTTATTGTGTGTTCCGTGGCAAATCTATGGCTGTTTGTCAGGGATTTGTCATAGAATCACTAAATTGCCACTAATCCGTGGCAGTTCCGTGGCAGATTGCCACAGATTTGCCACAGCATTTTTTTTTCCATTTTTTCTAATTTATTAGCTATATTGGTTTGTATTAATTTTTGTTCCATACCTTTTAAATAAAAATGACGAAATATTTTGTAAGTATCTTGATTTATTTATTTTCTAATAAGTTTATTCTTGAAATGAAATTGAAAATAAGATGTATTATTTTTTAGTATCGAAATATACGTTTGTATTAAAATTATAAATTTTAAAAAAACGATATAACTTTATTTTATTTCGACTGTAAAAGCCATTGAAAATTATTTTGAAGAACTATATTATCATTGAAAGTACAAAAAAAAGTATATTACGTAAAGTAATGATAAAAAGAAATGACTAAATTTTTGTTATGTGTTCCGTGGCAAATCCGTTGCTATTTGCCACGGAATCACTAAATTGCCACCAATCTATGGTAGATTGTCACGGATTTGCCACGAAACTTTTTTTAGAGAGATAAGGAAGAAGATGAAAGGTTAATTGTTTAGAAAGAGATAAGGAGAGAAAGAGACAACGAGGAAGGGGAAAAGTCAATTTTTGAGTCTTATCGTGCTTGGAGGTTTTGCTTGTTTCAGTCCAAATTTGTTTTAGTCCAAACTATCTTTATAAGTTACTTGTTTACTTTGCACGGAGTACTGCAATTATTGTTAACATTGTGGATGACAATTGTGGGTGTATGTTAGATATGTAGTTATTTCTGTGGCTTTTCAAATTGTGCATTTCATTTATTGAATAATTGCTGCGACAGTTAATGTTTTGTTTTTTTTAATGTTGTTGACATTGTGGTGGCTTTGTGCCTAGAAATGTCCAGTATATAGGGAAAATTCTGCCGATTTTTTTTTCAAGTCATTTTCGTATTGCTTTTCTTTACCTAACTTGTTGATAATATATTTCCTTTTCTTCTTGCAGTTTTTTTTCCTGCGAAGCTCAAGTGGTGAAGTAAATTGTGAGGAACACAAAGATATTGGGAAGTTTGCATGTTTTACGAGGTTAATGAATGTAGATATAAGGGCTTGTAGATTAGTCAAATAGTTCTATAAGAAAAGTAGTTGTATACAATTGTGGGTGTATGTTAGATATGTAGTCAAATGATATGTAGTCAATTAACTTCAGTAATTGACGTCAAATGAGAAAATTGTATTTTATTATATTTGGCATTAAATGAGTCGATTCTATTGTATTTGACAGGAAATTATATGTGTGCAGGGTCAAATTCAAAAAAAAATTAATTTTTAATAATCCATGGCAAATTCGTTACAATTTAATATGAAAAAAATAACGTTTTCATAACAAATTTGTTTCCATGGCAAATCTGTAGCAATCTGCTACGGATTTGCCACGGACGGTACCCGCTTGAGAAATATCTGTGGCAATTCCGTGACAGATTACCACAGATTTACCACGGATGGTACCTGCTTGAGAAATGTCCGTGGCAAATCCGTGGCAGATTGTCATGGATTTGCCACGGACTGTACTTGCTTGAGAAATGTTCGTAGCAAATCCGTCGCAGATTGCCACGGATTTACCACAGACAACCTATATTTTATATTGTTTTCGTGACAAATCTGTGGCAATCTGTCACGAATTTGTCACGGACTGTACTTGCTTGAGAAATAGTCCGTAACAAATCCGTGGCAGATTGCTACGGATTTGCCACGGATAACCTATATTCCATATTGTTTCCATGGCAATCTGCCACGGACAATACCTGCTTGAGAAATAGTCTGTGGCAATTCTGTGGCAGATTGTCACGAATTTGCCACGGACGATACTTGCTTGAGAATCTTTCGTGGCAAATCCGTTGCAGTCATAATTTTCTCGCAATCTTTCTTCCCAAATCTGATACCACCTTGAACAATCCGTAGCAAATCCGTGGTAAATTGCCACAAAAAAAAATACTTAGCGACGAAGTTATTTGCCATGGACAGGGTCCGTGGCAGATCCGTGACAAATTCCAGTTTAGCCACGGATTTATTCGTAGCAAATTCACAGATTTCTTGTAGTGTTTGTAGAGCCAATATACTCGTATATTGGATATATGTGACTAGTTAGTTAAGACAGACTTATACATGATAACTTCTGTGTTTTATCGCCCTTTGTGACTGTTTAAATGATCTAATTATTCAGGGCCTTGAGGAACATGATTTGGATGTTTACTTTAGGATAGCTCTATTGTGAAGTGAAAACATTCCAGGAGTCGTGGATCATTGGACTAGAAGTCTAAGGATGGTAGATGTCTATTAGAGAGGTGTTAGTATACTTTTCCTCTCTAAATGTACGACGATGCGTAGAGGGGTATTTTAGTCATTATATCTGTAGGTCGAAAACTTTGCTAACGCAGCATTATCCTTGAGGTTAATATTTTTTTATGATGATATTAGAAAATATTTAAAATACAAAATATAGCTATTTATATAATAGAGGTATTTTGGTTATTTTAGTAGCCAATGCGATATGTCTTTTGGTCCCCAAAATGACCCTTAAGTTCTGAAGATTTGGATTAAGAAATTGGTTTTGATAATTATGGGTTTTATTTTATTTTATTTAAATAATCTAATTTATTATTGGATTATAATAAAATAAAAGGCCCGAGAGAGAATATATATTTATTTAGTTTAATTGGTTAATTAATTATTCAGGTCCCAAGACCCAAATTGAATAATTAGAAAATTAATATAAATATAAACTAAATAAAAGGCCTGATATTTTATATTGGTCTATTTTGGTTTGTTAATTATTTATTGGGCTGTTTAATGAAGTCCAGAAATAAATAATTAAGATTTATTATTTATGGGTGTTTAAGCCAAAAAAATAAATAATTTTATCTGACCCAATGAATAAGATCAAGGATAAAATAAAATTAAAAAATTAAATAAATAAAATAAAATAAAAAATAAAAAATAACACGGGATCTGAATCCCGTGTTATCTTGCGTGAAGGATAATAAAAAGTATGGATGCTTTCTATTTTCACGCAGTTAGCACTTCTCTCTCGGAGAATTGGGATAGGAAATGAAAAGGGTCATCATGCATTGCGTGAAGTGACTCTTGGAATTTTTCCAATTCATAGAAACCCAACTTCATAGAGAGACCTTCTCTAAAACATTGACAAAAACCAAAATGTATTGCAAACCCGAATCTTCAAGTTTTCATCGGTTGTGCTATGGGCACCATTTCGAAAGATCAAAGGCTTCGCGTGAATAAGACACAGTTATAAGGACGTGACCTAATAGCTTCAAGTATTCGTGTACAGACATCTACATCAGTGCAAAGATGGCCATTCAATCATTGAGGTAAATTTTTCGTTTTGCTAGCATACTTCCGGTTTGATGATTTTTGCCATTTTAATCCTTCATCACCACCCACAAGCATCATACAACTTATGTATAAGAATTCAGTATAGAACAGAAATTTTCATGAAAACCATAAACTTAGTATAGAATACTCATATTAACCTTATCATTAAAATCATCTAAAATATCATACTCAATCCAATTTGTATACTAACATAAGTTTTCCATGAATTCCAAAACAAAAGGAAATTGATATAGAAACTAGAACTAGGAAGGAATATAAAGTGCAGGAAAGCTAAATCCCCTTACCAAAAGAATCATAAATTAGAGAATTACTCTCAACGTCTTCAAACACTTCTACATACTTATAAACCCAAATTTTTGGAACTCAACCAAGATTGACAGAACCCAATTTCCTACATTCAAAACCTTATACAATTTTTGACTCAATCGAATCACAATCTTGAGAACTACTAAAAGAAGCTACTAGAGAAACGATAACATTGAGTACTTACTTAAGTTTGGAACTTTAGATACCAGTCTTTCCATTGACCTTTCCCCTGTGTTATCCTTTTGCTTTTCCCAAATAGTTTCTGGAAAGACGCAGCATAATATCATATAAACACAACTGATAAAGCTAATTAATAAAATAAAATCCAACGGTTAACTGATTTTCAACTAGCCCTTGAGCTACTCTTACTAACAAATAGACCGCTAACCTCATGTGACATGTCTTATTTGCAAGGAATTGAAGACACATGTTATCTATGCTAAAATTGTTGTGGGGAAATATTATGGGAAACTTGTTATTTTATATCCTATACCTCTAAAATCGAAAGATGATGATAAAAGGGGCATTCCATTCAAACAAACACAATTCCCTATTCGGTTGTACTTTTCAATGACAATAAACAAGGCGCAATGATAGACATTAGATTGTAGTGGGATATATTTGGGAGAACTAGTATTTTCTCATGATCAGTTTTATTTGGCTCTCTACGTGAAAAATGATCAATAGATGTTAAAGTGTTAATTGTTACACCAACATTTGCTGAGAGTGGGAAAACAAAGCAAACAAGAAATGTTGTTTACCCTAAAATGTTTATACTTACACAAAATGTTCACAAAAATGATGGTACACAAAGTTTAGTTATAGTTTTAACACATAATTATTGCATAATATATTTGCAGTGAATCGATGACATTCTGCATTTGTGATGCTTGATTATGATGTTCATACCATATATGTTTAAATGTAACGACTACCTTATTCCATATATGATTAAATATATATGAAAAAATAACATTTTTGCAAATAAAAAGAATCAACATTCTAGTTAAATCCATCACACCCAACTTAAAAAATTGGACAACAAAAGTTCGCGTCCAAGAGAAGATGAAAGTCCAAAACTCTATTAATTTTTCGACAAAAACATAGCAGAAAATAATTTTAATTGATGATGAGGAAACAACGTTCTTTGTATTAATCTAGACAAAAATGCATCATTACTCTATCAAAACTAATTATGTATATTTATTCCTATTTAGGAAATGAAAGTTATTGGCACATTACTTGGTCATGCAATTTACTTATATTGTGAAAATTTTGTCACGTGCAAGAGTTATTACATATCAAATGCCATAGTTTAGCAAGTTCCTGATAAAAAAACGGATTGATAATATTCAAATGCAATGGATTATCTTGGGAAAAACTATAGAAGAAGATGCACTAGATAATATATTACAGACATTTGAAGTAGCATTTGAATATACACCATTTAAGAAATTCCCACTTTATGCTGATCAAACTGTATACTTATACTTTTTTTTTAAAGAAAATTATTCTTATTCTTCTTAAGACATCAATCTTCTATACATATGTAGATGTATTGGGAGTGGTAATATATGTCTACCTTTTGAAAGAATCTAGATTTGGAAATAGTGTGCGAAGAGTTATTATTATCATCAACGAATAGTAAGTTATAAAAGTATTATTATTATTATAGAAAAACTTAACAAAGGAACTGTACAAACAAAATGATCTCATTTTATTCAATATATTAGGTTGAATCCGATCCAAATAACATTATGGAATAAATATGCAGAAGAAGAAGACGACGCCTTAAACTAGATGCAAGGAACATTGCCAGTGGTATCTTGTCAGAGATTAGGAGTTGGCATATTAATGGTACCAAATTATGTAATAACTCATTAATATTCACAAAAATTATAACTTAATTGACTCAAAAAATCTTTCAATAGTTTGATCTCAGGATTGAATTTAAAGACTCAATACACTTCAACAATCACTATAAATCCACCCATTCCACAAGTATCTTAAAATCTGGTACTACACATTATTTATAAAAAGTTGAAGCAAAGTACTTGAAATGCTTCATCCTATCATGAACATTATTATAAAAGGAACACGATTAACACAAAATATAACAAAACTAGAGAGACGCCGCTTAAAACTAAAATCCAGTACCATGAAAAAATGTGAAAATCAAAGCAAAAGTGAAGATGTGAAAAAAGTATCATAATAATTATTCTAAACAAAAAATCTTCATTTAATTTTAGTAATGATTGAATATGCAAAAATACACAAGTCTGCAATTTAATTTTAGTAGCAATTGAAGCAATAATTAAATTATTACAATCATACATATCACATTGTTTAACCAGAACTTCAATTTAAACCCCAAAAAATATTAAAATTCGTGTAAGAAATTTAATTTTTCCTCGCCCCTCTGCCTGCCCAAAAAATAAAGACAAAATAATTAATTAATATTTTGAAGGTTTAATACCTAGTACCAGATTTTAAGCTATCTAGCTTGTGGAATTGTTAGATTTATAGTGATTGATGAAGTGTATCGATTCTTCAAATTCAATCCTGAGATCAAACCATTGAAAGCTTTTTCGAGTTTATTAAGTTATAATTTTTTTGAATATTAATGAGTTTTTGGTACCATTGAATATGGCAACTCCTATTCTCTGACAAAATACCACTGGCAGTATTCTTTGTATCTATTTAAGGTGTCTCCTTCTTTTTCTACATATTTGTTCCATAATGTCATTCGAATCAAATTCATCCTGATGCATAGAATGAAGTGAAATCATTTTCTTTTGCATAGTTCATTTGTTATGTTTTTCTATAATAATAATACTTTTATAACTTACTCTTTATTGATGATAATAATATCTCTTTGCATTCTATATCCAAATCTAGATTATTTCAAAAGGTAGACATATATTACCACTCCCAACACATCTACACATGTATAGAAGATTGATGTTTTAAGAAGAATAAGAATAATTTTCTGAAAACAAAAAAAGCATAAGTATATAGTAAATTACCTACTCTTTCCTTTTGATCAACATAAAGTGGGAATTTCTTAAATGGTATGTATTCAAATGCTTCTTCAAATGTCTATAACATATTATCTGGTGTCAATTCACTCAAATTGAAGCTATATAATCTCCACATTGCTTTTGGTGGAGAAATCCATCTAGCAGATTGAAATTGTTTTATTTCATCTTGCTCTTCATCAGCAACTATCTAGTAACTTATTTTGTCAAGCCCCTTACATATATACTTGTAAACATATTTGACTAACTTGATTGTTGAGTAGATTTCAACATTTATGTGACTATTAAATAGTGATAACAAGTATGGATTTTTCATCAATTGATCTTTCAGTGGATCAAGTCTTGCTTTGAATACTTTGCATAGTAGATCTGGCCTATTTTGTGCCAATTCAATTGGTAGAATATTTTCTTATATTTTTTTTCCACATTGGGTTGCAAGTAACTATTAAGAATATGTCTGACTTGCCAAAGCATTGTACTAAAGCTATTGCATTGATGTATGTTTTATGTATGCCTCTTGGCCCACCAATGAAAAATGCTAGCTATATAATTTTTTTCCCCACATTTGATCTTCTTGTTTCATCTATAGAAATGGAATCAATTACATCTTGAAACAATTCAATCCTAATATATCTTTGTCAATTTCTTTGAAAATCAATCCTTTCAATTTCCACTTTTATGTACATGTCAACAACATATTGTTGAAGTAGCCTTCCACTATGAAGAATCATAAATTTATCACTGCTCTTTATTTGTAATTTGTAGCCATAAAACTCACAACATGAAACTCTATTTCTTTTCTTCTTGTCTTTTTTAGATTCTGGAAGAAAAGAAGATATAAAACACTATTAGTAGTAGTTCGACATATTAGTTAAATAATACGGATAAATATTTTTCATGTTGATTGTAATAATATAGAGGTAAATATGTGTTCATTTAATTTATAATGTTCCTAAATAAGTAACACTTAAATGAATTATTTTAAAAATGAAAAAATAATATATTAACAGCAAGATGTCATATAAACAATTACTTTGAAGAGATTAACAGAAGATTTTTTATTGAATAGACAAGGTATATGCAAGAATTAGTTGTATTTTTTAAAAAACTTTTTTCAAAGAAATAGGACTGCACTAATCTTTATCTTCAAACTCCAACAAATCCGCTTGTGAATTCATTTGTGATGCATTGATGTTATTTGATGCACCACAAAACATTTGTCGTCGGAATTCTTTTGATGGCAGCCTTTTCATATTATAATGCCAATCACTTTAACCATAAAAAAAGAGCAAAGGATACTATAGAGCATTATAGGAGCTCTATGTAAGAAAAACTATGTGGATGGAGTTTGAATGTGTATAACCTGTAGATGGCAGCTCTTTTCAGCAACGTCATTTTTAAATTCAACTAATATTGTAACAACTTATGAAGCATAAGGAGCATTGTAAACTCTTTGGTTTAAATCGGGATTTTTATTCAATATTATGCTGCAATTTTCGAATTTTGGAAGTCCACGAAGTCTTTTGAAGAATATTGTACAAGGATTTCTCCTCAGAATATCTATTAATAGTTTGACTGTCTAAGGATTGAATTATAGTGATGCTTCAATTCTTTTATTCAATTTCATTTCAGTATCATAGAAACAGAGTTGAATCTTAGTTGGTCTTTCAGACTGACGTATCAAATCTTCTAAGAAGTGATAGACATATCCTTGGATTCAAAAAGTACATACAACCTTTGTATTTTTTATCCACTCAGTGTCATGTTTTGCTACAAATCTAGAAAATGTGAAGCTATTGTTGTAAAATCGTATCAATCTTTTAAATTCTATGGCCTTTTCATGATTATTTATAAGTAAATGTGCTAGATCATATGGCATTGAATGTGATATCAAAGTAATCTCTCCCTCTAACAACAAAGTTTAGGAGGTTCTTATGGAAGCATTTCGTTGGGTAAAATTTATAGTTATGTGTTATTAGAGGGGTTAATAGCTGCTTTGCTGGTTCTTTCGCATAAGCGATAGGAATCACTTCTTGGTTTGTTACTATAGAGAATAGACGAAGAGATGAATCATGTTATGTAACTTTAAAATGTCTTCTTTTTTTTTTTTTTTAAGTAAACACATGTAATATTTTTACCTTCTCTTTATGATTAAGAAATTGGTACAACCATTGAACTTAGTTGAGCATTTTGATTGAATCTATAAGATGATAGAGAAATATTATATTAGTATAAGGATGAATACATATAAAAACATCTTTACAAAAATGGTATAAAAGTAGATGTATTCTTGAAATTGAATTTAGAAGAAAGCATAAGTATTCTATTTCTAGTGTTCTTGGATGGCATGTTGGAAAGATTGGGATTGATTATTATATTATTCAATTGAATGTATAGCTTGTTCACCTTCAATTATAACTATTTCAACATTTCAAATTGTTGTGTGTTTTCTTTAAAGGTAAGCTTGACAATGAGATTATAACAACTTTTTCTTTTATTCAACAGATTATGCATGACAAGCTTGACGTCTTCGAAGCAACATCTACTCTTTTTTCTATTTTGAGCGCTGTTATTAAGCTTTATATCTTTGTCACAACACTTCTTTCCTCCTCTCATCTTCTTGTTTCTAAATGCATTTGGATTGAGTCTCATTCATGGTTTGTTCTCTATTTTGATAACTTATTTGTATATAAATTAGGTTCATTATGATGGAAGGAAATGTTTAAAAGGTAGTAACTATTTACATGATTATTCTTATGACAAAATATTAGCAATGTAAAGCTAAAATAGCAAATTTCAAAGGTTGAATATAATAAACAAAAATTATCAAATGATTATTCTCCACTTCATGTCAGCTAGTTTTTTGAAGAAGTATAAAACAAGGTAGATTATGATCAATTAGCCAAAAAGAGCATGTTATCAATAAAGTTTGGGAAAATTGTATTATAAAAGTGTAGATTCTTATGGAAACAATAGCTATTTGAAAAACTAATTCTAATTGACTAAATGGGATTAATATTGTAAACCCTTAGAGGGGAGGTGAATAAGGTTTTTGACAAATTTAAACACTTTTTCAAAAATTGAATTTCGAAATCCTCTTTTAGCTCAAATACACATAGTAATGTATAAGGGATAGAAGAAGCAGAACTTCGTACAACATTAAAGAGATATCTGAGATCTTAAAGATATAAGATAAGTTATGTGCAATCAATATAATAGTAAATATGGATTGGTGAGAATCATAAAGGCTTCTTCGAATGATTTGAAAACTGTGCATAGAGAGATTCACAAACTTTCAGAAATAAATGCAAGGAAGAATACTACGAGATTTATAGTGGTTCGATCCTCAAAGATCTACATCCACTACCTTAAACTCACATTTAAGGATTTTAAACTAAATCACTATTAAAACACAGTTTGCCCAATGGTGTTCAACTATACCAATTTACACAAGAGGATCACCATACTTGGTTTTATCTAAAACCTCTCAACCAATAGCAAATCAAGGCTCACCCCCAAATGAGTTTTACAACATAACCTTGATATAGAAAAAGGATTTTAGGAATGAAACAAAAATAGCTCATACTTTTTGAGCGAGTAAACAACCAAATGAGCACCAATACCTTTTTACCTTTTGGAACAATTTGATTTCACCATTTGAAGCACAATTAAAAAGGAAGATTTTTGTTTTTTAAAGTGTAAAAGTGTTTCTGAGTGATAGAGCACAAAAATCTACTTTAAAATCGAGTTTTGAAAGTTTTTATGGAAGCAAAAAGTAAGATACCAACAGCTAGAAACGGCTAGTTTCTCGCTGTCAGATTTTTCAGAGTTTTGGATTCAAGGATCGGACGAGAGTGCGTCCAAAAGGTGAGTCTAAAATAGCACTTTTCTAGGTAGAAACATTTTGACACTGTTCACAGAGTTTTGGAAGAAGCTTTTCGATGCAGAGTCATCCAAATTACTCAATCCAAAATTCTGAAAACTTAATACTTTGAAATCTTTTTATTTGCGTGCTTCAAGGTAGAAATAATTTGAATCATAAAGTAAAGAAGACATAGAAATTTACACAATATACTTTAACAAATGATTCTTAGTCTATGATTCTTCTTAAGAGCTTCTTAGTATACAATCTCTCAAGCTTGTCTTACACTTTGTCATCCATTCTTGGATTCTGTTGCTTAGCAATCTTGTTTGATTGTCTCGAAAGAATTGAGGTCGAACATGTCCTATCATATATAGATCACATAAGTTAGTCCTCATCAATGTTTATCGTAAGTCAAAATACAGGAGAATGCCCTTAGGGCTAACAATCTCCCCCTTTTTTAGGGATGACAAATTTGATGGGATTATGATATAAAAACAATGGTATGTTCAGTATGGATATGTTAGACCGAGAGAAATAAGAATATTTTTAAATTAAAATGCATTCTCTCATTATAAGACCCAAAGAGTGTTTATGAGATTAAGATACAAAATTAAAGATATACTCATAAACATGGTTCAATGAGCCTATGACCTAACCTACCTTCTTATTCTCCTTTCTTCCAACAAAAGACTATTCCACAAGAGAATAGCCGCAAATAGTAGTTGCAAAAAAATGTATAGATATGTACACAATGTGGTATAGAAGATAAATCATAATATGTAATGCTCCCTCTTAGTATGTGCATATATGAACATAAGATATAGAGCCATGAAATGCGTTTTCAAAATAAGACTGGATTCCTAAATTTTGGGCTTCCAAAACATGAATCCAAAATAGTGTAGAATGAGACAAAAGCTAACCATTTTTGGACCTAAAGTTTTTTACTTCCAAAACTGTATCCAAAATAGGGTAGGCAAAAGCTAGCCTTTAAAAAGACTTTTTTTTTTTTTGGACGAGTCTTTAAGATTGAAGAAATGTGAGTCCAAAACTCTCCCTATGTATGTGCAAGGTAAAAACGAATTCACATAAATAAATTAGAGGTTCTTAACCCAACTTGGTTTTCTTAGGATATTTCAAACATCAGGAATTTTCTGAGCAACAAAAAATCATAAGCATAAATATCCGAAATTTTGTAATGAAAAACATATCACATGTTAGAATTCGTGGACTCCTAAACGCGAAAAACATCCACGAATCCCTCCCGAGGACCCAAGTAAACGATTAAGATGATCTAAAGTTTAAGAATTACCTCTGGTTACTGTAATCGAAATCCTTCGATTCTGGTTGCGCTGTTGTACGTTCAACCCGAACAATCACCAGACGCTGCAGTATGCGAACGTCCTCTATCGGATACACACCGCGAACTCACTCGATACCCGGGGAGTGCTAGCGCCTAGGGTTTGAGAGGGTTTTTTTTCTTTTCTGGTAGAGAATGGCACGAATGTTCTCAACCGAAAAATTGGACTCTTGAAAAGACGGCTAGGGTTTTCTTAAAAAACCCCCGAACCTCTTAGAGTCTAACCCTAATAATATCTTATCATATTCTAATTTAAATTCAAATTAAATTAAAATTGATATGATAAGATTCTGCCATTATCTCTGTAATTTAACTAATTAATTTACCGAGTCAGATTCTTATAATCTGGATATCATCCAGATTCATCGAACCTGGTCACCAGAAAAATAACCTAACAAGTTCGCTTATTGTGTGACCCTATAGGTTCATTTAACACTGGCAGTGTGCCTAAATCATATTTAAATGGCCCATAAGTTATAAACGGTTTCTAGCAAAACATTATAACTATCCAGGTTGAATGAAGATCGGTGATCTCTTTGAACCAAACCATAATTTTTATATTTAGTCCTTTTGTCACACGATATCTAGATTAAGTATAAGGCACGGAGCATGTCATCCTTATTAAGCTTAATCAATTATTTCTTGATTTCATAGTAGATTGTTCAAACAAATGATATCAATATCTTAGATTGATATATTTGAGCACGGCCATGCATTTTTAACAGTCTAACTTATCAAGGGGCCCATGGATATCTCTCCCATAACTAAGAGGGACAAATTCCTTCACAATCAATCATATTCCTCTCCTTAATTTATTCTATATCCAACAGTAGTCTAATTTATTATCTGGTTAAAGACAACTTTAGACAATGTCAAAATATAGAATTTATCAAGTAGGAAACTATGATGAATTTAGGTCGAAAGACTTTCAATATCATTATGGCTAGAAAGTACTTATGACATATTCCATGAAGTACTCTCACAGTGGGTCATGTCCAATACAATGTTCTCTAACATTTATTTATATCTTGACTCGATATCACAAATATCCATGGCCAGTAAAACATAGCCATCAAGTCACAAATATACTAATCTTAATTTATTATTATTCCAATAATAATAATCGATCAGGGACAGTTTTAGAATAGTCATTGTATTCATTGTAGGGTTTTACTATCAAGTCACGTACTTGATGACCAACAAAACAAAACTCACTATTCATGGAAAGGAAAGCCTCATATTATTATATAAAACATAATGACAATTGTATAAGTACAAATTGACTCTAGGGCATATCCCTAACATCACAACCATAGTCAAAACACATCATTCAACTAACCAAATTTCAATTAGTTAGAATGCACAATAGACTTATGCGCACACTTCAAACTCCTTTGCTCATAGCAACAACAAAATCATAACATAGTTTCTATCAAATCTCAATTCATAAATTCATAATTTTCATAGACCAATATACAGTCAACATATATTCATAATTCAAAATCCATATTTATAAGGGCAAAAACTAGTAAAAAAATGCACGGCACACTGTTTGATCAACTTAAATCCCAACAATGTATTTCTCAATATACTTCACAGAATCTTAAGGAACATTCAGTTTCCACATGCAAGCACTTCTTAGTCCATAACACAATAACCACATCATCAGTCCATAATCCCAGCAACAATCATTCTCAGTGCACAATCCCATATTTTCTCCCCCTTTGTCATCAATCAAAATATAGGAAAAAGAGAATAAAGAGAACAAAAAAAAACTGATATAGATTGTCAGATAGATTAGCAGGGGATATAGATGTATAAAGAAATTGTTCAAGTGCAGAAATAAATTGTTCAAATACTAGAAAGCAATAAAAGGTGTGCAAGCATAAAAAATTTGGAAGCAATTCGCAGAAGGGTTCAATCAGGAGATATGGATTATTTCTGTCTTAGACCCGGCACCCTTTTTTGAATGTTGTCTAACAATTCGGTTGGATTTTCTTTTCACTACAACGTACTTCTGCCTTTTTTCATATGAGACAGGGACTTCAGTAGGGGTAGCAGAGACAGGAACATCAACCTTCGTTTCTTTGGCCTTTGGACTATCTGCTGTTTGCCCAGATTCTTTTCTTAGACTGGGTTGAATTTCCTGTTCAGGTTGTTTGCCATCTTCATCTTCATCATGTAGAGAAGCAGTTCCTTTGTTGGTTGTGTAGTCTGGAGAGAGAGCTTGTTCATCCTAAGTTCTCTCAGTGGTCTGTCTCACATTCTTTTCCTCAACTCTGCTTAGTCGGGTTCCTAAGTTTTGTAATTCTGTGGAGACTTCAGTCTGAAAGCCATCAAACTTCTAGCTAAGTTGTTCAATGCAGTTAGAATGTCTTGAGTCAGATTGCTCTCCTTCGTCTTTTGTTTCCCTTTGTTGGAGGATTCTTTTCCTGTCTCTGATTTCCATTTTATTTCTGATTGCCCAGCAAGTGCAATTCTTTTTCCTTCCGCCTTAATTTGCAATAGTTTTTTTTTTCTTCATCTAACATCGGTTTACTTGAATAAAACCCATTCTTTCAAATGATTCCATGTTATACACATTTGTCTTCAGCTGAACAAGCCCACATTTATCTAAATCCACATTGAAATGCCTGAATACTTTGGTCATAAGATTGCTATACGGGAGTGCTTTATGGGATGTGTTTCTTGACTGCATCATTAACTTTACTACTAAAAATCCAAAGTTGATTTTTCGACCTTTAGAAAGGGCCAACATCAGTATCATTTGCATGATATTTATTGATGTTTTGTGTCCAAAACTTGGGGCAACCATTGTCGACACCATGCAATGCAAATTCCTTCCAGTACCATTTAGCCATTTTGTTTCTATCACCCAAGTTCTTGAAACTCTTTCCACTTGTAAATCTTTCCTCAAATTATCTTAAATAAAAAATATGACCCTTCAGGAAATTTGTTCATCTTGAAAAACTGAATCTCTCCATCTCTCACTCCAAAAATTCAGTTTAACAATCGATGGTCGAAATTTATATTCACAGATGCTACTCTGGTGCTATACCATTACATCATGAAACCTCCTCCAGTCTCCTCAAGTCGTCCCTTTTTCAGATTTGCATAAAACTCCCAAACCAGAGGAGTATACAGTTTCTCATTTGCTGACAATAAGGCTTCCCAACCCAAATTTTTTAACATATTCAGAATACTAGAGAAGTTTAAAAATCCTTCAGCATCAACTCGATATTCCAATACCACAGTTTTATTCCTAAACACCCAATCATTAAAATCAGACTCGCATTTTTTATCAAGAAAGTGGGGTACCTGGGTTTTAGAACTTTTTGGTGCAGTATGCTATGTTGATGAGTCGGATCGTGAGGTTTCCTCAGCGATTTTCTTTTCTTTCTTCTTGGTGTCCAGTGGTGCAACAACCTTTGTCTTAGCCACTGCTTTGTTTTTCTCCCCCATCTTGGTCTTTTTCACAGCTCCTTTGTCAGATTTTACTGCTTTCATCATAGCAAAAGCGAAGGGAAGATGAAACATTTTTTGTTTAGTTTGGAGAAGATGAAGTTAAAATTGTGAGAAAGACAGAGAGAGCAATGGCAGTTTCGGATTGCTAAGAGAGAGTGTGTGATAGCCTTTATGAGATTTCTTAAATTCTAAAAAGGATAAGTACAATCAAGTACTTTAACAGAGACTTTTCATCAGAGGTGGGGTATTAATTTTTTTAGAAAGCGCAAACACTTGAAAATTTTGAAAAGTCACTTATGGACTTATGTTTTCTTTTTTCCGGATAACAAAAAAAATTGAACTTTTTATAAACTTTGAGCTACTGATATTTTGGATTTTGATTGAGTCCAAAATCGTTCGTCGAAAAAGCGAAATAAAATAAGTTCAGGTGAGGAGATTTTGGATTCTTATTTTCCAGATATTGCTTCCAAAAGTTGTATCTTTAGTAGTTTTGCAAAAATAGACAAAAAAATCTTAGGCAAAATGTCAATTACATGATTCTGGTAATTTGTAAACCTCTTCTCAGATGATTAAATCTCTTTTTGACCAAAGATTTTGTAAAAATGTCTGCAAGCTGTTTATCGGTTGAGCTGTATTCAACACGCACATCTCTTTTAAGAATATGATCTCTAATAAAGTGATGCTTAATTTCAATATGCTTAGTTTTAGAATGTTGAACAGGATTCTTTGTTAAATTAGTTGCGCTTGTATTATCACATAGTATAGGTACGCAATCAAAATTAAGACCAAATTCAAGTAATGTGTTTTTCATCCACAAGATTTGTGCACAACAGTTCCCTGCTTCAATGTATTTAGCTTTGGTTGTGGATAATGATACAAAAGCTTGTTTCTTGTTGTGCCATGCCACTAGAGAATATCCGAGAAATTGACAATACCCACTAGTGTTTTTCCGTTTAACTTTACAACTTGCATAGTCTGCATTAGTGTAGCCTATAAGATTAAAGGAGTTAGTTCAAGGATACCATAGATCAAAATCGTGTGTTCCAATCAGGTATCTAAGGATACATTTTACTGCATATAAGTGAGATTCTTTTGGACATGATTAAAATATAGCATAAAGACAGACCGAAAACATAATATCTGGTCGGCTAGCAGTAAGATATAACAAATTCCCAATCATACCTCTGTATTTTGATTCGTCCACTTTCTTACCATTTTTATCCTTGTCCAACTTTAGAGATGTACTCATAGGTGTGCGGATTTCTTTGGTGTTGTTCATACCAAATCTCTTGAGTAGTTCCTTAGCATACTTAACTTGATTTAGAAAAATTCCATCATTGGGTTGTTTAGTTTGCAATTTGAGAAATAAGTTGAGTTCTCCCATCATGCTCATCTCAAATTTTTGCTGCATAGTCTTGGCAAACATTTTACACATAGATTCATTAGTAGCACAAAAAATGATATTATCAACATAAATTTGAATAATGAGAAGATCATCATATTTTTATGATTTAATGAACAATATAGTGTCAATCAAACCTCTTAAAAAGCCTTTTGAGAGTAAAAATCTACTAAACTTTTCATACCAAGCTCGTAGGGCTTGTTTTAAACCATAAACAGCATTTGAAAGTTTGAAAACATGATTTGAAAAGTGCTCATAAAGAAAATCTGGAGGTTGTTCTACATATACCTCTTCTTCAATAAAATCATTTAAAATGACACTTTTTAATATCCATTTGGTAAAGTATGAAATTTTTTAAAGATGCAAAGGTAAGTAGCATTCTAATGGGACTCTAATAGAATAACGAGAGTAAATGTCTCATTATAGTCAATGCCCTCTTCTTGATCGAATTCTTGAGCAACAAGTTTAGCTTTATTTCTAATCACCATACCATGTTCATCAAGTTTATTTCTAAAAACCCACTTGGTACCAATGACCGGATGATCAAATGGTCGATAGACGAGTTTTTGAACTTGATTTCTTTCAAATTGTTCAATTCTTCTTGCATAGTTAGGATCCAAAAATCATCATGCAAGGCCACATCAATACAATTATATTCAATATTAGAAAGTAAAGCAAAATTATTGATAAAGTACAGTCTAGTTTTAACCCCACAGTTAGGATCACCAATGATTTGTTCTTTTGGATGACCAGTTTTGTATTTCCAATCTTTTGGTAGCCCTTGACCAGTGTGCTCTTCAGTTTCTTACTTGCTTTGTTCAACTTATTGTTCTTCCAATTCTTCTTCTTTAGTATAAATATCAAGTGATGGAGCTTTGTGCTGTTCACTGCCTTTTTCTTTTAAAATCCCTACATCATCAAATTTTCTTGATGTATATATTAGATTCATCAAAGGTAACATGTACAGATTCTTTCACACACAAAGTTTTTTTTATTGTATACTCTATATGCCTTTTTATTTGAAGAGTATCCAAAAAATATAGCCTCATTAAATTTTCTATCAAAATTTTCAAGATTATCTCGAGTATTAAAAACAAACCACTTGCAACAAAAAACTTTAAAATAGAAAATTGATAGAGTTTTGTCAAATATAAGCTTAAAGGGTGTTTTTCTTAGAAAATGTCTCAGCATGATTCGATTAATAATATAATAAGTTGTATTAACAGTTTCAACCCAAAAGTATTTTGGAAGAGAATTTTCACAAATCATGGATCTAGCCATTTTTTGTAAGGTTCTGTTTTTCCTTTCAACAACACCATTTTATTGAAGGGTTTTAGCAGCTGAAAAGTTGTGAAAAACTCAATTTTCATTAAAAAAAATGTGTAAACTCATGGTTGCAAAATTCTCTACCATTATCACTTCTAATTGAAATCAATTTGCATCCAAGGGAATTTTAAACACGTTTAAATAGTCTAGAAAATTCAGAAAATGTCTCATCTTTTTGTCCAAGAAAAAAAGTCCAAGTAAATTTTGAAAAATTATCAACTAAAACATAAGTATATCGCTTACCACTAAGACTAGTGGTCCTCATTGGTCTAAACAAATTCATATGTACTAATTCAAGGGATTTTGAGGTAAAAATCATTTTCTTGAGTTTAAAGGGGGTTTTGATCTATTTTTCAAATTGACATGTATCACAAATTTTGTTTTTATCAAACTTCATTTTAGACAGGCCTCTAACAAGCCCTTTTGAAGACAGTTTGTTCAACAAATCGAATGATACATGGCCTAACCTTCTATGTCAAAGATAACCGTCATTATCATGCAGGAAAGGCATCTAATATCATGAGTTATAAAATCATCAAGATGGAATACATATACATTCTCAACACGTTTAGCAACAAAAATTGTTTTATTACTAGAGTTGTGTATAATAAAGCAACAATCTTTCTCAAAAATAACTTTATAACCATTGTCACATAATTGACTAATACTAAGCAAGTTATATTTCAGCTCATCAATTAATAATACTTGTTTAATAATGGTTGAAGACCCTTTACCAATGTTACCTATGCCAAGTATTTTTCCTTTCTTTTTGTCTCCAAAGGTAACAAACCTATCACTTGTAACTTGAACATCTTCTAATAGGGTTGCATTTCCAATCATGTGTCTTGAGCATCTATTATCCAGGAATCACTTTGTGAAGCTTATTTTATCCAGTGAATGAACCTATGCATGAGATGGGAAAGTGATTTTTGGTAAGCATATCTTCTTGGATAGAGGTTAGTGATGATTCTTTTAATTCTCTAATCAATTTTCATTCCTAATCCAATACTCTTCCTAATATAACATCTAGATGCATTGTGTCTATTTTTACCATAATAAGTGCAACATGTGCAATTTGTGTTTGAGGAGCTTGTTTTCACAAAATAAGACTTGTATTTTCCTAATTTGTGCACGTTACCATAGCCAAAGCCATTTTTGTTTCCAGCCATCCGTTGTACTTCAAGAAGTTTGTTCAGATTGCTTTGTCCATTAGTAAATTTTTCAATACAAGTAGTGAGATCATCAATTTTCAACTTCATATTATCGAGCTCACAAGTTATGACTTCAAGAGATGAGACTTTGTCACACAAACATTTATTCTCAAGAGCAGAACAGTTCAAGAAGGTAGAAGTGATTTCTTTTTCAACATTCAAGTAGCAAATGAAGTCAAGTAGAATTTTGTTCTCACTTATCAGATTGTCATTCTTATTTGATAAAGAATTAATTTTCACTTTCATTTCCTTGTTCCTTCTTGACAATCTTTTTAGTTCACGGAACATATCAATAAGAATTTCGTTTGAATCATCAATATTATCACAAGTAGAATCATACAATTCAGCTATAAGGTTAGATATGAAGGAGTTTACCTTATCCTCTATAACTATGAAGCATATGTTAGTTGTTTCAACTTCTGAATCTCAATTTTCCTCAGATTCGGACTCATTTTGATCTCAAGTTCCCATCAGTCATTTTCCTTTCTTTGTTTTCAAATCCTTCTTTTTCTTTTTGAGCATTTTGGCTTCTTTCTCTTTGGCTATTGGGCAGTCAGCAATAAAGTGTTCTGTACTCTTGCATTCATAGCATTGAGGCTTAAAAGATGCAATTGTCCCTTTCTTTTTATGAACTTTTTACCTTTTCTGAAGTTTCTTTTTCTGAACATCTTTCTGAATTTTTTTACAATCATGGCCAATTCTTCTGTGTCCACTTTAGTTCCATCGTCACTATCAGAGTGACTGCTATCATCATCATCAATAACATTTAGTGTTGTTCCTCTTTTGCCTTTATCATTATCATCAAATTCTTGAAACCTTTTAAGCTTCATTTCATGAGTCAATAGAGAGCTAATTAGCTCTTCAATGGATAAGATTTTCAAATCTTTTGATTTCTCCACAGTCAGAGCTTTAGGCTGCCATCTTTTTGGCAAGGCATCAAGAATTTTTCTATTCTATTCACCTAGTAAATAGCTTTTCCCATAAGCCTTAAGTCCATTTGCAATATTTGTGAATCTAGTAAACATGTCGGTTATGCTCTCATTTGGTTTCATGGTAAATAATTCATAATCATGAATCAGAAGCCCCAGCTTCAACTTCTTTACTTGATTTGTCCCATCATGGGTGACTTCAAGCAATCTCCACATGTCATGGGCTAAATCATAATAACTTACTCTGTTATATTCAGTAGCATCAAGGGCAAAACATAGAATGTTCATAACATGAAAGTTTAATGTCATTTTGGTATTGTCTTCAACATCATATTCGTCACTCTGTTTTGGAACTATTCGACCTTTGACACTTTTAGAAGGAACATATGGTCCTTTTTCAATCAAATTCCATAGCTCAAAATTAATTGAGCATACGCAAATCTTCATGCAATTTTTTCAGAATGTATAATTACTCTCAGTGAACAAGGGAGGTCTATTTGTCGATGATACCTCGATATAGGGAAGAGATGAGATATTTGCCATATGGATCTTTTCTACAAGGCTGTTTAGCCGAAGAGATGTAGACTAGTGCTCTGATACCAATTGAAAAATCTTAGGGGTGAATAAGGTTTTTGACAAATTTAAATACCTTTTCAAAAATTGAATTTCGAAATCCTATTTTAGCTCAAATACACATAGTGATGTATGAGGGATATAAGAAGCAGAAATTCGTGCAACATTAAAGAGATATCTGGGATCTTAAAGATATGAGACAAGTGATGTGTAATCAATACAATAGTAAAGATGGGTTGGTGAGAATCATAAAGGTTTCTTCGAATGATTTGAAAACTTTGCACAGAGAAATTCACAAACTTTCAAAAATAAATGCAAGGAAGAATACTATAAGATTTATAGTGGTTCGATCCTCAAAGATCTACATCCACTACCTTAAGCTCATACTTAAGGATTTTAAATCAAATCACTATTAAAACACAGTCAGCCCAACAGTATTCAACTACACCAATTTACACAAGAGGATCACAACACTTGATTTTACCCAAAACCTGTCAACCAATCGCAAATCAAGGCTCACTCCCAAATGGATTTTACAACATAACCTTGATATACAAAAAGGATTTTAGGAATGAAACAGAAATAGTTCACACCTTTTGAGCGAGTAAACAACTAAATGAGCACCAATACCTTTTTACCTTTTGGAATAATATGATTTCACCTTTTGAAATATAATTGAAATGGGAGATTTTATTTTCTAAAGTGTAAAAGTGTTTCTGAGTGATATAGCACAAAAATCTATTTTAAAATCGAGTTTTGAAAACTTTTATAGAAGTAAAAAGTAAGATACCAACAGTTAGAAACGGCTGGTTTCTCGCTGTCAGATTTTTCAGAGTTTTGGACTCAAAGATTGGATGATAGTACATCCAAAAGATGAGTCCAAAATGGCATCTTTCTAGGTAGAAATATTTTGACACTGTTCACAGAGTTTTGGACGAAACTTTTGGGTGTAGAGCCATCCAAATTACTCAATCCAAAATTCTGAAGATTTAATACTTTGAAATCGTTTTACTTGTGTACTTCAAGGTAGAAATAAATTGAATTATAAGGTAAAGAAGACATAGAAATTTACATAATATACCTTAACAAATGATTCTTAGTCTATGATTCTTCTCAAGAGTTTCTTGGTATGCAATCTCTTAAGCTTGTCTTATACTTTGTCACCTATTTTTGGATTCCGTTGCTTAAGAGTTGCTTAGCATTCTTGTTTGTATGTCTTGAAAGAATTGAGGTCAAACATGAACTATCATATATAGATCACACAAGTTAGCCCTCATCAATGTTTGTCATAAGTCAAAACATAAGAGAATACTCTTAGGACTAACAAATATAAAGGCATCTGAGTTCACATTTATTTAACATAAGATTAAATAGTCTATAATGATTTGGGGATTAAAGAATTTAATATTACGTATTCTGTATTGTAGAGCACCAAGACAAAAGCTCTGTAGTTAACAAGAAGCAGCTTAAAACTTAACCTAAAAGTGAAAAAAAACATTAGTTAAAAGATAACCTAAATAGATAATCGTAAAATACAAAATAATAAGATTTTACTACATTAGAGTAAAATATCATATTAAGAAGAAAGAGAATTAGGTATGAGATAAATGATGAAAGGAAAAAAAAACACAAATAGAGCAATAATTGCCCAAATTATGGTAGTCAGAGATTGAGGTTTATCTAATACATGAAATTTGATTCATGCTTCAACCAAGTTGCATGGCTAACCAAACATATTATATGGCTTGCTGGTGATTTACAACATGAAATATATACCACTATATATTTCTGGTTTAGCAGCTATGATGAACCTAATTTGCTAGCTTGAGTTAAAAAAAATACTAGAATCTGTTATTAAGATAGTGTGTTTGAGTTGGGACTGAACCTAGCTACCAAAATAGAATTTTGTAACACTTTTATACTTGCTACCACAATGCTAAGTTACTTGGTTATCTTTTGTTTTACCTTAACTTTTGCAAGGCTTGAATTAGGGATTTGAATTCAATCTTCCTCTTTATTACCATTTCAAAATAGTTAGTGAATGACTTACTTAAAAAAAAAACAAAATAAAACACACAAAGGCATCATGTATACAAGAGGATCAAACTATATGAACAAGTTGGTTTCTAGAAGTGATAGAGTTTCCTAAAATAAAAAATCGAATTGAAAGACAAAAGTAGAAGAAGAACAAGTATTATGTATTACATATTGAATGATCAACAAATAGTCTCTTATATATAGTAAAACAAATTTTAAAGGACAAGGAGAAAAAAAAACCTGTTTTGTGGAATATGAAGATCTTGAATAGCAAGAAAACTAATGTTTTAGCCTCTTGGCTATAAAGTAGCAAGACGCCTTCCAGCAAGTTGGCATTGCCTCTTGGTGCTACTTATATAGGAAGAAAATAGCTGGTCTGTAAAGCACCATTATTCAATAGGAAGGCTAACCCTTCTCAAAATCACCCTTCCTACTCTGCCTACATATCTATTCTCCTTTTTCATTGGTGCCAGATAGCTTTTATACTTGACAAAATCCAAAGGGATTTTTTAAGAGGACAAAGCAAAGCACAAATAACACTTTGTCAACAAATCTATTTTTTTTTCCCCCAAAACAAAGAGGTTCTGTAGTATATAGAACTTATATTGTTGCATTAATCATTATTAGGATGTAGAATTGGAGATATGCTTTTAAAGATAACCTCTTATGACAAAGAGTGACAGTAAGGAAAAAACCAATGCTTCCACTATCCAAAATCAACATGCAAAACTCCATGTGACTAAGAGCTATATCTCCATTAAATAAATTATTATAGAAATACGTATGAAGGGAAAATTGCAAAACCAACTATAGGCAAAAATTCTAAGAGCATTAGAACAAGTTGAAAACGTTTGGTTGAAAATTGCATATCTTTGTTTAGTTGAAAAAGTTTTTTGTTTTTTTTAACTCAAGATATTTATCAAATGCTAAAGAAATAAAGGAAGCTCTTGGAACAATGCTTATATATATGAAAGATAAATAATTTATGCATTAATAGGAAAACACTTTTACAAAAAAGAGGAATCTGTCATGGATATCCTTATTTTAGAAGATAATGTCTTCAAATAAATAAATAATGAGGTATTAAGCTATATGCTATAACAAAATCTCTAAGTGTACCAAAAGCTATAGGCTTCTACTCTTCATCAGATCATCAAGATCTTTTTCGTACAACTACCTGTATTAACCATTATTCCTAGTAAAATCTATCCCTTTACTATCAACAAAACCTCATGTCATAGGGTCCTTCTTAGGTCTCCTGAAATTCTTTCCAACCTCAAAATGCCTTGGTAGGGATTTATAATCTAATTCTCTTGGGTCATCACTATCTGCAATTAGGTCAGTCTCTTTGACTGGTGGGTTTGGGGCAAGTTCTATGATTTTTACGTCATCTTCACTATGGAAAACTAAGTTTATCATTTGCACAGGTGGAGCTAGATGTGGTTCTATAATTTATACTTTATCATCACTACTCTCATCCATTAGTTGTTTAGGTTCAGGTTCTAAGTTTGAAGAAGGTAGATCTACTGGATGGATTGGGATGGATGCCAAACTGCATTCTTACAAGTGGTTTGATACATTCTAGCTATTTTGTACATATAAACAAGCGTATGTTAGTAAAAGATCACAGTACCTAAAGAAATAAATCTAAATGATTATGATTGTAACCTAAACCTATGCTTTCAAACTTGGAAAATACTGCAACCAAAAAATATGCTAATTAAGGTACTTAGATGTGGATTTTATCCTACTGATTTTCATGTGGCATGTCTAAACTCTAGAATAGAACTGTAGATAGTTCACTATTTATAGTAAAACAATTATAATAAATGTATGATAGCCTAATTTATGAAGCATAACCTAAGAATATAATAATTGGCAACTTCCATCTTATCTAGAAGAGGAAAAATGTATTAACTGGCAATAAAATATGCCAAACAATAATGACAAGCAATAATATTAGCATACTATAACTAAAGATGGTAATTTGCACAACATTATTGTGATTGTTTTTTTCTTGGAAAGTACAAAGGCCTTTTTTGAGATGGTACTATGCATTGGTGAAGAAGACTAAAGACTAGAAATCTTTGAAATTCCCTTGCTTTCTAACTTCTATGTTCCCTAAGTTTTTTAGAGCATGAAGGTTTAGAAGTTCATACTCTTAGAAGGTAGAAATTCTAGGTGAAACTGAGGCTACTCCTTTGGTTTTTTGGCCATGCTTTATGTTGTTATAAGCATGAGTTTTCTTTTTGATCTTGCTAGTATGCTGACCAGCTGAACTTATCCTGCATTTTAGTTTGCACCATTATATAAAGTATCCAAGAATGTGATTATGGTTTTCTTTGTCCTCATATGATGTTATAAGCTGAAAGAAAAAAGTCTATCAGTTGACTGGAAGCTAACATATGAATTAGGGTGCAAGAATCCAGATCCTTCTACTAATATTTTTCTTTATGGCTGATACAATTTAGTTTCTACTTTCCAAGAGATTCTTTATATTTATTTCTTGTTAGTTCTTGGAAGGAGTAGTGGGTTTCAAGTTGTAGAAAGTAATGGCCATGAACTAAAGTTATTTGGGAATGGAGTACATCTCTGAAGAGAACTAATCTTGATGGAACCGAATACAATTTTTTACTGTTAGACACTGAAGGAATTGATGCTTATGATCAAATGGCTAGAAAGAGTAGCAAACGAAGCATGGATATTTTACTAAGGCCAATTGTGGTAACAACAAAATGGGAAAATAATGCCATAAAAATGTTACTACTACATCCACATCAAATTTATGAGAACATGGCCAATACAAAAATCAATTGAAGTTGTCAATAAGTAGTAGTAAAATGGTATTCACATAATATTTTTTTTTATGAAGAAATAGAGCTAAAGAGGAGTTTTGGGTGGATTGTAACTAACCAATATTTAGCACAAGAAGAAATGTGAGGTGGGAAAATCAAAATAAGAGAATAAAGAACAACTGGCTTTATATCTTCAATCAGGTGAGTTGATATTGGACTGGCAACTTCAGACCTCTATATCCTAAGTTACCACCACCTTCCTTTCAATTTGAAAAGGCTTTTTGCCTATTACTCAATATTCCCTAAGGGCTATGAATTTGATAGAAAAAAAAATAGTCTTGCTATGGAGGGCTGAAGGCGTTCTCCAACCAATGGAAAGCATTAGTGTTGAAGAGGTTGGTGAAAAATACTTCTCTGAATTATTTTCAAGATCATTTTTCCAAGAATCTATACAGAAGAAGTCTCAATATGTGATGCATGATTTAGTAGATGATTTGGTATAGAGTATTTCAAGAGGAATCTATATTCGATAAGAGGAAAATTGGAAAAATAATTGCTCTTGAAGTCTCAAAAAGGCTCGCCATTTCTCATACACTCACAATAAATATGATGTCTTCAAAAGGTTTGAAGTGCTGCCTAAGGTTAAGTGGTTGTGCACCTTTTTACATTTGGCATCTGTATCTGGAGCAGAAGTATGTTACCTAAGTAAGAAAGTTCTATGTGACTTGCTACCAAAGTTGAGATGCTTACAAGTATTATCAACATGTGGTTATTGCATAACTGAACTTCTAGAATCTATTAGCAATTTAAGACTCATATAATACATTGATCTATATTACCCACAAATCAAAAGTCTTCCTGATTCTATTGGTTTTCTATGTAATTTACAGACATTGTTATTATGTTACTGTGAACTTATCAATGAATTGTCTGCTAACCTGGGGAAACTTGTAAATCTATGTTACCTTAACATCAGAGGAAGTGGAATACAATAGATGCCAATCAGAATACGAGATTTGGTTAGTCTACACTAAAAATGTACAGATGCCAATCTGCATTACCTTCACTTTAAGAGCTCTATAGTAAAGGCACGGGGGATAAATGGAACAGTCTTTTTGGCTTTTGAAAACCAAGTGTGTTTGGTCATTAGATGCTTGATTATTTTGCTTCCAAGAATCATTGTCAGCTAGATCACAATTGATACGAATAAAGACCAAAGGACAAAAAATTTTTGAAAATAGATAATGAAACCCAATATTTTTCCATGTTGTTATGTGTATAGTTAGAAAACCCAAAAAGAAACAAGGAACCATAGCAAATCCCTCAAGAATGAGATCTAACGTCACTCTCCAATTTGCATTTAGTATTCCTCCAATTTGCTTGCCTCTCTCTCTACAAAAAGAAATCTAAGAACACAATATGGAGGGAAACAGAGAATGAGGAGAATGTAGTAATTTAAGACTTTGAACAAGGGGATGAGAATACAAGTAACAACTTTTAGACTCTTGAGTGTTGGAAATTCTAGTATGGACTCAATTTACGTGGACCATATGTATTGAAGGGTTCTACTTTAAACAGTAAAAGTTGTACGGTATAACTCATTAATACATGTGATCCACGGGTCTACGATTCATATAAGAATTTCTCCTTGAATGCAAACTAAATAACAAAACAACTATTAGGATAGGTCGCCAGAGGATGGGTAGTTTATTCTAATTGGAGAAAATGTGTGATTATTAGAAACCACAAGGCAAATGTAAATGTTAGAACAAGTTTTAGGACTACTATCACATTCTCAAGTAGCCATATTTAAATACAAGATATGATCAGGTGGGGAGAAGCAGATAAGTAGTTAAAATTTCTAACGGCCACCATATATGTTCACTTACAAATAGGGTTTGACACTCTTTATGGGAATCTATCATTCTAAAAGGAACATAAACACCATTGGAAGACTCTAACAAAAGATATCAAAACAAAAAAAAAAAATTAGTCAGGCTAAGATTCGATAACAAAAAAAATTCAGCCAGGACACAGAAAGATCAACCAAGACACATACCTGTTTGTTTGGAGTAGGTATAGCATGCAACCTCAATGCAATTTGTGTCTTTTGTTAAAGGCAAATATTTTCTCTTTTAGTCTTGTGTTAAAAAAAAATTATAAGCACCTATATAACTGGAGGAAGGAAGAGGAAGAGGTAAGGTCTCATAGTTATGACCAGGACATAAATATGATGATGATGATAGTTACTTCCTCCGTCCTTTAATATAAGTCGCTAGACTTAATTTTACACATATTAAAATTTCTAAAAATAAAGTGACATTATATTTTTTCTTCCTAAAACACCCCTATTTAAACGTTTTAGAAACAAGAGAAAAGATGAGAGAGAAAGCGAGGGAAAATGAATAATAAATAAGGATAAAAAGGTAAAAATAGCTTCAAAACCTTCTTGAAAAGTCCCTAACAACTTATAATTTGGAACAACAAAAGTAGTTTCTAACGACTTATATTAAGAGACGGAGGGAGTATAATGAAACAAATAAATATTAATATGGTAATGATATGGTGGTAACAACAACAACAACAATAACATTAAATAATTTTCGAAATTTTTTTAAAAAAATAATATTATAATATTTAATGTCTAATTTATCCATGATGACCAAATAAATCTTAATCATCCAAAAGCATACGTAAAAGTATTGATGAAATTAACACCATCCATATTAATAGAATATAAAGAGTTCTATTATCTAAACCATTACTTAGGGAAGTTGAAAAGGTTAAAAAAAATTAGAAATCAATCCTCTCTTCAATTTTAGAATATACTCCCTCCGTCCTAAATTATTGGTCAACTTTCTAACTTAATTTTTATCCCAAATTATCTGTCACTTTAGGAAATTAAGATTTAGTATTCTAAATTTACCCCTATTTAATAGTATTATATTTCTCAAACATATTAAAATATAGTCAAAAACTCATTTTATGAGTTATGATATTCATACTCATCTCGTTAATTTTCAAGAAATATTAATAGCAACTTGAAGAGAGAATTAAATATTCATCAATATTTTGACCCATTTTCTAACAAAAATTAAATACTTAGGAGAGAGAAGTAATTTGAAGTTATATAAAAGTTTTGAAATTTGCGTACTTCTTAATATAAAGAGAGATATTTATCATTGAATTTTAAGGGTAAAAATGGAAGAGAATGTTTAATTAACTAAAAAACTTATTTTTCTTAATCTTTGCATCATCGGTTAAAGTGGACAGATAATTTGAGACGGAGAGAGTACATTTAGATAATTTTATTATTTTTTGGTGACCCTGTAACTATAGTGAAATTCAACTTTTGCCCTTTAACTAAAAAAAAAAACGTAAAATAGTTTCTCGAACTTTCTAATTATCTAGATTTTGAAATTTCGTCAACATTCAACTAACAATTCCATTAATTTTTAAGGGAATTTCAGTAATTTTATACTTTAAATTAAAAATATATTATTTTCTTAATTTTATTCATTCTAAAAAATTTTCTTTTATCTTTATTTTTTTCTTTCTTTTCTTCTTCTTCTTCTTCTTCTTCTTCTTTCTTTTGCTCACCGCCGTTGCAATTTTACCACTTCAACTCCAAACAATAGAATACGTCACACCAACATCACCCTCGCTAAATGATATTCCACCACCTCTACTTCCTCATCCCAAGCATGGTGCTACTCTCTATATGGTAAAGGTGTGATTTTTTTTTCGAAGGAAATTTCAGAAATCAATGTAGGAATCTAAGTTCAAATCAAGATTGTTTGTTATTTGTCAAAGCCATCACTTGAGCCTAATCAAAATCCTCGAAGCATCCATCTCTAATGATCACATTTACTTAGGGTGAGTTTGGTTCGCTAAGGGAAGAGGAAAGGGGAGGGAGAGTGGAACATTTTACTTCCATCAGGAGAAGTAAATGTAATTACTTTCATCCTGTTTGGTTGGAGTGGAAGGGAAGTAAATATAATTTACCTCTCATTGTTTGGTTGTAAGGTATATAGGGAGGAAATAATTATTGAATTACTATCATACCCCTAAAGTTAATTCATAAAAAATTACAAAATAGGGTAAAATTATAATAAAATAAACTAATACCCTAGGACAAGAGGTCTTTTCACCCTCGTTTACTTTCCAAACCCTCCAAAATGGAGAGGAAGAAAAATCTGAGATGGAAGGGATCCAATTCCCTTCCACATATACTTCCTCTCCTCCAATCACTCTAACCAACCTAAGTAAATCATACATTTACTTCCTTTTTTACTTCTCCTCCTCTTTTCCTTCCCACTTTCACTCCAACCAAACTCAACTTTAGTCTATGAATTTATAAATGGTTCAAATCCTGCAGTTTGTCTAAAAAATTCGAGAAATCCTAATTTCACCACTATTCTCGAATGATTACAATATTACAACAGTATTTGTCTGAGATATTTTGCTTGTTCACATGTTGACTGTCGGTTTCTCTCCATGGAACTTGCAGTTTGATTTGGATTTTCTGATTTGGAATTGTATCTGGTGTCTAATATTTAAAATTAATTAATAATATTTAAAATGAATTAATTAAAAATAAGAAAAATATATTTTTAATTAAAAATATAAAATTACCGAAATGTTCAGGGTAAAATCTGGAGGAATAAAAAGTTTAACGAACTATTTTACGCTTTTTTAATTAGAAGACAAAAGTTGAATTTTGCAGTAGTTGAAGGGTTATCAAAATAATTTGTTCATATATATATATAAGTGATTTATTTTCAAATTAACTTTTTCTCTCACATTTATATTTGTATTATAAATTTAATTTCTTCTAAACGTCTTATTAAGGTAAATGTAAACAAAAAAAATATCAAAGAGTGAATGTGAATATAAATGAAATATTTACTTTTATCAGCATTGAATATTGTATTACAATCTCTAAAATTTGCATTTGTTTATGTTTAAGGTGCATGAAAAACCTTTCTTATGAAATTTTTTTTAACACTTTTTTAAATAAAAAAATATCGTCTAATAAAAATATTTTTAGATAATTAAGTCGATAAATTTTTTAGGACTAAAAGTAATTAGTTAAAAATATTTTTAAAAATGGATTTTTAAAAATATTTCTCTCTCTCTCTCTGGTTAGCCTTTTCTCTCGATCACAATGCAACTTCTTCCTCCGATCGCTACACCCCTTTAGTCAGGTCGTAGGTAGCTCTAGTTTCACTCAAAGCTTTGATCTTGGCCAAACATTCTCCTTTTTCTATTTTTTTTATCTCACCTTTTTTTGGTCTACAAATTACAAAAATAATCTTCTTTGATTTTGTTAATCAAGATCTAACACTATTTGACATGATTTCTTGATCAATCTTTTTAGATCAACATTAATTACTTAATTTTTTTGGAGTTTGTTTCTTGCCTAAACTCGGTTTGGACCCCTTCTTCTATTTTCCATCTTTTTCTTAAGATTCCCCTCCGTTCTTATTTGTCTGCCATCAATAACCGAATTTTACCTATCAAGAAAAGTAGTTAGCTTTCAGATTTCAATGAATATTTTAGTTGAATTCTCAAAATTACCCTTATATGTTTGGAAAATTCTTAGGTGAACTCGGTCCACAGCTCACCTATGTATCGGGTGGGCCTAAATACCCTCAAATATTAACACCTGTTCCATTGAAATAAAATATTCTAAAAATTAATTTTGTGAAATTTTGGATATTTTTCCATTTTTTAGACCAACCATGGTTAACCATGATTGTGAAAATTTTAAATGGCAACGAATACACCTTATTTACTCCATCTCTCTCTTAGCTCTGTACCACCACCTACGGAAACCTCCTCCATCATAGTCTCTGTCTGTTTTCCACAATCTCTCTACCACCTACGCTATTTTCCTCCACCCGCTCCTCCGCCATCGGAGTACCACCCACTCCCTCCTCCAGGTCTCTACCTCCCACTCCTAGCATTTGCAAAAGCAATTATTTTGTTCGATGTGCCTTATCGATTGCTTGTCATCTCCTAGCCTGATTTTCCATTTGTTTCGGGTCTATCAAACTAAATGGGAGAAAGTACTGTGCTTTTCAATAAGATCTAATTGATTCTTATAAAAAAGGATTTAACTTGAAGAGATAGCAGGAGATCAATTACAGTACAGAGATCTCATGTCAAGAATCTTAGACATTCTTGTTATGAAATCAAATCAAACGGTAATCAATGAGCCTGGGTCTTCATTCGTTGCCCCTCCTAACGTCGTCTCCTTAAAAATTGAACGTGGAGAACTGGGAAGAATCAGATTTATCCCGGTGGGAGAAGAGAATTGTGGCATTTAGATGCATTATTGAACTGAATCCATCAATTCGAGTGATTTCTCATCGATTCTGGAGGTGCCCTTGCAATGGGTTTGCTCAGTATTATCTGCAAGATCAAGCGGAAAGATAAGGAAATGTGCATTCTCATGGTGTGTGTTTCCGAACCTAATTGCTCCACTTTGTTTTACTATTTATCAAGTAGTCTCTAGGTTTGTTAAATTTTGTCGGTTGATTCCAACAGGGGTCTTGATAATTCGAGGAAAACAACAATTTTACTGAAAATCAACAGGGAGGACACCAGTGTTATTAGTCTGACACTTTGCTTCAACATCAAGACCATTTCTTACGATTGGTAATTTTTTTCTATTTATTTTTAACCTTATGTTTACGTAGTTTCAGCTGTGTTTTAGCTTAACGTAATGTGGTTTAGTGACTGATTCAGGTAGTTGTCCCTATTAGGCTTCAATCGGAATCTTCTTTGAAATAGGATTAAGGCCTTATTTGGATGTAGTTAGTTTTTTCGGTCCTTCCCTACTTGTTGAAATGTCTGCTCTCAGAGGTAGTTTCTCGAAAAGTGGGTGTTTCCGGTTTCTTTTTAACCTATTTTTGTTCTATTTTGGTCCAAATATAAGTAGATGACTATGTTTCTTTCAAAATAAAAATCTAAGAACATACATATCTTTCTCTATATGTTCAGGGGGAGAGAATCTAATATGAGTAGATTGATTTTATAGCCTTTTCTGTTTTCATTTTTTTGTGATCTTAAAGAATCGAGCCACAAGATTTCATCTTTGTTTTCGTTATTCTTCTCTAAGCTTATCCTTAGCATATACATCCTTTTAAATCTGCTTCAAGATCTTTGTTCTTACATTTATTTTAACTTTTGATTTTTGATTCTCCGAAACGTTAGTATTTCAAACTGAGAAGGAATTGGAGTAAAGAGCGATTTGAGAGTACTTAGACTTCAGTCCCCGTATTGCTTTGGGTTTCCATAGCAAGTAATTTTTGTGGATTTGTTGGTCTACTTTAAATGTTTGGGTTGTTGGTGGGCAAAGAACAATAAGGTCATCTAGAGAAACTATTTTGAGTAGACAGATGGGCTAGTTTGGGTTGTAGATAGTTCAGATCTTAAAAGGCTAGACGACTGTTAATATGAACTCCGCAATCTTTTGAAGGAAGAGGCATACCTTATGTTTATTATTTTCTGATACCTAGGATGGCCTTTATTTTTAGTGCTTCACCAACTATCCAAATGGTGATAAATGGCTATAAAGTTCTTACCGTTTAATCAATCTTAACATAACTGAGAACATTATCTTTTAATCATGGTAATTTCTGTTGACTGATCCCTTTAGTTGTGATCATGAAATTCAAAAATTGTGCTCTGCCAATATTCTCTTTTCCTATTAAAATGCCATGCAACTTGGATGAGAATTTAAAGGCTGTCAAGGAATGATTCTAAAGCATGCCACAAGTGGTGATGTTACTGGTGCCGTCCTGCTGAAAATTATGTTATTGAAGGATTATTCTCTTGGTATTTGGAATTTGTTTTGAGGGATCTTTCACAAAAGTTCTTTCCCCTTGTTTTCTCCCACTTGTAGAGGAGAGGTTATTAGGAGCATCATAGTTGGTCTTTGCAAATAAGCAGGACATACAAGGTGCTCTTTTGCCAGATGAAATAGCAAAAGCAAGCATTCAAGCTATTAAAGTTTTACTGCATAACTTTTGAGAATCTTTTTTAATTAATAAATAGCAACTCAAGATATTTCTGCTGCACTTTCATTTGGAGCATTCCTTGCTTCTCTGGAACCAACATTTATGTTTTGACTAAATTCACGGCCATTGACTAAATCATACAAGCCTCCCTATTTCAATACATCCACCTTTAATGAAGGAAAATCATTTTGTATTAAAGCTTTATTGTGCTTAATAATTTCTTGCAAATTGCTAGTATTCAATTCTCTCCTTTTGCTTTAGTTTGGTTTCATTTCTTTTTGTTTTGTGAAAAATCAAGCTGAGGATTCGATGAACATAGAATTTTGCTTTTCTCTCTCTTATATAGGCCAATATGTTGGTACGATTTTTATCATCATGTATTAGTTGTTCTGATCTTCGCTTTGTTGTCAAGAGTCACCAAAGATTTCATATTCTAGGTACTAAATTTGGAAGCCATGGATGATAAAAGCTAACACTGGAGAATTGTGGGATGCAGTGCATACATTGGGAAGGGCCTGCTTGAAGGATTTGATTGGTTGGTTCAAGATATTGCCTCTCGGATCTACATGCTTGATTAGGCCATGCACATTCCTAATTCTAAATTTTCAGTCAGATCCAGACAGCTCGGGGAGACATGCCTCAGCCATTTAAACTGATTTTGATTTGACCATTTGCACATTGTGATGCCATAAAATTTTGAGGTTTACTACCACGAGACAGTGATTTTTGGTAATTCTAAGTTTGATATTTACTTGTATGTGGGGTTTTGGATGATCAGTGTATCACCTTTTGTTGTGGCTGTAATTCATCCTTTTTCAGCACATTGATTTTGCTGTAAAATACCTTGCTCTGTCATTTTAATTTATTTTGATTTGACCATTTGCACATTGTCTTGATAATTACTTGTTAAGTGATGTGGGATTTAGGATGATCAGTATATTACCTTTTGTTTTGGTTGTAGTTCATCCTTTTTTAGCACGTAATAAGTGAGTTTGCTATAAAAGAACGATGCTTTGTTGGGTGGATATACTATTTTGCCCAGGGTGTATGAAAAAATATTTTGATGTAAACTCTTCTAGATATACAGTGATCTTTTGCGATTCTAAGTCTGATATTAGCTACTAGCAGATGCTGAACTATGTTTCTATCAACAGATTTCAGTATCAACCCATCTTCCCAAAGCTGATAGGGACAAAATATTTTCATGGGATTACGAAAAGAAATGCAAAGAGAAGCTATATTGCATCCGTTAAGAAACAAGATGGCTATATTGAAACAGGCTATACTGCATACGTTAAGAAACAAAGATAGCTTGGTCACAAACTGCGTCACGAATTAGCTGAGGAGTTCATGCAGAACTGCAAAACATTGAATGCCAACACCATTAGAGTAGGGCCTTAGTCATATCTCAACAGGCAAATGAATTGGACATGGACATCACACCGGAGGAAATAAAAAATGCTCTATGGGCATCAGAGATGGAAAGCTAAACTGTGACGGGTAAGCATGTTACTGAGGTGTGCATTGAATTCTTTAGAGCCATGCGCTTACTGAAACATAAGGGTGGCAATCGTGTCGTGTTCGGGTTGGCGGGTTGTGTCAACTTGAGATAATTACACTTGACAGGTCAATTCGAACATGATCCGTTTAATAAACGTGTCGTGTCGTGTCAACTCGTTTATTCTCGTGTCGTGTTCGTGTTATAAAATGGGTTGACACGATTAGACACAAATTAAATAAATAATTATTAAATCCGTCAATCCGAATACTTATTAAACCCACCAATCTGTGCACCATTACACAAAAAATTTTACAAAATTAAATCAAATCATATAAAATTAAAAAAGCTAATAAAACAACCCATAAAGTCATAAAAACCCAATAAAATAACAAACTATCCCACTCAATATTTAGAGATCTTAATAAATTCATAAGATTTAATCTTAAAAATATGAACAAATGTAGTTTTGCAATAAAATTGGATTGTTCAAAAAATTATTTTCTCTAACTAAAAGTCATTGTAGTAATATTATTATTATAAACACTAAATAATAATTAATTAAGAATGATTCATTTACTATATATCAAGTAAATAGCTGCATTAACATCATTTATTTTTCTTAAGAGGTCTCATATAATTAAATAAAATAGATACACAAACAATACAATTAATTCATATAATAAAATTTAATTCAATTAATTCATGTAAAAATTAAATTATCTAATTTTTTTATAGTGAAATTTGTAGGATATTACAAAAAGTATTAAATATAAATATTAAAAAAAGTTAAACGGGTTCGCGGGTTGAAACGGGTTAAAACGGGTTGAACCCGTTTATGACCTGTACACATTTAAAATTAAACGGGTCGACCTGTTTCGACCCGAACTCGCGAAACCTCAATCCTAACCCGCTATAACCGTGTCGTTTTCGTGTCGTGTTGGCGTATCGTGTTCAATATTACCGCCCCTACTGAAACAGTTAAACCACACTATCATTGCATTGATTCCTTAAAAACTTATCAATAAGAAGGGGATATCCTTATCAATAAACTTAAACCATCACCTATAACAATAATACCTTAAAAACTTCCCAAATAAAATAGCAGTAGCAAAAAAGGAAAGGTTGTTCAAACAAATCAAACAGGAATGGAACTTTAACCCAAGACTGAGACATAAAAGAAGATTATAATTCATAGGAGATGTATTTTATTCTCTTGCGAACATTGGCTTTGGCCTCCACTAAACCTTGCTACACTAGCACAGGACCTATCAATTTAGTTTTAGGGAGTCCGGTGATGGTCAGCTGATAGTGGGAAAAATGCTCAAAAGCAGAGAAGAATGTCTTCATTAACAAAATGGTTCTTGGCCTAAATTTATCTTCATTTTCCTGGAATTTCTTCGCTAAGACATCTTTCAAGTGAAAATGAATATTCTATTTGTAAAACATGACAACCATCTCTTTCAGAATTCCTATAAATTCATCAGTCTACTTTTCAAATAAACAGGATCAAGATGGTTTAGAAATAATCAAAGTAAAAAATTATACCAGGATTCTTTCCTTATTCCCCCATTTTCTTCCAATGAACAGTACCCTTTTAAGATCTACAATCGGATTTCCACAAAGGAAGACATCCACTTAAGTCCTCTATTTTGTACTCAATGCATCGTAATCCATGTGGGGGACCTTTAGTGATTTAACGATAAAAGAATACAGAACCCACTTCTAAACCAATTTCCTCCTCCTTTAAACAGAACACACACATAAAAGAAAAACAAAATGGACTCGATGAAATAGGGAAATGTGCTTCTTGTTCCCTTATTAGTAGGTAAAATCAAACCAAATGCAATTACAATGTTGTCTTCATCATCATATCTAATTGCATTATTTCAACCATAATTAAAAAAATGGAAATTATTGCTAACCTTCTTGACGGAAGATCTCTATACTGTAATCTCTTCAAGCTAAGTCCTTTTTTATAAGAATCAATCAGATCCTATTGAAAAGCACATGTCCTTCTTTCATTTAGTTTGAACAACTCGAAACAAATGAAAAATCATGCTAGGAGATGACTGGTAATCGATAAGGCAGATCGAACAAAATAATTGCGATTGCAAACAAGAGGAGTGGGAGGTAGAGACCTGGAGGATGGGGTGGGTAGTACTCCGATGGCGGAGGAGTGGGTGGGATAGAAGAGGGCATTGGTGGTAGAGAGATTGTGGAAAACAGAGACGGAAGAGGTTTCTTGTGGGTGGTGGTACAGAGCTAAAAGAGACCGATGGGGGATAAGGTGCATTGGCGGACATTCAAAATTTTCACGACTATAGTTAACCATGGTTGGTATGAAAAATGGAAAAATGTCCAAAATTAATTTTTAGAATACTTTATTTCAATAGAACAGGTGTCAATATTTGAGGGTATTTGGGGCACCCGGTGCACAGGTGGGGCCGTGCACCTAAGAATTTCTCTATATGTTTATTTCTCCAATTTATTCCAATTGGTTAAGTAATTACTACTATCTATTTCCCCTATTTTGTCTCTCGAGAAAAATAAAGACACAACGCTTTCACAAGTACAATTATTATGAAATATTTTTTATTGAGAATAGATATCAGAATTAATAATGGATTATCATTTAATCACCAAGTTAATTTTTTGTAATCTCAATAAAGAGTTGAAAAGTGGAGTAATACTAATCTCAATAAGGGTAATTATGAAAAAAATAAATGTCTTATATGTATCAAAAAATAACATATAATAAGAAATAAAGATAAATGAAAGATAAATAAGAACGGATGAGGTAATTTTCAAAATCGTTGCTATATTCAGAATCTTTTAAGTTGTCAATTAAAGAACCAAATAAGATTGGATATCTTATGTTAATGTTGTTCGAAGATAGAGATGATGAGTTAAAAGAGAAAGATTATTGTATGTTTATTTTATTTTCTATTTATTATAATGTAATATATCTATTAGAGTGTGTGGTATTTTTTATTATCATGGATATTAGTCTATATTCCCTCCATCCCAAATTATCTGTCCACTTTCTAGTTTAATTTTTGTCCCAAATTATCTGTCTCTTTAGGAAATCAAGATTTTATTTTTCAAATGTACCCCTATTTAATAGCATTCTATTTCCTAAATATATTTAAAATACTACAGTCAAAACTCGTTTTACGAGTTCTACTATTGATATTCATCTAGTTAATTTTCAAAAAATATTAATACAATACAACTTCTACCATTTATTTGAATACAGTAGCAATCAAATTACAATATTTTGACATACTTTTTATAAAGAATTAAATATTCAAGAGAAAGAAATAAGTTGGAGTTAGTACATCAAAATTTTGAAATTTGTATACTTATCATTGAGTTTTAAGGGTAAAAATGGAAAAAAATATTTAATTAATTAAAAATTTTACTTTTTTAATTCCTGTGCAATCAGTTAAAGGGGATACTAAATTTGGGACGGATGGAGTATATATATATATATATATATATATATATAACTTATTCTTTTTAATTATTTTATGAATAGATTATCTTAATTATTTTTAAAATGAGATATTCCTTTAGTACCTTTTGAGCGCTAAAACTTGCGTTCACATTCACGAGCAAGCGAATTTGAAAATTGAATGAAATTTGCGCAAACTCCCATTCCCAGGGTAGGGGCTGGGGGACCCAACCCTCCTAAGCTCCGCAACCCAGCATTTGTCCTCACTCTTCGACACTCTACTTCCACTACAGTGGCTTTGAGTTTGACTAAGCTCTCTTCACGCTCAACTCTCTCTACTTCCCTCAGATTCTACCCCCATGGGCTGCGTTTCCTCCACCTTGCTCAGCCACGATGCCGAAGATTTCAGCCAAATCGGTGGTTCTGCTGCCTTTGGCCACCACATTGTCTCTCTCACATCTACCACTTATGGTCTCTTGACTCTTGACCCGCCACCATCCGACGACCACTCTTCTACTCCTGCCACCACCACAACTATTCCCCCCACCCCGCCTCCTCGGTTTACCCTTGGTTCGCTCTTTCCAAGCCCACTCCCCTCTGATCCTAGACCCTTCAAACCTGAAATCATCAATTATTGGGAGCTCATGGCTGGTCTCGACTCCACCTCACTTGCCGACCACAGCTTCAGATTCTCCCCTCTGCCTCCCAAACCCAGAAAAGAAAACTCAAATCCCAATCTTCCTCTCAATGCATTTGATACGCCTACTAAGCACTCTGACGATATCGTCCTAGCTCCGAGAAATTTATCCGTGGATTCCAAGTGTTCCTTTCTTGATCGTTTCGAAAGGCTCTGCCCCCCAAATGGCCAAGATAGACTGGTGGTGTACACCACTACCTTGAGGGGAATCAGGAAAACTTTTGAAGCTTGCAATGCTGTAAGGTCTGCAGTTGAGGCGCTTGGAATTCTAATCTGTGAGAGGGACATTTCAATGGATAAGGGGTTTAGAGAGGAGTTGAGAGAATTGCTGAAAGGTAAAGATAATAGTGAGTTGGTACCTCCAAGGGTGTTTGTAAAAGGGAGATATATAGGCGGCTTTGACGAAGTTATGCAAGTTGTAGAAGAGGGAGGTCTCCCGGATTTGCTTCACGGATTGCCTAAAATAAGGACAGGACATGCCTGCGAAGGATGCGGTGGTGTGAGATTCTTGCCTTGTTTTCGGTGTAATGGGAGTTGTAAGACGTTGATGGTTGTGGGAGAGGAAGAGGACAAGTCTCAAAAGCAAGGGGGAACTTTGGTGGTGAGGTGCTCTGATTGTAATGAGAACGGGTTGGTACTCTGCCCCATATGCAGCTAAGTTATCTGTGTCAAACAATGCAGTTGTATTCCACCATCTGTTTTATCTGGTTGGTAACCAAAGGCCCCTCCTTTTTCACTAAATTAGTCAATTTGATACGATATATGATAATGCCACTTTTTGAGTATTCGGTCTTTCAAAACTTTCTTTTCCAGTGAACTTAATGTATATACGCTAAACTCCCTTTCAGAAATTAATCAACTCTCGCATTTGGTATTTTCTTTCTTATTGTATTTGGCAAAATCATAAAATTCTTGATTAACATCAATGAGATACAAAAAAAAAGCTTAACATTCATATTTACATCTAATATGATAGCTGTGGATATTGATTATAAATTTGAGATCCTTGGTAGGAAAGAAGATGCAACTGATACTGGTGTATATCACTGTCAATCCTGAAGAATTATCTTGAAATGCATTGTGCTAGGAAGGCACGTAGACCAATTATTTCACTTCAATAACCTCTTACGAGCAAGACTGCAATAATTAATCTTTGTGCAGAATAATATTCCTTCCTGTGTCTCCTCATCTCTGGTATACAAGGCTTAGTTTGGTTGGATTATTTTGTGAAAGTAAACGAGGGTGAAAAGTAATTGTGGAGGTAAATGTGATATTTATTTTGTTTGGTTATATGTAAATGTGGAGGGGAAGTAAATCAGAAGGGATATCCTCTCTTTTTGCATTAGCATTTCCTCCCCTCCTAATTTGAAAGGATGGGGAGAGAAAAAATAAAATGAGAGTAATAATGATAACATTGATTATATTTTTAATATTAAAAATTTTAATAAAATAAATAATGAGGGATAAAAGAGTAGTTAAAATTTCAGCTAGCTTTAAGGGTTCTAATGGGTTGTCGTGGCAGTATATGATTCTAATCTTTTATATGGTAATCACTTGGTCTGCTGCTTGTTGTGGTCCCGAAGTGGTGCAGAAGCAATTTTAGTAATCACTTCTTACTAGTGGGGTTGAAGCCCTTTTGGGGAATGGATAGACTCACACCAGTGAGACCACCCCCGCTCACAAACCTAAAGTGCTCGCATGTTTGAGGGGCTGTGTTGAACACTACCTCGATCAAGATTTTGCCCTCTTTTAGGTCTGGGAGGTGGTGGCTAGCCTGAGGATGCTATAGGCAACAGTAGCTTTGGTTAATTTTTTCATACTACTACTTTTGTGGAACTATTCAAATCTAGAAGGGACTCTATTTAACAGTAGAGGAATATAACCAATATTGTTCTTCCAGATCCCAGAGCATACTTAGGATAGACACTCTCAGTCTCTCATATCGAATAGAGTTACCCAAATACAGGCTGCTTAGTAAAATATATGGATAGAATCTTAAGTCATTTATGAAATGGGAACTCATGAAAATCTTAATGAATGCAGCCTCTTGTTTATGACCATTCTGAACAATTTCTCTTCACGAAACCCTTTGAACAATTGATTTTTGCCACGAAAGACTCATCTAAAGGATACGTTGAATGCAGATGACTCGTATTGAGCTTTTACTATATTTCCTTAACATTTTTGGTTTCTTTTACTGCTTTGCTTGATGATAGATAACATTTGACTAGTAAAGATCTACCAATTTAGTCTCTTAGAGAAATATAAAGCCAGAACCATAGACTGCTCCTGTCCAAGGCTTGAGTTTTCTTTTTTCTTAAATTATGAGTCAAATGGTCGACTTAAATAACTACCAGTTAGGTTTAGGTTGGATTCGAATTTCTTGCTCAGTTAGAGTTTGTTTCTGAAGTCGTACTAAAATGAAGCAGCATAATTGTACAAAGCGAATGAGGTAATGTGATTGGTCTTGTGGCCCTGCATCGGCTCAATGCCTATGAATTGAGTTTGTTTAGTAGGCATGAAGGTGGAGGAGGCCCAAAGGGAAAAGACATGAAAATGCATCTCAACTTCCTCACAGAGAAAAGCAAGTTTTGTCGTATCGTAGGATGGCTGCATGTCCTAATCTACACACTGCTGCTTGCATTTTCATTTTTATTTCAACGACAGAATAATTCCTCTTTCATATTCAGAAATAATTATAAACATATCGATGCGAATGCAGAATGCCCTTCATTATTACCAAGCTTATGGGTGTAGATGGATAAAAATTGATTTGAGATGAATTTTATAAAAAATTATTAAATATGTAAAATTAAGTAAAGTTCAAAGGAAAAATATTAAGTGTTGTAATAGATAACATCTATCCTTGTACAAGTAAAGCTACATAAAGATATAATGTGATACCCTAATTTTATATGGGATTAAGATCAGAAGTATGAATGGTATATAAGAATGGACTTAAGTATTCATTATAAATTTGAAATATTTATTTTGGTCCAGTGAGAATAGAGACTAAGTAGTTAACCGTGGATGCTGTCAGGTCTATAATCACAACTGTAGGTATTGTTAGGTCCATAGTTGTGCTTCTGGATCTATGGGTACGGGACATGACATTTGGTATAGAGCAGGTAACTAGTTTCTGGTGTGGGGTTGGTTTTGGATTTGGCTCTTAAAGTATGGGTCCAGTGAGGATGTTTGAACCTAAAAGAAGGAGGTTTGGCTTCTAAAGTATGGGTCCAACGAGGACGTTTGGGACATTTAGTATCAGAGCAGGTAACCAATTTTCGGTGTAGGGTTGGTCTTGAGTTTGACACCTAAAGTATGGGTCCAGTGAAGACGTTGAACCTAAAGGAATGGGATTTGACTTTTAAAGTATAGGTCCAACGAAGACGCTTGAGCGTAAAGAAGTTGATACTCTAATCCCACATGAGATTGTGATTAAGAAATATGAATGGGATTATCTTGGTGTGGGAATTAAGCTATGCTGTCTGGTTGGTCTTGGGTTTGGCCCATAAAGTGTAGGACCAATAAGGATGCTTGGGCTTAAAAGAGAGGTGAAAATGAGGGGGGTTTGGCTTTTAAAGTATGAATCCAACAAGGATGCTTGGGTTTAAAGGAGGTGATTCTCCAGTCTCACATGAGATTGAAATTGAGAAGTATGAATGGGGTTATTCCGGTTTGGGAATTAAGTTATGACGTTTGGTTGGTCTTGAGTTTGGTCCCTAAAGTTTGGGCCCAGCGAGAACGCTTCAACCTAAAGGAGGGTGAATGTGATACTTCAATCTCATATGAGATTGTGATAAAAAGTATGAATGGTATATAAGAATGAGTTTTAAATAAGATATTTATTTTGGCCCAATGAGAACGGTGGCGAAGTAGTTGATCGTGGGTGTTTCAATTTTAATTGCCTAATTCTTCAGGTATATGTGAGGAGTGATTTTCATGGACAGAACGAAAATACATACATAAATTAATTTTTTTGATAATCTAGTATATATATTAAATATTATTTTTTAAAAAGGTTTTTAAAACAGTTGTTTACGAAAGTTAAATCTGTAAACGCATTTTCCAGCGAGGGAAAGGATCTACATCGTCCATTATTTTCCCTTTCATAGGCATGGGGAGGCAGGGGTTTGGGGCAGGGGTGCGCAGGATTTTTGGACACAGCTAGCTCGTAAGAGCCAAACCGGGGACATGAGTGTCCAACCATTGTGGCATCTCCCAGGTTCTATTAATAAGAAATTCTAACATGAATTTGGTCTACGATCGTATGTATGTATTGAAGAATTATATTTGATATAAAAAAAAATATATGATATAATTTTTCAATACATGTAGTTTACGAATCTACAATCAATGCAAGAATGTCTTTTATTTATATATACTATTCTTTATTTATTTGTCCATGCCAAAACTAAATTTAAACCTGGGAACTAGTCCCTACTTATATTTCCCATTTTAATTTATTTTTCATAGCTTATATTAACTATACTATATCTATATTTGAATTATGAATTCTCAAAAATGAAAATTTTGTTCAGTTCCAGTTTTGACTATGAAAGCGGACCCAATCCAAGTACATTTTTGTTCGACAAACATTTTAAAAATACATTGCTCACTCATAAAATATTAAATCTTCTCTTTTTGATCTCACGTTTTCTTTTTTTTTTTCCTATAATCAAATTTATTATTATTTCTAAAAATAAAAAAATCTAATACAAACTTAATCCATAGAGTACATAAAATTAAAAATTGGCAGTGTTGCGTCTGCCGAACACGGCCAATTTTAGCAAAAGCATAATTGGCGACTTTGACTTGTATTTCATGTAAGGAGGGTGACAAAAATTCCGTGCTATAGTTTTCTGCAAGTATATTGAAATACCAAGTTTGACATCGTACCATTCCTTCTTTTTCTTTTCTTTTTTTTCTCTTTCATCAGACAACCTAGGGATGGTGAGAGGATCCATCGACATAGGGGGACCCTGCCAACTAAGGATGGACAAAGTTGGCTTTGTGAAGATCATTTCATTTGTAGAAGGAACCCTAGCTCACATGCATGTAATCATCGGCACTGACATATATATGTCATCCAAAGCACTGCTCAAAATGGAAGACAACCTTATTGATTGTAAGGATATTGTGGTTAACGCTGCCATTCAACACAGATTTTCATTCCATTTATTTTGTCCATATATGGAGATCAGTATCACATGATTCATGTGTATATCAATCATACCTGGCTTTTGACAGACCCTGTAATCTTTTGGACACTGAGCAGAAATCATTATATGATGATACTACTAGGAATACGATGTATATATTTTCTCATCGTAAGTTGTCTAGTTATACTGACAAGTGGCATAATGGGTCGGAGGATGATGATGACGATGTTCTTGCAAAGCTCCAGAAGTCTACCTCGCCGCCGCCGTACACTTGATCAGTCTGAGGGGCTTGGTGTTGGTGGTGTGATCTAATGGAGCGGGGATGTGGGTTTGTTAGATATGGTTCATTATGATCAAGCCCCGGAAAGCAGAAAACCTCTTCCTGCGCATCCACCTGGCCGTTCAGCTGGGAAGCCACCAGTCTGTCAAGGGCAACCCAGTCACTGAGCCCGGCACTTGGATCCGCATCTTCGTTGCATGATGGTTCCGTTTCTCTCATTATATCATTCATTGAAGGCTCACAAGCTCCAAAGCTACAGTCTTGATTGAAGGACGAGCTGTTTTCTGAAAGCAATGGAATGCTCGGACTCTCCAGCCTCGGAAGATGCATGAACTTAGCGTCGGGGATGGCGGCGTTCATTGGGTTATTGACGAATTGCATGGTGTCTTCGGCGCCGTGGACGTGGTGCGGTCCGTTTTCCTGTTTGCAGGATCTTCCCATATACACGAGGATTCGATCAAGAATGCCATCTTTGCTCGCAAGACCTCCCAGGTCCACTGAGGTACCGGATGAATTTTGGGAACTTTCCATAGCTTTATGGTAATTCTTCTTTTTAAAGACGCGACAGACAACCCAGCCATCTTCAGAATTTGCCTCTCCTACTATACCGCAAGCCTAGATTCACAGCAGTTCATTATAACTTCTTCTCCAATTGTGTACGCTAGCTAGTGAAATAAGTCAAGATTTTTATGACGGTCATGTTATGCTATAATACGGAGAAGAAAATAACTCACAGATGCGTCATGGGTGTTGTCATCCAGTCTATACTCATGCATGATCCAGTCTGACTTTTGTCCATGCGGGGCACGACCTTTATAGAAGACTAGAGTTTTCCTCATTCCAATCCTTTTAGAGTTGCTGTAAATGACTTTGTCCCGACCCGTTGCCTTCCAGAATCCAGCTGCAGTTGCACGGTTTGTTCGAGTGCCGGTGGGGTACTTTTTATCTTTGTGACTAAAGAAGTACCAATCGTTCTGTGGGGTGGATCCGATTCTGCATTTTTCTGAGAAAAGCGACAGAAGGAAAGCAAAACACACTGTAGGTGAGCCTTTCAGATGGAGGTCACATAATTAATGTGTCAAGCAAAGAAAGGCAAGCAAGAATCACCTTGAATATCCCACGGTTCCAGCTTGTTGAGATCGACATCGCGGATCACATCAAGATCAATCTTCTTGGAGGCGACTTTCTTCCTCAAATAATAGTGCAGAAGCTCCTCCTCAGTTGGATGGAAACGGAAACCCGGAGGTACCTGAGAGTGACCATTAACAGAAAGATTCATCTCCTCTGGCATTATGCAGCAGTAGTACTTGATCGAAAACACCAGAATCTGAGAGAGATGAGTAGAAAAAGGTAAAACACTAACAAAAGGTTGAAGGGGAATTATGTACATTTATATCAACTATGAATTGGTAGGGGAACATGAAGGTCCGAAGAAATGTGTGAAAAGTTTAGGTATCATGGCCAGTAATGTACTTTAGAGTGGGGTCTCTAGCTTCGAGAAGAAAGAACCAACCAACCAACCACCGGAGAGGTAAGTTCCGGGGGTCCTACATATATGGTAAGAACATTGAAGGGTCCCGCATTGGTGGGCGTTAGAGGTTTCATATTCCGATCGGGCAATGCCTCCATCTCAGAACTATGACCCCCGACCTTAAAATCTCTCAGAAAGCTACCTTTGAGACAACCACTATCTGCAGAGAATCTCTTGGGCCGCCCGGGGGGGGAGGGGGGGGGGGGTGGGCGAGGGGAATAATAGGCCCGGGGCTCATTGCTCGTTTTACTTGTGCAACTAACCCCAACGACAACAAGGCAAGAGGGAATTCAAGATGATGAATGGGGTCGGAGGATGGAGGAATGGCGCTTTCATATCTACATATTTCATGGTTAATGGTTCGCATGCAGCTGGTTCTTGATTTTGTTACGGTGGCCGGGTGCATACGCCATATCCCAAGATGGAGATGGGAGTATACTACACAAGAATATCTCTCATCCTCTCATCAACGTTTTCACTTTTCCTCTGTGATGATTTCAGTGCCAACTACAGGACCAGACATCATTAAAACGTTGACAGTGTAAGTTGCTAACTAATGGGAATATTACTACTAGTCGTTTTACATGCACCTTTTGCTAATCAAGGTGGAGGCACATACCAAATACCCAATTCTAGCACTAATTCTTAGACAGATATGGCATATGTCCAATGTCCCATTCCTTATGCAGTTGGATATGTTTTCTAGGAGAGTATGTACTAATGCATTAATAAGTATAAACAATCTCTTTCACTAAATTTAGTTTTCTTCTACCTAGTATTTTTAACATATTTCTGTGTGTTTAGAAGAAAATGACTGTAATAATTGTTTCTAAAGTAAAATATATTAGTCATTCTTTTTTTTTTTAAGTTTAAAATCTATTCTCAAATTATGTGAAATTGTAAATTTACCTTCTAACTAAGTATCTATTGTTAATTAAAATATTTATTTTAATCGAGAAAGACAGTAGTAAATAGTTATTTGTAAGTACTTTTAGACTCTTAGTCATGTTTTGAGCATGAAGCACAGGACATAATTATTGGTATTAGAGTAGGCTTTATCAATTAAAAGTGTAAGAGTCAAGTATTATACTGTGCATAGTAATAATTGTCTCTAAAATCGTACTTGCTTGATTGGTTAAAGGTACGGGATGAAATAGTAAAATGTGATGCATGAATCTCACATTAAATAGTGATAGAAAGTATAAATGAGTGTGGATTAAGTGCCTAAAACTTGAAATATCAATTGCCAATTTAAATGTGTTAAATTTATAAATTATCTTTATGAACTTGAAAGTACGCACAAAACATGATAATTTAAATTCGATCGAACTGAGTATATCATAGATTTAGACTTGAATGCTGACTTATTGATTCAAAGCCATGCATGACAAACCTTGAAAATGGAATTCCAAATCTTTGGGATTATCCTGACAGATTCTAGATTAATTGATGGTGCTGCTGGGTTTTTGCAAACACGGATATCCGTATAATAGGAAAAATATGGAAAAGGAAACATCTACACAGAGATAGTACAAAGTATTAAATTATTAATATATTAATGGAGGTAAAGCATCCGTGAAAAAGGTTAGTGCAACAACCATGATGATCCTGTAACATCAAGAGAGACGCAGGCAATTCATCATGCTGCCCTAAAATCGTGCGTCCTTTACTTGGCTTTAATAATATTGGGAGAAAGCATAAGAGGCCCTAGTTCCTTCATGATGTTGATACCGTAACCAAATACTCACAAAAATGCCGCCCCCTCTCTTCATCATCATCTACACTAGATGTCTCTGATCCTCCTCCCTAAGGAATATATGCACTAGTATACTACGACAAGCCTGAACGCAGAGAGTGTACCTAAAAGTCAAATGCAGAATTTGATGATACTCTATATGGTGCTGTTGAAATCAAAGTTGCTTGTTTTAGTGCGTGTTTTGAAGTGGTTGTGTCATGACTAATGAGAAGATGATGTGCTACCTCAACCTCATTCCCAACAACTATAGTTAATTGTAAATAGCTATGTTCGGCCATCTGCACTTGGCCTCTCAACTCTGCCTCATTTTATTCATTTTCTTCTGTTTCGTTTGCAAAGATTAAATGTTGGTTTGTAGAAATTTTTGTTCTGAATCGAATGAGAAATTAATTGACTCTACACCTGACTGGAGTGATCTCCTTCGGCCTCCGTCACCAGAAATTAATCTTTCTGCCGACTTCTTAATCAGACAAACGAACCTACACGATATATATCGCTGTCTAGTCAGGTCGGTACATAACCTGTATCTATGGTCCAATATATGAATCAATGTGAAGATACGTACAGCCAACCAAAAATGGTGGAAACACATGCCCTTAAGCTTCATTTTCCAAATATATCAAAACCCCGTTAGGTAACGTGCATACTTTTTTGGTTCTTTCTTTATAATGAAGTTGGTTGTTTTCGGCACGAGCTTGAACTTTATGGGATGGAACCTCCCATATATAATACTACTGCATTGATGCAAATTACTATATTCTTTTTAGATTTAAACAATACCATCTTGTTCCTGAATCGGGTAAATAATTGCAGTTATGATCTAGCCATTAAATCTTAGCCGAACATAAAAAGTTATAAGAAACAAGGCATCATCAACAGCACAACACCTAACTTCATTTGGTCATTAATTTCCAATAAAGAGGTGCCTAAACTCAAACTTGACAACGGTCACAACACGACAGAAGCAATTAACTTTTCAAGAGTTAATGATTAAGCTTTAATCATATAATATTGTAATTTGGAAGGCCGAATGGCCAATCGTACTTCTACTGCAGATGGGTATATAATGTTGTATGTATGGAAACCCAAGAAACATACTTCAACATGAAGATGAAAAGTTGAAAACATGAAAGTGCAGTGATTATACTATCTTCTCTATATTCAGTGTGGGGGGAGAGAGAGAGGGGAGGGGGAGGGAATGATTATATTCCGTTATGAGGTCATTCATCGGGTCTAAACTCTAATAATGGGCCAAATTCTAATACTAATGATGATTCTCATCCAACAATTGACGAAGCAACCACTTGGTTTACTTACCAGCACTGGAGTCTGGAGGATGGGGATAGGATCCATCTTACACCAAAGTTGGTTGTGGTTGAAGTTGAATTTTGTGAATTTACTTATCATTTCACTTTGCCATTTTCTTCTCCATGCTTAAGATCATTTCTATTGTAATCTAATTATACCTTCTGCACTGCAGTCATTTTCATTCATTCCCTAACTAATTTCTTTTCTCCACGTAGTCGTGAGTGTATGGGTATGAGGGTAGGGATTGCCTCCAGAGCTACACTTGTCAAATGATGTGCTGTGACGAAACCACTAAGTTCAGTTTGGGTTTTGCTTTTTCCCCTGCCAATTAAGTAAAAGACAAGAAATGGTTTTTATCTCTTACAGTTAAAGAACTTAGTTTGGCAAGGACTTCACTAGGCTATTGCAGATTGGGATTGGCTTACAAAAGTCATATTTGGCTTCACTTTTGGCACCCTGCTGCAGGGACCCGGCCCTTTGATTCTATATGCTCAGCTGTCCTTTGTTGAACATTGGCAGAGTGGCATTGGTTGCTAGCTGAGGTTCTGGTTCTCATTTAAGGAAGATAGGGGCTGACCTTTCTTCATTACCCAATTCCACAGGTCTGCAATGGTGTGTGAGTGGATAGTGATCAGGGGGCAGGGAGCACTTTTCTAGTTCAGCGGAAAGATGTGGTTTTGTTCACAAATGTTTTGTCACTCGGAATTTTGTGGATGGGCATGTCAAAATCGTTTCTCATGGGGAATTATTGAATTGAATAAGTGTACTATTTAAAAGGGAAAAGGAAGGAGAAGAAGAAATGATTAAGTGTATACTTTATAGTAATTCGTCTGAGCCTGTTTGTGCATGTACTTGCTCTTCTGAGGCACGGCTCGTGATTCAACGAACTATTTGGACCAGGCAGTGTTTGTACGAAGCAATTTTGAAACCGATCGAATCTTTTTACATTAGGGTTTCTATTTCAGTTTATATCATTTTTGGAAGCAACGAAATGGCAAGGCGGCACCTGGTCATTTGCTCATAAACTGTCACCAATATTCAGGAAAGAATCTCGTAGTTAGCGAAGGTATAATTACAAGAATAGGTGGCTGACTCATTGTTTAAATTTGTCACAAGGTGTTTTGGATGACAAGAAGCCTGCTGCCTGGATCTTAAAATTGTTCTTTTATCGATCTCGGCATAATGCAAAACAGAAAAACATGAATATTTAATTTTAGACGAAAATAATAATTATCTATTTCTGGCTGGAAGCATTAGGACTGCAATTTAATTTGGACTGAATCAATCATTAGAAATGTTTAATTCATATTTGATTTTGTCATTTACGTAAAAAGATGTGGTGTAAATTAATGTTAAATTTGTTTAACTACGAATTAATAATTAATCCATCCTCTAATTAGGATTGCAGTCGAATTTTAAGGGTCGTTTTCTTTTGCGAAAAAAAATGCAGAAAAAAACATGTGTGTGAAATTAATGAACGGACCCATGAGTCCATGACAAAATTCTCAAGTTGTACAAAATCTTTGACAATTTACAAAGAAGAAGGCCTTTTTCTTTCCTTTTTGCGAATCTTCTCAATTGGATGTGAACTTTATGTGAAGAATCTTATAAAGCAGCTTTAGAAAAAAAAGGTATTCTGATTAAGCAATAATTGTGAAAATCATTCTCATTAATCACTAGTCTATTCCCTTTCCTTATAATTAACCCACAGCGGCTTCGCTTCGACCTGCCATGCCGGCACCGAAACAGAAATCATCAGCCATTAGCCGCGTGGAAAGGATAACGAGAAGCCGGAGGATTTTTCATGTCGGTCCCGAAGGATGGGATATGCATGCATGCATGCATGCATGCATGGCAAATAAGTTGGATAATATGAAACATGCATAGAGTTTCAGATCATTAAAGGAGGAGCAAAAATCATGTGGAACAAAACAAGAAACTCCCCAGAAGAGAGAATATTGATTAGGTAATGCCGCGTGTTGAATGTGACGAGACAAAGAAAGATCATCAAGACAGTACTGAAGGAAAGGAACTCCCCGGCGGACTTGAGAAAATTTCACCACTGCCTTGCCGTGATTGGCACTGCTGGAATTTGATATCAAATCCATTCCAGGTGTAATTTTTTATTGCTTTTCTCAGACCGCATCTTTCCAAAGAATTTATTGTTGGAACCAACAGTTGTACTTTCAAAACTGTTGGTTTCTTTTTTTTTTTTAGTGACTACCCGAAAGTGAAAATTTTATTAAAATAAAATAAAATAAGCTTACAGTTGGAGGAAAATACTAAAAGCAGTTACATTTGAAAACTCTGAATTTTATATCCAGTAACCGTACTACCGCAGTATGTTTAGACAATTAAATTTCTATACTCTTTTTCATTTAAATTAACCGTTATCGTATTCATCTATATCATCTTTAATTAAATTACCATAAAACTCTAAATTTTAGACAAACCTTTATGATTGCTTTTTTGTTTCTTTTTATGCGTTTTCAACTTTTTTAACCCTACAAGTTGTTACTGCATTTCGAACTCAAATTCTAGTCTAACTTGATAGAATGTGGAATAAAAAATAATAATAGTCTTTTTGTTGTACAGATTAATTGTGGATGGTTCGATCAATTCAAATATCATATGTAACATGATATAGTAGATTAACTATAAGACAATCACCAAGATTGGTAATTCTTTGAAACTGTTGAAAATGGCAACTTTGGGAGTTAATAATTTTTAACTCATGATTAGTTAGCCTAAAACAATTAATGAGAATTGTTCTTGACATGTTAGAGATTGTTTTGATTGTGGTAGAAGCCATTTTTATGGTAAGAATCCATAATTAAATATTGTTAAAGTGGGGTGTTTGACCATTTGGGAACTCATGTTAGACATGAGTCCCACATGGGAAAAATAGAGGAGTGTAGAAGCCTTTATATACTAAAAGACTTTTCTATAAACTTAACAGAAAAGCCCAGGGTATGGAGGATGCCACACGCACGCCGCCCGGCTCGGGCTTGGCCCATGTTTTCACGATTCTCTATTTTTATTTGACCCAATTAACTCTAACTTGAAAAGGAGTAGGAAATATAAAGTCTGGTAAGGAATTAGGGCTTTCTAATCCGAATTGGGTTTTAATTTCCTAAGGCGAGATTAAAAGGGGGAACAGAGCCGCCATTAAGGTTAACTCCTTTTTGTGTTTTTTTGCTTTCTGCGAGAAAATTCGCCGCTTCGATTTTCTCTCCACGATCCATAATTTTTTGACTTATCGGGACCGGTGAATTGAGTGGATTTTCGAGGTGATCATAGTTGGTGTGCGTCAATAGTGATCTGAGACTGTCTTATCTTGCAAGAAGAGTCGTTGTACCCATCGCACCGGAGTGGGGCGAATAGCTTCTTGAAGGCAAACTAGTATTAGACTGGTGATTCGGTCAGCAGTACAGTACGTTGCGGCACAACTTGTCCAGAGGAGTGCCAGTGCTAGGTACGTTCTGGTAGAACCGCGAGCAAGTCAATCAGGTGTACTACTGATTTGTTTATTAAATGTGAATTCTGTTTAGTTGCATTGTTGATATTTGATAATTGCAATTGTTAGAACCCTGGTCGGGTATAGGCGGTACTTGTTCAATTCAGTTGAGTTGCCTGTATGTGCTCGTAGGTACCCTGTTTTCTAACAGAAACATCAACAATGTCAAAGCAATTAGGACCACTGATTTGGACCCTTTGTGTAGTTGGAATCAATGTTTTCAAAAAAGGACCAGACATCGAGCCGAGAATTTTATTAGTTCATGGTTCAATGGTCAAATTGCAATTGAACTATAATTGAGCTAGTAATATTATAATTTTAAAATTAAAAATATAATTATGATAAAGAATAAACTTGATCAATAATATAGTGTAATTTAAGTTTATAAAGGTATAAACATTTAAGTATATAACTAATATAATGTATTAAAATGACAAATTACCAATAAAAAATATTTCACAGCCATAAAATTAAAAGTAACCATTCTTAATTTATTACTGTTGCCGTACAAAAGGGGAGTCGATAAAATTAGAGATCGGCTACTCTTCTGATGAACATAAACAATCCGATGAGGGAAACAACGTGGGAATCAAATCTTTTTAAGGTGTGGGTTCCTTAAATTTACTATAGAAATAGTCCGAGAAGGCAAATGAATTGCACACAGTGCAAAATAAATTCGAAAAGGGATACGTATTGAATGACTGTAAAGAAGATAAACTTGCGAATAGTTAGATTTCAAACAAAAGGAAATAGAACTGGAAATAGAAAAAAAAATCTAAACTAAACAAAGTGGTAAAGAAAGCATGTAAATGTCGAAAGATAAATTGGACTTTTGTGTGATGTTGTTGGATGCCCTTTTCAGCTAAAACGCTCTTCCCGTTTTATACATGCCATCATGATAAAACCTACTATATGATCATGGAGCAAACTTCGATTAGTGGTTTAGCCTTAGCGGTCATGGATCGTGGCCAATTGTTTATGCGGAGACGTAGGAAAACATGTCTAACGACTCAACGACTTATTGGTTCTGATATTAGCTGCAAAATAATTGACATCTTCATCGGCTCAAAGACACTTTCCTATCGGCATCGGCTCCATGCTATCGTTACATCAGTTTGACAAAAACTAACGTTAACACATGCCCCCCATGTCCCATTGCTTCATGAATGCAAACCGGTGAAGCGACGAGAATCGTACCTCATTGATTCATAGCCATTCTTTTTTATGATTGGAACGATGTTGGACACCCAATCCGCGTAACGACACGTGCGTATGAATCCAGAATGGAGTAGCCTCTCAATTTCCTCCTTGATTCTGGGCAATAGTGTGGGATTGAAGCTCCGAGATGGTTGTTTATGAGCCCTGAAACCATCCTTTATTGGTAAGCGATGTTCGACGATGCTTCTGTCCAAACCCGGCATTTCATGATAGTCCTAGGCAAAACAATCTTTGTATCTACAAATTAGATTTGTCAATGTATCTCGTTGGCTGAGAGTCAAATGTAAACTCACATTTATTGTTCTATGTTCCCTAGGTCCTCCTATGTTCACTTCTGTTAGTGGGTCCTGGGCAATGAAGTTAGGTGCTCGCCAATCATCTAGATTTTCTACCCTCAAACCGTTTCCCTCCAAATCTTTAGTCGCAATCACATTGTGGGCCATGGTGAGTTTAGCGTACTAGCTTGGATTGAAAGTTGGATGGTAAAACAAAGCCTCGTTCATATGCACCTATGCTAAAAATGGATTAGGATCTGCTGGAATCTGCTCTACCCGTTCACCATCCCAGATCAATATCATCTGATGAAGTGTTGAGGGGACACAATGATTTGCATAGATCCAATCTCTCTCTAATAAAATAGAATAAGTAAGTTTTGCATCAATTATAAAGAAAACTGTCTTGCTAGTTTTGGATCCGACTGTGACTTCAAGAGGAATGACCCCTTTCGCATTAGCTGCATCTCTGGTGAAGTTGAGCAATTGAATTTCGGTAGGGGACAAATAAGACTCGTTTTTTCCCAGACATTTCAACGTCGCTAGAGGTATTACATTTAACACAGCCCCGTCATCAATAAAAACCCACGAGAACGGCTTCTCATTGATATACGTCTTGATGTATAACGGTCTGAGGTGATTAGTATTTTTTGCCGTTGGGATTGGGAAGAACATTCCTTCTGATGGGATTTGAACTTAATTAGTTCAACGGCAGCTTCCTCTGTGGTATGGAAATCCTCATCCACCATTCTTCGTTGGGTAGTCGTCCGGAACTTTGATGGAAGGCTACTAAGCATGTTTTGGCTGCCTTCGAGGTGCATCTGTTTGGCCACCCAAGCATCCAAAAGCTACCTTTGTTGGGCCTGCTTTCTTTGTTCTCGACACTTCTGAGTTCGTGTAGGAGGAGAACATCGACCTGGCAAAAATGGCTTCACATAGGGCACCTGTACTTTGAACTTCTCATATTTTCCATGAAAATGAGCTACAAATGGGACAGATAGACGTGAAAAAATTGATGATCGACCATCCAACCTTCGGAACTTTTCTCTCTTCTTCTCTAATAAACTAAGTTGTTCCTTCTCTTCTAATTTGTTTTCGGGAGGGCCTATTGGTTTCCTCATTTCCTCCTTCTTACCTGCTTGTAGCAAGTGCGTACCTATCACTGGGAAAAGATCTGTGTCTACTAAGGTTTCTTCTCTTCTATCGGCAAACCTTAGCCTTCCGTCTTGTATGGCCTTCTGAATCGTATTCCTGAAAACAACACAACTACTTGTGTTATGTGAGAATGAATTATGCTACTTACAGTACTTCTTCCCCTTCAATTCTTCTGAGTTTGGAATTTTGTGTCCTAAAGGCAAATAGATTTGTTTATCTGTGACTAGTTGATCGCAATTCTGTTCAGCCTTTGACACATCGAACGTGTAGGTAGACGGACTAAAACCTCTTCATTTCCCTTGCTAGGCTTTAGAAAGTGACAAGAATAGTAAGAACCCTTCACCAGCTCTGCTGCTATTACCTCCATCAATTGTTCCTCTTCGTCTTCATTAGTATCATCAACTACTGATATCATCGTTTACCCATGAAAGAACTTAACAGAATGTCTCTTCTCTTTTTCCTTGATCATTTCTTCTATTTTGACAGTTTGGGAGAGTAAGCAGGATAGATCAGAAAAGTTCTAAAGAATGAAGTGTTCCTTGAGTTGCGGGTGCATCGTACTGGTGGCAATTCTTACACATTCCATTTTTGGCAGCTGTGTGGTGCAATTGGCTTTAATTTGACGGAAACGCTCAATAAATTCCGCTATGCTTTCGGTTGGTTTCTGCTTTACCACCAGAAGATCTGTCACAGAAACCTCCAGTGCTGGTTTGAAAAAACGTTGATGGAAGATTCATTCCATGTCTGCCCAAGAGTATACAGAACTGGGGGCCAGATTTGCATATCATGTAAAAGCTGCTCCTGTCAAAGACAAAGAAAACAACTATAACTTATGCCAATCGCTATTCCCAAGCTCTCCTCACTAGGTCATAAATATCCCATAGTTGATTTATTGTCATCTCTAGAGAACGTGGTGAACTCAGGCAACTTAAACCCCCGAGAGAGCACTGCCATGGTATCTACCCATTCTGGGTATGGCTTCTGATAAACTGGTCAGTCCTTGGCCTACCGTCGTAATACTTCTATCATTGTGTTAACATCAGCTAATTGAGCTGGTTGTTGAGGTTGCATCAATGGATTCAGCATAATTGGCCAAGGATCTTAGCTTGGAAACGGAGCCGTCTTAGTGTATCCTACTCCTTGCGATAGATAAGCTACTGTTATTGTAGGATGCACGGGAGGAAAAGTCGTAGGATAACTTTGTTGCCCCCTGAAGGGAGGAAGAACACTCCTATTGAACGCTGCTGCCGAATCGAATAGTGGTTAGTCCCCAATCATTGGGTAGGTGGCCCTTCCCGAAAAAGGTTCTATTAGAATAACATTCTGAACAGTTGTTCCCGGAACACCTTGGTCCCTCCCAGAAGATGAGAACGATGGTTCTCTGTGCAACAATTGAATCGACCATAAGATGGTGCACTATCCGTTGTAGAAGCAGGATATCCAATTGCTTGGGATACTCTATGAGCATTCTGTCTCTGTGCAAAATGGTGGAACTCATTCTGGAGTAAAGGTCGGAATACTGTGGCAAGCGGGAGAATGAGACCTTGCATGAGTTCACCTGTATACTACTCCATAGCATGCTGTATAGCAGTTAAAGAAGTGGGTGTCAACTGGGACACTTGGGATGGTGAAGAGGACTGACACACTTGCTTAGGGTCAAAAACCCTCCGAAGAGCATGAACTGGAGGTCCCTCAGATGAATCCACCATAGGAAGTTGTTGTGGATTATTCGACATCAGGCGGCCTGAACGCAACTGCATACAACAATGACCTTTAGTCCTATCGAGCGTGCCAATCTATGTTGCCGTACAAAAGGGGAGCTTATAAAATCAGAGATCGACTACTCTTCTGATGAATATAAACAATCCGGTGAGGGAAATAATGTGGGAATCGGATCTTTTTAAGGTATGAGTTCCTTGAACTTACTATAAAAATGGTTCAAGAAGGCAAATGAATTGCACACAGAGCAAAATAAATTCGAAAAGGAATGTATATTGAATGACTATAAAGAAGATAAACTTCTGAATAGTTAGATTTAAAACAAAAGGAAATAGAACTAGAAATACAAAAAATCCTAAACTAAACAAAGTGGTAAATAAAGCATGTAAATGTCAAAAGGTATTGGACTTTTGTGTGATGTTGTTGGATGCCCTTTTCAGCTGAAACACTCTTCTTGTTTTATACATGCCATCCTGATAAAATCCACTATCCGATCGTGGAGCAAACTTCAGTTAGTCGTTAAGCCTTAGCAGTCGTGGATCATGGTCAGTTGTTTATGCCGAGACGTAGAAAAACATGTCTAATGACCCAACGGCTTCTTGGTTCCGATGTTGATTGGGGATATCAGTTGCAAAATAATTGATGTCTTCGTCGACTCAAAGACACTTCCTATCGGCATCGACTCCATATTACCGTTGCATTGGTTTGACAAAAACTGACGTCAACAATTACTAATACACAATTTCAAAATTTACCGTCTTAATTTATTTTCTGAAATAGGGTGCACAGTTCAGTAGTAAACTGGTTAGTTCAACGGTTTATCGGTTAGATCAGCCCACTCAAAGCGTTTCAAAATTTAGTATAGCTTTTAGTATGGGTGGCAATATTGAACATGACACGAAAACAATACGGTTATAGTGAGTTAGGGTTGAAATTTTATAAGTTCGGGTTGAAATAAGTCAACCCATTTAACTTTAAACGTATTTCAGTCATAAACGGTTTCGACTCGCGAACTCGTTTAACTTTTTTTTTAATACTTTTTGTAATACTCTACAAATTTCACTATAGAAAATTAGATAACTTAATTATTTTACATGAATTAATTGAATTAAATTTTATTAAATGAATTAATTGAATTGTTTGTGTATCTATTTTGTTTAATTATATGAGGCATCTTAAGAAAAATAAATGATGTTAATGTGGCTATTTGTTTGATATATGGTAAATGAATCATTATTAATTAATTATTATTTAGTATCTATGATAAAAATATTATTACAATGACTTTTAGTTAGAGAAAATAATTTCTTGAACAATCATATTTTATTGCAAAACTATATTTGTTTAAATTTTTAATATTAAATCTTATGAATTTATTGAGATCTTTAAATATTTAGTTAGATGGTTTGTTATTTTATTAATTATTTAAGACTTTATAAGTTTTATTGGTTTTTTTAATTTTATATGGTTTGATTTGATTTTTAAAATTTTTTTGTGTAATGGGTGGACAGATTGGCGGGTTTAGTATGCATTCAAATTTGCGAGTTTAGTAATTATCTATTTAATTTTTATGTTTAATCGTGTCATGTTGTGTCAATCTATTTTATAACACGAATACGATATGAAAATAAATGGATTGACACGACACAACACGTTTATTAATCGTATCGTGTTCGAGCTGGTCTGTCGTGTATAATTATTCCAAGTTGACACAATCCACCAACCTGATACGATTGCCACCCCTAATTTTTAAAGAAAACGACTCTAAGTACAAAATCGAACCAGTAAAAATATCGGTTCACGGTCTGATTGATCCAATAATCCAGTTCAAAAAAACCTTGGTTGCAATAACTTAAAGAAAGAAAATAAAGGTTTTGTCTCTTATATTGATAAATCAACGAACGGACGACTTAAGCTTTAAAATTAGAAACAAATATTTATAAGATTTAAAAGTGTGTGTAATACACTTTTTGAAGGTAGTCAGTGCCTCTCATTCAAATAAATGGAAGAACAACTGTCAACACCATCTCCAAAATTCAACCAACTTACAAAATTATCATTCAAAAAAGTTACTCTTCTTTCTTGAATACTTGTGCCTACCTCTAATACGTTTCAATCTATAGTATTAAACTCTCTTATTCTAATCATTTGAATGCTTGTAATGCTTTGAAAACAAGGAAATGTCCTCTATTTTTACGTTGCTAGAAAGAAATTATTCTTCAAATATATCATGTTAAAATATCAAATCATACCATTCATGAATCTTATGAATGTATTTAGATGAAACATTTTTTGTGTAAAATGTTGAATTGATTTAATAAAATATACTTTGTCAAAATAATATTCGAGTATAGAAGAGAGGTCCAATGTTTCTTTCTAAAATTCGATGTTTTAAGTTTTGAAAAAAAATCTGCAGCGTTTATCATGCAGTAACACTTGGGTATCACCCGTTCATGCATGAAGACAAGGGTGTAGATGGAAGCTTAAGTCACATTGGGGCCAGGAGAGATTTATTGAAGCAGAAGCGACTGGGGATCAAGCGTCCTTGCATGAAGACAAGCGTGCAGTTGGAAGTCTGAATCACATCGGAGCTGTTCCCTGCAAGGAGAGATTTATGACATCATTTTTCTACATTTTCTTTCGTATGATTTTGCTCCAAACGTAAGTTCTTGTGTTACTGTTCAGGAGCCGAACCCAGACGATGAATTGATTTGGCCTTTTTTAAGGAGAAAACTTAACATGATGATAGTTAACGACAGGAACCAGAGGTTCGAGGTTGAGGAACAAATTATGCATAAAAATATATTAAAAATTTTAAAAGAATGAAAGGTAAAATTAAAAAAATATATAGTTTTTCAAAAAAATTTTGGCCTCCTGTTTTTACTTAGAGTAATACTTAGGCCCCATTCATTGAAATCATATTCCAGGTTGTCTTTCACATTTCAATTATGCTGTCAGAATATATATAATCGGGCATTTCATTATTTTCGCCAGTAAAGATTCTTGATTGCTACTTTTTTGAGGGTAACATAAATTGAACTGACCCGCGAGGGAATATTAATCTTGCACATGTAACCCAGATTGTGATGGCCATAAATATAGACAAAATAACTAAACCTAAGCATTTATCGCTCGTTGAATGGTTATCCATCTGTTTATCAGACTTATTAGCTTACAAATTGGAAAGATTTACAATTAAAGAATACTTATTTGATTTTGTAGTCAGAATATACAATAATTTAACGATTCAAACAATTTGATGGAACATTTGAAGTAGGCAGCGATGTTGTGGTGTAAATTGTAGCATTTTCACGCCCGCATTAATTGAAGATTTAGCGTAGTAGGCACGAGATGGGATTGTCCTGAACTAAGCAGCATCCAAGAAGGGGTAGATCTCACCACCCCTCGTTTCCAAACCCCCTCCCCCATCCCGGATCCCATAATATAGATTCAGATCACACGTACAATTATATAAATAACAAAAAGACATAATTTAAAACGATCAAAATGAATCATTTTATTAAAAGATTTTTTTTATACATAACTACTTTTTTTCCCATTAAATTAGTGCTATTTTAATTTGAATAATTAAATTACTGCATAAAACTTGCGTGGCCTCAAATTCATACTCCCTCCGTCCTAAAAAGAATGTCAATCTAATAAACGACACATATATTAATAAATTATTAAAATTTATACAACTATAATAAAAATTACTATTATATATCTGAATAAAAATAAATTTTTATTAATTAAATTAGGAATAGAGTAATTAAAAGAGGGATAAATTAAGAATATACGTAATAAATGTATTTTTAATTTATAAAATTAATAAATATTTTAATATAATAAAAAAATTAATATTCTTTTTAAGCCGAAAAAAATATATCACTATTAGAACCGACACTATTTATTCATTTTTTATCCTTCATGGAATACAACACGTGCTAATCAAAAGAATACGATGTAGACACCGCAGCAGTGGGTCCTTAATTCTCCAACGAAAATATCAAGAAGCCTGGCCAGTGGCCAACCAGAGACCCGTGCAATGAATTACAAGCCCATAACCTCCGTACAACTACGCACTTCGAAATTTTTCTCTTTCGTATCATTCTTTAAAAACGGGTCCATTATAATAATTTAAGACGATGGACAAAAACACAATCATATACTGGATTCGAATCTATTTTAATAATTTCAAGTAACCGACAACAAAAGTATATGACACGGGGGGATCAACTGATTTTTTAATAATTAAAATTTTAAATTAACTTATAAATTATTATTATTTTTTAATTCCCAGAAGAAAAATCAATTTACCATTTGCAGGACAAAAAAGGGTCCATCATGGATCGAGTGGACCTGATTTCACAGATCCACATGGCTTTCCGTGTGGAGCCTAATCAGAATTGTATTTTGTGTGGGAACAGATCTGAAAAGGCCGAGTGCAATATATTTTTATATTTCTTTCTTTCAGGATAAGCTTTCCAAATAAGGATTTGGGCTAAGAGTATATGAAACCATCCGTGGAGTGGGCTAATAAAATTACGGAGAACTAGCACGAAGTGGCCATATCTAGGCCCATCACAAGCACGGATTCTTTTTTATTTTTTTAACTCCAACTTCACCCTTATTTCTAAAAGTATGAACTCTTGCCTCAAACTCATACTCAAATAAATGTACGTTCTAATTGTAAAGAGAGAAGTAAATTGTCCTTATAAATTATTTATATAATTTTTATATAATTTTTTCTTATATAAATTATTCAGATCTCATTAATATTTTTAAACAATTTTTTAACGTTTAAGATTTGTTTGATCATAACAAAATTTAGTTATAATGGTCATCCGGCGTGACCTTTATTCTACCAACTGCAAATAAAGAGACAGTTGACCTTAGTAAGTAACTTCTAAGGAATAACCATGAAATTCAATTATTCTCTAAGAGTGAGGATCTTGAAGAGAGAAGTTTTAGTGGCAAAGAATTCATGACAAATTTGAAGAGTGTGTTCTATTGGAGTATGTTCTACTTTTATCTTTCAGTTCAGTTTGGAGTTGACGAAGGTGTCTAGGGTGGAATCTAAGCTATGGGTTTTTCTATTTAAGATTAAGTTTTAACTCTCATGTGCAAAATTATTCTTTATCCCAAGTTTGTGATTTAAAAAAAAAAATGCTTAGACACCTAAACTCAACATGTGAAGAGGTACAAATACTAATTTTATGAATCTTCTCTTTTTTATCTCGTGTATATTTAAGTGTCTTAATCTTTTACTGATTTATTCAAGTGAGAACCCCCTTAAGTTGAAAGAAATTACGAAGAAGATATTATATTCGAGGAACACGTTGAATCAAGAAACTATCGTGTAAGGAGCTTTTATTTTAGGAAACTCTATCAGTTCTAGAAACCAACTTGTTTATATATGTCGATCTTCTTGTATACATGATTCATTTGTGTGTGTGTGTGTGTGTGTGTGTGTGTTTTGGAGTAATTTACTAACTATTTTGAAATGATATTGTTATGAAAGTTAAATTGTTTGTGGAGATATTGTAGAAAAATCCTTCCTGTCATATTCAATATGCTTAGAAGTGGATGTAAACTTTGGAAACAATAAATCATTTTTTAAAATTCCTCATCCAATAGCAATATAGGTCTTGGTTGCTTCAATTTTCAAAATAGTCAACCGATTCCTATTCTTCATTGTTTATAACTAGTGGACGCCTCCATGCTATGTGCGAAGATTATGCTTGGTTAGTAATTATGTTTAAAAAATTAATAATTTTATAAACACAAAAATTTTGCCTCATAATTAATTAAACACATCAAGGTAAACACGTAGAAATGAGTCTATTAGTATAAAAGTCTTTGGAAGACTACACCTAAGAGGATTTTTCTCCACTTGAAAAAATATCCCATTATTCAGATGAAGTTGTATATGAGTTTCAATGAAACTACAAATGCAGGAAACTATAACTAAGGGAATAATTTCCTCTTTCTTTTCTTTTTTTGATATATGCTAGTCTATCTACTTCATACATCATCATCATCATCATCATCATCATATATATTGGATAATTAATTCAAGAGCTTAACAAAATTGGAGATTTATTAAGTCAAGTCATATTTCCATGTAGTGGGAAAATTATTAATCAAGATATGCTTGATTTTTAAAATCCAAAACCATAAGCTGAAAATAGACCATAACAAACTTCAACCTTAAAGGTTGAATAGAGTACCAAACAACGATCAAGGATTGATTTTACTTCTAATTATGCGAGGTATGAATTTAAATTGTGGACAGTTTATTTCTCAAATCAGTTTGAAACTACCCTCAAGGTCACTTTGATGCTAGAGAATATGTTTGTTTAAGCTTTGTGCACTTTGAAGCACTTCAGGTTTGGGAACAATTGAAGAAGCTCTTCATGTGTCCCTCACTGCACCCAAAGCAATATAAGTTGTGTATTTATAAGCTGATAAGCATACACTTACTACAATATAAACAAATATTATGACCATGAATTGAAACAAAAGCATATTACTCCAGGTGTGTTATTGCAACCAAAAAAAAAAAAAATCAAAATACCTTGATGCCAATGTAGCCATTCACATTAAGGGTTGTAAGTGTACTTGAGTAGTGATAAGAAAGGGCCTCCAACCACTTATCGGTCACTCAATAATCGCAAACAAGCTGCATTATTAGTGAAGATAAAGTTAGGTAATCAGAATATAACTGTTACATCAAAGTTAGGAAACTAATTTTAGAGTAATGTACGAAGTAGCATGCAAATTGATTATCCAACCAATCTCTTGTAAGCCTAGTGTTTACCAAGCCAATACTTTCAAATTCAATGCATACACATTTTACCATATGCTAAAAATGCTAAAACCATAATCCTAAGGTGCATTTCTAGTGACTAAATGGATTTCAATCTCAGGCTCTGAAAGAGATTCTATAAATCATGACAATATTATATTCTAATAAATTAGTTTGATTTTCCGTGCGTTGCATGGGTTGTTAACTTTGTATACTATTCTAACAATTCATTGAATTGAATAAATTCAAATGACTTTCATCTAATTTAATAAATTTAGATAATTTTCATATTTAAAAAAAAAACATTCATCTCAATTCAATACTGTCATATTTAATAAATTCAGATAACTTTCATTTGAATTTAATGAATTCAACAAATTCAGATAACTTTCACATTTACTTTAAAAAGGGAAAATAAAACTTCATCTAAATTCAACATGTGTCACGTGTCAGCACATTATGCTGCCAAAGTTCAAAAGACGGAGCATTTGAGTTTTGTTTAGATTGAGAAGCATTTCATTTTAGAATTTTTAATTGTTTATTTAGCTTTTAAAATGTCCAGTATTTGAGATTGATCATGGCCGGCAAGAGTGGTATTTTTTTTGTTTATGTAAGAGTTGATTTCTTTTTTTTTTTTTTAAGAATTCATCATGATCACTTGGGATTCAATTTTTCCTATTTCCTCTTTTTTTTTTTTTTGTGGGGAAAGTCAATTCCTAAACAATCGTGATATAGGTTAGTTAGGCATGATTGAGAAAAAATTCACCATCTTTAATCCCACTTGTTCTCCGCAAACATCAACACACACTATTCTACAAACTGCATACTTTCCTTCACTGAAGCCACTACACTGCATTCTGGTAACTTTTATAATAAATTTTTAATGCATTTTAATTAATCGAGTGATAAGAAAAATTTATTATCAAATGCATCAAAATAAATAAATATTAAATATTATTCATGAATGCATATAAAAGATATAAGGGCATTGCATTAATCTGAGGTCTGCGCACACAATGGATTTGACCAAATGTGATGCCATCATCAACCATCTAGGTAGTTTGTAGTAAGAAATGGAAATTGAAACTGATATTGTTCTTGAGCTTGGTATCATATGGCATTATTAATCATAGGAAGTATTAGGTTACATCATTTCTATTGGAAGTATTGGAGAAGACACCAAAGGTGGTTAATGGCTACCAATTGGGTGTCTTGGCTTATTATGCCAGTGCAAGTATTCCTGGTCTCTGTCTTTTTGTATATTCCACAATCGGGGATACTAAGGATTGAGTCAAAGTATAATTTCAGGTCTTTTAGGTCAAATAGAGGAAAAAGCATTTCTAGTTTTAATAAATTCCACACCAGCCCAATTCAATAATTTCGCTCAGAAACTGCAATAGCACCGCAATCCCATTAAATTCCAAACAAAAACTTCCATTCTTGATAGTCAATTAACTCAAATCTAATCTTTCCAACATCATCGAAAAATTATATGAACCCAAATCTAGCAACAACAATTGCGATATAAACAATTTTCAAACAATGGGATTCAAGTTCATATATCAAATTAAAAAAAAAAGATCATAAGAAATTAACGAAAGAAACCTTGAGTACTATCTCGTTTCTGAGAAGAAGCTGAGGAACCCATAGCTCGAATTGAGAACAAATTTCTATTCCTTAGTATGCTCAAACTCCCCAAATCTATAGAAACTCGTCGTTTGCAATCAAAACTAATATGAGTTTTCGATGATAAGTTAGCCAAGGAGCTGAAGCTGCTGGTTATGCTGCGGGAAGAGTCTGGACTCTAAAGCTAAAGATTGTTGAAATCAGTTGGGTGATGATTATGAAGAGCTATTGACAATAAATAATAGATTATCAAACTTTGAACATGGTTAATCTTATCTAGCAATGAAAAGACATGTTGATCTTTTAAATTCAGATAACCTTCATCTCAATCTATCTGGATTCAGTGAATTCAGTTTAGATGGATAACTTTCATATTTATAAACATTGAATCTAGTTCAATGGATAACTTTCATATTTATTATAAAAAAAAGAAGTATTAAAAAAAATCCCATATATCAACATAGAAAGTGCCAAGTGTCACTTCAATAACGATGCCAAGTGTCGCTATGGGGTACTTCTGTAGCTACTTATATATATATATATATATATATATATATATATATATATATATATATAGAGAGAGAGAGAGAGAGAGAGAGAGAGATTTTCAACTTGAATTTACCTAAAAAGTTCAAGAGAATTGCAGTTTTGAGCAATAGCTATTAACCCCAACATCAGTGAAACATATGCACCTATATAAAAGAGATTAACTCAATAATATGTCAAAGAATTTTGTTTGCTCACAACGAATCATGTGGGTGTTGGTATTCAACATTCCATGTCCAATTGATGGAAATTAGCTTCCTGCAGTTGGCTATACAACAAATACCAATGAATGAGTTTTAAATAAAGACATACTTGAGCACCACAGAGATCTGGAAACCTAATTTGAGCTAAGAGAAATATCTTCTTGTATACTTCATTAGTAAAGCTATACAAAAGAAACAGGGCAAGCTCAATCAAGGCATAGTTTCAACTCCAATAGAGAAATTTGTGATGCATATGAAAGTCATATTTATGGATAAAAAGAGCTAAGAATGATTACCTAGATAAGGCATAAAGATTCAAATACTGAAAAGATGACCATTTGACAAGTACTTGTTATAAACATGAATTTGTTAACTTGATAGACCTAATAACATCCCAAAGGATTTGAAGTGAGGCATTGCCAACAAGTAAGACTCCTACTTTAGTTCACCAACTTTATATATTTTGTAAGAGTAACTGAATTAAAGTGTTGTATGACCTACAAATCCTGCAAAAACCACATGTCTAATTTGGAGGAAAAAGACTTTTATAACTTAATTACCTATGGGAATATCGTAAAGTTTAAACAATCACTCTCTTATTCAAGTGCCTTTTTTGAAAAAGAAAATTCCTCATTGTCCCTAAAGGACTTTGAGCTAATGAACAAATTATTATCGAAGTAATCATTTAGTTGCTAGGTAATACTCACCTTCTTTTTTGCATTTTCTAATCTAATAAGATGGCATATACAAGCATCCATATGTAGTAAGGTTTAATGATTCCAATTCTGGATAATTTTGGACACTTAGCTGCAAACTTTGATTCATGTGAGTATTGAAATTTCAGTTGAGGATCAAAAAGTTTATCCAAACACACAAAGAAGTAAGTATTTTGGGAGCTGAAGTGGCATGTAGATTATGTCCATATTAGCTAAGTTTTAGAAGGTTTATTCTATCCATAACAATACTCATGATAGCATTATAATAAGAGAGGGGAGAAAATTAAAGGAAAAGCTCCAAATATCATAATCCTTACATAAGTCTCGGCTAGAAAAAGGATTCCTGTTATTAAAAAAAAAAAGTATATATCCAATGAGAAAATACATTAAGTATCTTTAACAATGATATGTTTGGAGAAGCAGTGAAGCATTTTTCCATGTAAACAACTACATTCTAAATTTGAGAACAAAGTGAAAAATTTTGGGCAAAATTTTATCCAAAAATGAAGAGTCTATTTGGCAACCCCAGAAAAATGATCGCTTACAAGGCTACAAGCCAGTAATGTTCCATGCCATTACCTACCAAAATACTATTTTGGAAGTTTAGAAGACCCAGTTAAAGTAAATTCAAAATATGCTACATATATTGAATGTTATAATATCAAGAACTGAAGTTAAAACAATAAACATAAGCCAACAATGTGCTCAGAAAATTTAATGCAAGGAAGACCTTCAATATCAATTTCATGAGCATAATGTTCATCACATTCTCCACAATTCTGCAAAATAGAAACTTGAATAGATAACTACAGCATGATCAATCAAAATTTGTCAAAGCACTTCTTATTCACTTAAAGCTCATTTTAAGTTTTCCTACCATTTTACGTGAAGAATCCATAGATATAGTAGAACCACAAACTAACCATCACCACCCCTTAACCACTTATCCTATTCTACAATTACACACATTATAGATGATTAAGAAGTTACCAATACCATTTTATCACAGCTTACATCTAGCCTCAATGCTAAATCAAAATGACAATAGGTATTTCAGGAACATCCTTGTCTGTAATTTAGGAGCTCAAATTTAAAGCCAATAGCTAAATAATCAAGTGGAAACAGCTAACCAACCAGAAAAACAATAGCAACGTCAACCAGAAAAATAGTAGCAACGTACCACATTATGCAAGTCCTTTTTTGGTACCCAGATGTAAGGCTTCCCTTTCTTGAGAAAGTACTTGACTTTTGAAGTGTATGTATACTCTTTGCTGAGACCATACAAATACAAGTTATAATGCACAATTATCCATCAGTGCCCAAAAAAAAAAAAAGAACAATATATTTATTCCTTAAACAAAAATTGAAACAGAGACATTCCCAGTGTCTAGCTTATTCAATACCATGCTTGTTAAGATGGAAAAAGCCTTAAATTTTAGAGCCATGCTTGTTAAGAGATCAATTCCCTCATTAGGTATCTTCTGACAACCATTTAGGTTCAAAAACTCAATATTTCTTAGGGAATATGTGCGCTAAAAATGAAAGACTTCTTTTCCAACATGAGAAATCACATCACATGACAAAAGCATTTACATGGTAATTGCAAATGCAAGGAACTAAAATCTAACTAATAAAATCTAGTATTCAAGCACATTTACTTTTAAGAACTAAGGCTTACACTTTATGAGCCAACACAACTTTGCCAAGAGTAGCTGTCTTCTAAAATTAAAAAAAGAAAAGGATTAGAATTGAACATTTTATCTTCTAAAGAGACATGCCTTCATTGATTAGTTATATAATACATATAAGATAATCTATCGTCTCAATTTGTCCTTTGCTGTTTGTGGTTGATAAGGAAGTTGATTGATTTTGTGAAAATCTGAAAATAACATTGAGCTATATTAAATTAAATCTCAAAAGACATATTACATGCCTGAGTCAAAATATTAACACCTCAACAAGCATTTACGATGGGCAGTAGATATAACTGCTAACTTGACTAACTTGATTACCCTAGCCTTCCTTTTGTCTTCCTCCACTGGATCAGTCTTTTGACCCGGTGCAAACCTTGCAAGCCTAGCCTTCTTTTTTGCTTCGTCATCAGTAGGGGTTGACTGAGCAAGTCCAAATCTAGAAATAACCAAACACAAATAAAAATTAGATAAGTCTATTAAAAAAGAAACAATCTTGATATTTTCCTTTCCATGATAACAACACAAAACCTCGGATACAAAAAGCACAAAACCTCTCAGCTCTGGCCTTCCTCTTCTGCTCCTCGGATTTCTTCAATGCATCAAATCCATGTACTTCCATTCCTGTTCCAAACCTGCAAAGAAATGCATGTCAAATTTTACAAGAAAACTTCTGGAAACTTTTTCCCAGCTAACACAACTAAATAACCATCATAATTTGCAATCAAAGTTAATAAAATATAAACAATATTGAGCAATACCACTGTAAATGAAGTAACTGGAACTCTGGAAGTAAATCAAGGAATTAAATAAAACCAAAAGCTATAATCAAGGAAATTCACCATAATTGTCACTATCTACATACAACCTAAGGGATTATAATGTATATGCCTAATCTTATCTAAAAATGGACCACTCTATTAAACGATACTGATAAGGAAAAACCATCTATGTCAAATTAATCATATGTGCATGAAACAAGAAAACTATATAATGCAGATTACAGACTATAGAAAGACAATTAGTAGCTTTGCAAGGAAAGAAGAATTCAAGAAACGAAACGATTGAGATCCAAAACAAGAAGGATGAACGATATTCCTTTTAGAAGATCTTGGGCCCACCACTCTCCTCATGCAGCCTATCAACCTCATAGATCATCATATGAAGAGTTCCATGGAGCAAAATCTGAGCCATTGTTCACCTGTATGTTTACAAATCTAAAAACATCACTCACTTAGCACTTTCTAGAAAACCTTGAATAATCCTCTCTTTTAGAATAACTTATAGGCATTTCTTTTACAATAAATCATTTAGCTATCTGCCGAACACCTCAGGGCGGGGTTTTCGAGAAATGCAGGTTATAAGACCTAGGTTATATAAGCGCTACCATTTTCTTCTACATGAAACCACTATTTGAAACCCATTTCAACACTTGTGAAGAAAAATTCAGTAGCCTTAGCAAAAGATTGAACCTGCAATTGATGTTTTGTCCTAGTTCCCATCTCAATTTAAAGAATTCACAATTTCTATTCTAGTTCCACTCAAGTGAATATAAAACAGATTGAGATTTTACAGAGGTAAGTGAAAGCAGAATGTGCAAGGGGTGGATTGTTTTGACAATGCTGGATTGTAGAACTACATAAGGAATGCGTTTTCAAAAAAAACATTGGAGAAATTATAATAGAAAAATCCAGTAAAACTTCATGGTCTACATTCGGCTAAGGGAATACAACATCATCAAACTATCAATGGCAGAGGTTGTAGGTTGTCAATTGCTATTATTATGGCAAAAATTATGGCTGAGATTTGAAGATCTAATTGTGGGCTGTCAATTGCTATGATTATGGCGGAAATTATGGTTGAGATTTGAAGATTTAATTTATCATAATTTGTATATTAGCTGTATATATTCTTACCTAAAGTAGATTAGTAATAATTAGTGTAATTACAGTAAATATTTTATTGTCTAAAATAGGTGTACAACAATTCTTATTTAAATGAAAGATCATCAAAGAAAGAGGCATTTAGCCATTGTCTCAAATTTTGTCACGGTATCAGAGCCTGGTTTTGAAATTCATAACTGAATCTTCGAATCTTTGTCAGTTTCTTTTTGCTTCTGTCTTCCAAAGGTTTCTGGTTTGCTTTCATTTTTTTTTTTTTTGGTTGATTAATTTCTTATCAACAACTTTGGCTTTGAGATTTAATTTTTTTTTTTTGGAAGAATGTCAGCTGAGAATTTTCTTGGAAGAATATCTACAGAGACTTTGACTATCAAATTTACAGGAAAGAATTATGCAGCATGGGAATTTCAATTCAGGATGTTTCTAAAAGGGAAGGAGTTTTGGAATCACATTGACGGGTCTGCTCTTGCTCCTAAAGAAAGTACAGAACTTAGTTAATGGGAGGCAAATGATACTTGAATCATCTCCTGGATTTTAGGTTCTATTGAAGCTAATATGGTGAACAATTTACGTTCCTTTAGTACAGTTAAGGAGATATGGGATTATCTGCAACACATATATCATCAAGATAATACTACAAGACGATTTCAACTAGAACTTGAGATTAGTAACTTCAGTCAAGGTAATCTCTCTATTGAGCAGTATTATTCTGGATTTATTAATCTATGGAGCGAATATTCTGGTATTATCTACTCAAAGGTACCTAAAGAGACCTTAGAAAGCCTTCAAGCAGTTCATGATGATAGTAGGCGTGATCAATTTTGGATAAAATTAAGGCCAGAATTTGAAGTTGCACGGGCTGGATTACTGAATAGAAATCCTATCCCTTCTTTGGATATATGTCTTGGTGAATTGTTGCGTGAAGAACAAAGAATGGCTGCACAAACTGTTCTAGGTTCGTCCAAGGAGCCATCTGAGATTGTTAATATTGCTTATGCTGCTCAAGGGAAGGACCAAGAAAATGGACAAATGCAGTGCTATAGTTGCAAGGAGTTTGGGCATATTGCCCGCAATTGTAGTAAAATTATTGTAAACAGAATGGACACATTATCAAGCAATGTCCTACACGCTCAGAAAACTGACAAGGCCAAGCTTTTCAGGCTGCAATCTCAGACCCTGCCAGTATCAGTTCTACAGCCACATTTGCTGGCACAAATCAGTCTTTTGCTACTCCAGAGAAATGGTCCAACAGATGATCATCATAGCATTCTCTACTCTTGGACTTCATGGTCAAGGTAAGATTGTTTCTTCTCCTTAGTTTGTTGATTCTAGTGCATCAAATCATATGACTGGATCACCTGATTGGCTACATAATCTTCAGAAGTATATTGGTAAACAAAAAATTTAGATTGTTAATGGAAGTAATCTTCCAATTACAGCCATTGGTGATATTGGACCTTCCTTTTGTCATGTATTTTATCTCTCATGGATTGTCTACTAGTTTAATTTCAATTGGATAGTTGATGAATAATAACTGTAATGTAAATTTCTCTCGTCGTGGTTGTCTTGTACAGGACCAGGGGTCGAGGAAGGTGATCGCGAGAGGGTCAAAAGTGGGCAGATTATTTCCATGGAAATTTATTATTCCTAGAACTTTGTCTTTGGCTTCTATTATTATTGAAAATAAGGCTGAAATTTGGCATAAACGATTGGGCCATCCAAATAATGTGATATTGTCTCATTTGATGAAGCATGGTTTTCTTGACAACAAAAATTAGTGTTCGTCTAATAGTTTATCTCTTGATTACTTTGTTTGTAAACTAGAAAAGAGTAAAGTGTTACATTTTCCTACTTATGGTACTCGTGCTAATACATGTTTTGAGATTATACATAGTGATGTTTGGGGTGTTACTCCTATCATTTCCCATACGCAATATAAAAAATTCGTGACATTCATTGATGACTATAGTTGTTTCACATGGATATATTTTTTGTGTACTAAAGCTGAAGTGTTAGCATTTTTCAGAAATTTTGTGGCTTATATTGAGACTCAATTTTCCAACCCCATTAAGGTTTTACGGTCTGATAATGGAGGTGAGTATATATCATATGATTTCCAAGCTTTCTTACAACAAAAAGGCATTATATCTCAACGATCTTGCCCTTATACCCCTCAACAGAATGGGGTGGCTGAACGGAAAAATCGTCACCTACTGGATATAGTTTGTACTTTACTCTTAGAGGCCTCAGTTCCGCCTAGATTTTAGGTGGAAGCTCTTTCGACGGTAGTTTATCTGATTAATTGGCTACCTTCTCAATAATTGAATTTTGATTCTCCTTACTTCCGTCTTTTTGGTACGTAGCCTGATTATCATATGCTACACACTTTTGGATGTGTTTGCTTTGTCTATTTGCCTTCACATGAACGTCATAAGCTTATAGCTGAATCAGTGAGGTGTGCATTTATGGGATATAGCACTACTCACAAAGGATTTCTGTGTTATGATACTGTCACTAATCGATTGTGTGTTTCTAGAAATGTGGTTTTCTTTGAACATGAGTACTATTTTCAGCAGCAGGATCTCCCTTCACATAGTGTTCTTCTTCCTAGCTTTGATGATATATCTCCCTCCATTGAGCGTTTTAAACCTGGTTTTTTCTATCAACGACGTTAGCCCCCATCATTGCAAATCCTTCCCGACCCTGATCTAGTGCCCACTTCAGTGGCTCTTCGAAAGTCAACTCGTTTCCGTCATCCTCCTGATAGGTATGGTTTTTCTGCTATTTTAGCTGATATTATAGTTCCTACCTCTTATTCTCAGGCTACTAAACATGTATGTTGGGAGAAGGCTATGCAAGAAGAACTTCAAACTCTTCAAGAGAACCATACTTGGGATATTGTTCCTTGTCTTACTGGTGTTAAACCCATTGGTTATAAATGGGTATATTCCATTAAGCTAAGATCTGATAGGTCACTTGATTGATACAAAGCAAGGTTGGTGGCACTCAGAAATTGACAAGATTATGGAGTTGATTATGAGGAGACATTCTCACCAGTGGCAAAAATGATGACAGTGCGACTTGTTCTAGCTATTGCTGCTTCCAAGGGCTGGTCATTACGACAGATGGATGTTAAGAATGCCTTTTTACATGGGGATCTTAATGAAGAAATTTATATGACTCCTCCACCAGGGTTATTTTCTACACCCTCTTCTGATGTGTGTAAACTAAAAAAGTCACTCCATAGTTTAAAACAGGCTCCGTGTGCTTGGTTTGATAAGTTTTGATCCACGCTTATTAGCTTCGCTTTTGTCTAGAGTCAATATGATTCCTCTTTGTTTCTTTGCAAGACTCCTAACGGAATTGTTTTGCTCCTACTATATATTGATGATATTATTATTACAGGAATTGACTCTGAATTGATTTCTCAGCTTCAACAACACCTTCAAAGCTCTTTTCATATGAAGGACCTAGGTCATTTACGCTATTTTTTAAGCCTTGAAGTGAACTCTACAGCGGCTGGTCTTTTCTTAAATTAGCATAAATACATTCAGGAGATAATAACATTGGATGGTCTTCATGATGGTCGATCTGTTGATACTCCCTTAGAAGTGAATGTTAAATATCGTCGTGATGAGGGTGATTTTTTGCCTGATCCCTTCTTATATAGATGTTTAGTGGGGAGCTTGAATTATCTAACTATTACTCGGCCTGACATTTCTTTTGCAGTCCAACAAGTTAGTCAATTTATGCAGGCCCCTCGGCACCTTCACTTGGCTGCTGTTCGTCGCATTGTTCGCTATTTGCAAGGCACTTCTACTCTAGGTCTTTTCTTTCATGTGGATTCTCCTATTCACTTAGTTGCATATAGTGATGATAACTGGGTTGGTTGTTTTGATACTCGATGTTCCATTACTGGCTGGTGCATGTTCATTGGCAACTCACTTATATCTTGGAAAAGCAAGAAGCAAGATCGAGTGTCGAAATCCTCCACTGAGTCTGAGTATCGTGCTATATCCTCTGCATGTTCTGAGATTGTTTGGCTTCGAGGACTGTTGGGTGAACATAGGTTTCCTCAAATGGAACCTACTCTGCTTCATGTGGATAATACTAGTGCTATCCAAATTACAATTAACCCAGTGTTTCATGAGCTCACCAAGCACATAGAAGTGGATTGTCATTCTATTCGTGAAGCATATGATGCACATTTCATTTCTCTATCTCACATCACCACTGATCAACAGACTGCTGATGTATTTACTAAAGCCCTCTCTCAACAACGACATCATTTTCTGGTTACCAAATTGATGCTTTCTAATCATTCAGCATCAATTTGAGGGGGGATATCAATGGCAGAGGTTGTGGGCTATCAATTGCTATGATTATGGTGAAAATTATGGCTGAGATTTGAAGATCTAATTTATCATAATTTGTGTATTAGCTGTATACATTCTTACCTAAAGCAGATTAGCAATAATTAGTGTAATTACATTAAATATTTTCTTGTCTAAAATAGGTGTACAATAATTCTTATTTAAAGGAAAGATCATCAAAGAAAGAGGCATTCAACCATTTTCTCAAACTTTGTCACAAACATATAACAAGAAAATTATAAGAATTCTCACATTCCAATCAAGCATCGTAACATCTTTTCTTTTCTCATTTCTTTTAGGATTTACATGCTTCAATACTAATGCATTGAAAGAACTGTTTTGTGAAGTTGATTTGGTTGAACTCTTCACTCACTCTCCAGACCTAGTGGCAACAAAGTAGATTAAAAAAAAAAAAACAAGAAAGCCAAAAAGCAATTCACATCCTTGCGACACTGTTATGGTTATCTTTCCAACGATGCAAAAGGGGACCATAGAAACACACAAAATATGGGCCAACTTCTTATATGAGCATACAAGCATAGTTATATTTTCCAAGCAAAGATACGCTGAATTTTCTATTAAACAATAAAATTGCCGTGGAATCTGAAAGATTAGATTATGTTCATTGAAACACTGCTTCGAGGTAATAGTTCAAAGCTAAAACCATGAATAAAAATGCTCTACCCACCGTGACACCATATAATCAATCAAGACAAAAAGCCAAGAAAATCATGGAATGCCACATTCCTACATTAGAAGCTGAAAAGAGGTTACTTCTCAAAGTATATGTTTTACTGTATTATCAAAATGGCATATGTAGAGTGACCTCAGATAAGATTGTCTTGCCGATGAAAGAGATATTGGCAGCTGAAAATGGACCACTCTATTAAACGATACTGATCAAGAAAAAACATCTATATCAAATTAATCATATGTGCATGAAACAAGAAAACTATATAATGCAGATTACAGACCATACAAAGATAATTAGTAGTTTTGCAAAGAAAGAAGAATTCAAGAAACGAAGCGATTGAGATCCAAAACAAGAAGGGTGACCGATATACCTTTCAAAAGATCATGGGCCTACCACTCTCTTCGTGCAGCCTATCAACCTCATAGATCGTGACATGAAGAGTCCCATGGAGCAAAATCTAAGCTATTGTTCACCTGTATGTTTACAAATCTAAAAACATCACTCACTTAGCACTTTCCAATCAAGCAAATTCAACAGAGCATGCCTTAGAGAGATGGTATTGTACTAGTATTTGTCCTAGAAAATCCCTAAAATTCAATCGGTTCCCTCAGCTCACAATACCAAAGAAATGGAAAACTCATCCCAAGAACCTCATCTCAAATTCAAAAACTGTGTCGCTTGTGATTTCCCTTATCCTATCTATGCCATGGCTTTTTCTTCTTGTGTTGCTGCTCACCCCCGCCAGCGACGCCTTGCCGTAGGAAGCTTCATAGAGGAACTAAACAACCGGGTCGACATCGTCTCTTTCGATAAAGAAACTCTCTTTGTCAAACCCATACCCAGCCTCTCCTTCGTGCATGATTACCTACCCACCAAGTTGATGTTTCATCCTAAACCAAGTGCCTCGCTTCTCAAGTCCACGGAGCTCCTTGCTTCCTCGGGCGACTGCCTTCGTCTTTGGGAAGTCCATGATGCATCCATCGACCCTGTTTCCACTCTCAACAATAGCAAGACCAGTGAGTTATGCGCCCCATTAACCTCATTCGATTAGAACAAATTTGCTAAATTGTTCACTACAACCGACAATTTAGAACAACCCAAAAAGTAGAAATCAAAATTTGCGAGATCCAAAAGCCCAGTTGAGTCAATGATGGAGATTTCAAAGCACTGAATAGTCAAGACAGAGAGATAAGATCACAAGCCGATCTTCGGTGTAAAAGAGAGTAAATAGAAGGACAACTGAGTCAGTGATGGTTCACATTGGAATTGATGCATGTCTCTATATATCCCATTACTTTTCAATTAGAAGTAATTTGAATTTATTATGTTGACTATTAAAATTTAATAAAAGATAAAAATAAAAAATATTATTGAATGACAAAATAATCCATGACAACCAAACAAATCTGAACCATACAAAAAGTCATTTAAAAGAGATAATAAAATTACAAGCATTCATCAAGATCTGCATAATTTTCATTAAATCTAAATCATTGATTTAAAAAGTTAAGAAAGTAAAAAAAATTAAAATTACTTTAAAAACTTGTTTAGACAATTCTATCCTCTCTTCACAATTAGTATATACATTTAGATGATTGAAATAATACTTGTCCTGCTATAGTATACAATATTGATATAAAGAATTTGATTGCCAAATCTCAATTGGTATATTTGCTTTCTAATAACTTGTTGATCTATCAGAAGGAAAGGACAAGTAGTAATTTATAAAATAATTGTGATGTTTCAAAAAATACTTGTGTTATTTGGACAGTAGGTTTGTATTGTAAGAGATTTTTTTTCAATATTAATAGATGACTTTGTGATAAGCAGGGATAAAAAAAGCAACTATAACTTGAGTGATGAAATCAAAGAATAATCGGAGGGTGGTGAAATCAGAGAATGATTAAAAGGTAAATATTATTTAAGCGGCTAAAACCTATTTATCTTTGCAAAAGTATGCTAGCTTGTTTCTATATATTGAATTGGACGACATCTATGAAAAATTTTTGTGTATCTAGATATTGCTTTGTCTAAGAACAGTTAATTTTGTTTCAATATTTTATTTATGTATAGAACAGTGACATATATAATATGAATATGTTTGTAAATTTTACAAATTAAAATACGAAAGGTATAACTAGTTCATAACTTTTACTTATACTTTCAATAAGATTTGCATAGTACATTAATAATTTTATATTAACTTTTAATAAATGTTTTTTTATATTTATATAATTTTGATACATACTTATATATTTTTATAAACTTTTTTAATCTCAAAGCATTAAAAGAAAATTTTAACTACTGACAAAATCTTCATGCATAGGGTTGAGTTGCCAACTAGTATAAATCTAAATCTGATTGCATTCAAGCAAAACAAAACAGGTACTTAGCGTCTAAATAAAGGCTCAATTCAATTTGTATTAGTTGAATCCCTATCTTAGCTCCAAAGCCCAGGAGAAAGGAAATTGCAACCTTGTCAAAGCAGAACTTGATTGGAACTTATATTAACTTTGTTCACATGTAAGCAAACCAGGCTACCAGGATTGCTGTGCAGCCCCTTCTGGCACCGATCACAACTTTTACAGTGTTCATTCACATGGCATACAATGTTCCTCCTCGTCTAGAATATTGAACTAATTATAGTAGCCAACTGAGATAATTGGACAAGGGAATCTATAAAGCTTACAGAGAGAACTAGATCGCACAATAAAAGCTACAAGTATAGTAGTAGTGAAGAGATCAACACAGGCTAGAAGTCTAGTAAGCCATCTTTCTTGGAAGAAGCATTTCTACTGCCGGATGAGAGACTCCACTGATCGGAAAAGACCATAGACGAGACTCCATTTCCACATTTGGCCACAGTTCTAACACTCTCTATCAACTCCTGCGTCCGAGCTTCCTGTGATAGAATCTCCAGTAATTGTTGGGGACTGATGACCAGCTTCACTTTCCAAAAGCCACTGTTGCTGCATCTGGAGAACACTTCCGTTTGAGACCTCTTCAGTGTTCCTTGGCTGTCAAACGACATTCTGTAGGGCGCAGCAAGGGACGTTTGAGGGACGCTGTTGGACCTCACGTGGCCAACCTGCGCAATTTGGCCGATTATACCACCTCCCTCCAGCGGGAGAAGGTAATACTCTCCTGCTTGCAGCAATTCCTGGTGCGGAAGTGGCTTCCAGAATAGGTCGTGGCTTCTGAAAATGCCGTGTCCCGGGAACTCGTCGGTGATGAACTCCACCGTAATTGGTGCATAGAACTCCATGATGCCACCATTGGAAGTCACCACCTTGATTACTTCGTCTACATCTCCTATGCCTCCACCAAACAAGCAATTCCCCATGTCTCTTCCTGTATGGACTGGAAGGCTAGCTATAATTATAAAACGAGGCAAAGTGAAAGAATGGGGTCGTCGGTGGAGATGTTCTTTAGAGCTTTTAATTTTGTTGATGCTCCCATCCAGCCAAAAGCTAAAAAAGAGACGGAATGAAACAAAGAAAGAAATGTTACCCGCCACACCATTCTATTGCACTTTGCACACCGCAATTTAGTATTAATCGGAGGATTCCTTTGGTTTGGTCCAGCATAGGCATATATGTACGATATGATTAAATGTTGATTCAATGGGGTCCCAATAAAAGCCGAAGAAACCGAGTCATTAGGCTATGATTTCAGAGTCAAATAATGATTTGAAGCAGGCCAGATGAGGCACCTTTAACTTTTTCTTTATATGCTTGGACCAAGCTCTCTCTGCAATGTGGTTCCAAAAGTGAATGTGTCTCAGAATATCGGAATATGTCACCCTTAGATATAATGGCTAAAGTGGACCGCGTTCCCTCCATATTCACCAGCTTTGGGAGCTAGTCCGTATGATACATGGAAGGGTTCTACTGCAGTGTCACTGGATAGTATGGATTTAGTATTATTCATCCCAGAAAATGGAAGAAAGAATCAAAAGATTGGCAGAACCAGAAGACATGGTTGGTGGCCGACAACAGGAAACCAGGAGCAGGCCATTAGTCCAGGGCTTCCTCAGACATGCTCCCCCAAGGCCAAAACCCTACCATTGATTACTTCCTCAGATTTTGCCATGGATACCTAATCGGAAAAGGGCAAAAAAAAAAAAAAAACTTATTCCACAGCTTGTAATCTAAAAATATAGTTATAATCATTACTACAACACAATTGACTAAATTATAAGTTGGTGTTATAAAATTATGGTAGTGTTAGAATAAAATCTACACACTACACACTAAGAAAATTCTAACTATTCTTTGCACAAGAATTTCTTTTCAAACTTCTTTTTTTCTTTCTCTCACAATTCTTTCTCTAATCTTTCTTTCACTAATCTTTCTTTCACAAAATGATGGTGTATTACAAGTTTAGAGAATAGCTCTATTTATAGAGCTCTAATTAGTGGAATACATCATGGCATACATCATCTTCAACTAATCTCAATTAATGGTGTCTCCACTAAATGGTGGACATCCATAAAAATCTTCTAATAATTCACATAAATCCATAATTAGTGGAGCCTCCACTAATTAATGGAGATTCCAATAATTCATAACACTCCCCCTTGGATGTCCATCCATACATAAAGAATATGCCTCGTTAAAACCTTGCTAGATAAAAACCCGAGTGGGAAAAAAAATCTAGTGAAGGAAAAAGAGTACACTATTCTATATGTCCATTTATTACTCCCCCTGATGAGATGATTCCTTTAAATCTTTAAACCGACGCATACCGATTTTATATCTCAACTTCTCAAATGTTGCAGTCGGTAAAGTCTTCGTGAAAATATCTGCGAGGTTGTCACATGACCGAATTTGTAGCACATCAATTTCACATTTCTTCTGGAGTTCATGAGTAAAGAAGAATTTTGGTGAAATATGTTTTGTCCGATCTCCTTTAATATATCCTCCTCGTAATTGAGCTATGCAAGCTGCATTGTCTTCATAAAGAGGAGTTGGAATATTTTTTATTGATGATAATCCACAACTTTCTCGGATATAATGAATCATGGATCTTAGCCATACACATTCTCGACTTGCTTCATGAATGGCTATAATTTCAGCATGATTTGAAGAACCAATGTCGTCGTGTTGGTGAAGAACTAAATCTTGCTAATAAATTGACAGCAAAAGCAATATCAGGCCTTGTATTATTAGCAAGATACATCAATGCACCAATTGCACTGAGAAATGGTACTTCAGGACCAAGGAGTTCTTCATCATTTTCTTGATGTCGGAAAGGATCTTTATCCACATTTAATGATCGGACGATCATTGGAATACTCAATGGATGTGCTTTGTCCATGTAAAATCTTTTTAGCACTTTTGCTGTATATGTTGATTGATGAATAAATGTTCCACTCTCCAGATGTTCAATTTGTAAACCAAGGCAAAATTTGGTTTTACCAAAATCCTTGATTTCGAATTCTCTTTTTAAATAATCAATTGTTTCTTGGAGCTTTTTAGGAGTTCCAATAAGATTAATATCATCAACATATATAGCTAATATCACAAATTTAGAACCAAATTTCTTAATAAAAACACATGGACATACCTGGTCATTTTTAAATCCCGCTTTCAATAAATATTCACTAAGACGTGTGAACCACATGCGCCTGATTGCTTCGGGCCATATAATGATTTCGCAACTTGATGGAGTAATTTTCACGAGGATAATGTTTATATGCTTCAGGCATATGAAATCCTTCGAGGATTTTCATGTAAACATCATTTTCTAAATTTCCATACAAGTAAGCGATGACAACATCTAATAGGCGCATATCTATCTTTTCATGTGCTGCCAAACTGATAAGATATCGAAGTGTAATAGCATCAACAACAGGAGAATAAGTTTCATCATAATCAATACCTGGTCTTTGTGAAAAACCTTAGGCTACTAATCGCGCTTTATATCGAACGGTTTCACTCTTTTTATTGCGCTTTCGCACAAATATCCATTTGTAGCCAACAGGTTTTACACCTTCTGGTGTTCGGACTGCAGGTCCAAAGACTTCACGTTTTGTCAGTGCATTTAACTCCGATTGAATCGCATCTTTCCATTGCAGCCAATCTTTTCTATGCCGACATTCATCAACTGATATTGGTTCAGGATCATCATTATCCTGTGTAACATCAAGAGATATATTGTATGCAAATATATTATCAATAACAGTTTCTATCCGATTCCAACTTTTACCGGAAGTGGTATAATTGATAGAAATTTCAGTGTTACTTTCATCAACTTCTGGTTTTTTGTCATCAGTTCTCTCTTGGTCTTTATCATTCTTTTCTTCAATATGATCTTCTGGATCAGTTAATCCTCTTTTCTTTCGAGGATTTTTATCTTTAGAACCAAGAGGTCGGCCATGCTTCTGGCATGCTTTTGGCTCAGCAGCTATATGTAAAATCTTTTGTTCTGTTGGAACTTCAATTACAATAGGAGTATTTATAGCTGGTATATGCAATTTTGTTACTCTTCTAGAGTCAACAAAAGCGTCTGGTATTTGATTTGCAATGCTTTACAAATAAATTATCTTTTGAACTTCAAGTTCACACGCGCTTGTATGCGGATCAAGATAATTTAATGATGTTGTCCAATCACGATCTTTCTTGTACTGTTTCTGTTCTCCCCCTAATTTAGGGAATAATGATTTCACAAGAGAATAAGAAAAGAAATATAAGCAAAATGATGACAAGCAGGAAATGTCAAGAAAAATATCTCCTTTTTTTTTGCACTCTTCCTGGTACCGACTTTTCGTCTTCCTCTATTGTATTTTCTTCTCCTCCGACCCTCTACCTACCATCTACCTCTTCTTCTTCCTCATACAATATATATATATATATATATATATATATATGTATCGATATATATCTCAGTTATCAGTCATTAGTAAACATCAAAAACAAAAATCACAAAGCAGATATGGAGACTCGTAATTCATTTGAGATATGGTCAAATTTTGACTCGGTTTTGCAGCAGATGTTGATGTATTTTCCTTTCCAAACCAACCGCTTCTGCCTAATTCGAACATAGAAGATTTTGATATGTTTTCCTTTCCAAACCAACCGCTTCTGTCTAATTCGAACGCAGAAGATTTTGATATGTTTTCCTTTTCATACCAACCGCTTCCTCCTAATTTCAGGTGAGATACCTTTGAGGGCTTCCATTTGTTTTTAGTATGCTTGATAATGAAATTAAACTCTCTTTTGGTTTATTTTTTATGTAAATCAGTGGAAGTTTTGAACATACTGCTTTGGACCAAGTTGATCTGCCCCTACAAGAGACTGCTTTTGATACTGTTCCTCTTGATGCTATTCCTTTGAATGAGGATATGCTTGTGCATGATCCTTTCTACTCTCTAATGGATTTTGAACAAAACCAAAATATGTTTCCAGGTTATTATACATTTAAACATGGATTTTGAATGGTATTACCTTTACTGATATTATTTTCTTTTTCTAGAAGAAATAATGAGTGGTCTTGGCAACGAAGTCGGAGTAAGTACTCATGAAATGCATAATATCGAAGTTCAAGATATTATTGCAGACAAAATTCCTGGGGAGAAGAAGACGATTAAGAGGCAGAGAGAGAAGAAGGGCAATAACTCCCATACACTATCAAGAGAAACAATTTCGCAGTACTTTTACCTACCAATCAAGAGCGCAGCCAAAGAACTGAATATTGGCATAACCCGTCTCAAGAAAAGATGTAGGGAGTTAGGAATTCGTCGATGGCCTCACAGGAAATTGATGAGCTTGGAGACCATAATCAGGAATGTTCAGGTTCTCTCTCATATATACTTATAATTTACAAGTATGAAACTATGAAAGATTTATAAGTAAATAACCGATGATATCACTTCAATTTACAGGAGATGCAAAATAAAGAAGAAGGAGGACATATGGCTGAGAATAAGTTGAAAGAAGCCATTGCGATATTGGAATGTGAAAAACAATTGGTGGAAGAAAATCCTAATACGCAGTTAGAGGACCAAACACAGAAATTGAGACAAGCATGCTTCAAGGCCAAATATAATAAGAAATTTAATTATAATAAACTTAAGGAGATCATAAAATCTCAAGACTCATTTCGCAGTAATTTTACGGCTAATTCTGCTACTAGTCTCGATGCTGGCTCAAATGGGAAAGAAAAGGAGGAGGATGTCGAAAAAGAGGAGCTGAAGTCCATAATTACTAATTGTTTGTCTTCCTCTAATGTAAATATTGAAAAAGAACAATTACAAACCTTCATCTTATATTTGTCAGCTCAATTACAAAAGAGCAACTATAAGCATGTATCCTCAAGTTCATATGAACACTAGTGATATGAATAAAAGATGTGATGCTTATTATTAATAGAAATATCTTTTCCCTTATTATCTTTTCTGTTCCACTTGGGTGGCGGTATTTCTCCGTGATAAGAGAAATATCGAGTGTGTCCATGACCATAACCACGGCCACTTGCCACAACTACGACTATAACGATGGCTTCTCTGGAGCCAACAACATTCACTTACAGGAGTCTTTGTTGAGCCAGTTCATCTGGCTTCATGATTTTTCAATAATAACTCATGTTAAATCTGTCAATTTTGGATACCCTTTTTCTTGATATTGTTACTGTAGGACATGAAAAGTGGAGAATGTCTTCTCCAATATAACTTCATCAGTAACTTTTTCTCCGTAAAATTTTTAACTAAGATGTATTTTTATACATCACGGAGTTCACGGTTTTACAATCTTGCAACTTCAGGTGCAACCATTCACACCGTGCAGTGGGTAGTACGACCATCTTCAGGTGGTCAAATCTTTCTTTTTTTCCATATGACATATGGATCTCCTTTTTTTTTAGCATTTAGATGCATTTCTGTATGACATATAAATTATTTTTTCAGAAATATCAAGGGTTACAAATTCGAATTTAGCGAGATCAATAAATGCGTACCTGTCTTCTGGCTTTAATAACGGCAGAGACTCGTGCTGATAACGTGTTATAAAATTAGGGTAGTGTTAGAATAAAATCTACACACTACACACTAAGAAAATTCTAACTATTCTTTGCACAAGAATTTCTCTTCAAACTTCTCTTTTTCTTTCTCTCACAATTCTTTCTCTAATCTTTCTTTCACTAATCTTTCTTTCACAAAATGATGGTGTATTACAAGTTTAGAGAATAGCTCTATTTATAGAGCTCTAATTAGTGGAATACATCATGGCATACATCATCTTCAACTAATCTCAATTAATGGTGTCTCCACTAAATGGTGGACATCCATAAAAATCTTCTAATAATTCACATAAATTCATAATTAGTGGAGATTCTAATAATTCATAATAGTTGACTATTAGTAACATAATTTTTACACTCAGACAATATTAATTCAAAGCTCTTGTATGACATGAGATGAGTCATGAGAGTCACATTATTTAACTAGAAAAGAGGGAGGGGTGGGGGGAGTGGGCCAAAAGTGATTGAAGCAGAATTTGGGTTCTAGAATGGCATGAGCCAAGCCTGCCTAGTTAGCAGACATCAGGGGACTGGTGGTTGGGCCAGTTTTAGGATTTTGCCCGAAGATGGGGCCTATGAGCATTTTCTGTCCGGAGGGAAGCACGAGGGCCGAAAAAATGTTGAACCAGACCAGGGTACGTGTAGTGTAGTAAAGGGATCAAACCCAGTCTGCTTCTAAGTTGGTTCGAGCGTTTGAAATCCTGAACATCACTTGCCTTCAAATTTGTTAATTTTTCTTTTTTTTATTTGTCTATTTTAATTAAAATATTTATTTTAATTTATTTATTTTATTAATAAATTAAAACGATATTAATTATTATTTTTTTAAATATTTTTTTAATACAATAAATATTATACGCTTATAGTAACAACTAGAAATAAATTAAATATATTTAATATACATAAAATTTTAAAAATTAATTATTTCTTAATTTTGAGAGTAAAATAAAATTATTAATTAATTTTTTTTAAATTTATGAATTAATTAAAATAAACAAATAGAAGAGAACAAAATGAATACTTGTTAAGAAAAATAATAATAATGATAACGATGCAATCGGTCCGGCTATTGAAGTTTTTGCACACGACATTTGCGTCGGCCGCCTGCTAAAGCTACCCGGACGACACTCCGTTTACGCTGGCTGTGATCTCACCCCAAGGACTCTTTCACAGGAGTCTCAATTCTAGAAGGTTTATATTTCTTTTTTTTTTCTTTTAATAAAAAAATATTTTTATCAATTAGATTACTAATATACCTAAACTCTGTTCACAAATTTAGAGTTTAGTAATTAGGATACAATTATAAAATAGCACTAAAAATCAACATTCAAAGGATAATTCAAAAAAAGAACGGGCAAAATAAGCGGCTAGTGTGGGAACCAAAAATTAATTCAGCATCAATAAAAAATATTATTATCTCCAGTTTTACAATATAAATCGTTTTAAATTTTATATTTTTTTTCACAATATAAGTCGTTTTATAAAAATTTATTATTTTTTTCTAATTTTATCCCTCTTTACAATCTCTTCCTTTCTATTAATTATGACATAACTCTATTTAATTATCAAAATATTAAAGATTTAATTAGAGATATTTTTAAATTTTAATTTAAAAATATCTAGAATTTATAAATTTTTAATTCTTATATATAAATTTAAAACGATTTATATTATGAAAGTGAAGTAATATCTTAATATAATATACGAGGACACCTTCAAACTAGCAATTGGCAATATCGAGTGAGCTTTATTTGACAATCCTTTTCATGAGAAGCCTTAAAAAAAAAAGAAAACAAATCTTGCCAGAGGTTAGGCAAACACAAGATTACGAAATGGCCAAAAATGTGGCTTTGGGAGTCGCCGCCTTGCATTTTAAGTTGTCATTTTCGTTCTAAATTTCACGATCAACGTTCCCCGTGGATGAAGCTAAGCTGTCGCAGTAATTATGGCGGGGCTGTGGTTGTTGTGCCAAGTGAATCAAATAAATAGACTGTCTTTTTGTGATTGGAGAAGGAGTAGGTAGAATGAAACACAACCACTCTACATGCAATGTTTTGAAGACGTTAGTCTATAAATAGGCATCCGGTAAAGAACAACACACTAACGAAAAACAAAGCAGCTCTCGGTGTATAGTGGAAGCTTTTGTTTGAGTGAAGGAAAATTGTGAGGGTTTGAGAGTTTGGAAAAATTCTCTGAGTACTCTCTAGATATTTTTCTTGGGTTTGATATTGTGTGGTTGTAATAATTTTTCACATAATGAATATTTTTCTCGGTTGTCTTTTGACAACGGCCGTGATTTTTCTCCAATTTTGAAGCTTTTCACTTAAATCATTGTCTTATTATTTTTCTCTAGTTGCTTGATTATTAGAGCCTTATTGGAGTATTAATATCTATTTATCATATGCTCTGTGGTTGTCACTAAGGTGGATCCTCCACATCAGAAAATAAGTTAGATTATTATTTACTCTGTATATTAAGCCTACAAGTACCTTTGGTATGACGGAGTTTTAGTGTGTGTTTTACACTAAATAAAAGTATAGGAAGAATGTCAACAACTAAATGTGATGTTGAGAAAAATTGCAAGAAAGATGTTGAAAAAAACTGCAAGAAAGGGAGAGCTGGTTCGGCAATAACTCCAAAGAAAGATAATGTTACTAATATCGTTTCTCTAGTAGAGGAAGACGATGAATTGTTTTAAAGACAAATATATGTCTTCATAGCATGATTGCTATCACTGGAGATACCATGAAAGAGGACGTATGATTGGTAGCATGTAAATTTGCACACGGACAATGGTTGATGATTATACAAGGTGTGTGGTGGACTAAAGAACTGTCGATAGCTACTAAACTCCGGAAAATTCGCATGGAAGTTGCACCATAATTGTCGACATGAGCCGAGGTAAAATTCTTTAAGTTGATTTTAATTTCAAGTGGGTATATTCTTTATGGTGGAGTATGATAACGTCTTGGTAGCAAAACATTTGTTTAATTCAGGTGGAGATTGTTGTGCCAAGTGAATCAAACAAATAGGTGTCTTTTTTGTTGGAGAAGTGTGGAATGAAATACACTGCTACAATGTTTTGAAAACGTTAGTCTATAAATAGATATCCGTGAAGAACACACACCAACGAAAAACAAAGCAACTTTCGATGTAGAGTGGAAGCTTTTGTTTGAGTGAAGGAAAATTGTAAGGGTTTGAAGGTTTGAAAAATTTTTTAGGTACTTTCTAGGTATTTTTCTTAGGTTTGGGGATAAAAAAAATATTGTATTTGATATTGTGTGGTTGTAATAATTTTTCACATAGTGAATATTTTTTCGGTTGTTTTTTACAACGGCCGCGGTTTTTTTCAATTTTAAAATTTTTTATGTAAATCCTTATTTTGTTATTTTTTCCTATAGTTTTCTGATTATTATTGTTTCTTCAAAAGTTGTGTGGGGTAAAGGAAATTTTTTTTTTTTCCCAACAGTGGCTGACTTTGAAGATTTGACATACTAAATTAAGACCGACGTCAACCGCGAATACTCGGGAAATCAGGATTCAGTGCATTAGAAAAGAAAAAGATCCCGGCTAGTGTGCAACCCGCCGGGAAGAAAAAGAAGACCCACCAAGTAGAAACAATTATTAAATGGGAGCCCAACGCGAGTCCTTTGGCTGGAAAGGGATGGGAGGAACCAGGACTGGAGAAAGCATAGCAAGATTCAATCTTTGGGACAGTAAAAGCACAAGTAGTAAAGCAAAGAATGGCATGTTCGATATGGATGATCCTCGTAAATGGCGTTACGGCCAGTTGCTACGGTAATTAGGGTGACCGACTTACAAGGCTCGACAGTTCAGGTTAAATATTCAGTCACCACGAAGACCGCAAGTGGATTCAGTGCATTTGTGAAGAAGACTACAAGTAGGTCGTATCCCGTGGCCTGAGTTATTGTGACAAGACTGGTAGACCTTTGGTCTCCTTTCCACACCAGGCAGAGCCAGAAGTTGACTTCAACACTCTTTGAGAATGAGGTCCATCTTATTATCCTTGGCACTTGTGTACTTCCTTCTTCAAATATTTAATCAGAGACATCATTTATTGGGATGAAAATTAAGAATAATATAGTCGATCCGCTGGCCAATTTGATATTTTCGTGTATATTAGATTTTCCCATGTTTCCCTTAGAAGAAGTACCGGAAGCTATGGCACCAGTTGTTGGATGAAGCCTGCCTATAGAAAACTTTTTCATTAATATTTAACGCTCTTTCTGGGTAAGTTACTAATAGAGTTGTAAGCGAATCGAACGTTCGCAAACAAAAACTCGTTCAAATTCGTTCGTGTTTAAATAAAGCTCGTTTATTTAATAAATGAACGAACTCAAATATGAACTCGAACATGTTCACGAACATATTAAATATTTTTTAAAATTAATTATATTATATTAATTATTTTATTTATATTTTATAATATTAAGATTTATTCTTAATAAATCTTATACTATAATTATCATATTAATATTAATATTAATAATATTATTATATGTTTATTTAATATTATAATATTCAATTATTTTTAATTAAAATTTGAATTATTATTTTTATAAATTTTAAAATATAAAATATAAAATAAACAAACTCGAACAATTTGAACTCGAACGTTAATCGAGTTTTTCGAACTCGAACATTATCAAACAATAATCGAACGAATTCAAACACGAACTTGAATTCGAATAATAAACGAACGAACTCGAACAACGTTCGATTATATTTGAACTCGAGTTCGAAAATACGATGTTTCTCATAAATTATCCGACGAGTAAGGCACTAATTCAAGAGGAGAAGGTACCCCACAGATTTTGTTCGGTTTCCTTTTCTATTAGACCCTGTTTTCTGCAATGGGAAACGAATTATTTTTCAATTGATCTGGGAATTACGTAAATTTTCTTTCCTTCCCTGATTTTTTAATATAGCTTAATTAATCGTGATAGAAAAATCGCGTTGTATATTAAAAATTTTAAGTTTGAAATTCACGTGATTATTATTTCAATTGAAGCCATATAAAAATCGATTAATTGAAATATATTTTAAATTTATTTGATCGGTTAGTACCGTTAATTTAATCAACAAATTCTAAATAGTCAAACAAAATTCAAATTGTTAAATTATTAAAAAAAAAATGGAGGGGCTTTTAGAAAAACTCGACCGGTAGTAATACTTTCTGCCTCTGGTAAAGTCGTAGAAATGCATGTTACAGTCAGGAACGAAGCACGTGGACGTGGGGGACTGCCATGTGCAAATTATTACTTCGTGGAAAGAATACGACCAATTACTAATTTATTCGCCTAATTAAAAACTAACCCATTAAGGTCAAATTTCAAGAGCGAACGAGAGAGAAATGCTTGGTGATTAAAAGAAATAGAAAATGTAAAAATGGTGATTTATGTAAATTTGTTTGTTAACAGACCTGTAAGGTAAGGCTCTTTTGACAGCAGACTTTTCTCTATATAATGATCGCTGCCTTTGGTCTCAGAGGCACCCACACAAACACCATCACTCAAAAGATAGACCCCATAGAGGGCATGGACGTCTACACCAATGGCAATGGTCATCATGCTACTAATGGGTATTCTATTCCCAGGGAGACCGCAGGAAAGGTTATAACATGCAAAGGTAAAGCGGATTCGTGTTCATCAGCTGTATTCATCAAGCCATTTCTGTATGATCCGCTGATCAAGAAAGTCTAAATTGTTTTCAACTCTCTGCAGCTGCGGTTGCATACGGACCTGGACAGCCCATGATTCTCGAAGAAATCTTCGTTCATCCTCCCAAGGCAATGGAAGTCCGAATCAAGATACTCTTCACGTCAATCTGCCACTCCGATCTCAGTGCTTGGCAGGGCGAGGTACAAGGATATATCTCATATATTACAGTGAATTGCAGATATTTATGCTTGTGCGAAGCCAAAAGTAGTATTCTTTGTCTCCTAATTTTACATTTTCCTGCATCTTGATTTTGATTTAGAATGAAGCTCAGCGTGTATTCCCACGAATTTTCGGCCATGAAGCCTCCGGGTATGCTATCTGTATTATGCACCTGAATTCGTCACTGGAAAACTGAGAAGTTCAACTGATTATCTCTCTTGAATTCTTGTTAAAGTTTGATCGAAAGCGTGGGAGAGGGCGTCACGGATATGAAAGCAGGGGACCATGTTGTCCCGATATTCAACGGAGAGTGCAAGAAATGCACATACTGCAAATCCAAGAAAACTAATCTGTGCGAGAGGTTTCGTGTGAATCCGTTCAAGAGCACGATGACAAATGATGGAAAGACCAGATTTTCAACCAAGGACGGGAAATCTATCTACCATTTCCTCAACACCTCCACATTTAGCGAGTACACCGTGCTCGATTCTGCCTGCGTCGTCAAGATCGACCACGAAGCTCCTCTTAAGAAAATGACGTTGCTCAGCTGTGGCGTTTCTACAGGTAAGATCGGCGTCCCTGCTGACTGTTGCCTGTTTCGCGTTAAAATAGAAATTTTGATGCTCAAAATGAACTGGAATTGCAGGTCTTGGAGCCGTGTGGAACACAGCTGACGTCGAAGCAGGGGCGACTGTGGCTGTCTTTGGTCTGGGAGCTGTGGGACTGGCCGTAAGTGCTTTGAATCTTCCGTCCTTGTTTTTCCCTTTGATCTCAGTGCTACGAATTTTCTAAATGCTGATTCTCTAGCTGCAAAGCCTACACTAGCCGTCATTGGAAGCCAGGAGAAAAAATAACAGATAAAAACAGTAATGCACATCGATCAATTTGCACAGCTATAATCAAATGCATATTAGAAAGATTAAGGGTATTGATCGACAAGAATAGATTTGAAATGAATTTTATAAAATATTATTAAAGATGTAAAATTATATAAATTTAAAGAAAAAGAATTTGTGAGTAAATTATATAAAATAATAATATATTTAAATTAAAATAAAATTTTAATTTGAAATATAATTAAAAATTATTATGTTCAAATAAGACTTAAATTATTGGACAAGAACAGGGAGGCGTCCTATTGCTTTTCTACAAAATTAAGATATTTTGTCTCGTAGTACGGTGGAATATATACAACGTACAGACAGTGTTTGGTGCTTGTCTAAGTTAACGAAATCATCGTTGAGAAGCAAAGGCAGCTTGATTTAACACTTCGGAAAATTACGTTTTAGATATTTTAATTTTCTGAAAACGAACCAGATCTCGTCGATTTGCAAAATTTTGTCCAAAACCGTTGTCTTCCCTGGTCACCCAAATGTACACATATACCTGTTTTTGGTGCCTTTTTCAAGGGTCCCTATTCTGGTGCTTCATTGCTGCTTTTTAAACCCTTTTGCTTGGCTAATTCATAAAATTTCACTTCCAAATCAGAAGTTAGTAGAATATTTTTATTTTACACAGTGGTTTTCGGCTTTCCAATATCAGCCTTGGTCAGTATGAGTGAGTGTCACAGATCTAAGTGAAATTTGGCTGGCTGATGCAGGTTGTGGAGGGGGCACGAGCCAGAGGAGCTTCTAAAATTATAGGAGTTGACATTAATCCCGATAAACGTATTAAAGGTATTGAGGAGTACATTTTTTTTAAAGGAAATATGTTTTTGTGTATGAAAATAAGCTAAAAGTGCATATCCAAAGTATTTAAAGAGTAGCCTTTAAATGATAGATTTAGGAACCAATCAATAAAAGCAAAATCCCAACTGCATGGAAAGAGATTATAAAAGGACAGGGACTCATGTTGGGTTTGTTTTTTAGTGTTTTTGTTTCCATCATACATATGTATGATGATCTAAAAATTGTTGTATCCTTGATTTTGATGTCCAAAGGTGAAGCCATTGGAATTACGGACTTCTTGAACCCCAGGGATCTTGACGTGCCTGCCCATGAGGTCAGCAATGCCTACTGACATCATTTCTCTTAATGGAGTACTAATTTACTAATTAATTGGTGTGATTATTGAGGGTGTTGTATCGTGACTTATGTAGAAAATCAGGGAGATGACGGGAGGCGGCGGCGTGCAATATAGCTTTGAATGTGCAGGCCACTTGGACGTTCTGAGGGAGGCCTTTCTTTCCACACACGATGTAATGATCCCTTCTCTTTATGGTAGTATCAACTATCTTTCCATCTTTATTAGTCTGCCCCAACACTTAAAGGTCAGAAAATGGCAATGCATGCAGGGATGGGGTTTGACGGTAATCTTGGGTATTCATCCCACCCCACGGTTGCTTCCTCTTCATCCGATGGAGTTGTTCAACGGCCGGAGAATTGTGGGATCAGTGTTCGGCGACTTCAAAGGAAAGAGCCAACTCCCATATTTTGCTGAGCAATGCATGTCCGGAGTGGTGAAGTTGGACGAGTTTATAACGCACGAACTTCCATTCCACAAAATCAATGAAGCCTTCCAACTGCTGAGGGACGGCAGATCTTTAAGATGCCTTCTTCGCCTTTAAATAATAGAGAGATTGCGGCGCCGTACTCATCGCCATCCTCCTATTCTCTGCTGTATATCTCTTGTTGTGCAGTCTGATGCGTGCTCTATCGATCTAAAGTTCCTACTAGTATATATATAAATAGCAGCCGGATGCATATTTGCTAGTGGTACCATAGTAGTAAAATGCAAACTAATAAAGATTTGCATGAGGATGGATGAGTATTTCGGCGCTGCTATCTTTTTGAAGTTTAGTAAATCTAAGCTCAATTGAAATAACAAAATGGATTTTCTCCAGCTTAATTCATTTTGAGTTTTTAGATTATCAATAAGGCTCGAAGCAACTTTTTGAGTCACATAATATAATAGTAAAACGTAAAATTATAAATAATATTTTTATAAAATTATAAATTTAATTTTTAATTCTGCGACATATTTTGTGATTTACATCGTTTTGCAAGAGAGAAAGTGTGGGTACGTTTATGATAGAATATTATAAAAACAAATTAGGCCAGAAGCAAAAATCACTTGTCACCAACGCCATAAAGTCAAATTACAAAATCACGGGTCACGCATGATATCGTCTTCAACGCCAAATTTATGGTCTATTAAATGCCGACTTTCATCTACCTTTTTATTCAGTTGCAACTTATCTCTAAGTGCTCAAAAATTAAACATGCATGTCAACCTAAGCACATTACCGTCCTACAAATTAAAAAAATTATTACCGTCAACTTAGGGTGTAATTGGATTGGAACTTAATTCAATTTAAGTCCTCATTAAGGAAAAATCGTGATTTGCGACGGTCAAAAACCGTCGCAAAACCGTCGCTGACCGTTTTTGCGACGGTTTTAGCCGACGCAAAAAATGCCGTCGCAAATTGCGACGGCCAATGGAAACAGTCGCTATTTGCGACGGTTTTGCGAGGGCGAAAAAAATTTGTTGCTATTTGCGACAGTTTTGTGAGGGTTTTGCGACGAATATTTTTTGTCAAACTTCGCCAAATGAACAAATTTGCGACCGTTTTGCAACGAAAAATATTGACCCTCGCAAAATCCTCGCAAATTGCGACGGTTTTGCGAGGGTCGACTTTGTGCCCTCGCAAAACCGTCGCAATTTGCGAGGGTTTTGCGAGAGTACAAACCGTAGCCCTCGCAAAACCCTCGCAATTTGTGAGGGCTTTGCGAGGGCTACGGTTTGTGCTCTCGCAAAACCTTCGCAAATTGCGAGGGTTTTGCGAGGGTTTTGCGAGGGTCACAGTTTGGCCCTCGCAAAACCGTCGCAGTTTGCGAGGGTTTTGCGAGAGTTTTGCAATAATTTTTTATTTTTTTTATTATATTTATTTTAAATTATTAATTCCCTATAAATCAACCCTGAAACACTATACAAATAAATGCCAAAACTATGTTCATAATCCAAAAAAATATTATAAAAAATTAAAAAATAAGCCAAAATAAATATAATTAAAATACTAAAATATAATATAATATAAAATACATAATAAGTATCTAAAAAAGTAAAATAATTCACAAAAATAAGTAATAGTGTATAAAGAGTATAAAAATAAATATAACAAGTCTATGTAAGTAATGAAGGAGCAGCTGCAGAAGGGGGTGGAGGAGGGGAACGAGAGCCCCTACGTGGGCCTGGGTGCTCATTAGCTGGATCAAATCTATCGTCAGCATTTGGATCTTCATCTTCAACATTAGTAGCCGCAATGCGCGCTTCTATCTCCTCTATGGATGGCATAGATGGTGCAGGAATACCCATCTTGTCCAACATAGCTGCCATCCAACCACTAAATGTAGACTGCTGTTGCCTCATAAAGTCTCGATACAAGTCTATTTGTCGAATGAATCTCCGCTCGGCCTGTTGAACCCTTTGCTCTACTAGATGTCCAATATCAGCTGGTGTAGTGGAAGATGCATGCAGTCCACTTTGAGACAGTCTAGTTCGAACATGTGTCGCCTCTGAGCCTAACCCAAAAACTCGTCCCCTTTTGAACCCGTCTTGTGCCTTTACGAACATGGTTTTTTCATCAAAAGGAACAACAGAGTTTACGGAGTCACTAGACTCGGACTGAGGAGTGCTCTGTATGAGATTTCGCACCTCATCCTAAAAAACAAAAAAAAAAAAAGAATTGTCAATAGTAATTATCAAAATAAAATACAAATTCCACGCAATATAAAGAATTTCAACATAGTTAATCTATATACTACCGATGTCTGGCGAGATCGCTCACTGACAAACTGACCCTTTTGTGGCCCACTCTGAAAGATATGTAATGTCTCAAACATGTCTGTGTAGCTAAAAGAACTCCCCTCCTTGGCCCGCTACATTTATGTTAACAAAATGTAATTATTACAATCTTACATAAATTTGTTTTAAAGCAATTTAGAATAATAATTAATTAAGTGAAGGTGAATTACCAAACGGTCCTCGTGTTCTGTGAATGAAATAGACCCTCAAGTATGGGTGTAGCTATTTCCACGATTCTTTTTGTTGGTGGATGAGAGCTTCTGATACTTCTCTGATCTCCAGTACTCACAAATGTCATTCCAATATTGTGCCTCTATCCAATGAGGACATACCCAATCATCCCTCTTCCTCAACCTAGACATTATGTCCGAAAATCGCGTCCGACATTTCTTTTCCCAAGTTGATCGAATTAGGGAAACATACTCTTCCCTCCACTGAAAATATTTCCGCATGATCATGATTAAGATTTCTGATTAACATATAACATAGTATTTAAACGATAAAAAATACTCAGAAATTGCTTACCCCAAATTCTTGAAACCATAAGTCTCGCACGGTTATCGGGACGTGCGTGTGTGTCGGATATGAACCAGTGAAAATAGGTTCGCAATGACAATGTACAATATAGTTATGTTAATCTCAAAAATAATAATAATAATAATTGAACTAATAATCAACATCTTACAAAGTATGAATATGTTACTTACCCATTTCCCCGTAGAACAATCCAAGGTCGGGAGTCCGTAACTTGCAACCCAACAGAATGCGAAGCTGAAGCAGCGGATGATTGAAAAGCCGGGGATGGTACTCCCTCATCTCCAATAGAGCCATGTAATGAATGAGGCACTGAAAGTTGAGGTAGCTGAGTAGGGGATGGAGTATAAGGCTCCTAACCCTCCTGACTCCCCTCCCTCAATGATCCTTCATTAGAAGACATTGCTAAAGGAGATGAAAAAAGAAAAATAAGTAACCAATAAAGACGAAGCCCACTTCAAAAGAAGGATGTAAATAACCGTGAATAAAAATGATAAAAGAATAATAACATTGAAACGTTATATCTATTCGCTAGTTTAAAGTAATACAATAATATGTATGATAATGATGGATATGTCAAAATAAACATTGTACTTGTAAATTGAATTTTAAAAAAAATTTGACAGAGTCTCCCCTATAATTGGATATTTTCCTGGCATAAGGCCACCTCAAGATTTGACAATCAAAACGCTGTTACAAACAACAAAGACAGATCTTTCAAATATAGAAAAATTCAAAAGATAACTAGGGGTAATCACCCATTACCCAAGAGGAATGATCACCCATTACTCACGGGAATGATCACCTATCACTCACGAGGTTCTAATTAAAATGTTAGATATAGTTAAAATCAAGCTAAAAATTATAAATGCCTCTGTCCTTGTGAATTGTCTGTCAATACAGCAACAATACAATATATAAATTACCTTGCTGTTTACACCACAAAAGAATATAATGTTACACCTGAAGCGTGCCTTCTATACATCCAACTACGATCCTCCATGACGTCTAAATGAGAGAAAAGAACAATCTACTCAATAATTAAAATCACCCCTTAAACAAAAGGAAGAGAAGTGTAATTACATTTTCCTTTCTATTATCTAACAAAAAGAGGTCCAAAATATAGAATTTACAATTGCTATCTTTGGATACAGTTACACCTTCAATATCTACGTTTTAACCAAATTCTACATTTAATTGAGGTGAAAAGTACAATTATTTGAAGAGTGAAAATAAATGTGGAAATAAATGAGAAAATTTTATATTTGATTAAGATAAATAATATTAAAGCTAATTATATTCTTATTTTACACATTCCAATGGTTAAAATAATAACATTTTATTTATTTTCATTCCAATGTTTATATTTGTTTAAACTCTCTCTATAACGTATATTATTCCTGCTATTATTAACATTCATATTATATATGATATTATTATTATTATTATTACTCATTTCATTAGTCCTATTCTTATTGTTATTAGCAATATTATTTTTAATAATAATGTTATTATGGGATATATACTCATGTTCAATTGAATAATATACTCCAAGATAAGGGTAGTTATTCTACTCCACAGTAAATAGCGGCAGATTTTGAAAAAATTTTTGACAGAGTCTCCCCTGTAATTGGACATTTTCCAGGCACAGGGCCACCTCAAAATTATACAATCAAAATGCAATTGCAAACAACAAAGACAGATCATTCATTTATAGAAAAAAAAATAAAAGGATAACTAGGGGTAATCACCCATTACCCAGGAGGAGTAATCACCCATTACTCACGGGGAATCCAACATTTGAATTCAACACAAAGGCAATTTATATGAACAACACGCACCTCTTACATCTTCATAATCTAAGGAAACGAATTTCTCACATAAAAGAACCTTCAAAGCATTCCACTAGAGTTAAATCTTCATTCACACGCTTAATACACTTGTTACTGTTAGTATACATTAAATTATCGTTTATAGGAAGGTATTGTTTAAAGCTAAATTGTCTTTACCTAAACTAAAATTTAGAAAATATATCTACTAAATATAGTATTGATACATTTGTGTCTCATATTCGTTTTTGTTCATATAATTTAAGAGAAAATGAGAAGAATAAATATTTTTTTTTTCAATTTTATGCATTTATTTTATGATTTTCTTAAAATTAACTATTTTGAGAGACACTAATATATTATTATAATCAAGTAATAAGATTACTAAACTAATCAGATATCAACCTTCCTATTATGGCATCATAACCAATCAAATTAATTTATAAGGGTTTATATAGCTAAAACATAGTTTCTATATAATTTGACCAAAGTAGTAATTTTTTGATAACAGGGTAAAAGAGAGTGCACTTTGTACAAAGTATATCACATATAAGTACAGATCAAAACACCATGAATGTTTAAAAATGACAACAATTCCAATTAACAATTCAGCAATTCCAGTTCACAATTCCAAATTTAAATCAATAATCCAACATCAAACCACCATCATATCACTCCCAATCTCCTCAAATTCAACCCCAACATCAATACAACTTTTATACATCAATTCCAACTCTGCTGATTCACAAATAATCACCCAAATTTCAAAGCTTCAGGGGAAATGCAAATCTGCCCAACATGGACTTAGTTTATAAGAGAATCAAGTAGCTCAAGAGATGAATTCTAACTACTTACCCAAATAAATCAGCTTCAGCAATAGCACAGCAGTAGCACAGGAATGGCAGTGGAGGCGCAGGCTGAGGGGGCGGGTTGAAGGGGGCAGGCTGAGCAAGGGGGCCGAGGGAGACTCTGCAGAGGGGGCGCGAGGAGGGGGCGGCCGAGGGGGATCTGCAGAAGGGGGCGCGGGGAGGGCGGGAGCCGTGGGGGAGGGTCGGCGCAGGTGGGGGGGCGCGGGGATGGGGACCTGCGGGGAGGGTCGGCGCGGCTGGGGGCGCAGGGAGGGGGACTCGCGGGGGAGGAGGGCTCGGCACGGGTGGGGGGCACGGGGAGGGGGCTGCGGGGGAGGAGCGCCGGGAGTGGGGGCTTAGGGGGAGCTGCGGGAGGGGGCGCGGGATGGGGGGAGTTGAGGGAGGGGGCGCGGGGATGGGGGAGTCGTGGGGAGGTCGCCGGCGGGGAGAGGGGGGAGGGATGGGGAGCGGCGGCGCCGAGCTTGGGAAGGGGAAGGTGTGGCGGGTCGTGTGGAAGGGAAGAAGGATGTGGGAAGAAGGAGGGGAAAAAAAAAGGAGGGAGTGAAAAATTTTAGAAAATTTTAGTTTTTTTTTTTTTAATTTCTAGCTATTTCGTCGCAATTTGTGACAAAAAAATAAAACCCTTGCTAATTTCTCATAAATTAATACGAATAACATTATAATTTTTATTAATTTTTAGTGATTTTAATAATATTATTATTATGTAAATTATTTTTCTTTATATATTTTAATATATACACCACTTAATCAAATAAATAGATAAAAAAATTAGATATCTGTATATATATAACTATATAGTATAATATATATTAATATGTAGGAGATGATTAACATTACAAATCGATCTCTACATTATAATTTTTAGTGATCTCAACAATAATAACAGTATTTGAATTATTTTTCTTTATATATTTTATTTTATACACCACTTAACCAAATAGATATATTAAAAAATTGGACATATGTATATACATAGCTATATAGTATAATATATATTAACATGTAAGAGACGAAGAACATTACAAATTGATCTCTACATTATAAATTTCACCATTTTTTTAGTGATATCAATAATAATAACAGTATTTGAATTGTTTTTCTTTATATATTTTACTTTATACACTACTTAATCAAAGTGATAGATTAAAAAATTAGACATATGTATATATATACCTACATGTTATAATATATATATTAAACTAAACAGATACTTATATATTAGAATAAGTATATAACATAACATAATTAACTATATACATTTACTTATGCAATACATTAGGTGTATAACATGACATAATTACATATACAAAATTATAATAAAATGCATTAATTGAGACATGTTATTAAAAATATTTCAGTAAATTTGTCAAAATACACCACCACATAAACACATAAAGAAAAATTTAAAAATAAAAAAAAGATTAAAACTCTATTTTGTTGTAAAACCCTCGCAAATTCGTCACAATTAGTGACAGATTTGCGACGAATTAGGGTTTTGAGATTTTCTATAAATTTTTTCATTTATTTATTTTTTAATTAAAAATATTAACCGTCGCAAAACCTTCGCAAATTACGAGGGCTTTGCGATGGATATTCGTTTTTTTAAATTATTTTTTTAAAAAAATAATCTACCGTCGCAAAATCCTCGCAATTTGCGAGGGTTTATATTTCATTTCAAAACCCTCGCAAATTGCGACGACTTTGCGATGTACATTAAAAAAATTTTTAAATTTTTTTTTAAATCATCGGCCGTCGCAAAACCCTCACAAATTGCGAGGGTTTTGCGATGGACTTTCGAAAATTTTAAAAATATTTTTTTAAAAAATAATTAGTCGGGGTTTATTGGCCGTCGCAAAACCCTCTCAAATTGCGAAGGTTTTGCGATGGACGTTCAAAAATTTTAAAAATATTTTTTTAAAAAACAATTTGTCGTCGCAAAATCCCCGCAAATTGCGAGGGTTTTGCGATAGACGTTCAAAAAATTTTTTTTTAAAAAAATAGATAGCCGTCGCAAAACTCTCACAATTTGTGAGGGCTGAATTACCATCGCTACCATCGCAAAACCCTCGCAATTTGCGAGGACTTTGCGATGGACGTTCAAAAATTTTTAAAATATTTTTTTAAAAAATAATTGGTCGTCGCAAAACTCTCGCAAATTGCGAGGGTTATTTGCCGTCGCAAAATCCTTGCAAATTGCGAGGGTTTTGCGATGGACGTTCAAAATTTTTTTAAAAAATAAATTACCGTCGCAAAACCCTCACAAATTGCGAGGACTTTGCGATGGACGTTCAAAAATTTTTAAAAAATAAATTGTCGTCGCAAAATCCTCGCAAATTGCGAGGGTTATTTGCCGTCGCAAAACCCTCGCAAATTGCGAGGGTTTTGCGATGGACGTTCAAAAAATTTTTAAAAAATATTTTTTAAAAATAAATGGCCGTCGTAAAACCCTCGCAATTTACGAGGGCATAAATACCGTCGCAAAACCCTCGCAAATAGCGACGATTTTGCTACGAATTGCGACGGGTATTTTGGTCGTCGCAAATTGCGACGGTTTTGGTCAACTTGCGACTTATTTGAAAATCGTTACAAATTGGTCGCTATTAGCGACGGTATTGAAGCCATCGCAAAAAATCGTTGCAAATCATAATTTTTCCTGTAGTGCCTTGTTTGGTTTGCGGAGGAAAAGGGGAAGGAATGAGGTACCTTTTACTTCTACTAAAGGAAGTAATAGTATTTATTTTATTTTGTTTGGTACGAAGGAAAAAAGAGGTGAAAGGAGAGGGGAAGAGAGAGAATGATTAATTTAATTTACTATTTTATCATTTATTATCTATTTTGTTAAAATTTTTAATGTTAAAAATAGGATCAATATTATCATTATTACTTATATTTTATTTTTCCCTCCCAATCCTTTCAAATTAGGAAGGAAAGAAATGCTAATATGGAGGAAGAGTGTGGTAGCCCTCTCGATTTACTTACCCTCCATATATACATCCAATCAAACGAGATCAATGTACCATTTACTTCTACAAAATAATCCAACTAAACATAGTCTAAAACTTCAATTCAATTAAAATTAATTCTAATTTAAATAATTTTTATTTCTCAAGAACTGTCATATATATATATATATATATATATATATATATATATATATTCATAATATATCATATTTTCTCTCTCATTAATGATTGAGTCTCATATTTTTTTCAAATTTAATAATATTTCATTAAATTTTAACAAATTTATCTCAAATTCAATCATTATCCAAGTACAGTCGTGTGCATGACACATAAAAATAAAGTAATAAATTAAAAATACCTTTCTTCCATTTATTCATTTAAAATAGATGCATCAATATCTAGATGACTAGAGACTCTCCAAAACATATATACTCCATTTAATACGGCGCAATTTCAATTTAAAACCAATATATATATATATATATATATATATATATATATATATGTGTGTGTGTATGTATATATGTATGTATGTATATAGGAAACACCATATTGTTGTTCTAAAGTAAATGCAATGCAACACCTGTACAGACCTAGATCACTCCATTGTGGCACAGTCACATGTCATGTTGCCAAAAAAGAAATGTATTTTGACACCATATCCAGTTCTGTTTGGGTTTCGAAAAATATATGAATTCAATAATTTTATTGCAAATACAACATGCCAATTGAACTCATATAATACAATTCACTTTGAGGCATGTTTTTATAATTGAAAAATATATGAGTTCAATGAACTTTTCTATTGAAGTCATAAAGCAAATGGTTTTACAAAGTTCAAAACAATTGGTAATTAGATTTACCAAAAGCTAAATGGCGTCATTTATTACCTAAATTATAACCTGAAGAAATTGTTTCAATTCCATTAGAAAGAAGGGGTTAGTAAGGAAAGATTGTAAATGAAAATTGCTTCATTATATTAAATTTATTATTTTTAATTATTGACTAGTTAGAATGAAAAGAACATATTTGTCTTCTAACTTTTATTTACATCTAACCTTCCAAAATTAGTAGAGAAGATTTCTTTATCTGGCTGCTCACCTTCCAATTTACATTCACCCTCTACATAGCTCCCATTAAACATGATTTTTTTTTATTTACCTCCAAATTTACTTATTCTTCCAAAATATTTTCTCCCTCCACTCTACTAGCTAGATATAAAATGTTAAAAGAAAGAATTGCTCAAGAGGAGAAATTCTTATATGCACTCGATGCACGTGTACCTATATATTAAAATATTGTACCACTTATAGATAAAATTATATATAATATTTGTTGTATAATAAATATTGTAAGTGATACAACACTTCAATGCACTCAGCTGCACTCAAAAGGACACAGAGATATGCAAAAGGCAACATTACAATTTGTTTAGTGATTTATTTAATTTGAAATGACAGTGTGTGTTTATGGAAGTATGGTAACCCCAAAATTTTGCCATTACTGCAAGTCGGAAATGATTGTCTATATAAATTGGTCTTGGTCTCGACTGGATATATATTGGTCCATACTATAGGAACAAAAAGATTTTTGGCTACAGATTGTGATCTTAGAATCGACATGGACGGTCTGCAGAGTCATGTCGCCGACTCTCTTTCCATTTCAAATGGCTTCAACTCCGGTGTCATTCCCTTTTCCGGTGATACCACTGCCAAGGTTATAAGTTGCAAAGGTATATATGCATATGTACACACACTTGTGTCTTAGTTTTCTTATGGAAATCAATTTATGATTAGCTGATTTGTCTCCGTCGGCGTAATCTCTGAAGCTGCTGTGGCTTACGGCCCTGGGCAACCTTTGGTCATAGAAGAGGTTCTGGTCGATCCTCCAATGAAAATGGAAGTCCGAATCAAGATTCTTTTCACTTCTGTTTGCCACACCGATCTCAGCGCTTGGCAGGGAACGGTAAGACAAATTCATTACTTGAACCATTTTTCTCTATACATTATAACTTCTTGGATTTTTTCCATCTCTTTCCTTTAACATCTTGCTGTAATCTTGGTTGAAGAATGAAGCACAGCGAGCATACCCTCGAATTCTGGGGCACGAAGCTTCTGGGTGAGTAGAAATCTCTAAAGTTGCTTTTCTTTTCTCTTTATTATAATACGTACGTTGCTTTAGGGTTGAGCACACGTACTGTTGCTTGTTTTTTATTGTTAGAATGGTGGAGAGTGTTGGAGAAGGAGTTACAGACATGAAAGCAGGAGATCACGTAGTACCCATCTTCAACGGAGAGTGTGGCAACTGCGCCTACTGCAAATCAAAGAAAACCAATCTATGCGAAAAATTTCGCGTAAATCCATTCAAAAGCGTTATGGCAAGCGATGGAAAGTGTAGGTTTTCTACTAAAGAAGGGAAAACTATCTTCCATTTCTTGAACACCTCCACTTTCAGCGAGTACACAGTGGTTGATTCCGCCTGTGTGGTGAAGATTGACCCAACCGCTCCCCTCCAGAAAATGGCTTTACTAAGCTGTTGTATTCCTACTGGTAAGATTCAAAATCAGAGAGTACTCTCGGGCCGTTGTTGCAAGTAGATGATCTGACTTTCCCCCAAAAAAAAAAAAAACGATTTATGTTAGGTATTGGAGCCGTATGGAATGCTGCTAATGTGCAGGCTGGCTCAACTGTGGCTGTTTTTGGTTTAGGTGCTGTCGGCCTGGCGGTAAGACATGCATGCATCCGGGGGGTTTCGAATGGTCCCTTTTGGAGCACAAAGAACTTAATTGGTATTGATTGTTGAAGGAAGTTCTCAAATGGTCTGGACACATTAGTATCCTTTAAGACATAAAAAAATTAATTGGTACTGACTATGGAAGGAAGTCCTCAAATAATCAAGACACATTTATAAAATGCTTTTTTATCTATGAAGATACATTAAAATAAGTTCATGAATTGTGTATAAAATCTTTAATTTTATATGAAGATGCATTTATGATATGCGTTTAGGTCGATCGAGAACGCGATTACTCTAGCCAGAAAAATTCTACATCTAAGGGCAGGGATAATTCTTTCATGTTCCACATCTTGCATTTGGTAAATCTGGCAATAATATACCCAAAATTTTCTCTGTGGTAAAGGCAATTTAACAATGAGAACATTTTGGCCCATATGTAATGATTTGCAATTAATTTGGATAAACAAATTGAGGCACGGATCAGTGATAGAACCTACCACCTAACTGCCAGCTGGCGACTGATAACAGGCATTGTCCAACTGCTAACCAATGCAGATTCACGTTGACATTAATGAAGGAATTAATGAATGAGCCACCCACCGGAGAAAAGTGAAAACCTGTTTTTCATATTTTCATGTTTTTTTTTTCTCATGACTGTTAGTTTCCTACTCTTGACAGTAGAGAGCATACCGTAAATTGTCTCCGGTGCAGGTTGCAGAAGGAGCACGATCCAGAGGGGCATCTAAAATCATCGGAGTTGATGTTAACCCCAACAAACTGGCCAAAGGTACCAAAACCTCTAATTATGTATTATGGTTGCAATTAACGCCTAATTCTTATCTTTATATATGCATTGATTAAGGTCAAACCATGGGAATTACCAATTTTCTTAACCCAAAGGAACTGGACAGTGACGAGTCTGTGCATGAGGTAAATGCTTATAAAATCATTTTTTTACTACTCTTAATTAAGACATTAACCAAAACATTAACGTCAGAACATTGACAAATGTTGATTGTTTGGATTGTCCAAAGAAAATCAGAGAGATGACAGGAGGAGGAGGAGTAGACTATAGCTTTGAATGTGCCGGAAATTTAGACGTTCTCCGGGAGGCTTTTTTATCCAGCCACGACGTAAGTGTTTGACCACCCGTTAGTTACTGTACATGTTTTCACCGTTCCATTTATCAGATATACCCCCCTTGGTGTGTATATATATTGCAGGGTGGGGGTCTGACCGTAGTTCTTGGAGTTCATCCAACCCCAAGATTGCTACCACTTCATCCCATGGAGCTATTTGATGGGCGAAGAATCGTCGCGTCTGTGTTCGGTGATTTTAAGGGAAAAACCCAATTGCCTCAGGTTGCTAAGGACTGCGTTGCCGGGGTTAGTCCCTTTCCCCACTTGAATATATTTATATTGAAGAGGAGCTGTTCCGCTAATAATATTGATGATGGTGATCAGGTGGTGAATCTTGACGAGTTCATTACTCATGAACTGCCTTTTGAAAAGATCAACGAAGCCTTCCAACTCCTAATTCAGGGGAAATCACTTAGATGCGTTCTTCATCTCTGATTATATCCACCACATTTTCACACAGTACACGGATGATGAAGGCACCAGCCGACCAGCTCCTCTCCTCGTGTCATGTCGTCTCTTCTCCAGTAGAGTAGTTTTAATTTCGTTTTAGACTCTTAGACAGACTGAGTCCTCTTCTTGTCTCTGGAATTTTACCTTTATCTCTTCTTCTCCAATTGTGTATTTTTAGGATTATTATATTATAATTTTTATTTTTTTGTAAAATATTATGTAAAAATATAAAGATGGAGGAAACCAAGAAACAAAGGCCAAGACTCCTTTCTGTATTATGAGAAGAAGACTGAAAAATTACAACCAAGAGGTACAAACGTAGGTATATATATATAGTTAGGGTTACGTATCTAAGGTTAGGCAAAGCCTATCTAAGCTAAACTAAAATTACAATAAAGTACATCCGAAAATAACAACAACACAATTAACTAGCTACTTCTAACACCCCCGCAAGCCGGATGGGGAAAACACAGATTGAAAACCAAGATGATGAACCAGGAATGCAAACCGAGAAGAGGATAATGCCTTAGTAAAAATATCTGCAAGTTGAGAATGGGAAGAAACCGGTAAAGACTTCACCAGGCTGGCTTGAGCCTTTTCGTGGACAAAGTGGCAATCAATCTCAAGATATTTGGTATGCTCATGAAAAATCGGATTCACAGCAATATGAAGAGCACTTTCATTATCACAAAATAAAGGAACAGGACGCTCCTGAAGGACGCCCAAATCCTGTAAAATATATAATAGCCAGAGAACTTCGCAAGTAGACATAGACATGGACCGATATTCTGCCTCAGAAGAACTGCGTGAGATCGTGGACTGTTTCTTAGACTTCCAGGAAATAAGAGAAGACCCGAGAAACAGACAGTAACTGGTAACAGACCTGTGAGTGTCCGGACAACCTGTCCAATCAGGATCAGAAAAAGTAGAGAGATCCAAAGTATTCCTAGAAGAGAAAAAAAGACCAAGAGAAGAAGTGCCCTTCAAATAACGAAGAATGCGATGACAAGCCTGGAGGTGTAAACCAGTAGGAGCTTCGAGGAACTGACTAAGACGTTGAACCGCATAGCTAATAGCTGGTCTAGTATTGGTGAGATACACCAACTTGCCAATCAACCATCGATAAGAAGTGGGATTCACAAAAGAATCGGAATCAGCAAGGGAAGGTGTGTAACTAGTGTCGATAGGGGTAGAAATGGGTTTGCTGCCAAGAAAACCTTCTTCTTCAAGTAACTCTAGAGTGTATTTGTGTTGATAAACGTTAAGACCAATAGAGGAGAGTGAGATTTCCATACCAAGGAAATATTTGAGTTTGCCCAAATCCTTGATACAGAAAGAAGGATGCATAAAGGTCTTTATGGACTGAATTGCAGAAAAATCATCACCAGCCACCACAAGATCATCAACATAAATCAACATGGCAAAAAAGGAGGAGGAGGTTTTCTTAAGATACAAACTAGGATCACTAAAGGCAGAAGTAAAACCTTGAGATAGAAGAGCTTGCGTGAGCTTGTGATGCCACTGACGACTAGCCTGTTTGAGACCGTAAAGAGATTTGTTCAACTAACAAACCATACTAGGTGAACAAGGGAAACCGGGAGAAGGTTGCATGAAGACCTCCTCATCAAGATCGCCGTGTAGAAAAGCATTGTTGACATCCAATTGCTCCAAATACCAACCGCGCATTGCTGCAAGGGATAATAAAGTTCTGATGGTGGTCATTTTAGCAACTGGAGAGAAAGTTTCCAAGTAATCAATACCCTCCTGTTGTGTAAAACCTTTTACTATGAGCCTTGCCTTGTACCGTTCAACAGAACCATCAGCACGGTATTTGACACGATAGACCCATTTGCAGCCAATAGCCTTTTTACTAGGAGGAAGAAGGATCATAGTCCAAGTGTTGTTGTCGGCCAAAGCTTGAAGCTCAAGATTCATGGCACGCCTCCATTCGTCCTGCAAAACAGCAGTGTGATAGGAGCTAGGTTCTACATTAGCTAACACACTCAATGCAAAGAATTTGTGCTCAGAGAGAGAGAATCATGATTGAGAAAAAGAGAAAGGGAGTGTGGTGTATTCAGAGAAAGAGGAGGAAGCCTGGCAATTAAATTGCAGACATACTCTTGCAAATAGGAAGGAGGGTTCTTGGGGCATGTAGAACGGTAGGGTAAAGCTAAAGGAGTACGGTGGAGACTAGAATCAGAAGACGAAGAGATGGACAAGGGAATACGGGAGGTGAAATGCTCAGAGGAAACGGTGTCCAGAGAAGTGTCTGAGGAAGGAAAAGGCAAAGGAAAAGGAATGGAACGAGTAGGAGGAATTTGGGTATTAGAAACGGAGGAAATATGTGAGTAAGGAAAAATGGTTTCATGAAAAACCACATTGCAAGATGTAAAAGTAGTTCTGGTATGAAGATCGAAAAGAAGATACCCTTTTGTTCTCGTAGGATAGCCTAAAAAAACACATTTGGTACTTCTTGGATCAAACTTAGACCGCCCCTGAGGATTTGTACAGGCATATGCTAAGCACCCAAAACCCTTAAGTGAAACGGAGGAAGTTTGGAATAAAGGGTTTCGTAAGGAGTTTTGTTCTGTAGGAGAGGAGTTGGTACAATATTAATCAAGAAGGCAGCATGGTTGACACAAAATCCCAATAAGCTAAAAGAATCGAGGATTGAAATTTTAAGGCTCGTGCAACATTCAGAATGTGTTGATGTTTGCGTTCCACAATGCCATTTTGTTGCAGTGTTTGGACACAAGATTTTTGGTGGAGAATACCATTGGAATTATAAAAGGAAGGCATATGAAACTCAACCACATTATCAGAATGAATTATTTTGATGTTTTTTTGAAATTGTGTCTTAATATAGGCACAAAAGGATTGTAGTAAGGACCGAGTGTTAGACTTGTATTTCATCAAGAAAACCCACAAAAATCTAGTGTAATCATGCACAATGGTAAGAAAGTAGGCATTTCCATGCACACTTTGTACTTTGCTAGGCCCTCAAATATCAACATGAACCAAGTCAAAAGGAGCAGAAGTTGAACTTTCATGTAGAGGGAAAGGAGAACGTTTTTGCTTAGTAATAGGACAAATTTGACAATTTGAATGTTCATCAATCTTTATTGAGCTATCTAGAACAGTCAGAAACTTAAGTCGGGAATTTGACAAATGGCCTAATCTATAATGCCACAAAAGAGATCGATCAAAATCTAGGTAACTGGTACTCAAGGCGGAATCAACGATTGCAGTGGATTGATGAGCAGAATGTGGTTCAGTGGGTTGTAGAAGGAATAAACATTGGACTGCCTTAGCTAATCCAATCGTCTTCCTGCGAGTTAGATCCTGAAGGAAACACAATCCAGAAGTGAAAATGGCATAAGCATTAGAATGTTTAAATAAATGACTCAAAGATAATAGATTAAAACTGAAAGAGGGCACATAGAAAACATCATGCAAAATCAAAGTTGGTGTTATCTGTACAGTGCCCTTCTTTGTAACTGGAAAAAAGGTCCCATTAGGAAATCTGATAGTATGAATAGAGGTGGAGTGAACAGAGATGAACAGTGATAAAGAACAAGCAATATGGTTTGAAGCTCCTGAATTAATAACCCAATACGTTGAAGGAGTAGCTAGTGAATTACCAGTTTCCTTACCAAACTGCCTAGCCAGGTTTGAGGTGAAGGCTAAAGCATGGTGTTATTTCTCTATAGCCGGTGTAGGAGTAGCTGCTGCGGCAGAACTCGCTGATGATGTAGAAATGTCCAGTCCCTGGAGTAAGTTCAAGAGGTGGGCGTATTGATATGATCTTGTGTGGGCTTTTTCTTGGTGTTGTGAGTGGTTTAGTTGGTTATGTGTTCAGCTCAACCAAATGGGACCAAAATAGAGATTCTTCTAGAGACAAAAGGAGAAAGTGAAATAACAACCTACTTTCTATCAAACCCTTGAAGAACCTAGCTTCAAAGACCCTCAAGAAAAGTAGAACGTTCTACTAGAATCTCACCCCAATATCCTTGAAGCAACTAAGACAAATAAGAACAAATAGAATAGAGAAAATAGGCACCCAAATAATGGAATTCAAACAAACTTTAGAAGAATAAAGTAACTAAGACTCATTCAAAGAAACCACATTGGATTATCCAAAAGATTTTATAGACTCATTCATAACGAGGACTTAACCCTTAAGCATGATCTTGAACAAGATGAACAAGGAGACTAGGGTCTCTCAAGATTTTCTCTCAAATTTGAATTAAGTGAATTGTGTTGTCAAATCACTAAAGGTGTTATTTATACTACCCTAACCCTAGCTAAGTAATCCTTGAGGTTTTATTATAGTTTAGGGTTTTAATAAGTCTTTACAAACACTTAAAATTGAAGAAAATTGGAGAAAACATAAAAAACGTGGGGCAGCCGTTGGCTGTTCAAGCTGCAGCCGGCGCCAGTTTGGACACTACAGCCGGCGCCGATTACGAACTGTCTTTGAGCGGTCGATTGCCAAAATGAAGTCGTTGTTGGGCAGATTGAAGCCGGCGCCGGTTCGGCTGCTTTAGGTGGCGTCGGCTGTCCTCTGGAGGCCTTCTTTTTTGTTGAGTTTCGTCCGTCTTTGTTGCCGACTTGAGTTCTTGTTGGGGTCCTTCTTAGATAGTCATCAAAATGAATTATTGGCTAGCTTCCTCAACTGTCCAACCCTATTCCTTCCTCAAGCATGGTTTTATGAGCAATTGGAACTTGTCTTGAAGGTTCTTGGACCTAGATTTTATCTTCGGTCCTTATCCTTGCATGGTCACGCCTCCCCTCCTTGATTTTGACTTTCATGATAAAGTGGAGTCTCATCACGTATTGAGTCTGTGAAATGGACTGGTCAGGTGGAAGTAAATTGGTCTCAGTCGTCACTGTAGAGACTTGATGAACATGCTCAGGTTGCTTATGTTTGCCCTTGGGTGGAAAACCATGTTTCTGATAACAGCGCTCGTGTGTATGGCCTTGTTTCCCACAGAATGTGTAGTGCAGAATACGTCTGGGGAATGAAGTTCCAAACTTCTTCATGGTAACGTTTGAGGCCTGCAATACGGATAGACTAGGACTTGCTACTGAAGACATAGAAGAAAGGTTTGCTGAACCAAGAATAGAGAGACTCTGCAGTTGTCATTCATGCTGAATAATCATGCTAAAATTTTCTTTAATACAAGGAAAATGACTCATAAGCAGGATCTGAGATCGAGCGTGAGAAAAAGAATCGTTTAGACCCATAAGAAATCGAATTGCATGGTCTGATTCCATATACCTACGCAAGGTTTTGTAACCATCACAAGAACACTTCCTCTCACACTTACACTAGGGAAAAGGCCGAAGAATTAAGATCTTATCCTAGAGAATCTTAAGGTTGGTGTAGTAATTAGTAACGAGTAGACTTCCTTGTTGGATAGAATAGAATTCCTGCAACAAGTTCGAGAGCCGAACTTGATCCCCTTTGGAGAAGCAGTTGTGCAGATCTTCCCACACCTCAGCGACTGAGTCGGTAAATATAATGTTGCGGGCAATAGTGTTATCAACAGCATTGATAATCCAAGAAAGGATCATACTGTTGCACTGATCCCATTTAGCAAAGGCCGGATCAGCTGCATCCGGGCGTTGGATGCTGCCATCAACAAAGCCAAGTTTATTCTTGGAATTCAGAGCAATGCGCATTGCCCTCGCCCAAGATTGATAGTTGTTCGACATAAGGGGCTAAGAGACGAGTACCATAGATGGGTTCTCATTCGGATGCAAATAATATGGACTAGCAGAGTTCATCTCTTCTTTTTCCATGCAAACAGAAAGAACGAGATCAAAGCCAAAAGAGGAGTTTGAGGCGTGTTAACCTGTCTCTGATATCATGTGAAAATATAAAGATGGAGGAAACCAAGAAACAGAGGCCAAGACTCCCTTCTGTATTATGAGAAGAAGACTAAAAAATTACAACCAAGAGGTACATACGTAGGTATATATATATATATATATATATATATATATATATATATATATATATATTATATATAGTTAGGGTTATGTATCTAGGGTTAGGCAAAGCCTATCTAAACTAAACTAAAATTACAATAAAGTACATTCGAAAATAACAACATCACAATTAACTAGCTACTTCTAACATATTACACCGGAGAAAAAAGTATAAGATATTTTAAATTTAATTCACGTCCTTTTCTGATGTGTAAAATATCACATTGAGCCCTTTTTTCTAAAGTATAGATAAAGAAGGGTGCCTCTATCCAACTTACAAAGTTTGGCAAAAATCTCCCGAAAGGTGGGCACGAGATGAGACTAAGGCTTTAAGGTTGTATTTGTGAAGCAATTTTTTTTAATGTAAATTAAAATAATATTAATTATAATAATTTTTATTTTTTAAAAATTATCATATATTCATAATATATCATATTTATTTTTTCCTATTAACGATTGAGTCTCAAAATTATTCTAATTTAAATAATATTTTAATAAATTAATCTCAATTGAGTCAATTCGATCTTTATTTAAATATATTTAGATATAATTCGATGCATCAAATCTGGGCCAGATGTCAGTAGAATTTGGACCAGCCCACCTAAAAATAGTGGGCCAGTGACCCATAGATATGCTATCTTCCATATGTTGCAAGCTCAGTAATGGACTCTAAATTCTTAATGACGAAGGAGTCCGGTGAAGGGGAGGGGAAAAAAATAATTTTAAACAAAAGAAAGGAAAATAAAGAGAGAGGGAAAAAATAAATAAATAAAAAAATAAGAACAACGGACGCCAAATGCAATTCCGAATCCGAATGTTCAATTGCTTCCTTAGGTCCGGCCCCCGCTTTCTTCCCCGGTTCCAGAGGCCCCTACACAAATCAAATTCATATTCCCCTGCAACTGCCAAAGACGAGCCAAATGTAATTCGCAGCAAAGTTTCTTCGGGTCTCAATTCCAGGTACATATCCTTAAGCCCAATTTCTGAAAATCAAAGTCCATCTTTTCTCTTTTTATCAGCTTTTTCTGTCGTTGCTGTAAGATGCCCTAGAATTCCTATTTCTCAATAGATATGAGGGAATAACAGCAGGATTAGGGATTGCAGTAAATTTTTTTCAAATTTTTTTTTCATTTTCGTCTAGGTTAATAGTGAAAAAAGGTTTAGAATAGAAGTTTGCGATGAAGAGCCGATCGCATAGGCCTTCGACGAACGATGATTGGGTAGAGGAGGAGTCCTGGACAGTGGACTGTATATGTGGTGTGAATTTTGATGATGGAGAAGAGATGGTAAATTGTGACGAGTGTGGGGTGTGGGTGCACACGCGGTGCTCGCGCTATGTGAAGAGCGAGAAATTATTTGCCTGTGATAAGTGTAAGAGTAAGAACAATCGGAATGATAGTGAGGAGACTGAGGTTGCACAGTTGCTTGTGGAGTTACCCACCAAGACATTGAGGATGGATAATCCATCCTCGTATAACCCCTCTAGTTTGCCGCCTCCTCGCAGGCCTTTTAGGCTTTGGACTGATATTCCTATTGAGGAGAGGGTTCATGTGCAGGGAGTTCCCGGAGGTGATCCGACTTTGTTTTCGGGTTTGTCTTCTGTTTTTGGGCCTCAGCTGTGGGAATCTACTGGTTATGTTCCCAAGAAGTTTAATTTTCGGTACAGGGAGTTTCCATCTTGGGATGAGGAGGGGGAGCTACCGAAAGAGGAACCTGAGACAAAGAATAGTGCAGAAACTCATAATACGGATGATAATGGTGCTGGTGTTTTGGTGTCCATGTTAAAAGAGAATTTATTGTCTGTGCCTGCATTGGATACTCATGGACTGAAGAGTGAGGCTGAGGATGCTAAGGTTGATAGGTTGAAGAGTTTAGAACTAAAGAACAACTTAGACACTGAAAATTTAGAGGTTTCAGGACTGCATGATGGTGTGAAGGATCAGGGTTTGCTAGAGCCTTTGGTCACACAATCTGGAAAGCGCAAGAAAGAGGATCTTGGGGTGCTCAAGGATAAAAGCGGAAAGAAAAAAACCAGGATGGCAGAAAAAGTCATAGATTTCAAGAAGAAATCTTTTCATACTCCACGAACAGGTAATTTTGTGAAGCTTTTGATTTTTTTTTTATATGCATTAGAGTTGCCAATAGCTTTGCTTCTGCAGTACCATGTAAGCATTTTATATTTCTTCATATCATCAAAGCATATTACTGTTAGGTGCATTGTTTTCTGCATGTCCTGTGCAATATTGACCTGTAAACCTTGTTTTTCTACAAACCCAAATGACACAAAAGGTTTGCAATTTTGTGAAGACAGAGGCCCTAAGGCTGTCAAGGCTGATCCTCAAAGCAGTAAAAATGCAAATCTGAGCAACATTTTGCCTGCTGGACCATTATCACAGGGTCCTTCTGGTTTGGAGGACCATGTCATTGATGATCACAAATATGACTTAGAAGTTCCTGTAAAGTTGGATGGTTCTCCTAAAACTATTAATGGCATGGCATCACCATTAGATCACAATGATTCTGGGGGTCTTCCTGCTAAAGGAGAGGTATGTTTCATTTTAGCTTTTGGTACTTATCTAAATATTCCACATATATATTCATCAGTACTTGTTGCCTCCTTTTGGATGAGGATTGTCATTTTGTATCTTTTGTCAGGGAGGTTTTGAGCCACAAGGGAATTATATTGCTATTCATTGCATGTGAGTAATAAAACTGGAGTCCATCTTTTGTAAACTGCTAGTATAAAATTCATTATCTCAAGCCACATTGCAAATGTGCCACACAATCATTCAATTTTAAACACATGGATAAGGTAGGATTTAAAGTGATTTATGTACATGTGGCACAATGTTGGACATTCTTTTCTGTGTGAAAATGCATTTCACTAGCGGTGAAAAAAACCTTAGTCCCTAATAAGTGTTATGTCAAAAGATGAACTACTGAATCAACTTGTCTAATCATATCTAAATACTGAAAACAAAGGTGACAAATATCGCAAGTGAATATCTAGTTACTGAAAAACTGACTAATAAGAGGTACATTACCAACTTAAATGCTACTCTTTTTGTTGATCCACTTTTCTGTATGCACTTTCTGACTCCTCAAAGCATCAGCACCAGATATTCAGCTGGGTGGTTTACAGGAAATTAGTATGCTTAATGTAGGAAAGGCCATGATGCTATTTAGACCTTTAAATCTCACCGAAACATTATTCTGTGAACCACACTACCCTCGGGAGGTCTCCTCCAAATCTTACCAGATCTAGCTAGTACTTGAGAGGAAGAATGTAAGATTTGCATGCAGAGATAGGCACCTATGGTTTATGGAGAATTTCCTAACTTCTCTACAAAACTTTTTGACTTCCTGATTATCTGTCTATTATGAGCTTTACAATTAGGAACAGTGGGTATTGGAAGGAAAATGTAAGACAGTGGTGTGCCAAATTTCCCTCTTGGTCAAATAAGAAAAATAGTTTCATGGTCAATTTCATGTTTTGTTAAAAAAGTTATTTTACACTATGCTTGGTTCGCAAAGGGGGAGGGGGAGGGGGAGGGAAATGGGGAGAGAAAGTGACACAGTTAATACCATCTTGTTTGGTTGGGTTGAAAGGAAAGTAAATGTTTAATACTTTCGAACCCCCACAATTTTGGAGGGGATGTTTTGTTTATTTATTTATTATTTTTTTTGGTGGATGGGGGGTTGCTTCCCCTTCCAATTTATTTCCCTTTCTTCTTTCCCTCCAACCAAGCAAGAGAAGTAAGTTATATACCTTCAGATTTACATCCTACCCTTCTTCCCCTCCAATCAAACAAGAGAAATAAGTCATTTACCTCCACATTTACATCCTGTCTGCTTTTCCTCTCTCTTTTCACTTCACCAAACTAAGTGTTAGCTTCTATTATGCAGTGGTGTAATATTTTAATGCACTCCAAAAGCTGAGATTCTGTCAAATAAAATATTTAGGAAGGTACAAGCTTATAGTTAGTTTTCTGGGATTCAGATGAGACGGATAGTTGTATTTTGGAATAATTTATGTCAAAAGGTTTCACTTAGTTGACCAAACAAAATTTCAATATATAAAGAATATATGCTACAAAAAAGGCCAAGGTAAAGGATGAAGAATATGGTTTAAATAATCCATTAAAACAAACTATGCCAACACAAAGAATGAGAGAAAAACTTTTAACTCATGTTTTAAAGAGAGAATAATTTTTTAGGCTGAAAATGGAGAGCAAAATAATTTTCACTGAGCTTTTTGTTCTCTTAATTGTAGAGACTGAGAATGACCAGTTTCTCGCTAACCATGAGGGACATAAAAAAAAAACTGTGCCAACACAAATTAAATGCTAGAGTGAGAATAATGTGTAGAGGCCAAAAATGGAGAGTAAAATACTTTCACTGAGCTTATCATTCTATTGATTGTGGAGACAAAGAGTGACCCAGTTTCTCGCTAACCATGAGGAAATCTAGCAGAAAATTGCCGGATGAATTGCTTTGCAATATGATTAGATATTGGGGTGGAATTAGTTGAAGTTACACTGCCATACAAAAAAATAACAATAAAGTAAAATAAGTGAAATCAGGGGCCATAATCCATGCTTTAAACTGTAAGTAGTCGAACTCATACAAATCCTGTAGTTCGTTTTTGCAACTCCATCAGCACCATGGTAGCCTTATGTCCTCCCATTAAGTTCTACCACCTATGTAAGGTCGCAAAGTATAGTTGCTATTTCAAGAATTTGTTCAGATGAGTGTGAAATCCTTGTGCATATGTGTTGTGTCCATAGAATTTAGCACTCAACTGCTTGCATGCTTTAGCCTGGAATGATGTGCTCTAGTTGTCTAGGTTGTCTGTGATGCTGATGACAGTTCAAATGGACTTGGAGATGGTTTATCTACAACTATTAGGGCCAACTTTTCAGAGGCCTTGGCAGAAGATGTGGCGGGTGCTCCAGATAATTGCAATGCTTCTGATTCAACCATTAACATGGTTGCCAATCATTTGGAGCTTAATGCCAAAGCAAAGGCAGAACTAGGTGATAATCATGCAGTCCTTGGTGTTCAGCCTTTACTGCAGTATGATTCTAAGCTTGATACTGCAGGAATGTCAGTCCAATGTCATGAGAATCCTGCTGACTGCTCATCTGAAATTGACAAGGCTAATGGTGCTGCCATGACAACTTCAGAAGCCGGTAACAAGGCAGAAGATGTTGTCAGAAGTTTTGAACATATCAGTGTTGGAGAAGATAGAGCTAATGATGAATCAGCTGCTGACCATCATGAATCTATGCGAGATTCTGGGGGATCAGAAGATTCTTTAGGAACAAAGAAAGGTTTGACAGGACTTGGTTCAAAATCTGTTGATGAGCACTCTAAATGCACTGGAACAATCCCAAGTCAGACAGTGGCTATGGGTGAGTGCAAAGTTGTTGCATCCGGTGGTGGGAATTCCTCTTTAGCTTCTTCAGTGGATGTTTTAGTGATCAAATCCCCTCCTGCAAGTATGAATGTCACTGTTCGAAGTCAAGACATGGATGGTAAACAGAAGGAAACGTCAGAAAGTAGTCTTACCAGTAATAAAGACAACTCTGATTCTTTTGCTGAGGTAATTACGGAAGAAGAAACTCTTGAAAGGCCAAAGAAATTAGTGAAAGACTTTGCAAAATCCTCACTGAATTCTGTGTCAAAATCATTACAGTCCAAAAAGGTTTTGAATGCTTCAGTGTCAAAGAGAGCAGTGTCTGACTCAAAGGAAACTATTCTTCATTCTACCCCAAAATCGCCATCTTTACCAAATGTCTCTGCTTCTTCACGCCCTGAGCCTGCAAATATGTTGCATACTGAGGGTGCTTCAAACATACAGAAGAAAGCTAGCACTTCCCAATCTGAGAGTGCTTCAAATGTACAAAAGAAAATTGCTGTTTTGCCTCAGAAGAGTGAAAAGATTAACCAGTCTGTTTCCCAATCTTCATCTAAAGTGAGTGCAAGTCTAACACATGCTGGTGTATCTTCCAGTTCACATGCAACACTAAGTGACGAAGAGGTAAGAGCTGGCTGGATAAGTGTCTTATTCCTTCCACTTCCTTCCCACATATTCTTCTTCTTCATCTTCTTCTTTGTCTTCTTCTTCTTCTCCTTCTTGGGAGCTTACCTTCTATTATGTCACATGCAGCTTGCTTTGCTGTTGCATCAAGAACTTAATAGTTCTCCTAGAGTTCCTCGTGTGCCACGCATGCGTCATGCTGGCAGCCTGCCTCAGTTGACATCGCCAACGGCCACAAGCATGCTAATGAAGAGAACATCTAGTACTGGAGGAAAAGAACATATTCTGGTAGCTCTTTGCCCCTCCTATCTATGAATACCCTCTTCTTTCGGAAATGGGATGAGTTTTCCCTTTTGCAACAGTGATTCACTTTTTATTTAATCTGATCTTATTTTGAAAAAGAGTTCAACTTCATCTTCCTTTATGTTTGTAGACATTTAGAAGAAAAGCTAAGGATTTGGCTAAAGATGGGTCACATGGTGCACGGGACGTTGATGAGGAAACTAAGAAGATGGAAAGAATATTACCTTCAGCTGATCATGGGAGACAGGACTCTGCGTCCACCTCTGATTTGGTTAGTAAGAGAGAAGCAGATTGTGCACCAATGAAAGTGGTACAATCTATAAAGAAGGGTAATGCTTCAATATCTGGAGCTACTGCAACCAGTGGCTTGTCTTCTCCAACTGAGGCAAATGAACATAATTTGTCATCCACTCACCAGTCTCCAAGAAATCCTCCCGAAGATGGTAAAGGAGTGGTTGGCCGCCCCTCCCATCGCACTTTACCAGGTTCATGCCTTGGAAAATTTTCCTTTTTTTCCTCCCAATTTTCTCCTTCCGGTGCCTGAAGGATTGGACAACATTCGTTTCTTAAATAAGTATGTTGTTTACTTGTCAGGTTTGATAGCAGAGATTATGAGCAAAGGTGAACGCATGACATATGAAGAACTTTGCAATGCAGTTTTACCGGTATGATTGTTGCCTGTTGGATATGCTGATTCTAGTCTAGCAAAGAGCACACAATTTTGCTAACTTTTAGCCTTTGATATTTTTCACCTCTGCAGCACTGGCCTAACTTGAGGAAGCACAATGGAGAGCGTTATGCATATTCAAGTCACTCCCAGGCTGTTCTTGATTGCCTTCGGAACCGAAATGAATGGGCTCGCCTAGTTGACCGTGGTCCCAAGGTATCCTTCTCCTTTCTCTCACCATTTGAAATTTGGAAAGGATTCTTCTATTAACTAGCATTTAGAAGGAAGCAAAGTTGGAAACGTGCACAAAATAAAATCGCTCAAGTGTTTTTAGGCTGGTTCATGACCATTAGGGAAACTCCTAAACCTCAATTTGTGTTTATTGTTTTGTAATTCACAATCTTTACTGAATGGATTGAATGATCTTGAAGCAGACAAGTGGAGGTAGGAAGAGGCGCAAGCTGGATGTTGATCCTGCTGGCATTGATTCTGAGGACAACGATGATAACAGGGAGAGAATTGCGAAGGATGTCAGAAGTAAAAGTATAGAATCGCACCGCGAGGAGTTTCCGAAAGGTAAGAGGAAGGCACGAAAGCGCAGGCGACTGGCTCTGCAAGGAAGAGGGATCAAGGACGTTAGGAGGCGGCGGAGGATAGAGGAATTCAGTGACGATGAGATTGCTTCATTTTCCAATTCTAGCGAGGAGACTATACTCAGTGAAGACGAGACACAAGGAACTGGGAATGAGGTTGCCACAGCTTCAGATGATGTAGGAAAATTGTGAGTTGTGTTCATGTCTTTTGTTTACTTGATGCGAGTGTGAGGAAAAAGACTTGCATTTGACAGTGAGACAAAAGAGGGATGGGCATCCGGTGTAAGCATGTGGCAGATTTGCTGTTTTTGTGTAGGCAATAATGTAAAAAATATTGTATACTGGTGGGCAAAAATAGCTCGGTGGGCAAAGTGTAGGAGTACCAGTATTAGAGTCTGATGGCTGGTCTCTAGCGTTCGTTGTCACTGTGTGGTGGATGGGGCTGCCGCACAACTAGTGCTGCTCTTATCCTCTAGATATAGAAAAGAATAGATGTGATATAGCAGGTAGGGTATGTGTAAATTGCATTCTTAGATTTTGTGATGCGGGTATTCTGAATCTAGAACCTTTGTTGTCAGGCATATTATCAGGATTTGTTCTTTATCCTAATGCCTATTATGAGTTTCTGCATATTTGGTTTGATTGTATAGGTTTTTGTGGGTTCTTAATGCACAGAAAACTCGAGCGCTTTCTTGACTCCTGGCTTGTGTTATTGTCGTGTCAAAGGAGAAGCAAGAGCTATGTTTGCTCTAGCTTGCACGGAATTCTCTTCCTGCTTTTGTGACCAAAAGTGCAAGAAAGTATCTGCTTCTTGACGTGGTTGGTTTGTGGAATAGGCATGTGGCTGACTTTTGAAGGAAACTTGTTAAAACTCTTGGCGATTCGGACCCGCACGTAAACAAGGAATCGTCGAAATAAAGTGTCACGGCGTTTACTGTTCAAAAGCGGAAGAAGCCCATTTTTCTTTGTTCAGATCAAAGCGACCCGGCCCTTCAATGACCTGATCCATTTTTTCTTTGTTCAGATTCCCCACTTAAGAGAAAAAAAAAAAAAAAAAACGAAGCTTAAAGTAAAGAAGAAAAAGTCTGAGCCACTAAAATTTTGCATGCATATGCTTTGCCCTTTTGGCTTATTTTTCGTAATTTTCCTTTCTGAGTAACGGGTGATTCGCTTAAGTGAGATTCATACTGCTATTCTCGGAAACACAAATATAGAGAAGAACCAAGAAGTTGAAAGTTCCGTGGATTCTAGCCTTCTAGACACCCCCGCTCCCACGCCTACATATTTCATTACAAAATTTTCTACTAAATTTTCTCTAGAGTTAGTCGGCTAAAGAGCTGTTGACCTTGTAGTTTTTTTTTTTTTTTTGGGGTGGGAAGTGTTAGTTTTTCTGTTTAAATAAAAATGGAACCTCTTGCTCTTCTTTTAAAACATTCAAAAGTATATTGGCTCTTTCTTTTTATTTTTTGTTTCCTTTTAATCCTTATGGAAATAATGTAAAGCTAATAACAATATTTGCTTGGTAAATAGTGTACTCTCACAAAATTATCCTTACCTAACTGAGTCCACGTTAAATTTTCACTTAAATCCTATTTTTATTCGGTCATAAAATATCAATTAATATAATTAATATTTGAATCTTCAAGTTTTTAAATCTTAAAAAAATATATATCTTGATAATTTCCCCCGGAAATTTTGATTTTGAGGGGTAGGTTGCTCCAATGCTGTGTGTATAAATAGATAGAAGGAGGAGAAAGACGGTTGAAAAAAGACGCTCACCATTTCTCTCTCGATTCACAGATCAAAAAATCAAAATCAAAATCAAGAACCTTTTCTTGAGCTAAGTTCTTGGCTGTAATCTAGGTAGGGTTCCTTAAAATCACAATTTCTCTTTCTTTCCTTCTGTTCAACTTCCTAGTTTCCCGGCGAACTCGCCCGGGACATACGTTTTGTTTTCTCCGTAACTGTAATCCGCCCGCCGTATATCTGTTTTTAGTCTTGTTCCCTGATCTCCGCTGTCTCCAATTCTTCCCTTTACTTCGCATTTTGATTTCGATTTAGTTCCGTTACTGTCCTCCTCCTATTGATTTTCCCATAATTAGCTAAGATTTCTCATCTCTGTTCCTGTAGCTTCCAATTCGATCATGACCATTCCAGATTCGGGTTACATGATGGAGAATGGATCCATTGAACTGCCATGCACGCCTGACGAAGAGAGGAGGATTGTTCAGGAGTTAACCCAAAAGGCCGAGTCTAATCTCCGAGAAGGCAATTTGTATTACGTCATTTCTAATAGGTAAAAAAAATGCTCTTTTTATAATGCCTAATCATTCTCTGTTATTCATTATAATCTTCTAAACTTGCATCTCTAGGGCTCTGGGGCAACCGAATTATCTATCTCTGTCTTTTATGAATTTGTGTGTGCACATATCTAGATTCAAAGGCATCTATCTCTACTCTTTTCTACTAATTTAAAGACTCGAGCTTGTTTCAGATTAATGGTGCATAAAGTGCTAAGCTACTCTTCAGAACTTGATCTAAACAAAAGCAAAATTCCTCAACTTTTACGCTGCCGGTCTTATAACTAGATGTTTCTAGTGATATCTGGATATTAGTGTACTGCAGGTTTTTAAATTAGATGCTTCTAGTAATATCTGGAGAACAGCTATTGGGCAAATTCCCTTGAATTTCTGAATTTTGGATATTGACATCCCGGCAGAGGCTGGAGCGTACTGTTGATTGGAGTCTTCAAGAAAGACCTTTAGAAAATGCTGTGTAATCCAATTTCCAGAAATTCACGAGAGAATAAGTTCTTTGTTGAATTGTATTTATGGAAATGGAATTTTGAAAGCTGCTAAATTTAAATTTTTATCAAGCGAGGCGACATCCTTCAATACCCAATTTCACTGTTGCCACTGCCACCAGCACTACCACCACCAGCAACTTTAACAAGCACCGCAATACCCTCAAATCAAATGATTTTTACCTCGAATCCACCTAGCAATCTACAAATTGGAAATAAAGTATGAAATGAGGAAAAGACAAGAGGATGGGGGGAGGGATTCATAGTGATGTGGGGAAGAAGAATGGTCGGGAAGGAGGAGGGTGGAAATGAGGAGAGAGAGAGAGTTTAGCAACTGGTTTTCAGATGGAAGAAGTGGGGGCTGCCGTGTCAAAGAGAAGAGAATGGAGGAGAGTAGAGAATGGAAAAAGTGAAATGTGGTTTACAAAATTGGGCCTAGTGGGATTCTGAAAAGTAGCCTTTTTTTGCTGTAGCTGCCAAAGCAATGTTTGAAAAATACTAACTGAAATTCAACGGAATTTCCTCTCTGTTGAGACAGAGTATGATGGCTCTTTTGTATCCTTATGCCCCTTATCTTTGTTGCATATGGTTGCATTTTCCTCAACAGCATGTCTCTTATTGCTTCTCTTGGATAAATTTCACAGCCAACCTCTCTTGCTTTCCCAACTGTTTTGTTTTCCCTTTTGCTAGACAGGTTAATGGGACAATATAGATTCTTGATTCTATTCTTGAAATTCTTAATGCGGCCTACAAATGCTGTAGTATTGATAAATAATTGGACTATCTTGGAATCTACCGCAACCGTGCTCCAAACTTGATTATGTTCTAGTCTACAGTTTCATTTTACACTTCATAACTGTTTAGTTGATTCTGTGGAACTAGAATATGGCATAATTAACATATTCTAAAGAAGTTCCCTGGGATCTGTTGGACTGTTGTTATCTTTTTTTCTTTGAAAAAAAGCAAATTCTTTTTCAATAATTACCTCAGTAACTGTGAAACTGCTAAGGTAAGTATGCCCTTATTGTAACTGCGAAGCTGCTCCCATTGGTAAGCTAAAGCAAAAAAGTTGATTTGCTTCTGATCATGTGACAGAACAACTAAATATGAGAAATATTGAAGGAAGTATTTGAAGTGGAACATGATGTTGTCTCAACTATTATTCCTTTGCTAGGTGGTTTGTGGGCTGGCAGCGGTACACTGGGCAACCTATTGGTGCTTATGTATTCAATGAAGCTTCTGCTGAAGCTCAACCTTCAGGTACGTCAGACAGGCCTGGACCGATTGATAACAGTGATATAGTGGCAAATGGGTGTGAGGATGATAATCCGCAGCTTGTTCGGACCATTGAAGAAGGACGTGACTATGTATTAGTTCCACAAGAAGTGTGGGATAGGCTTTATGGATGGTAATAACACTTTATTCCAACTAATTTTCTTATTCTTTCATGCATCTGATGTGAAATACATACATTTTGGTTTGAAGCCAAGATTCCAATAAATGGCAACATTTGCAGATGTAAATATTCACAGGATTATAAACATGTGCATTACATTTGAAGTGCTTCTCTTTTTGTGGTTTTTTTTTTGGGAGGGGAGTGGTGTTAGTTGAGATTGGGGGATGGGGATGAGGGTGAGAATGGGAATGTAGTGGATTTGCTAAATCAGTCTAGTGCTGTTGAGTGTTAAGTCACATGTACAGTATTGGCAATGCAAAAACATCAAGCAAAGAATGCCTTTTTTCCCCCCCACTTTTTTCCTTTTTTTCCCCCTTTGTTGGGAGGGATTGGGGGGGAGGTGGAGAGGAGAGGTGGAGGGGGGAGGGAAGGTATAGGATTTATGCTTACTACAGTTGAATTCATTATAACTTGACGAATCCCGTTATGTCCTGCTATGGTGTGCATTTGCAGTCATCTCTGTATGGATTTTTGTTGTAACTTCTGTTTGATTTCTGGGCTTTATGGGCCTAATAATTGGATTGAGTACCATGTAATTTTTGTCTCTGTTTAACTAATAGGCATGTGCTCTCAGGTGAAGTATAAGCTTTGCTTGGGCTTAATACTAAGTTGCATTATGTCCTTGGAGAGCCATTTAGGCGAGAAAAGTTACCTTTATAATTGCAAAATCTTCTATTCATTTCCTTCAATTGCCCCAATGGTGATATACTTAGATTGTGCCCTCACAGCATCCAAAATTCTCAGCTGGTGGTTGTTGCGGGACCTTTTTATTGTTCCTGTTGCCTCATTATATAAGCTAGATGCATCTAAATCGCCACTATTCCCATATATTCAATATCACTGATCTTTTTTTCAGACGGCTGGATTTTATGCCACTTCACTGTTAGGTTGCAGAGTTTTTTGGTTTAGTCTCATTTTTCTTTTGTTGAAGGTATAATGGAGGACCTGTAGTGCCCAGGAAGATGATATATGCTGGAGAGAGTAAGCAGCTCTATGTTGAGGTTTTTCCTCTTTGTCTCAAATTAGTTGATTCCAGGGACAAGAGTCAAACTGTAGTACGGCTCAGTAAAAAGGTATTTCCAGTGGCCTTTCATGTTGATCTTTTGCTGGTAAATTATGGTGGCGTAACCACTTTTTGTTTTCACCTGCAATTATTTGCATTCCTTGCTTGTAGTTTTTTCAGTTAAGTCAATTTTAATTGTTGCCTTGGCACCTGCAGTTGATGAACTTCATGGAAGAGTAACTTTGTTGACTTTCTATTGCTGCTATTCTCGCACTTGGTACCATGGCTCAGAAGTGCCACTCTCCATTTTGTTAGCAATTTTTGTCTCATCAAAGCAAGTAAATGGAAACAATGAGAAAAAGACTAAAACAAGATACTAATGACAATTTCAAAATTCAGTTCTGAATATGTGATTTTGAGTCAAAGCATTTTTCTATGTTTCTATTTTCCCCAAAATGGAATCAGGAGACCTCCTCTCCTTCATTGCTTCTCAAAATGCTCATAGAGCAATGAACCCTGAACCATGTATAGGAGAGCATTTTAATCCCAGCTGTGTTTTCCATGGCTTATTTTCAAAGTCAAATCTCTCATAGCTAGCATTCATTCTGCAAGTATTTACCAGTTTGAATTGTATCAGGCCTCTTTGCACGACCTTTATGAGACAGTATGTCAACTTAAAGGGGTAGAGCTGGAAAAGGTTTGTCTTTTGATAATGCATACCTTTTTCTTCAATTGATTTCATTTGCGTTTTTTTTTTCTGAAAGAGTTGATCTTTTCCTCTTTTTTCTGTTCTGGTTTTCTGAACTTTTATAGGCACGCATCTTGGACTATTTCAATGAACTGAAGCATACAATTTTGATTGATTCAAGTCAAACACTAGAAGAATCCAACTTGCAGATGGATCAACATGTAAGTTTGTCATCCAAGCCTATAAATTTGGCAATGTTGATTTTTATTTTTAAGAAAAAGGAAACACTTTTTGCTTCCTTATTAGCTTTTTGTGTTTCTGTAAGCCACCATCAAATACCACTTAAGAATGTGTATCCATTCCATCTTCAATAATGGGTTGAAGAAATAAAGGTTCAATAGTTTTTTGGGGGGCTGATATTATAAGGATGTTTTCCATTATCATACTAGACCCCACGGGGGTTAAGTTGTGTTGAGAACTCATAGATCGAATAGATTTCAGTTCACAAAAATGTTATAACTTTCATATTTTGCTTCCTCCTTTGAAGCTCATAGATCAGTTAATGGCCAAGTTTAGGGATTTCCCTTGTGATGAGAACTCTTTGAATAATTCAATAGGTTTCATCCTTCATTTGGTTTTAGTAACACGTTGATGTCCTTGAGTCCGCATGGAAATAATATTCTTTAACCTGGAGTGGGTCGAATATTTGTCCTTCAAGACCTATATCTTACAAAGCTATAGAAAGTGGATATTAAAAGGGGTTTTGTTTTACTATCTTTCGTTTGATTTTACACATCAAACATTTGGTTTACATAGTAGAATGCCCTTGAATTAAGTGGCTAAATTCTAATGCAATTACTTGGTTCTTTTCAGATTCTCCTTGAGGTACAAATTGATGGATTTTGGCCTTCCGGATTTGGGATGGATTCTACAGGAAACAACCTGGCACTAGTTCCTGTAGAACCGTCAAGGTCATCTGTTACAATTGCAGGAGGTCCAGCTTTGTCTAATGGCTACTCTACTGGTTACAGCTCCAAAATATATCAAGGCATTAGTTTAAACTCTTCATATGGAAACATGGAGGATGGATATGATGGATTGAAATCAGTCACAAAAGGAGATCGAGGTGGTTTGGCTGGATTGCAGAATTTGGGAAATACTTGCTTTATGAATAGTTCTCTTCAGTGTTTAGTTCATACTCCTCCCATTCTTGGTTACTTCTTGCAAGACTACACTGATGAGATAAACAGGCAAAATCCTTTGGGAATGCATGTATGTGGTCCTTCTTGCCTACATCTCAAAGTAGAAGCACTCTGAAATAAGGGTCTAATGTGTGCTGTTCTTCTGCAGGGTGAGCTTGCCCTTGCTTTCGGTGACTTGTTGAGAAAATTATGGTCCTCAGGACGGGCGCCAGTTGCACCACGCGCATTTAAAGGGAAACTTGCACGTTTTGCTCCACAGTTTAGTGGTTATAACCAGCATGACTCACAGGTGGGTGATTTATAGGATTTTAGTTTCTCTTTTCTTCTTACTTGCAGTTTTTTATTTATTATCCTAGATATGGTTCTTATGCTAGTTTTCTATGTTCTTATGTTTGAACATATCATTCACGGTTTTTGCGCTTGATGCTTTATTTACTAGGGTCAATTTGAAACAACAGTAAATGTTATCTCTTGACCAGTGGTAGAAAAGAAGAGGACGGGGGAGGTTGAGTGTGAAAATGACTCAATCCCTATAAAGGGGGAGTACTGATACACACTTTTTTATTTCCTTTGCTTTTCTTTACTGTAGGAACTCCTTGCCTTTCTCCTTGATGGGCTGCATGAAGATTTGAATCGTGTTAAGCAAAAACCTTATATTGAAACAAAAGATTCTGACGGTCGCCCAGATGAGGAAGTAGCAGATGAGTTTTGGAGATATCACAAGGCCAGAAATGACTCCATAATTGTGGATGTTTGCCAGGTGAGCAACTCATCCTGCACGTATCCCGCTGTTTTAAACTGATGTTGGTGTATTCAAATTTTTTACTTTTTCAGCTATTAAATCAGAAGGTTTAGAATTTGTCATAATCCATAGGGTATTTGTTGACAAAAAGTAACAGAAACACAAGTAGAATGGGGCTGGAAAAGCACACTTTTTTCATTTGACATGATGCCATATTTATACAAGAAAAAGGATAAGCTGAATTGCTCAAAATCCTATCCAGAAAATTCTGGAACTGAATAGCCTAAAATCAGCAAAATAACAAAAAATCAGAAGTTGACTTATTCTTAAAACTAATTTTCAGCAAAAGATGCATTCTTCAACACTCCTCCTTGATTCTTTTGCTGTAAATCCCCAAACTTTTCCTTAGGTCTTCAAACTTGGCTTTAGATAAGGCCTTTGTAAATTTCTCACTTCTGCAATGTACCATGAATCAAGAGTTTGCAGTATGAACTATCTTCTTCATTAGCTCTGGACTTCTTTTTACTTTCTGATGTGACAGCAGATGAATTCTCTTCTTCTATATCAGCGAAGTCATCATCTTATAGGCCTTTGTACTCATGAAAAATCTTCTCGCCTGTTTCATCTTTTATTTTTCTTCTGAACCCTGATTGCATTTCACCCTTTTTGGGCCCCAAGTTGGAAACTGGACCGAGTGCCTCCCTTGGAGAATCAAGATCATCATCCTTCCCAGATCCATAGGATAATTCATTTTCTGAATTGGCCTCTTTATCACTAGACCTTTTTTCTTGAGCAAATGGCTCACTGGTTTCTAGGCTAGGACGCTTCTGTTTTTTAGGAGGAAAAACATAAATTGACTCCATCCGGGGAATTGTTTGGAAAAAGGTTGCTAACTTATGATAACCAAGCTTCTGCAAATCTAGAGGATAGCCATACTTTTCAAGGAACATTTTTCTAAAGGTTCCCAAATTGAATCCCTCTGGATGTTCCCTTTGGATGTCCATAACTGTCATCAAGTTCCAGACTTCTGATTTCTTGACTTTCCAGATGATTTTCTCTGAGTGACAGGATGATAAACGAGGAGGATTTTGGTGTCTCTTGTGCCCATCAAGTTCTTGCAGTTTCTGTGATAGGGATGGCTGCTTTGTGCCCATCAAAGAGAAGCACTTATCCATCATCTTCACAGAAAATAATTCACACCCACTAGAATCATATATAATACACGTGTTATCCTTGAAAAACACTGAATAATTATTCTCTAGTAGTTGTCCCACACTCAAGAGATTTTGATCAATTTGCGGTACATATAACACATCTAGAATAAGTTTAATACCTTTTGGAGTTTCAATTGCTGCCACTCCTCTTCCTTTGACTCCTAAAAGGTCTCCATTGCCAATCATGACCTTTGATATGTATGTTTTGTCTAGCTGCCTGAACATACTCATCAACAGTCATGTGGATGTAGTGATCACTATCAATGAGCCATGCATCAGTTTAGTTGCAAAACATATTGCAACAAACAATTGCTTCTCCTGCTCCTACTGGTTTTCTACAGCTTGCACTTGATGTTGTTGCTGCTTGTTCTTACAAATCTTCTCCATATGCCCCATTTGTTTTCATGACCTGCATTGGACATCAGGCCTAAACCAAGGATATTTTTGAGAATGTGAAGTCTTCTTACAGTGCAAGCATGGTGGAAACTTCTTTCTTACTCCTCCAATCACCATTTTTCTTCCCTATGTTACTTGATTGTACAATTTCTTTAGTCTTAGCTTGAAATGCACCTTCAAGCCTGTCTTCTTTTCGGATGGTCCTTCTTTGTTCTTGTGCTTCCAAGGCATTGATTAACTCTGTAAAGCTAATTTGTGAAAGATCTATTGAGTCCTCAAGCGAAGAAATTTTTTACTCAAAAACGTTCCGGTAAGCTGACAAGAACTTTATCAACAATTCTTCTATCAGTAAGCTCCTCCCCAAGCAATCTGATCTTGTTGACCATGGCCTTGAGTGTATGTGTATAGTCCTTGTTGTTGTTAGAATCCTTCATCCTTTGAATCTCAAACTCCCTTCTGAGATTCAGTATTTGCATTCTCTTGGTCTGGTCATTGCCTTGGTATTCTTGCCTTAGCTGCTTTTTCAAGTGTCAGTAGCAGAACGTTTTGTCAATCGGGGAAGGTTTTTGGTGACAAGACCTGGAGATATCAGAAGTGAGAATGCTGACATGAGTAACGAGAAATCCTGTGAAAAACACGATCGCCTGCCAGTGGAAGGTTTTCTGCGTTCAGTCAATCTACGCAGAGTGAATCAGTCCCTAAGGAACCCCCGAAAGGGCTGTCGTCCGATGGGTACACGAAAGTGACGAAGTTGTTTTGACTACAGAACCATGCCTGTCTGTTGGAGCGAATTGGATGATCGGGCTGAGGGCTGCCCCTCTTCCCCTCACTCTCCTTTCCCTAAGCTTAACGCCCTTGAGTCATCAAAGCCTTTCTAACTCGGCCTGGCCCGGTCACCCTACGCAGCGCTTGGGATGATTTTAGGCGCGGCCTATTCCCTTTGGCTATATAATCATGCTGTTTCTGGGAATTTAAAACCTGATTTCCTCCATAAATTCTCCGATCCAAATGGCAGAGAAGTTTCCATATTTATACCTTTTCTTGTTGGAGGGGCGACCGCTCGTTAAACTACCAAAGAAACAAGGGTAAACCAATGTGATCATGACATTGTAGGTGCTTGCGATGGGACGGATGCGACTTCCCTCAGTTGGTTTGGGGGGCATAGCCCGTTGCAGAAGTCCCCCCTTTTTTTTTATCCATTTCTTTAGTCGTTAGGGAGTGTATCCCAAACCTGCTTTGGAGTTTCACAAGATAGTATTTTTATGAAAACTTCCCTTGAAAGAGCTGAGAAGATACTGGTTTTTGCTTTGAACTGTTTGGACTTCTCATTATGAGGTTTGATTTGAGCTAAGGTTGGGTTGGCCAATAATGGTGGTGGATCCAAGTCATTTTCCACCACTTCCACAGGTTAAAGGCGTGTAATTAAGCCTTCATCTTTATAGCCCAAGAGTTATAGTTCTCTTCAGAAAACTGAGAAGGTGAAGAACTGAAGTTTGAGGCCATTTTAACTAATGAGCTATAGATGAGTCTCTCACAGGCCCTTAAGAACAGGAGTGGCTCTGATACCAATTTGTTGACTAAAAGTAACAGAAACACAAGTAGAATGGGCTGGAAAAGCAGACACTTTTCATTTGACACGATATCATATTTATACAGGAAAAAGGATAAGCTAAATTGCTCAAAATCCTATCCAGAAAATTCTGGAAAATGAAGACCTGAATAGCTTAAAATCAGCAAAATAACAGAAAATCAGAAGTTGACATATTCTTAAACTAATTTTCAGCAAAAGATGCATTCCATGCATTCTTCAACAGTATTTGAGCTTACTAGATTTGCATTTGGATATCCTATATTAATTTTTGGACATTCTTGCTCAAATGGGAGAGACTGGAATTTTGGTTAGTAAGAGTGGGGTTTGGATGGGAGCAGGTTGATGTTCTTGAAGCTTTAAAGGACTTGCTTTCATTTGGATTTCATCTACTGACTAAAGGCTTTGCTTGTCCTCATAAATATCGCAAAGTCATTGAGGGCAGTTACACTGTAAACTAAAGAATGTCTGTTTGATTGTTTCTTTTGTTGTAATAGAATTGTTGGTATGGTGTTCTATGAGGAAATAGTAGCATTTTTTCAATTGTATATAGTTTTCCTAGAAGTTTCTATTTTAAAAACATTTTAGAATGTAACCTTATCTATATTTTTTCTTTTTCTTTTTCTTTTCTGAAGGCCTTAAACCCTGACCTTTCCCATAGGTTTTATTATTCGCTTGTTTGATTATTGTCTGAATTTGACAGGGTCAATATAAATCAACATTGGTTTGCCCAGACTGCAGCAAAATATCAATTACATTTGACCCCTTCATGTACTTGTCATTGCCTCTGCCTTCAACTGCTACTCGGACAATGACGGTAACGGTGTTTTATGGTGATGGGGGGGGTCTTCCAATGCCATACACAGTTACTGTTCTAAAGCATGCTTGCTGTAAAGACCTCATCCTAAGTTTAGGTAATGAATGCTGTTTAAGGCCCGATGAGTATCTGCTTCTTGCAGAGGTAACATTATCATTTTCTAAGCTGTATTCTTTTCTGTTCTTGTTGTAGCGAAGTTTCTCTGATGCAGCAGATCTTTTACTCCTCAGGTCTATGAACATCGGATATACAAATACTTCGAGAACCCTTCAGAATCACTGGATTCAATAAAGGATGATGACCACATTGTTGCTTATAGACTCCCCAAAAGGGCTTCAGATTTGACGAGACTGGAGATATCTCACCGATACTTGGAGAAGTAAGCACTTCTCTGGGTTTGTGTCTTGTGCTTTTACATTTTACTGTTTCTGTTATTTCCTAGCATGTGCTGGTCATGGCATTTCATGATGCCAATTGCTTACACAACCAAATGAACAAGAAAGCATTTTGTGAGTAAGCTTGCATGTTGATTATGCAGTACCTATATGCATAAAATAAACTTGTGCAGATGGCTTGATATGCTCTTGTTTCTTTGTCTTTTAAGTCATGACAGAAAGTTATCTTTTGCTTCATCAACGGTTATAAGCCCTTTTGGCATTTTGTTCACTAATTATTAGTACACATTTTCCAGATCCATCTTAGACAACCTGAGGACTGGTGAGAGGAAGCTTTTCCTGACACCACTTGTTACTTTCTTAGAACACCCACAGTCTGGAGTTGGTATAGATCAAGCTGTAAGCAGAATGCTTTCTCCAATAAGAAGAACAGCCTTTTTACCATCAGCTACAGTTAGCAATGGCAGAGAACCAATGAATAGCTGCAGTACACAGCTAGTACCGACAATGCAATCCATGGAGAGTGCAGAATCAGAAGAAATGTCTAGCAATGAGCTGTCATTTCGACTTTGCACAACAGATGATCGCGGTTTAAGCTGCCGACCAATTTTCAAGGATTCTCCCATAAAATTCAGTCGAATTTTAAAAGTTATTCTGGATTGGACAGACAAGGAACAAGAATTATATGATGCCAACTACCTTAAAGATCTTCCTGAGGTTCACAAGACGGGACTTACTGTGAAGAAAACCAAGCAAGAAGCCATTTCTTTGTTTTCATGCCTCGATGCTTTTTTAAAAGAGGAACCTTTAGGTCCTGATGATATGTGGTAAAGCAGATATTTCCATGATTCTGCAGAAATTTGTCTTCCATAAGATTTTCTCAAAATCTTTCTTATTCTTTACTTGTCTCTAAATTGCTGTGCAGGTATTGTCCTCGTTGCAAGGAGCATAGGCAAGCCACCAAGAAGTTAGATTTGTGGAGGTTGCCTGATATACTGGTCTTCCACTTAAAACGCTTCTCATACAGCAGGTGGCTGAAGAACAAACTCGACACCTTTGTGAATTTTCCAATTCGCAATCTTGACTTAAGTAAATATGTAAAAAGCAAGGAGGCATCTGAAGGCTCTCACACCTATGAATTATATGCCATTAGTAACCATTATGGCGGCCTAGGTGGTGGACACTACTCTGCTTACTGTAAGGTAATTAACACAGTTGATATCCATCTGTCATTGACATTTCTGCACTGATCTTGTTATTGCTGCTGCATGTAACTGCATTTTGAGTGAATCAATTTTGAAGATGCTGGCCTCATTGTTGTGGATAACTTAATTGAATAGCTAAGTGCTCTATTTAGTTGTTTGTCATAGCAGTGGCTGTGTATTAAATGGATAAACTTGCTCTCTAAATAGTTGTTTATTTTTTTATTTATCGCATCTAGAAAACTCAGGGATTTGTTGCCCATTGCAGCTAATTAATGACAACCGGTGGTATCATTTTGATGATTCTCACGTTTCACCTGTTAGCGAAGATGAGATCAGGACATCAGCTGCCTATGTTTTGTTCTACAGAAGAGTAAGAATGCGACCAGATGGGTCCGTGGGGGAACCATCGCAGAGCCATAGAGCTGCTTGAAGTCTCTGATGGATAGAACAATTCTTTTAGCATTCTATTGATCTGCTCAATTTTTGGTAAAGAGAGCTTTTGTAGGTTGACAAATGCTGTGCGTTTAGGGGGTGAAGAATTGGAGAGTAGTATCTTGGCTGTCAGCTACTGTATTTTTAAAGAGGGTAACCTAGGAAAAGAAACTACCTAGTAAATGCGGCAAGAGGACTCGAAATTTGTGTCAGATAAAAAAAAAATCGTGAAGTAAAACAACAGGGTTAAATTTCTCAAATCCTGAGTAGTGAGTATAATTGATGAGGCCTTCTCTCTTTGTGGGTTTCTACTAAACTACAATCTGCTTTGTTTTATTCTTTGTCTGCAAAATATAATGCTCATTCGGTTACGCTAACGAGAATATTCCCTCATTTGTGTTTGTCGGGTAATCTAAATGTCCGTGCGAACTGCACCAGGAGCACTGGACTCTTTGTAAGTGTTCCTCCAGCTTAGATCTTCTCTGTGGTAAACTAAGAAAGTGCGAAGTCAAATATTCTTGTTATTTTCATGTTACGGTAGCCGGTAAATCTCAATAAACTTCACAGCAGAAAGAAGAAAAACCTTGGTACCATACCATAGCACGTTTTCTCCCCTTCCCTCCCTTAAAAGAAACAATAGAATGGAATTATTGATAGCAACTGTAGCAAATGACCCGGCTAAAAGGCGAATGAAATCGCTGCAAGTGCCAGCCAAAAAGATGAGTGGGATCCATCTTTCTCAATCATTAGGGAGTGCTCCCTCTGCATAAAGAAAAGGAAATGCACCACTGATTGGAAGAAACAAATGAAAGAATTAAAAAGTAACGGCCTCAAGAAGCGAAAGCCATCGCAACTAGAGTCTCTGATCCAGCTAAAGAGGAAGGCTGTGCCATGCACATTTCATGGTCTACCGTAGAGCTACAGGAGAATATAAATTCGATTCTGAAACTACACAGTCGCCCCTTCCCGATGGAGCAAGCAAAGGAACACGAATCTCGCCTTTTCCCAACTCTAAAGCTCCGGTGATGCACCCCTTTTCATTCTTTGTTGGCAACGCCTATCAGCTAAAGTCGGTCTGGGAATTCAAAGGCCGAAACAAGCAAAATCATAAGGCAAAGGAGCAAAACACTGCCATGCAAGCTGCGTTTCTCCTGAAAATGAAGCAAAATTTTCAGATTTTTCACTCAGCGGGGACTTTTCACAATTACAAGAACTAGAGATAGAGAGAGGAAGAAAAAAACAAAAAGGAGAGAAACTTACACAATCTATCATCCCAAAAAAGTTTAGATGAAAAATATCCCATTTGTGTCCCAGCTAAAACGGTTGGTCCTAAAGCCAAACGAGTTTTTTACCCCATCACAGAAAAGATAAGGGATCAATATTCTTCTAATTCTCTTCCATTCACTTGAATTCAAGAAGGGATTGTGGGGGCTATCAATTCTCCTACTCTCGAGTCTCACCAATTATCATGTCCACACAACAACAAAGAATCAATTCCATCTTCTTCTCTCGTGGAATGTCAGCCTCAATCCATGTTTGTCCTTTCCATGAGTTCCAGCCAAAATATCTAAAAAGCTGAGATTTTTTTTTCTTTTAACCTATGGAGGACAGCCAAGTTCACCCCCCCACCCTAACGAAAAATTGGCAATTAATGTGGACGATTACACAGCCAAAAAAAAAAAGAGGGTTACACTTGGGGTAAAAATACCCTAGTGATCATAAAAAGATTTGAGTACAATGGTAAAATTTGCGAAAGGAAAAGATATTAGCAAACTCACCGCATCCGAGGTAATGGAGAGGTAGCCAGTGGAAGAACTCGCCGGCGGAGACGAAGTTGACGGGGGGCCACGAGAGCCAATTCCAGAACCAGATCCTCCACTCGAACTGCTATTTGCACTAACAAGGTCAACCCCTTTGAAGCCAAGAGAATAGGACGGAGAGCCATCGGGCTTGAAAAGGCCATAGTTCCTCTCGGAGGTCGGGCCTGGTTTCATGTTTTCATTGAATAATGCAAAAACATAAATATTCAAATCTGTGTTTGGCCTCATGGGAGTACCCTTCTTGTCAGCTATGAGCTTGAGCAAATTCCCGTTGTAGTTCTTGGCATTCTCGGGTGTGGCTCCGGCCTCGTCGGCATCCCCCTTCGAGGGCCAGCCAGTCTCCGAGATCTGCACGCACACTTTCTTAAAGCCTAAGCACTCCAAAGCCGAATGCACGGCATCAATCTGGGCGAAAAGCATATTGTCATAGTGCAGATTTGTCACCGGATCGACAATCCCAGGATTCTGCTGGAAAAGCACGAAATCGAGGGACACTTGCTTTGGATTTGCTTTGTAGGCGAAATAGGGGTAGGCGTTGATTAAGAAAGGAGACCCGGTCTTTATGTGGAAGTTCAAAATTTGGGTCATACAACTGGCAAGGTCTTGGCGAAATCTACCAGCCGACGGGGGATAAGAGGATTGGAGCACGGCCAGGGAGTGGGCAGTAGTAACCATGACTTGATTTTGGAGGTTGAGGTCTGCGAGGGCAGCATAGACGCTCTGCATTGCCGGTAGTAGATTGGCGGAGAGGGAGGTGTCGTTGAAAGTTAAGACTTCGTTTCCGACGGCGATGCAGGTGATTTTGGTAGCGGGTAAGTATGGCTGGACATTGGATTTGATCCAGGCTTGAGCTTGCTTAGGATCCCTGATTTTAGAGAGGCACTCGTTGCCGATGCTGACTATGAACTCCACGCCGGTGTTGGCGAAGGCTTTGAGGACTCGCGGATCGGCGTCGTAGAGTTTGAGGCGGGTTGCTCCAACGGATTTGACTAAAGGGACGACATTTTCCGGAGAGGGGAGGTTGTTGGCTATCTGTCCGTAGTTGATACCAACGGAAGCGACCGACATTGGGTGCAAGAGTAGTACTAGTACATTCGGAAGGATGAGAAAAAGAAAGCAGTAAGAAATGAGAGAAATAGAAATAGAGGGTTAGATTGAGGAAGGAAGTACCTGAAAAAAATTGCAGTAGTAGCGAAGAGTGAAGTGTAGCGAAGGCTGCCATTGTCAAGCAAGAGCTTCCTCTGGAGATGGGGAGCTGCACCGGAGCGGCAACAGAGAGCAAAGCCTTTACCTTTAGTGACGGGACACCAAAAAGCGAGGAAACACAGAGCAAAGTCTTTGTAGTACTATTATTTATGTTTTGGTACTAAGCTAACATACAGTGTGTCTGTGTGAGAGTTTTAAGAGCACAGCGACACCAACAGCAGCAGCAGCTCCGGTCACGTTTTTAGACATCATTTTGACGGAAAATTCTATGGTCCATGGACTAACGGTATCGATGAGTTATATTGCGTACAATATAAATTATATAATATAACTCATCAATGAATTTGATTCACGAGTTCACGATCTATGTAAGAATTCTTCCATTTTGACAGATGCACTACTGGTCAGATTTCTTAGAAATAATTTTTCTTTTTTAATTTTCAAAAAAAATTAAATATTTGATTGATGATAGATGGCGATAATTTTCTTTTTAATTATTTATTTCTTTTTAATTTGACTTATCTAATACGTATTTTTTAATTATTTTTTATCAAATTTTGTATTAATTTAATTAGACAGAACAAATAATAGATATTTTCTCAAACATCAAAAGACAAAGAAAGAGAATGAAGGTTGAGGAGCTAAAAGGAACGTTCAAGGCTGCTAAAGGGAAGAATAGTAAATGATTTGGTTAGAGTTGGCCATTTCAAAAGCCAAAGAAACCAAAAGAGAAAAGAAAAGAACGAGATGTCATGATAAAAATATGTGGTTTCTAATGTCAAATTAAAGAAAAGGATGTAAGTGAATAAAAATTTATTTGATGCGAGTTTATAAAAAATTATTAAATATATAATGTCAAGTAAAATTTAAAAAGAAAATAAGATAGTATTATGAATAAATAATAATTTTTAAAAAATAAAAATTATATAAAATAATAATATATTCAAATTAATTCATTTATAACCTAAGTTCAAATCTAACCTTATTGCGTTCTTGATATTAAAAAATAATAACAAAAGAAAAGAAGAGGGACAATAAGTTGATAAGTGCTCATTTTAATGCTATTCTCTCTTATATTTTAATTAAATTGATTTATTTATTTTTTAAAAATTAATATTCTTTTAAAAAATAATATATTATATATATTATTTTTATATTTATATTTAACATAAAATTTTATGTATTATTATATTATAATTTTTATTATTTTTATATAAAATCTCACATTAAATCAAATTATTTTAATTTAATTGGAATAGTAAATAGTAAGGGTGGCAATCGTGTCGTGTTCGAGTTGGCGAGTCGTGTCAACTTGAGATAATTACACTCGACACGCTAACTCGAACACGACCCGTTTAATAAACGTATCGTGTCGTGTCAATCCGTTTATTCTCGTATCGTGTTCCTGTTATAAAACGGATTGATAAGATTAGACACAAAAAATAAATAGATAATTATTAAATCCGTCAATCCGAATACTTACCAAACCCACCAATCTATGTACCATTACACAAAAAATTTTACAAAATTAAATCAAATCATATAAAATTAAAAAAAAACTAATAAAACAACTCATAAAGTCATAAAAACTTAATAAAATAACAAACTATCATACTCAATATTTAGAGATTTTAATAAATTCATAATATTTAATTTTAAAAATCTGAACAAATGTAGTTTTGTAATAAAATTAAATTGTTCAAAAAATTATTTTCTCTAACTAAAAGTCATTGTAATAATATTATTATTATAAATACTAAATAATAATTAATTAAAAATAATTCATTTACTATATATCAAGTAAATAGTTGCATTAACATCATTTATTTTTCTTAAGAGGTCTCATATAATTAAACAAAATAGACACACAAATAATACAATTAATTCATATAATAAAATTTAATTCAATTAATTCATGTAAAAAATTAAATTATCTAATTTTTTATAATGAAATTTGTAAGATATTACAAAAAGTATTAAATATAAATATTAAAAAAAGTTAAACGGAATTGCGAGTTAAAACGAATTAAACCCATTTATAATCTGTACATATTTAAAGTTAAACGGATCGATCTATTTCAACCCGAACCTATAAAACTCCAATTCTAACCTGTAATAATCGTGTCATTTTCGTATCGTGTTTACGTATCGTGTTCAGTATTTTCCCCGTATTATCCCCATGATAAATAGTTAGTGAATTCTCACAGTAATTGAACGGCAGTGTATTTGTTTATTGTGGGCGAAAGTACAGCTGGGAAGTGGTGGGTCCAAAGTGGGCTTTCGTTTTCTCTTTCGCACTCACTCCGTTTACTGACCTTTCTCGATTGGACAGACAAAGAGAATTCACATGGGCTTCCTTTCCCAAAACGCACACTAACCTCGCAATCAGAGGAGACAGAGAGAGAGAGAGATCCTCTTTTCCATGTTCCAATTATTTTTTTGCTAGGTTCCCATGTTACTTGCCTATTCCCACTGTGACTGGAATCTCTATCTGCAGCACACTTCCATTCAAATTCACAGCCAAAAATGCTTTCTTTTTTCTTAGTAAGTTTTGGGACAAAAGAGCTTTCGGCGATTTTGCTAACAAATCTACCTTTTTGATATTACTGCTTCTGCAATTACTACTACTAAGCTAGGAGTATTTTCCTTTCTCCCCACCAAAAAAGGAATGCACACACAGTATTATCTTCTTCGTGATTTGATGCTTTCCTTCTGTTGTCAACCTTCTTGGTTCCCTTTCTGATTCATATTCCCACTGCCACTCCCTTTTTTTTTTTCTTTTTTTTTTTTTGTTGCAATGATCATTCTCTTTTCTTTATTCATCCAGACCAGAAGGTTCGCTTCCTGGTTGGAGACTCACAGGTTAGGTTCTTCACATATCCGTTCCTCAAGCCCTTTACTAGTAAGAAAGAATGAGCAGAATTAAGCATCATATGCTTGCACAGATCCTTGAATAATGCTCCGACAGCAATGTTTGTTTCTCACTAATTATCAAGCATTTTATTCCTTCACTTTACATACTGCTGAACAATAATAAGCACACCTTCTTCAATGTTCAAAACATACCCATTATAGTTAGTTGCTAGTAGTATTTGCATCTTCTTAGCCTTCTCAGATCCACTATCGCCATTCTGCATCACCATACATACTTCTTTTATCCCAAAAAACACACAAAAACATCACAAGCCAGACAGGCGGGCGGGTGTGAGCAGTTGATCTGGGTAAGGATACGTACTTCGCTTGACACGTTAGTTAAACTTACGAGAGGATCGGAGCACCAAGCTAAAGGCCACGAAACTAATAATCTAACTCTCATGGAGTGGCCACATTTTCCTTGGCAAGTGGAGCAATTTCTTCACCTTCAATACCAGGTTCGCTACCAGCAACTCCTAAGCTCAGCAACAATTTCTCCCAGTTCTTTGCAGGTCCCTTCCATGAAAGCTCCTGAGACATGCAGTTTTTTATCATCTCTTTCAAGGCAAGGGTACCATAAACTGCAAGAGCTCTGGCAACTGTTGTTGCTATCTTAAGAACGTCAGCCGGGTCAACAGCATCGCACTGTTAACAAAACAAGAAGCACACCTTATTTTCCAATAACAATAATACTAAAATGGATCCCCTATGATCGCAGAGGAGATACATTATGCAGACAAATATGCAAGTCACAAGGATCTGAAATCACATACTTCAACGTTGAAAGCTCCCATATGGAATCCTGTGTAACCTTCTTTAACTGTGTCAACTAGTCCACCGGTTGAAGCACATATTGGCACCTGACAAAACAAAAATGAATCTTCAATAGGGAGAGAATAGAAAGCTATTTAAACATTCGTGAAGTACTAGACCATCGGCCTAAGAAGGTAAAGATGAGTGTAAGATCCTCACTGTTCCATAGCGCATAGCATGCAGTTGAATCAAGCCACAAGGTTCAAATCTACTTGGGATTAACATGAAGTCAGCACCAGCTATAATCATGTGGGCCAATGGAACATTAAATTTTGCGACTCCCCTTGCTTTGTTAGGATACAACTCCTCAAGCTGCTCAATCTGGTTCTCAAACTTCTTCTTGCCAGTTCCCTGATGAAAAGAAGACATCACTAAAAACCATCTAAACTTTCGTAACATCAACAGAAAAGAATATAGACCTCAAGTATTACTCACAAGAATTACAATCTGAACATTCATGTCAATAAATTTGGGAATAGCAACAGCTAGAATGTCCGATCCTTTCTGTTCCTCAAGTCTACCAATAAAGCCAATAAGAGGAATGTTCCTGTCAACAGGTAATCCAACAGCTGCTTGAAGAGCTTCTTTCAAGAGCAGCTTTGCTTCCATAACCTATAATAATGATTCCAATAAGACAAATCTTTACTCTCTGGGACTTGAGGCAATCATTGATGTCAATAAGATTTAAGTAATTGCAATAGCATTATGACACTCACAGTTGTGATATCATAACTGACATCAATGTATTTATCAGCAGCTGGATTCCATTCTTGGGTATCCATTCCGTTCACAATTCCAGTTATGCCAACCTTACGAATTATATTGTCCAATTCAACGCCCTTTTCAATACCAGAAACAAGTTCTTGCGCATAGTACGGGCTAACAGTCAAAACCCTGTTTGACTCTAAGATTCCTGCCTTCATCCAGTTAATTTTTCTTCCCTTCACTGGCTTGTTGTACCTGCAACATTCACACACTTGCTAAGAATAGGAAAAATAGCAAAACAAGTCTCTTGGAAATCCAATCAATAGCCAAAAGAATTTCAGAACATTAATTTAAGGAACTCTTACCCATCAATGAAATCAAAGGAACTCTTGAATTTGTCTGGTAGATTGAGCAGGGAGAAGTCAGCAAAAACAAATCTACCCTGATAAGCAATGTTGTGGATGCAGAAAGCAACCTAGAAACAGTTATTGGTTCACAATGTCAAATCACAATATAGGTTTCTCAATTATTAGAAACTATTCATCCTAAAATCAAGTTCGAGTCTATCATACTCTGGCATTCATGTAGATTCCCCTAGATTGGTACATAGACTTCAGGTAGCACGGAAGAAGTGCAGTGTGCCAGTCATTGGCAATAAAGATGACATCCTCCCCTGAAAAGTAGAGAAGATCACTTGCAGTTAGAAAACTTGACCATCCACATGGTTACAGTGGAAGTGTCCAACAGAAGAAAACATACCATATGGTCCTGAGAAATATTTGCTATTGCTTAAATTCAAAACTCTTGGTGCCTCCAAAGCAGCCTGAAGAAGTAAGTTCAAAATGTTAAAGTTAATTGAAAGCTCCTATGCATACAAGGACACATGATCTGACCCCAGAAGTTGCATGTCATTATGATGAGTTATTGCCAAGTAAAATGTATACACTGGTCAAAAATTGTTTGAACATCTCAATTAAAACTCGGTGGAAATTTTGGTGGCAATAAGTCAAGACTTGAACAATGCCAAGGCCAACACAGAAGCCCAGATATTTGTTCCTTTGATATGCCAACAATTGAAATCCAAGAAGCAGGACTAAACTTCCAGTCAATAACGTACTTGGCATAACAAGCTGAATCGAAGCTCATTGTCCAGGTAGTCCTGTCCAGCCTTAGGACCATATATCTTTGATCCAGTTTTTCCCCAAACCTTCATGAAGTACAAAATTGTGAACATTAGATTAATAGGAGAGAGTAGTACGCATTTCATGGAAACAGAAATAGTATCAGCTAAAAATATGCACTGCGAAAATTGTAACCTTTTCAAGAAAGATAGGATGATCCACAAAAACACGATCTACTCCACGTTTGTAGCAGTGGAAGAAGCGAACAGTGTCAATTCTGTCTCCTACTTTTATCTGCAGTTCAGGAATTACTTTTGGTTAAATGACCAACAAGAAAGTAGCAGTTGGTGATGAAGATTGCAATTTACCTCAACAAGCACATTTGTGTCCCAACAATCTTTGTACTGATCATAACGTGGTGAAATTGTCATTACACGATGCCCATTGGCCTAATAAAGAAGAGGTTAGGTGTGGTTTGTTAATTTGACAAGCTAGCAACATGCCCATCCATCCCCAGTTCACAGGGGAATGATAAGGAGGAAACTCAAAAGAGGAGAGAATGAATATCACGTACTGCCATAGCAGGTGGCAATCCTCCAAGAACATCACCTAGCCCACCGGTTTTGCTCCATGGAGCCACTTCAGCTCCCACAAAGATCAAGTTCATCCCTTTTCCACATATGATTGTCCCAGATGGCCTTTCTGTCTCAGCTTCCAGTCCCCTTCCTTTGGATTGCTTGGCAATTGCTTTTGCATTGGTTCTTAATTGCAGCAGATCCATTTTGTTTACTGCTCTGAGCCCATTGTGAGTCACAGCTTGGTTTCTCAACCCTATATGTGCCAAGTTTGTTCTGGCATCCACCGAAGGCGCAGAACCATGAAAGTTTGAGCTCCTTGAGACAAAATGTGAGGCAGCCACAGTTGCCATGGCAATTTCTTGGTCTGCAGAGGAAAGAGAAATTTAGAAATCCCACACTAGTAAAGAAACAAATTCCTCCTCCATGAAAAAGAGAGATTGATAAAGCTACGCGAGTCTTCATTTTTCAAAATTTTAAATTTAGAATGTCAGTCACAGGAGTTGAGATCTCCAGTTTGTTGGTGCAAAGGCTACGGGGAAAAAGTTGCTTTTGCAATTTTTACTACCGAGGAATCCCCTTAAAACAATTATCTCAGTACAACCTAGGTGGCATAACGTTTCAGAACAAAGAATGGACCCATAGCCCATATAACCATCTTTAAATTCCAGTCAAGGTGAAGAATTTGTTCATAACATATGAAACAATTACTAGTATTATATTTATCTTAAAAAAACTTTGAATCCATCCTGGATTCAGCAAGCAAAAAATATGAATCGTATACTTGGGGTGGTGGGGGTGGAAAATCCAGAATTGATAGAGGGATTACCTATCGCCTCTTAGCAACAAACTGAGCAAAAACGAGAACGTAAAAGAAAAGCAGGTGGTAAAAATTAGAACAAATGGACATACACGGACCAAGAAGCAAAGATATCTATCAACAAAATAAGCAACTCTTTGAGTTAGGCAGCAGGCTTCTGAATGCAAACAACTGTGACATGACTATATAATGCTCGGAAACACTCGAAGGAGGAAGATCGCAAGGAGAAAATATCGGGTGGCAGTTCCGATAAGAAAGTATTTGAGCAGCCTATTTAGGAATCCAATCAGAGAAAATCTCTGACATTCGGTTACACAATGAGTAAATCATTCCAGAAAATAGAAAGAAATCAATCTGAAAATATATTCAACTTACGAAAGCTCCGGAAGTTCTAAACGCAAAGACGGTGGTCACCCGCCGGCTGAGTGAACTTGGGTGGTGATGCAGTGACCAGTAGAGTTGGCGGTGTGAGGAGCGGACACTGCTTCACACAGAGTGAGAGAGAGGAAGACAGGAAGAGCGTCGATCATTTGTAAGCGGGTGCAAATGTAGGCGAACTGTGACACGTGGGCCGGGGTGGGCCTCACCACCACTACCCACTCACCTCAAACTCGATTTGCGGGACGCATGAATCCGTGCCGGTGGACCCCACGGTCGTGGCATCCCTGCGAATATGCGCCAATTGGAGACCATTTCTTTCCCTGCAGCCCGCGGTGGCGCTGATTTTTTTATCTTTTTGTTTCTCCCCAGGCGGCCGTCAAGTGGAGAAAAGAACGACGTCGTTGTCGTTATGCAGGGAAGATTCACGGCTGGAATTTGGAAAGGGCCCCCGTCGGAGGTAAGGCCAAGAGGGCGAAAAGGACCTTAAAGTCTCGCTGTTCCTGTATCTGGACTGGGAAGGTAGTTGAATTACGAAACTATCCTTCCCATCACATGAGACTCAGCCCGGTCTAGATTTTTGTAGCCACGATTTTTGGATGATTATTTGCGTTTGTGATCGAAATTGCAGAACTCTTCTGCTTGGAAGTTGAACACACCTCGCGTATTGGCCGACCAATTATCATTTCTTTATAAAATAAATGAAGAGCCACAAAAGAAAGCAGTGTTAATGGCAGACCCCTTTATATTCTTACTAATGGTGAAATTGTTGGAGCTGCTCAGCCAAGCAAATTGGTGGTCTCCTCGGTGGATGTTTAACTAACCAAACCGGAGTTTCAAGCTGGACTCTGTTTGTGAAAGCAGTATCAAAATTGAAAATAAAATTACTCTCTTAGTTTCAAAATAGATATATTACAATTCAAATTAAATTCTTATTTTATAAACATGTACAATTCCAATTTTTTGGCTTTCTGAGGTACTAAATTATTTTGATAGGATACTATTTATTAAGTCATTAAAAGTCACAAAACACGTGAATTTATTGTGAGCCTCTACAATCCCATTTTGTTGGTTTTCTGCCCCTCTCATCAGCCACCACGATTCTCCGAATGAAAGAAAAAAAGAAACTCAATAGTCGCAAGTTGTCCCTGTTGGCTCTTGTGAGGTCGGCCGCTCCGAGTACTGTTTTCCACAACCAAAAAAAAAAAAGGCCCGAAATTGGACCGCTGAGTTTCAGCGTGGACTCTGTGATATGGCCACTGGCGCTTTAATTGACATTTGTGATGCCTCCGTGTTTCATCCAACGCCAAAAGAGCATATTTCCAATTCCTCCAAAATTTGCTGTGAAAATTAGTAATCCAAACTAATGCAGACAAATAATGCGTCCAATTGTATGGTAAAGCCATATGCGTCTCAACTCTTCTTACCTAATTATACCACGTAACGAATAATGCTAATGCAGATAAGAAAACAGCTTTTTATTATACTATCAAAACACCATCTCAGGCAAGATGGTAAATCCCCCATCTTTTATCTCAGAGTCATTGAATTGTACTGTTACAAATAGTCAGAAATGTTAAATAACATTGATGTGTTTTTGAGTTGGGTAGTATTCAACATTATATTCCAAGGGATGGAATCTCTTCTTCCGGCCTATGATTAGAACACCATCAAAATGACAAAAAACATACACCCAATATCCCACAAAATCATCAGGAGACTTCACGCTTTTGTTCAATACTTCGGACGACACCAAAAAGGAAAGGGGAAAGAAAAAACCTCATCAATCATAAACCGCAAAAAGGCATGCCGTTAAGAAAAAAAAAAAGTATAAATTCAATGCTCTCTTTCTCTTTCTATCTCTATCTCAAAACTTTGCAGTCACGCCCGGTGGTCTTCCACAGCCACCCACGGCGGCCACTTGGACTCATCTGTGTGCCGTGACCAGAGTCTCAATGAACCTCAAGCCGTCGAACCTCGGCGCAAATTTTTCCGTCACAGCCGAAGGTTTCGCACGTGAATTCTTCGATTGCACCTTCCCCGCCGAAGGAGAAGAAGAACATGAGGAGGAGTGAGCATGTTCCTGCTCAAAACAAAAAAAAAGAAATCCAATTTTTGCTTAATTAGAAGAAGCTAGCACAGTTCTTAACAGGTTATTATTAGGAAATGATACCTAAAACTGGAGGATATATTGGCAGATCTAGCAGTCATAAACATTTTCGAAAAGCATGAGAGCCGAATTACCTGTTTGGAACATGAGCTGAAGGTGACAACACGGTCGTCGGACGAAGAGGTGGACGAGAAGGAAAAGGCCACCGTGGATGCGGCCAATACGGAGCCAACCAGAGCGCACGAGCCTTTCATCTCCCCAGCGTGCAATTAGAAGACTGTGGAGGACCAAAAGGAATGTTGTTATTGAGTAGATCTAGCGGAGACAGGTCTTCGCCGGATCTCGACCACCGTGCCTGCCTAGGTTTGCCGCGAATAGGAACAATTACTTTGCTCGCTGACTTCTGCATTTTATATATACATAATACATGTGAACGGTGACGAATGCGGAGTCAGGAGTTTAGTTGAAATAATATTTTTGATTTTTTTTTTTAAAATTAAAGACAAAATTTAAAAAAATTTAAAATTTTCAAAAATTTTCGCCCGCTCCTCCATAGTACCGTCTCTGAAATGTGACGTGACACGACGGCGAGGCTTACATTTTCCTTTCTTTTTTTTTTTTGGGCATCGTTTGTGGGGTGCCGGGCGGGTGCTGACTGGGATGGCTACAGAACCCGCGATCGCCTAATTTAATCAAATTGAATTTTTAATTTTACTTCCGCGCATTACAAAAAGTCCCAAGACTTCGCGACGCCGACAAGCAAACTAACATCCACTCATATGACTCCACGTGTGATTTTTCTTTTCTTTTTTTTTTTTGCAAAAAAATTAAAAGTTTACCCCGTTTAGGAGGCGCAGAGAGAAGTTCCTAGTGGCATGTCCACCATGGACGGACGGAGCAGCTCGCGTAGGACCAAAGTGATCATAAAATATTGGTAGTAGCAGTACCGAGGAAGAGATGCCTGAGCTGCCTGCCGGGTCCCATCTCAACTGGTTAGGCACACGATTCCAAGTGAAACCACCGAAACTGACACCGCCTACACAAATTACTAGTACTACGTGCCTTGTGTTATTGATTCCTCTTCAGATCAGACTCTCTTCGCCCTCATATACTACTTCGTTGTCTCAATCCCATCGGAAGACACAAGAGCTGGAAGGAAACATGAATTCAATATTCAATTTATTCGATGCCGTTTGTGCTGAATTCTTAGGACAGAGGATCGGAGTTTCCATCACTTGTTCAGACCCTAGTGACAAGACTCGGACTTGTTCCAGTTTTACTCCTGAGGGATTATCTTTGAAGCCCAAGGCTGCAGAGAACTTCCGTTGTCCATATTCACAGAAATTTAGAAAACCAACGCAGAGGGCAGCTCCGCCTCGTTTTGCACCAGAGCTTGATGGACTCAACTGCTTCGAGACTCTAATTCCTGTCTGAGGAATTAAAACCAGGATGGCAACAACCAATTCAATTGAAAAGTTTGGATTTTGGAACAACCCCACGTCTGTCTCGAGATCATCTCCCTCGTAATTTCTGTTAGCTAGTTTGACGTAGTATTATTATGGGTGTAATCTGTAAAGAAAGGACACCATTTTTTGGTTCTTGTCTGTTTCCACAAGCCAGTATGAACAGCTCATATTAGAGGGCTGACGTTTCTTTCTTTTTTCTCCTCGTGTAAGCCATATTAGAGTGCTTATAAATTTCCATTTTCGGGTGATTTCTCCATCACTCCATTTGATTCATCGTGTCAGCATGCTTTCCTTTGCTATTGAGCTTTAAGTTATTCATTCACCATTTAACTGATCGCTATAATATTGTTCAAACATCCATATCAGGTTCCCACTTTTTCTCCTTTCTAGTTCTATCCATGTTCAGAGATGAGACTCGGCTTCTCATAAAACGTCAGCCTGCAGGGGTGAAGAATTTGACAAGAAGTGGAGCAACCGTTGGAGTTTAAAGCTTCGGCTTTGTTTGACACAGTATGCGGCAACACAATTTGAAAGAAAAATTTTCACTTTATATTAAATTTAAATATATAAAATATATATTAATTATTTTATAATATATTATTCCCTCCGTCCCTATTTATCTATTACAATTAATTATTTTATATAATTTAAAAAACATTAATTAATTTTTTAAATTCATATAATTTTATTTATACATTCTAAAAGTATTCTTAAATTTTGTTATAAAATTAGGGTAGTGCTAGAATAAAATCTTCACACTACACACTAATAAAACTCTAACTATTTTGCACAAGAATTTCTCTCTTTCTTTTCTCTCACAATTTTCTCTAATCTTTCTTTCACTAATCTTTCTTTCACAAAATAATAGTGTATTACAAGTTTAGAGAATAGCTCTATTTATAGAGCTCTAATTAGTGGATTACATCATGGCATACATCATCTTCCACTAATCTTAATTAGTGGTGTCTCCACTAAATGGTGGACATCCATAAAAATCTTCTAATAATTCACATAAATACATAATTAGTGGAGCCTCCACTAATTAATAAATATTCCAATAATTAATAATACTCCCCCTTGGATGTCCATCCATTACATAAAGAATATGCCTCGTTAAAACCTTACTAGATAAAAACCCAGTGGGAAAAAAAATCTAGTGAAGGAAAAAGAGTACACTATTCTATATGTCTATTTATTACTCCCCCGATGAGATGATTCCTTTAAATCTTTAAACCGACGCATACCGATTTTATATCTCAATTTTTCAAATGTTGCGATCGGTAAAGTCTTCGTGAAAATATCTGCGAGGTTATCACATGACCGAATTTGTAGCACATCAATTTCACCTTTCTTCTGGAGTTCATGAGTAAAGAAGAATTTTGGTGAAATATGTTTTGTCCGATCTCCTTTAATATATCCTCCTCGTAATTGAGCTATGCAAGCTGCATTGTCTTCATAAAGAGGAGTTGGAATACCTTTGATTGATGATAATCCACAACTTTCTCGGATATAATGAATCATGGATCTTAGCCATACACATTCTCGACTTGCTTCATGAATGGCTATAATTTCGAGCATGATTTGAAGAAGTAGTCGCTATAGATTGTTTCGTAGAACGCCATGATATAGCGATATTTTCACATGTAAATAGATAGCCCGTTTGAGAACGTGCTTTATGTGGATCAGATAAATAACCAGAGATCTCGCATAACCTATCAATGTTGGATTGGTTTTATTTGAATAAAATAATCCGAGATCAATTGTACATTGGAGATATCGAAGGACTTGTTTAATTCCATTCCAATGTCGTCGTGTTGGTGAAGAACTAAATCTTGCTAATAAATTGACAGCAAAAGCAATATCGAGTCGTGTATTATTAGCAAGATACATCAATGCACCAATTGCACTAAGATATGGTACTTCAGGACCAAGGAGTTCTTCATCATTTTCTTGAGGTCGGAAAGGATCTTTATCCACATTTAATGATCGGACGATCATTGGAATACCCAATGGATGTGCTTTGTCCATGTAAAATCTTTTTAGCACTTTTGTCTGTATATGTTGATTGATGAATAAATATTCCACTCTCCAAATGTTCAATTTGTAAACCAAGGCAAAATTTGGTTTTACCAAAATCCTTGATTTCGAATTCTCTTTTTAAATAATCAATTGTTTCTTGGAGCTCTTCAGGAGTTCCAATAAGATTAATGTCATCAACATATATAGCTAATATCACAAATTTAGAACCAGATTTCTTAATAAAAACGCATGGACATACCTGGTCATTTTTAAATCCCGCTTTCAATAAATATTCACTAAGACGTGTGAACCACATGCGCCCAGATTGCTTCAGACCATATAATGATTTCTGCAACTTGATGGAGTAATTTTCACGAGTATAGTGTTTATATGCTTCGAGCATATGAAATCCTTCGAGGATTTTCATGTAAACATCATTTTCTAAATTTCCGTACAAGTAAGCAGAGTGACAACATCTAATAGGCGCATATCTATCTTTTCATGTACTTGCCAAACTGATAAGATATCGGAGTGTAATAGCATCAACAACGGAGAATAAGTTTCATCATAATCAATACCTGGTCTTTGTGAAAAACCTTGGGCTACTAATCGCGCTTTATATCGAACGATTTCACTCTTTTCATTGCGCTTTCGCACAAATATCCATTTGTAGCCAACAGGTTTTATACCTTCCGGTGTTCGGACTGCAGGTCCGAAGACTTCACGTTTTGCCGGTGCATTTAACTCCGATTGAATCGCATCTTTCCATTGCGACCAATCTTTTCTATGCCGACATTCATCAATCGATATTGGTTCAGGATCATCATTATCCGTGTAACATCAAGAGATATATTGTATGCAAATATATTATCAATAACAGTTTCTATCCGATTCCAACTTCTACCTGAAGTGGTATAATTGATAGAAATTTCGGTGTTACTTTCATCAACTTCGGTTCTTTGTCATCGGTTCTCTCTTGGTCTTTATCATTCTTTTCTTCAATATGATCTTCTGGATCATTTAATCCTCTTTTCTTTCGAGGATTTTTATCTTTAGAACCAAGAGGTCGGCCACGCTTCGGCGTGTTTTTGACTCAATGACTATAGGTATAATATTTTGTTCTACTGGAACTTCAATTCGAATAGGAGCATTTATAGTTGGAATATGCGATTTTGTAACTCTTCTGGAGTCAACAAAAGCGTCTGGCATTTGATTTGCAATGCTTTGCAAATGAATTATCTTTTGAACTTTAAGTTCACATGCGCTTGTGCGCGGATCAAGATAATTTAATGATGTTATCCAAGTAAGATCATTTTTATGCTGTTTTGGTTCTCCCCCTAATTTAGGGAATAATGATTCATCAAAATGACAATCAGCAAATCTTGCTGTGAATACATCTTCTGTCAGGGGTTCAACATACCTGATAATAGAGGGAGAATCATATCCAACGTATATCCCCTTTCTTCTTTGAGGACCCATCTTTATACGTTGGTTTGGTGCAATTAGAATATATACAGCATACCTAAAAATTCTTAAATGAGCAATATTTGGTTCTGACCCAAAAGTCAATTGCAAAGGAGAGAATTTATGATAACTAGCTGGTCTTATACGTACAAGTGTTGCAGCATGTAAAATAGCATGTCCCCAGGCAGATGTTGGGAGATTTGTTTTCATTAATAATGGTCTAGCAATTAATTGTAATCGTTTAATCAAAGATTCAGCAAGACCATTCTGTGTGTGAACATGAACTACAGGATGTTCAACATTAATCCCAATTGACATGCAATATGCATCAAAAGCATGTGATGAAAATTCACCAGCATTATCCAAACGGATATTTTTAATGTGATGGTCCGAAAATTGTGCTCGTAATTTAATTATTTGAGCAAGTAATCTCGCAAACGCCAGGTTGCGAGTAGATAATAAACATATATGTGACCATCGGGATGATGCATCAATTAAGACCATAAAATATTTGAACGGTCCACATGGTGGATCAATAGGTCCACAAATATCTCCTTGAATCCGTTCGAGAAATGTAGGACTTTCAGCTCCTACTTTTACTGGTGATGGTTTAACAATTAATTTTCCTAGGGAACATACAGTACATGCGAATTTTTCTGATATTAATATCCTTTTATTTTTTAAAGGATGGCCATGTGTATTCTCAATGATTCTTCTCATCATGGTAGATCCCGGATGACCCAACCGGTCATGCCAAATGCTAAAAGTAATAGGATCAGTAAACTTCTGGTTTACTAGATGATGAATTTCAATTGTACGTATTTTTACAAAATATAGACCAATAGAAAAAGACGGCAGTTTTTCTAATACCGATTTCTTACCCAAATGCATTTGAGTAATAAAAAGATGCTCAATCCCATTTTCCTTATTTGTTTCAACATGATACCCATTTCTGCGGATATCTTTAAAACTCAATAAATTTCTTCTGGATTTTGAGGAAAATAGTGCCTTATCAATAATAATTGTTATTCTTTTAGGCAACAATATACTAGCTCTTCCGGAGCCCTCAATTACATTTGCACTACCGTTTATCGTATAAATATTTATTTCTCTCATTTTGAGATCAAAAAAATATTTCTCATTTTTTAATATGGTGTGTGTAGTTCCACTATCAATAATGCATACATCATCATTAATAATAGCCATCTGAACACAAATATATATATGTAAACGTAAATATTATTAGAATAGAATGAAAATGAAAATACAAAAATATCAGGGTGAGGCTTTAGTTCTTTTGGACACTGCCATCACCAATTAAATGGTCTATCCTACCGTCTGGGTGTTCAAAAAAATCCGATACATCCATATGGGTAATATTGATATTAAGATCTTCAGGATCACTATCGTCATCCTCGGCATTATTTATTGGATGTTGAGAAAAATTTGCTTTCACATTTTTATTTTTCAATGAAGCTTGATACAATTCAACTAAATGCTTAGCCGTACTGACGGTTTCGTGACCAATGACATTTCATGCCACATCTATAACATATATCCTCATGCTTTTCTTCAATTTCTTTTTCTTTTCCCTTTTGATCTTTTCTGTTCCATTTCAGGTGGCCGGTATTTCTCACGGTTTGATTATAATTGTGATAAGGGAAATATCGAGCGTGTCTACGACCATAACCACGACCATCGTCACGGCCACGGCCACGACCACGACTATAACGATGGCTTCTGCTGGAGCCAACGACATTCACTTATGGGAGTCTTGTAGAGCCGATTAGTCCAGCTTCATGATTTCTCAATAATAACTCATTATTTTTCTCTGCAATGAGGAGGGCGATAATTAAATCCGTAAATTTTGTATACCCCTTTTCTCGATATTGTTCGTTGCAGGACAATATTCGAGGCATGAAAGGTGGAGAATGTCTTCTCCAACATATCTTCATCGAGTCACTTTTTCTCCGCATAATTTTAATTGAGATGTAATTTTATACATTGCGGAGCTATATTCATTCACGGTTTTAAAATCTTGCAACCTCAGGTGCAACCATTCATACCGTGCAGTAGGTAGTACGACCATCTTCAGGTGGTCAAATCTTTCTTTTAAATTTACCCATAGGCCATATGGATCTTTTTCGGTAAGATATTCCATTTTCAAATTTTCATCGAGATGACGACGAATAAAAATCAAAGCTTTAGCCTTGTGTTGTGCGGATGCACTATTATTTGCTTGAATAGTTTCACTAAGGCCTTCGACATTTAGATGCATTTACGCATCGAGAACCCATGACATATAATTTTTCTAGAAATATCAAGGGCTACAAATTCGAGTTTCGCGATGTTAGCCATAGAGATCAATAAATGCGTACTGTCTTCCGGCTTTGGTAACGGCGAAACTCGTGCTTAGTCTTCGGCTTTTGTACGGTAGAGACTCGTGCCGATAACGTGTTATAAAATTAGGGTAGTGTTAGAATAAAATCTTCACACTACACACTAATAAAACTCTAACTATTTTGCACAAGAATTTCTCTCTTTCTTTTCTCTCACAATTTTCTCTAATCTTTCTTTCACAAAATAATGGTGTATTACAAGCTTAGAGAATAGCTCTATTTATAGAGCTCTAATTAGTGGATTACATCATGGCATACATCATCTTCCACTAATCTTAATTAGTGGTGTCTCCACTAAATGGTGGACATCCATAAAAATCTTCTAATAATTCACATAAATCCATAATTAGTGGAGCCTCCACTAATTAATAAATATTCCAATAATTCATAATAAATTTAATATTTTTCATAACTATTTTCTTATTTTATTTGTTCAATTATATTTCTAAAATTATTATATTCTCATTTTTTCAAAACTATTTAATATAAGAATATAGTAATAAAATTAACACTAATAATACTTAAATTTTTTCAATATAACAAATAAAAAAAACACTAAAATTTTTTATTTGTAACAAATAAATAAGTGTTATGAATTATTGGAATCTCCATTAATTAGTGGAGGCTCCACTAATTATGGATTTATGTCAATTATTAGAAGATTTTTATGGATGTCCACCATTTAGTGGAGACACCATTAATTGAGATTAGTTGAAGATGATGTATGCCATGATGTATTCCACTAATTAGAGCTCTATAAATAGAGCTATTCTCTAAGCTTGTAATACACCATTATTTTGTGAAAGAAAGATTAGTGAAAGAAAGATTAGAGAAAGAATTGTGAGAGAAAGAAAGAGAGAAGTTTGAAGAGAAATTCTTGTGCAAAGAATAGTTAGAATTTTCTTAGTGTGTGGTGTGTAGATTTTATTCTAACACTACCCTAATTTTATAACACGTTATCAGCACGAGTCTCTGCCGTTATTAAAGTCAGAAGACAGGTACGCATTTATTGATCTCTATGGCTAACCTCGCTAAATTCGAATTTGTAACCCTTGATATTTCTGGAAAAAAAAAATTTATATGTCATACAGAAATGCATCTAAATACTAAAAAAAAAAAAAGAGATCCATATGTCATGTGGATAAAAAGAAAGATTTGACCACCTGAAGATGGTCGTACTACTCACTGCACGGTATGAATGGTTGCACCTGAAGTTGCAAGATTATAAAACCGTGAACTCCGTGATGTATAAAACTACATCTTAGTTAAAAATTTTGCGGAGAAAAAGTTACTGATGAAGTTATATTGGAGAAGACATTCTCCACTTTTCATACCTCGAATATTGTCCTGCAGTAACAATATCGAGAAAAATGGTATCCAAAATTGACAAATTTAACATGAGTTATTATTGAGAAATCATGAAGCCAGATGAACTGGCTCAACAGCACTCCCAGAAGTGAATGTTGTTGGCTCCAGCAGAAGCCATCGTTATAGTCGTAGTTGTGGCAGTGCCCGTGGTTATGGTCATGGACACACTCGATATTTCCCTTATCACAGAGAAATACTGGCCACCTGAAATGGAACAGAAAAGATAATAAGGGAAAAAGATATTTCCATTAATAATAAGTATCACATCTTTTATTCATATCACTAGTGTTCATATGAATTTGAGGATACATGCTTATAGTTGCTCTTTTGTAATTGAGCTGACAAATTTAAGATGAAGGTTTGTAATTGTTCTTTTTTAATATTTACATTAGAGGAAGACAAAAAATTAGTAATTATGGATTTCAACTCCTCTTTTTCGGCATCCTCCTTCTTTTCTTTCCCTTTGAGCCAGTATCGACACTAGCAGCAGAATTAGCCGTAAAATTACTGCGAAATGAGTCTTGAGATTTTATGATCTCCTTAAGTTTATTATAATTAAATTTCTTATTATATTTGGCATTGAAGCATGCTTGTCTCAATTTCTGTGTTTAGTCCTCTAACTGCGTATTAGGACTTTCTTCCACCAACTGTTTTTCACATTCCAGTATCGCAATGGCTTCTTTCAACTTCTTCTCAGCCATATGTCCTCCTTCTTCTTTATTTTGCATCTCCTGTAAATCGAAGTGATATCATCGGTTATTTATTTATAAATCTTTCATAGTTTCATACTTGCAAATTATAAATATGTATGAGAGAAAACCTGAACATTCTTAATTATGGTCTCCAAACTCACCAACTTCCTGTGAGGCCATCGACGAATTCCTAACTCCCTACATCTTTTCTTGAGACAGGTTATGCCAATATTCAATTCTTTGGCTGCGTTCTTGATTGGTAGGTAAAAGTATTGCGAAATAGTTTCTCTTGATAGTGTCTGCGAGTTATTGCCCTTCTTCTCTCTCTGCCTCTTAATCATCTTCTTCTCCCCAAGAATTTTGTCTGCAATAATATCTTGAACTTCGATATTATGCATTTCATGAGTACTTACTCCGACTTCGTTGTCAAGACCACTCATTATTTCTCCTAGAAAAATAAAATAATATCAGTAAAGGTAATACCATTCAAAATCCATGTTTAAAAGTATAATAACCTGGAAACATATTCTGGCTTTGTTCAAAATCCATTAGAGAGTAGAAAGGATCATGCACAAGCATATCCTCATTCAAATGAATAGTATCAAAAGCAGTCTCTTGTAGGGGCAGATCAACTTGGTCCAAAGCAGTATGTTCAAAACTTCCACTGATTTACATCAAAAACAAACCAAAAGAGAGTTTAATTTCATTATCAAACATACTAAAAACAAATGGAAGCCGTCAAAGGTATCTCACCTGAAATTAGGAGGAAGCGGTTGGTTTGGAAAGGAAAACATATCAAAATCTTCTGCGTTCGAATTAGGCAGAAACGGTTGGTTTGGAAAGGAAAATACATCAACATCTGCTGCAGAAACCGAGTCAAAATTTGACCATGTCTCAAATGAATTACGAGTCTCCATATCTGCTTTGTGATTTTTGTTTTTGATGTTTACTAATGACTGATAATTGAGATATATATCGATACATATATATATATATATGTATGAGGAAGAAGAAGAGATAGATGGTAGGTAGAAGGTCGGAGGAGAAGAAAAGACAAGAGAGGAAGAGGAAAAGTCGGTACCGGGAAGAGTGAAAAAAAAAGAGATATTTTTCTTGGCATTTCCTGCTTGTCATCATTTTCTTATATTTCTTTTCTTATTCTCTTGTGAAATCATTATTCCCTAAATTAGGGGGAGAATATAAACAGTATAAGAAAGATCGTGATTGGACAACATCATTAAATTATCTTGATCCGCATACAAGCGCGTGTGAACTTGAAGTTCAAAAGATAATTCATTTGTAAAGTATTGCAAATCAAATGCCAGACGCTTGTTGACTCTAGAAGAGTAACAAAATCGCATATGCCAGCTATAAATGCTCCTATTCGAATTGAAGTTCCAGCAGAACAAAATATTATGCCTATAGCTGCTGAGCCAAAAGCATGCCAGAAGCATGGCCGACCTCTTGGTTCTAAAGATAAAAATCCTCGAAAGAAGAGAGGATTAATGGTCCAAATGATCATATTAAAGCAAAGAATGATAAAGACCAAGAGAAAACTTATGACAAAGAACCAGACATAAATGAACGTAACACTGACATTTCTATCCATTATACCACTTCCGGTAGAAGTTGGAATCGGATAGAAACAATTATTGATCATATGTTTGCATATAATATCTCTTGATGTTATACAGGATAGTGATGATCCTGAACCAATATCAGTTGATGAATGTCGGCATAGAAAAGATTGGCTGCAATGGAAAGATGCGATTCAATCGGAGTTAAATGCAACGACAAAACGTGAAGTCTTCGGACTGCAGTCCGAACACCAGAAGGTGTAAAACCTGTTGGCTACAAATGGATATTTGTGCGAAAGCGCAATGAAAAGAGTGAAATCGTTCGATATAAAGCGCGATTAGTAGCTCAAGATTTTTCACAAAGACCAGGTATTGACTATGATGAAACTTATTCTTCTGTTGTTGATGCTATTACACTCCGATATCTTATCAGTTTGGCAGTACATGAAAAGATAGATATGCGCCTATTAGATGTTGTCACTGCTTACTTGTATAGAAATTTAGAAAATGATATTTATATGAAAATCCCCGAAGGATTTCATATGCCTGAAGCATATAAACATTATCCTTGTGAAAATTACTCCATCAAGTTGCAGAAATCATTACATGGCCTGAAGCCATCTGGGCGCATGTGGTTCAATTATCTTAGTGAATATTGATTGAAAGCGAGATTTAAAATGACCAGGCATGTCCATGCATTTTTATTAAGAAATCTGGTTCTAAATTTGTGATATTAGCTATATATGTTGATGATTTTAATCTTATTGGAACTCTTGAAGAGCTCCAAGAAACAATTGATTATTCGACATCAAGGATGGTCGTAAAAGTATACTTTGCCTTGGTTTGCAAATTGAACATTTGGCAAGTAGAACATTTATTCAACATACACAACAAAAGTTCTAAAAAGATTTGACATGGACAAAGCACATCCATTGAGTATTCCAATGATCGTCCGGTATTTTTCGACCTCAAGAAGATATTGAAGAATTTCTTGGTCCTGAAGCACCATATCTCAGTGCAATTGGTGCATTGATATATCTTGCTAATAATACACGACCTGATATTGCTTTTGTTGTCAATTTATTAGCAAGATTTAGTTCTTCACCAACACGATGACATTGGAATGGAATTAAACAAGTCCTTCGATATCTCCAAGCTACTTCTTCAAATCATGCTGAAATTATAGTCATTCATGAAGCAAGTCGAGAATGTGTATGACTAAAATTCATGATTCATTATATCCGAGAAAGTTGTGGATTATCATCAATCAAAGATATTCCAACTCCTCTTTATGAAGACAATGCAGCTTGCATAGCTCAATTACGAGGAGGATATATTAAAGGAGATCGGACAAAACATATTTCACCAAAATTCTTCTTTACTCATGAACTCCAGAAGAAAGGTGAAATTGATGTGCTACAAATTTGGTCATGTGACAACCTCGCAGATATTTTCACGAAGACTTTACCGACTGCAACATTTGAGAAGTTGAGATATAAAATCGGTATGCGTCGGTTTAAAGATTTAAAGGAATCATCTCATCAGGGGGAGTAATAAACAAACATATAGAATAGTGTACTCTTTTTCCTTCACTAGATTTTTTTTCCCACTGGATTTTTATCTAGTAAGGTTTTAACGAGGCATATTCTTTATGTATGAATGGACATCCAAGGGAGAGTGTTATGAATTATTGGAATCTCCATTAATTAGTGGATGCTCCACTAATTATGAATTTATGTGAATTATTAGAAGATTTTTATGGATGTCCACCATTTAGTGGAGACACCATTAATTGAGATTAATTGAAGATGATGTATGCCATGATGTATTCCACTAATTAGAGCTCTATAAATATAGTTATTCTTTAAACTTGTAATACACCATTATTTTGTGAAAGAAAAATTAGTGAAAGAAAGATTAGAGAAAGAATTGTGAGAGAAAGAAAGAGAGAAGTTTGAAGAGAAATTCTTGTGCAAAGAATAGTTAGAATTTTTTTAGTGTGTAGTGTGTAGATTTTATTCTAACACTACCCTAATTTTATAACAACAAGAACAAAATGAGTAATTTAAAAAAAAATAGTAGTAATATCAATTCTTTTAAAATAACTTAAAATAATAACTCAATTTAATAGTAATTGAGAGACGCGTTTCCCCAAACAACCAATTAGGATTCGCGAACTTCGTTTTCCTCACCATTCTTCTCTAATCCCATTAACTAATCTGGAAACCATGAGAACTCCCATCGCCTAATGTCTTCTACTGAAAAAGTGGTACTTGCCAGTTACCACCTTACCTTCTTTTGGTTCCCCAGAAGAATGCAGCTTCAACGTGGGAATGGTTAAAAAAAAAAAAAAAAAGATCAACTTTCTTCGATACGAGAGAGATGCGAGGACTAGAGATAAGAGTAAGGTGTAAGAGCCTGGATGACCATTTAAAGAACTTGAAACTGCCTGTTATTATTGCAGCATGAGATCTATCAATGAGATTTTAACATTCAAAGAATACAGCTATTGCACATCATCTCTCTTTTTGACCTGCAGCTGCCTGCTGGCTCAGACAGATGAAAATACAAGCCTCCCTTGCCAGCCCTGACGAGGAGAGGCATTCTACCATGGCAACTCCCCAGTGGCAGGAAAAGCAGCTATGCCTTTGCATGTACTACGCTTTTAACATCAATCATCATAATTTCTTACCAATCTTTCCAAACCTTCTGGCAACACCAAATATGACTGCTTTTGTCAAAAGCCCGCGATCAAGAGTGCAAGCAAGGGCAATTGCACCACCCACCACTAAAATTTTCGGTATATTTCTCCCTAATGGCTTCTCGGAAGAATCTGTAGTTTCAACCTCCGACAAGTTGCTTGTGCTCTCCAACAATTTCAAGTAGTCTGCACTAACTTTGGTGTTAATTTGAGCCATGAAAGCACAATGCGAAAGCTCTGCTCCAGATGCTCTGTGCTTTTGGTATGCACGCAAAGCAGGGTCGATCTTCTTGACAGCTCCCCACATACCTTGACGCACACCAAGTTTTGCAATTTCCCAAGGTATACCCATGTCCTCATGATGAAAGAGTAAAACCTCGCATGCAGTTAGCTGGCCATCCCTCTTGGATTCAACTGGTTCAAATGCAAATTTAGATTTCAGAGACTTAATTTATTATAGAACAAATAAATTAAATCAATACATTAAATATCAGTGATCAAGCTGATCAGTCCATGCCAAAGAGAGGCAGTTGCTTCAGCACTATCTTTCATGCAATAATCCTAAATCTAAGCATTTACTTCAAAATTATTGCAAATTTAAATAAAAAACTAGTTCAACACCCCCAACTGATTACCTGCACGAATGCACCAACTTGAATAGTATAAATCAACACGTCTTGGTTTTTGGCGACGTGGAACAGTGGAGCATGGCACACCCTGAAAACCATAGAAATGCACTCCATTTAATATTTCATTCAAAAACTAAAAATAAAAAGCAGAAAACATAAAAACAATTTAGTCCAAGTATTAATGACAAAAACACAATAGCATCTTAAACTGGTATGTAAAATCATTTGAATTCATTTTCCTGTGATAGAGTCTTTCAAACCACATCAAAGCTAGAACAGTTGCTTATCCAATAACTTCATGCAATAGTCTAAACACTCGCTGTACACTGACTGCAGAAGCAACTCTAGCAGCTTTAGCATTGTCTGATCAAGTTGATCAACAGAAGAAAAAGCACCAAATCAATTGATCTTCTTCACATCCCAAAATATGAACTGCACCTCAGGAGAAGTAATGCTCAAAGTTCTTCCTTCATTCAATGGCAAATGATTTCATAAAAAAAAAGGTTCTACCGGATCATGTATGTTCAAACTGGATATTGCTAAGCGAGGAGGGAAATGAAGGCAATGAACTTTGATTTAAAAGCTTTGTCTTGGCTCTCAACTAAGTTATTACAGTGCTTAACAGACCTTCCTTAGAATACAACTTATAGTTGCCTAAACCCACTAAAAAAGATACTTTCCAATAGATAAATCTTAATCAATATTTGATTCTTTCAAATTTCCAAACAATCATAAAGGTTTTCCCTTCTTTTCTATCATTCCAAAGAAGTACGAAATTAGTATGCCCTTTCCCCTCCATGTCTGCCTATACTTTGGAACCAAATTTGAACTTTCAGGGTTTATGCAACTAATATGCCATTCATTTTTTTGTTTAATTTTCAATTTCAATACTAATTCCAAACAATCCTCATACTCTACTTCTTCCCCCGCTCCAGCCATCCGAAAGAACAAACATAAAATTAGTGCCATAGTTGAGACCCTATGGACAAAATATTTGAAGCCAGACAAAATAGCATCATCCACAAAGTTTCGGTTGTAGTGGATATTCAAAGCATTCATTGAGTTAGCAACGGACAAATGAACAAATTTAGCACTTTTTTACTTAATGATTGGCATGGAAATCAACATTACCAAGACCTTAGGAATAGAAGTGCATTTGCAATTTTCTTTATTGCTGTATGGAAGCAAAACTGCAGATTCAGGTTAAACAGCACCTCTTATCATCATATGAATTTCTACAGGAGAGAAACCCCCAACCCACACCAAAAAAAAAAAAAAAAAAAAAGAGAACAAAAAACAAAAAACATAACATAACATAACAAAAATCTGAGCAAGAATGGGCAAAGAGAATGGGAAAGTCAAAGCTCTCACATCTATCATCTTTTCTGTGCCAGTTGAACAGAAAAGGGCATTTGCAATCTTAATCGATAATAATATATTTGGAAATGAAATTTATGTCTCATTTATGTTCAACACCTGGTTGGCAACTTATGAATTTTCCTCAAATAAAACCCATAAAAACTCAAAACACCCGAATCAAACTGTTGAGCAATATCATTACTACTTCAATATCCAAATGTATCTCTCTTCACTCTTCTCTTACCTTTGTTATGCAGTAGTATGTACGTCCTAATTCTAAAATCCGACGGCCAATGATATACTCCCTGTCGCTACAAAAAAAGGGAAACTGCACAACAAGAAAACATTAGCCAAAATACGACAAGCAACAAACTAAAATCATAAAGCACAAATGGACAGAAGGGAATAATCTTCATACCTTCCGTACCCACTGAACTGTCATTGTTCCACTGGTTGGACACTCTTCCAGAGTTTCAGCATGTAAGAGCATATCATCCCATTTTAGACGAAATTCATCATCCCAGAAAAAGTCCCTCACCATTTCAGGAGTTGCATCCTCATAGACAGTCCTACTCCGATATTGGGGCGGCCCGGTCTGGTAAAGACATAAAAATGTAGAATTGCAACGTAATAAGCACACACCTTCCCAAGAAAAATTGCAATTGCAACAACTCCCCATTGGTGAAGAATGCTAAATGAACCGTTAATAATAGCAAGTTCTACCTCAGGGTCTCTCCGCCAGGCTTGATAGCTCATATTTGCTGCAGACCGATCCATCATTTGAATCCAAGCAGGACCTCCATCTTTCTCCTCAACTAGTTGGCATAGATGTCTAAGGTCATCGTCATTTACAAGACTGGACTTCTCACTGTCAATCTTCGATGAACTGAGCACATTGAATTTTACTATAATTTAGCTCAAACATACAGACAATAAGGCAAAAAGAAAGTGAATTTCACCAGAGGCCATTGTTTGACCATAGAATACCAAGAGAGCAGATTCCTACATAGTAGTCTACAGCCATTGCTGGACACGTAAGAAGAAATTCCAAACAGGAGAGAATTTTGCTACCAACCTGCAGCCAGAACCTGAGATTGTCGAAGGCAAAGATGAATCCTCGTTGACAACCCCATTATCAGAGAACCAAGAAATGAAGCTGGGCATCTGCAGTTTGAGCGAATTCAAGCTGGGAATTAAACTCGAGAATGTTTGCAAGATCATCCCAGAAGAAGAGATGGAAGAGGAGGAGGAATTAGGCGTAGCAGAAGAATCATTGTGCGGAAACTCGCCACTGAAATTAGCCCACCTGGGCTTCCATGCCCATCCCACCAATACCCCAACCATGACCGCAATCCATAGAGGTGCGACAAACACCATCAGCTCTGTTATGACGCCGGCAACTGTAGGCCTTTGAAAAATCTCGAGCAAAGCCGAAGCTAATGCCATAATTAACGATATCAAACGAGAAAATAAATAAAGAAAAATAGAAAAACCCTCGATTCAATCGTAAAAAAGATGAAGCCTTTAGGCACAGCGATGAGTCGAGGGTTTCAAAAATCAAAAGAATAACGGAGAGACGATAGATCAACAAACCCAAAGATTTACGAGAGAGAAAAAGATACAGAGAGAGAAGATTAGGGGTGGTGAAGAAATGAAGAGAATTAGATTGTGGTCCTATAAGGAGGGCTCTTGTGCCGAAGAGATAAGAGCCAAACAGTGGGAAGAAAAACAAGAGAAAGGGTGGATTGTGGTATTAAAACTTGCAGAGGATAAGGATGTCAGAGATAAGCGGTAGGGAGCCGGGTTGTCCTGATTACCGTAGGCCCAGATTTAGTTCAAAGAATCACTCAAAGTCCTCTCCGCCTAGTTGATTTTTTCAATTTTTCTTTTCTTGGCTTCGACTAGTAATTTTCACGGTCTTCCCTAGACACTTATTCATATGACCTTTGGAACCCAAAATACGACCCAAAAATAGAGAGGGAGCAGGTGTTGGTTGGCGATTGATCTTGGGATGACAACTGGAGAAGATTGATGAAGTCAGGTTTTGGTGGCGTTGTGAAGAAGATGAAGATGAGGAAGGCTGGCAGTTTCGTGGTTGTCTCAAATCAAAAACGCACAAGGGGTACATATAAAGAAAGGGGTTGGTCTGGCTTTTCGACCCAGTCTTAGTAATGGTGTTATGTTATTGGTGGATTTATATAGCACTGATTGGACAGCGGCCGGAGCAGAGAAAAATTATTTAAAACGTCCGCACGCGGTGTTCTCATTTTTCACGTTCGAGGACTTTGCCCTTGTATAATGACTCTGTGGGGGACTTTCGTTCGTTAGATCGGTAATGGTGGGGAAATCTTTTAGCTCTTCAGTCTTGGGTTATGTAGTGTTTTGACTTGACATAACACGGACCAGCATCCCATTTTTCCCATTTTCATTCATGCTCTTACCAATATGATTCATGCGTCTCTTTTCTTTATTGTATATTTATATCTATTCAACCACAGGACGGTGGCCAAAAAAATGAGGCTAGAATAGGCAGAAGGGAAGTACATCTTGGCGCCTTGCTTAGATCACACAAACTCTACGTGGGGAGACATCATTAAAGAAGAAGAATAAGAGATTAATTGGCTAATAACTCGTTTTGTTAGGCAACGAACTTGAAGCCTTTGATACCATCTTGCAAATGACAAAATCAGATGAAGATTCTCCCACAGCGTCGAAAGATCAGAAGTGAAGTGGGAAACAAAATATTGTTGACTTATCCGTATGTAGGAGTTGGGAGAAATTGAAAACCAATTCCAATGCTCACCGGCCATGAGTACTAATAAGAAAAACAAAAAAAATGGGAGAGGACTTTCTTGATATCTGACTACAAATTCTGGTCCTAATCATGGAGACAGGACGCTATTTGCCTAATAGCTGAATGGTAGAAATAACAAAACAAAGATGCAACCTTCATATCTGTTGCTGTTTATTCCAACTTTGATTGTAGAGTTTTTCGTGCAAAGTGATTGAGTCGAATAATCATTCTGTTACTACAAGGTCCTTCGGGGTCCTTGAATTCTCGGTGCTAGAACTTTTCAAAAAGACTTTCTTCTAGCAACCTGTTAGACTTTCCAGTTTCCCAGGGTCTCAGACCAACTCGCTTATACTTTTACCACTTTAGCCGAGTCAATTTAACGCTAGAACTGGTGCTACTTACCTATTGAATTTCTTTGGTGAGTTGGTGCTTGCTATGAGAGCATTCTTCAGGCCGTTGGGCCTCACTCATATCCCATGAAAGACAAAACGAAGGCTCTCATGAGCTGTTGAGCAGATGCCTAGAATTTCTGACTTTTCTCCACTCAAGTGTAAACAGACATTTTCAGATCGCAAACCCTCTGCCGTCCAACGTGGAATAGACTAAGCTTGCGCATATATAGTACACCATTTTCTTTCTGGTCCATAACAGTTTGAATGAAATCTGAATTGAATGGGCTACGCACGGACTTTGCGGTGGTCGTCTTCACGTCCCGCTTCCATCGCAAAGCTCACCCTCAACGAAGCATATTATGAAAGCAGTATGCTAATATTCCTGAGCATTCTCCCAGAATTTCGTGACAAAACCCCATACCAGAACTTTAGGGCCCGCCATTTTCTTTAATGCATATCATTTTCAGCCCCCAAACTGGGACTACATCTGATCCTGCATCTAGGTTCTGTGCTAAGATACAAAAGAAACATGGATACAAGACTCCCCATGATACAGCAGCTCTCCCGAAACATCAAAAAGCAAAATTCGGGCAGCTTAGCTTTGGTTTACATTACATGATGATGCATTTCACGGAACTATATTACAACCAATCAAGTTAGGTAGCTCCCAAGGTTTCAAAAGCTTGTGTGCCAAATTGCCCCCTCGCCCTCTCCGCAGCGCTGGTGAACCTCTTCCATCCTTTCCACTGATTTGCATATTCCACTACAGCTCCAATCAAATGATGCAGCACAAGGGTTACCTGCCTGGGCCTTCCACTCGCAATCTTCCCAACAAATTAAAAACAACAGGGTTATAACTGAAACTTAAATACCCTACCACGTCTTCTGAGAATTCCAACACCGAATGCAGAGAAAACTGAACCTCAAACAAATTTTTCTTTCTCCTTTCAAGAATTAGCATGCACAATGCATTACTTGACTAAGATTTTATTGTATACGTGTTCAACCCCAAAACCAATCCAGCAATGCCCCCAAATTACTCCAACTGTCTCCTATTCTAATTACATTCCTCAATAGAATGACATAACCTTGCAAATTAGCAGCAACTTGTACATTAGACACTCGATCTATTGGAACATCTTGAAACTTATATTTCGCAGTCCCAAAATATCCAAGCTTAAGGTTCTTTCCTTTAAAAGGAAAAAGGTTGCTAGAAATTGAAATTCTGAAAAATGTTTGCTAGGTCTGTAAAATACAGTCTCAACCCAAGCTACACAAACCTAAAAAAAACTATGGAAATTGATATAGCCCAAAGAAGACACAACGTCAATGTGTGATGGCCTCGTCACATATAGATTCACCCTCATATTTCCTAATAAAATGGGTGAATAAAACACATGGATTCTTGGGTCCCAAGAGATAAGAACCCTACACAACAGTAGATGGGAAATGTAACCTTCAAGAGATGCTACTGCTTTAGGGGTTATGCTCCCTCATTTTTTTTTTTTTTTGTTGGTTTGGGGGAGACCTCAGTTAACTAGTATTTGGGGAAAGAAGTCCTCATATGAGCAAAGCCACTAAATATAATGTTGCTGATCATCTGACATTAATGTTCGATACAATAATTGGGGCTGCACCACCTCCAGATATGTAAACATTCATCAGCTTATGATGTGCAAGAAAAAGGCAGCCAGGAGAGAAGAAAAACAATGAAGACACTCAGAAGACAGGAGTAAATAGTTCTCACCAGGAGGTGTCCCGCAACAGAGGCTTCGATCATCAATATACTCAACATCCAGACCGATAAACCAAGATCCAAGAGAGACATCTTCATTTGCATACCTATGAAGTATGTGCCTGGAAAAGATATTTATTAGTAGATAGCTTGTAAAGCTAAAGTAATTGACATCAATAGGCCCACTCCAGACCAAAAATAACAAAAAAAATTCAGGAAGTATGATTACCGGTTAACTGAAATATAGGTAGCCAAATCTTTTGAGATGGCATATATTTGTCCAGTTGCATGCCGAAAATATTTATTTCCCTCCTCACCAAATTTCCAATATTCTGGTTCATGGTATTTGACACCTCTGCATATGACATTACGTCTAGTGAACAACAATTCAAAACTTGTATATGCAACTGCATAAGAAAAGTTATCTTACTTTTGTGCCAAGACAGGACCAGACTTCATGCAACCAATGTAAATGCGAGGTTTTGATCGATGGCGAGCCAAGGATGAACCCAGCATACCTGGTAAAACAAGTTGAACAAGTACATTCATGATGACTCTAGACAAGAATGGCCATCCAAGTTTCAAGAATTAAAATAATTTATAGGTGTGAATTATGCTGTGCTAACCAAGATTGACGTGCACATCATCATCAACTTTAATATAGAAGTCAGCATCCCACTTTGCAGCAGCTGTTGAAAAGTATATCTGGGTTTTTGAGGACAATTCAAGATATCCTTCAACATGGTTCTGAAACAAAGATAGCATCAACATAATATAAGTCAAGAGGCTCAAGTAAAATATTCAATTACATCCAACATTTAGAAAATTTCAGGGAAAATGAAGCCACTAAATACTCCAATAAGTTTTCCTTTCCCAAAATTAAACCAAGCAATTATTGAATCAAATACAGAAAGTCAAACAACAGTAGCTCTTGCATAGATCAAGATCGAGAGTAGATTGATGAATTGCCCCATTTTTCTTGTATTTGGTGTCTGGTGAGGAGTTAATAAAACAAGTATTCTGTCTGTTTGCAGAATTGACAGAACTACACAAAATTAAGCCAATCAAGGTGGAGAAATCATAACATACCAGTCGTAAGAAATCTTGGTGTTTTGCATCTTCAGCATCAATAGCACGATCCAACACTCCACCTGGGGTTGCACTGTAGCATAAAAGACAACCCCTTCAGTGGCTATTATAAAGTCAGTATCTTGATTATCTACCATTTCCAGTCAGAGAACAGCATACCTGTGCCCTATGACAAACCGCATTATAATTCCCTTATCTTTTTCTAGCTTCTTTAATTCTTCACCTGTTAAACATTGTAAGAAGAAAATGTGAATGTTAAGTCTTGGGCATTGGAGGAGGACAATGGAATAAATTTCGAACCTTGTGGCATCCAGGTTTCCCTAATTGAATCCCTGCGTTTTCTGCTGCTAAAAGCAGTAATGATTCCCATAACAAAGAAAACCCTTGGGCGGTCATTCAAATGCTCACTTCCAGATTTTGAATTCATTGGAGATCTTGCTTCATTGTCTGCCCTAGCTGCCCTTGCTGCAGCAAGTTGCATCTCCAGAGAAGAGATAGTTCTATCTAATGTCCTGAAATTTTGCACAGAATCCATTAAACTAACTAGTTTTTGCATATGACTAGGCAACTAGAGACACCATTATAGTAGATTGCCCACAATAATTATTGAACACTGACTCAGCAATGTTTAATATGATGACATTCATTCCAGACTGTCCACAGCTCAATTTATTTAGCTGTTAATTGTTTCTAGAATTTCTTGGCATAAGAAATAAACTAGTAAATGTATTTGAACTAGTTTGAAACACTAGAAAAACTATGTTTTAAAGATAAATGTAGAAAAGTTACATGATTACTTCATGTGTCTGTGAAACTTGAGAAAGGATGTCTCCTGTCTCAAATAAAGCTTCCTGAAATAGCAGGTTAAATTTAGTTACCAACTTGGTTAAGTTAATGGAAACCTAAATCATCCCCTGACTTGCCTTTTTCTCACACTTAACAATAGGATGGAGATCCCCTGAGTTGTGTTCTTCGACAGATAATGCGTGCCGATCATTTTTGATAGAATCGGGGATTGTCCAAAACCTACAAACCATGTTTTAAGATACCAAAGCACAGTTAACAATAAGGAATTACGATAGAAATGCAGCTATTACGCAACATGCGTGTTGTCTACAAAACCAAAGAAGTACAGACAAAGTTTGCAAAACTCTGTCCCAATATTGACAACCATGACATATCCATTGCTGCATTGCATAGACATCACATTTTGTCACCTCAGATGGCAAAGTCAAATCTTCACAATAGAGTATGTCCAATGAATGAACAAGAGAACTTTTGGGTCTCTCCATGTCGTTCCTCTCAGTTGTTAAGTCAGAGAGAAGAGTGACTTTAAAATCCAAGGATGTAATTATTGCTGCAATGCTTGGGGATATCTGGCAAAACTCCTAGTCGAAGCTTAAAAAGAATACTTTTCAGTGTACATACAACATCTTCTTATAGTCACTGCAAGTATTAACGCGGCATTTTCAATTTCTTCTCTTCTATCGAAGAACCTTCCTTAAACAACAACAATAAATATAGGAAGCTGCCACGGGCTTTGAAGACTGGACACCTTACAAAGGGAAAAGAGAGAACAGAGAGGGGGTTGGATCATAGCTCAGGAATGGTGATCTGACTTATACCGGACGAAAGGACCTAATCCTAAGAACAATAAAGGCATAAAGAGAATCAGAATTGAACGGTTTAAACGGAAAAGAAGATATTCCCGCATATAATTAAGCATGAAGATGCAAAATCGGTTGGAGAACAAATAAAAAGTGGAATCTTTGATTAGCAAATTGAGCAAAAATACAAACTTTGAAATGTGGATTCCAAAATGAAATTCTTGAAGTGGCATTACACGAGGTGATCGGTCAAAGACAAGTAAATAAATCTCAAAGCAATTTGGCAAGGACAGAAAATAGTGAAGAATCAGGACGATAAGGGTACCTGTTGATGAACAAAAACCCCAAGCAGAAGCTTGCAACGCAGAGCAGGGAGACCCATCTAGCAGAAACCCCACTGGCAATGGCAGCCTTTTGTGGTGCCCTGGCTCCAGGCATTAACCCCATTTTCCCAACAAACGCGAGAAAACTTCAAAGCTCAATCTTGGCCTTGAAATGGCGTCAAAAAAGGAAAATACCCATTTGAAGAAACAGTGAAAGATGGGTTGAAACAGGGAGGAGGTGCAGAGAAGAAAAGAGTAAGAATATTACTGCCTCAAAGATATCATGTTGTGAATGAAAGCTAAATCGGAAAATGGCAGTAATGCAGAAAGAGAATGAGCCAGCGGGGAGGTAGATGGAGCTGCCGGAGTACTAAAATTCGATTACGTTGGTGCCTCTGCCTCTGCCTCCGCTCGTGAAATCAGAAAATTATTAGTAGTACTACTGAGAGACAAGAGTCCAAAACAGCTTTCATTGTCTCACACAAATCAAAGTATCAGTGCACGCCGTACCAAAGTGGAATTACCATTTTCTCCTCTAAGCTTTGAACTTTATGAATACAATATTCTTCTTTTTGGCCACATTTGAACCCTAGTTGGTACCAGTGACGGTGCTATCAAAATAGAAAAAGAAGGTAAACTATAACGTAGTGGAAGCATTTGAATGAAATTGTGTTATAATCTTACAGAGCAAAATGGAAGTAATAGAAAATTTAACATGATTCAAAATTAAGAGACACCATAAATATTTGAAGTGAACTTTATAATCGTAGTTAAAAAAGGTATATATTATTCAAAATAATATCGAGACATGCCAAATATAAGTTGAGAAAATTAATAGGAATATACAAGTTGTTGGATTAGTAGTTTAGTGAGTTTGGAGCATTTGGTATAAGTGGGCAGTACACAGAAATGCATTGAACTTTAGCACTCTATAATTGTGCTTTAGTCCTCTTTGGCCCTAACACTTTTAAGCTTTACTCGACCTAGAAAAAGGACAAGGAGGAGGAGGAGCCCACTTTAGCTGTGACTTTGCTTTGATTGTGATATGAAAAAAGGAAGCACAATGCCATTCATAATTTCACAGTAAATACTGCTATAAAGCTTGATTTGGTTAGATTGTTTATCTTATTTTGTTGAATATAGACGTGAACATAAAGTAAATTATGAGAAAAAATACTCATTTTTGTATCAGTATTTTTTTTCCTCCTAATTTGAAAGAATTGAGAGAGAAGAAATAAAGTGAGAGTAATAATGATAACATTGATTATATTTTTAATATTAAAAATTTTAATAAAATAGATAATGAGAAATAAAATAGTAAATTAAATTAATTATTCTCTCTTTTCTTCCCTTCCTATTTTCACTCCAACCAAATAGAATAAGAGTGAATATATTAATTTCCTCTAATAGAAGTAAAATATGTCATTCCTCCTCCCATTTCTTCTCTCTCTCCCCTTCGCGAACCAAACTAAGTCTAAGGTAATCTTAAAATAATATAAAAAATTTTGTATAGATTGTAAATATGTGAATTAGATATATTGAAAAATTATTTTATATAATTTTTATTATATGAAATATAATATTTTAATATATATGATCTAGAAGACTTTGCTAAGCGTGTGATTGGTTTACTAAAAGGAAAAATTACTTTTTATTTATTAAGTAAAATTTTAGAAATAATCTTACATAAAAATGTAAGTAGGAGAAGAAATAATAGTGCCCCACGCATACAGCAGCAAAGGCAGCATTTGGATATTGCTTCCAGTTGTGAGTGGAAAGGCAAGAGCTTGCGGGCTAAGCATTCCCAGCAGTGGTTCCACCCATAACTATATCATACTATTAACAAACGATTTTAGGGTATTTTGGGCCTCAATCAATGGAATACGTTGCATCGATTGTGACTATTTTACGTTACTTATAATTTAAAAAGGAATTCTTACATAAATCGTGGACCCGTAGACCAACTGCATTAATGAATTATATTATACAATTTATATTGCATACAATACAACTTATCAATGCAGTTGGTCCATAAACCATTAGTCCATGCTAGAATTTTCTTAATTTAAAAGTCACCATTTATAAAAAGACGTCTATATTTTATTCTTTAATAATATTAAAATATGTTACTATTTCAAGTATTTAAAGAAAAAAAAAAGATAAGTATTCTATTCATGGCTATTTATATCGAAATTACACGTTTCACAATCCAAAAGTAGTATGATAATGACTTTAAAAAAAAAAAAATGATGAAGCATGATGAGATGTTCCGTAGGGGAAACAAGGAGTCCGTTGGGCCAACCTTTTTGAATTTTAAAATTTGAATATCCTTCCATGTGAAAAATATCAAGTAAAATTAATCAGTTCAATTCCTTATTTTTTATGTTTCTGAGATTTAGATCTTTTTTCTTTTTTTTCAATTGTTTAGGTCGCATAATTATTCGTTTGATGTAATTTTGGTCTTTTCTATAGAATTTTTTAAAAGATCTAAAAAGTTATAAAAAATATTTTAAAATTTAAAATATAAAATATAAAAATTAAAGAATTGAATCGATTAATTTTTTAAAATACTAATATGCTAAATGGCACTACTAGTAATTTCTGTAACTCTTTGGGTAAATGGTTATTCATTTTGAGATGACAGGCATAAGGTTTTACCTTGGAGAGAGGCTGCATGACGACTCAAAACCCACTACATAGTCTCTCACCTCGAGATGCTTCCTACTGTGGTAGGAAGGTAAGAATATATGCGTTCAAGATTAGTGAAATACTTGTTGTGCTTGTGCGGCAAGAATTTGGCCTCAGAAATGGTTTCTCTGGGTTTGCAATTAAGCTGGAAATTGCGGAACAAGCGGAGATATGACGAATTCAAATTCAACAGGAAGGTTTTTTTTTTTCTCTCTTTATTGCACACACATTCTTTGCAACTAGGAAGGTTTTCCCTCCACAGTTTGTCTCCGGGCTTGAGGATTTTGCAAAACTCTATCACAGTTTTTGGAAGACGAGGAAAACGAAAATTTCTCTCCAAGTAACCTGGCTAAAAGGTAGCAGGGAGGAGGTTATTCTTAATATTGACCGTGCAAGCAAAGGCAATATGGGATCATCAAGAATTGGAGGTATTTTGCTAAAGGCATTGGCTACTCGAATAGCTTTGAAGCAACATTAAGGGTCTTGTTGGAAGGTCTTTATATATGTTGGAACAGAGGTTTTCACAATATCAAGGTGCAATTAGAGAGCAAGGTATTAATTCAGCAAATCGCCGGAGGAGAATTTTTACAATGGTTTGGTCAGCACCTAAGACGAAAATTAATGATGCTCCAACACAAAAGTGTCAAGCGTGGAAGATTTCTGGTATTTCAATGGCCTGTAAGTATGGTACTCCTTATTTTTCTAAATGGTTGTCTTTAAATTAAGTGCATTTGGCGGCCCAAATGGATTCTTACGCGATGTGTGGTTCGCAAAAGGGGAGGGGTAGGGGAAGTGGTTCGGTTCATGGCAAATTATCTACACAAGCTGCAGACTATAACACGAAGCTGGGATTTTTTAGGACTTTTCTGCTCATACTCCAACCAATATTCTTTGTAGAAGCAAAATGGGTGATGGAGTTACCATGGGATTCTCCCCTGTGGGATTTTTTAACTTCTTCGTTTCCCACACACGGATTCATAGCAGTTCCTTCATGCAGTGGCCAAGGGAATAACAGTTGTTCGTGGCGCCGCAGATGACGGCCCTTCTCCCCCGCAAACCGTTCAAAACACAGCACCTTGGATCCTAACAGTTGCAGATAGCACCGTCAGTAGAGCATATCCTACCCCAATTACTTTGGAAAGGAATAAGACTTTTCTGGGTACATACTACATCACAACAGGAAAAATCGCGATTTGCGACGGCCAAAAATCGTCGCAAAATCGTCGCTGACCGTTTTTGCGACGGTTTTAGCCGTCGCAAAAAATGACGTCGCAATTTGAAACGGCTAAGGGAAACCGTCGCTTTTTGCGAGGATTTTGCGACGAATATTTTTGGTCAAACTTCGCCAAATGAGCAAATTTGCGACCGTTTTGCGACGAAAAACATTGACCCTCGCAAAATCCTCGCAAATTACGACGGTTTTGCGAGGGTCGACTTTGTGCCCTCGCAAAATCGTCGCAAATTTGCGAGGGTTTTGCGGTTTGGACCCTCGCAAAACCCTCGCAAATTGCGACGGTTTTGCGAGGGGAGAATTAACCCCCAAGTCATGACCCTCGCAAAACCCTCGCAAATTGCGAGGGTTTTGCGAGGACCCAAGCAAACCCAAGTAATGGCCCTCGCAAGGGGAGAATTAAATCCCAAGTAGTGGCCCTCGCAAAACCCTTGCAAATTGCGAGGGCTAAAGCAAATCCCAAGTAATGGCCCTCGCAAAACCCTCGCAAATTGCGACGGTTTTGCGAGAATTTTGCAATAATTTTTTATTTTTTTATTATTATATTTATTTTAAATTATTAATTCCCTGTACTCAATGTATGGCTGCACTTCACCACAATTAAGCAACATATAAATTCTTGCTGCAACGAATTCTTCAGAAGTAAGGAACCGAGTTCGAATTCGTCCTATCACCCGTCCTTGAACATTGCAGATTGACGACTCGTGTTCTTGCACCCTCTCTAATCGTTCTCCCTCTTCATTACGCGCCGGAATTGTACGTTTTGTTTGTACATGTGGCTCAAAATAATAAGAGAAGAAAGTGGATGCTTCCTCAACTTGATAAGCATTGCAGATTGACCCTTCAACTCTAGCCTTATTTTTCACCTTGATTTTCAATTGATGCAAATACCTGTCATTTAAAAAAAATTCAACTTCAGTCACACACGCTTATATCGTACCTGCTATGAAAAGAATTAGATTGAATGATTCGATTACCGTTCAAACGGGTACATCCACCTATATTGAACAGGGCCACAAACTCTTACTTCGTAAGACAAATGAATTAATAGGTGTTCCATTACATCAAAGAATGCAGGTGGAAATATCTTCTCCAACTTACATAACAATAAAGGAATGTCGGACTCCAATTTGGCCATATGAGCTACATTCAACTAAGGAGAGCATAGATCACGATAAAAAAGACTCAACTCCGTCAAAACACCCCATACATTAGAAGGAAGAAATTCCTCCAATGCAATTGGAAGTAGTCTCTCCATGAATACGTGATGATCATGTGATTTCATACCGGATAACTTCAACTCATTCAAATCAAGCACATCTTCCAATGTTTGAAGCGTATCCATCCGGGAGTTGCAATCTCCTCAACCATTCAAGCAAAAGTTTCTTTTGTTCGATGTCAACGAGTAAACGACTTTAGGTATAGCCACTTTTCCTCCTCCCACATTCAAGGCATGTAGCTCGGGCCTATGGCAATAAATTTCTAAGTCACGTCTAGCCTTTAAATTGTCTTTTGATTTACCCTTTACCTCAAGAACTGTATTCATGACATTGTCAAATACATTCTTCTCATTGTGCATTACATCAATATTATGTAGGACCAAATTAGTACGCCAATACGGCAAATCCCAAAAAATAGTCCTTTTTGCCCAATTATGAGATATTCCCCTGCCATTACTCCTTCCAATTTCTTTGCATGTTTCTGTAATTTTTTCATAGTTAGATAAACTATCCCAGATTTCTTCACCAGTAGGGTATTACACAGTCGTGATGTCTCGGAACCTCTATCATTCCTAAAAGATCTCGTATCCCTCCCGTAAGGATGATCCGATGGTAAGAAACGACGGTGACAGATCAAACCATGATTGTTTCCCACCATTTTGTAGATGAAAAGACTTTGTATTGCCCATACAATATGGACAAGCCGATCTCCCAAGCAATGCTCCAGCCACTCAACATACCATATGCAGGAAAATCATTAATAGTCCACAAAAGTGCCGCCCGTAGTTGGAAGTTTTGTTTCTTCGATATGTCATAAGTGGTGACACATTCAAACCACAATTTGGTTAATTCGTCTATCAAGGGTTGTAAATAAACATCCACCTGGTGCTTTGGATTCTTGGGGCCCGGGATAATGATTGTTAAAAACATGACTGGATCTTTCATACACATCCACGTGGGGAGATTATACGGTGTGAGAATGACCGGCCAGGATGAATATTGCTTACCCGACATCCCAAATAGTGAGAATCCATCTGTACATAAACCAAGTTTGACATTCCGTACTTCTTTTGCAAACTCAGGATGCATTCGATCAAAGTGTTGCCATGCTTCAGTATCAAGAGGGTGACTCATGGTGCCTTTCTCCGATCTGCTCTCTCCATGCCATCTCATGTGTTCAGCTGTTGTTTTAGAAGTATACAATCTTTGTAGTCTCGGTGTTATCGGGAAGTAATACATCTTCTTGAATGAAATTTCCCTTCTACTTGTGTTCTTCCCAACCTTTTTCTGTGCATATCGAGGATGGCCACAAAATTTACACTCTCTACGATTCATGTCATCTTTCCAGTAAAGCATGCATCCATTATTGCATACATCTATTTTTTGTACCGGCAAACCCAACCCAACCACTAATTTTTTCATCTGATAGAAATCATCAAGAATCGTATTACTGCTAGGCACAACCTCTTTCATCAATTGCACAACATCGTTAAAAGCTTTACGCGAGAGGTTATTTTCAGACTTAATGTTTAATAACCTTGAAGCCAGTGAAAGCTGCGAATGTTGTGTGCATCCATCCCATATAGGAGTCTCTGCCGCCTTTAACATATCGTAAAACCTTTGTGCCTCCACATTAGGTGGTTCTTCAAAATGGTCTGCTGATGGAGCTTCAGGGGGAAAGTCAGGTCCTACTACGTCTAAGACCATTTCGCGAGACAGATTTTCTTGATGTGAATCAAATTCTAGGATTGAGGTAGACACACTTGAGGGACACTCGAATGGCTCACCATGACATATCCACCGGTAATACCTAGGCACAAATCCAGACTTCCACAGGTAGAGCTTAACTTGTGCTGGATCTAGATACTTTTTATTCTTACATTTTGCACACGGGCATCTAATTACGCTTGATATTGCATTTGATAAGACAAATGTCAAAAAAGCCTTAACCCCTTCCTCAAATTCAATAGTGATCCCTTTTACACCTGAAGCGTGCCTTCTATACATCCAACTACGATCCTACATGATGTTTAAATGAGAGAAAAGAACAATCAACTCAATAATTAAAATCAACCCTTAAACAAAAGGAAGAGAAGTGTAATTACATTTTCCTTTCTATTATCTAACAAAAAGAGGTCCAAAACATAGAATTTACAATTGCTATCTTTGGATACAGTTACACCTTCAATATCTACGTTTTAACCAAGTTCTACATTTAATTGAGGTGAAAAGTACAATTATTTGAAGAGTGAAAATAAATGTGGAAATAAATGAGAAAATTTTATATTTGATTAAGATAAATAATATTAAAGCTAATTATATTCTTATTTTACACATTCCAATGGTTAAAATAATAACATTTTATTTATTTTCATTCCAATGTTTATATTTGTTTAAACTCTCTCTATAACGTATATTATTCCTGCTATTATTAACATCCACCTATTTATGAAATTATTATTATTATTACTCATTTCATTAGTCCTATTCTTATTCTTATTAGCAATATTATTTTTAATAATAATGCTATTATGGGATATATACCCATGTTCAATCGAATAATACACTCCAAGATAAGGGTAGTTATTCTACTCCACAGTAAATAGCGGCAGATTTTGAAAAAAAATTTGACAGAGTCTCCCCTGTAATTGGACATTTTCCAGGCACAGGGCCACCTCAAAATTATACAATCAAAATGCATTTGCAAACAACAAAACAGATCATTCATTTATACAAAAAAAAAATAATAATAAAAGGATAACTAGGGGTAATCACTCATTACCCAGGAGGAGTAATCACCCATTACTCACGGGGAATCCAACATTTGAATTCAACACAAAGGCAATTTATATGAACAACACGCACCTCTTACATCTTCATAATCTAAGGAAACGAATTTCTCACATAAAAGAGCCTTCAAAGCATTCCACTAGAGTTAAATCTTCCACTAGAGACACTAATATATTATTATAATCAAGTAATAAGATTACTAAACTAATCAGATATCAACCTTCCTATTATGGCATCATAACCATCCCAAGTAATTTATAAGGGTTTATATAGCTAAAACATAGTTTCCATATAATTTGATCAAAGTAGTAATTTTTTTATAACAGGGTAAAAGAGAGTGCACTTTGTACAAAGTATATCACATATAAGTATAGATCAAAACACCATGAATGTTTAAAAAGGACAACAATTCCAACTAATAATTCAGCAATTCCAGTTCACAATTCCAAATTTAAATCAATAATCTCACATCAAACCACCATCATGTCACTCCCAATCTCCTCAAATTCAACTCCAACATCAATACAACTTTTATACATCAATTCCAACTCTGCTCATTCACAAATAATCACCCAAATTTCAAAGCTTCGGGGAAATGCAAATCGCCCAACATGGACTTAGTTTATAAGATAATGAAGTAGCTCAAGAGATAAATTCTAACTATTTACCCAAATGAATCGGCTTCAACAATAGCACAACGAGTAGCACGAGAATGGCGAGTGGAGGCGCTCACCGAGGGGGCGGGTCGAAGGGGGCAGCAGAGCGAGGGGGCGAGGGGGATCCGCAAGAAGGGGCGCGGGGAGGGGGAGGCGTGAGGGAGGGTCGTTCGTCGGTGGGGGGCGCGGGGAGGGGGACCTGCGGGGGAGGGTTGGCGCGGGCGGGGGCGCGGCGAGGGGGACTTGCGGGGGAGGAGGGTCGGCGGGGGTGGGAGGGCACGGGGAGAGGGGCTGCGGGGGAGGAGCGCCGGGGAGTGGGGGCTTGGGGGGAGCTACGGGAGGGGGTGCGGGATGGGGGGAGTTGAGGGAGGGGGCACGGGGATGGGGGCGCTGCGGGAGGGGGCGCGGGATGGGGGGGAGTTGAGGGAGGGGGGCGCTGCAGGAGGGGGGCGCGGGGATGGGGGAGCTGCGGGGAGGTCGCCGGCGGGGAGAGGGGGGAGAGATGGGGAGCGGGTCGTGTGGAAGGGAAGAAGGATGTGGGAAGAAGGAGGGGGAAAAAAAAAGGAGGGAGTGAAAAATTTTGGAAAATTTTAGTTTTTTTTTTAAATTTCTAGCTATTTCGTCGCAATTTGTGACAAAAAAATAAAACCGTTGCTAATTTCTCATAAATTAATACGAATAACATTATAAATCGATCTATACATTATAATTTTTATTATTTTTTAGTGATTTTAATAATAATATTATTATGTAAATTATTTTTCTTTATATATTTTAATTTATACACCACTTAATCAAATAAATAGATCAAAAAATTAGATATATGTATATATATAACTATATAGTATAATATATATTAATATGTTGGAGATGAATAATATTACAAATCGATCTCTACATTATAATTTTCACTATTTTTTTTAGTGATCTCAACAATAATAACAGTATTTGAATTGTTTTTCTTTACATATTTTATTTTATACACCACTTAACAAAATAGATATATTAAAAAATTGGACATATGTATATACATAGCTATATAGTATAATATATATTAACATGTAGGAGACGAAGAACATTACAAATTGATCTCTACATTATAAATTTCACCATTTTTTTAGTGATATCAACAATAATAACAGTATTTGAATTATTTTTCTTTATATATTTTACTTTATACACTACTTAATCAAAGTGATAGATTAAAAAATTAGACATATGTATATATATACCTACATGTTATAATATATATATATATATATATATATATTTATATTAAACTAAACAGATACTTATATACATTATATACATATACTTATATATTAGAATAAGTATATAACATAACATAATTAACTATATACATTTACTTATGCAATACATTAGGTGTATAACATGACATAATTACATATACAAAATTATAATAAAATGCACTAATTGAGACATGTTATTAAAAATATTTCAGTAAATTTGTCAAAATACATCATCACATAAACACATAAAAAATTTTTTTTAAAAAAAAAAGATTAAAACCCTATTTTGTTGTAAAACCCTCGCAAATTCGTCGCAATTAGTGACGGATTTGCGACGAATTAGGGTTTTGAGATTTTTTATTAATTTTTTCATTTATTTATTTTTTAATTAAAAATATTGACCGTCGCAAAACCCTCGCAAATTGCGAGGGCCCAAAATCCATCGCAAAACCCTCGCAAATTGCGAGAGTTTTGCGACGGACGTTCAAAAATTTTTAAAATATTTTTTAAAAAAACAATCGATCGTCGCAAAACCCTCGCAAATTGCGAGGGTTATTTGCCGTCGCAAAATCCTCACAAATTGCGAGGGTTTTGCGATGGACGTTCAAAATTTTTTTAAAAAAAATATTTTTTTAAAAAAATAGATAGCCGTCGCAAAACCCTCGCAATTTGCAAGGACTTTGCGATGGACGTTCAAAAATTTTAAAAATATTTTTTAAAAAAACAATCGGTCGTCGCAAAACCCTCGCAAATTGCGAGAGTTATTTGCCATCGCAAAATCCTCGCAATTTGTGAGGGTTTTGCGATGGACGTTCAAAATTTTTTTTAAAAAAATATTTTTTTAAAAAATAAATTACCGTCACAAATTGCGAGAGCTAACTACCGTCGTAAAACCCTCGCAAATTGAGAGGACTTTGCGATGGACGTTCAAATATTTTAAAAATATTTGCTTAAAAAATAATTTGTCGTCGCAAAACCCTCGTTTGCCATCGCAAAACCCTCGCATGGACGTTCAAAAAATTTTTTTAAAAATATTTTTTTAAAAAATAACTTGCCGTCGCAAAACCCTCGCAATTTGCGAGGGTTTTGCGATGGACGTTCAAAATTTTTTTAAAAAATATTTTTTTAAAATAAATCGCCGTCGCAAAACCCTCGCAATTTGCGAGGGCATAAATACCGTCGCAAAACCCTCGCAAATAGCGACGATTTTGCTACGAATTGTGACGGGTATTTTGGCCGTCGCAAAACCGTCACAAATTGCGACGGTTTTGGTCAACTCGCGACTTGTTTGAAAATCGTCGCAAATTGGTCGCTATTAGCGACGATATTGAAGCCGTCGCAAAAAATTCGTCGCAAACCGCGATTTTTTCCTGTAGTGCATGGTACTATATTTCCAAGTGTTTTTTTTCTTTTTAAATAGTCTGAGGTAGTCAAATTGGCACACAAATAGAAACATTACAAGTTCGAATATTATGATATGCCCTGTCCCCACTTCTATCAGTTACATCCTAGTTTTGCAGCTTAACTAATTAATGCATGTTAATTCGACACAATGTAAAGTTATTTTAGGGTTAGACCACGTATACAGGCAGCCCAGAAGGCCAAGGGCTTGCTCCTACATCACCAGGGTGGTTTGCTTGCCGATATATTTAGTTCGACATAGTATATTTGTACACGTGGACTTCGATTTTAAAGATGTGGTTAATTCGCAGTGTATGTCAAGCTCCGTCCATCGATCGTAGAGTTTGTTGCCTGGCTGGCAGTGCTTGCTTCACCTCATCACCACGAAGACTTGCAATTTCAATTGCCTCATCAGTTGTAAGAGGTGTCGAAGTAATTGTTGCAAAGAATTCTGGTGATGTCTTAGCCTTGAGAAACCCTGGTGGGCAAGCTCACATCTGCCAAAGTGGCTCACTTTTCCTCTAGAGGTCCGACTAGCATCATTGGACAAAAGGCTTTACCATACCATACTTCCAGGAACATCAATGGTAACCCGGCATGTCTCTGAAATTGTGGCCCTTCTCAAGGCAATCCGTCCTGATTGGTCCCCTGCAGAAATGAAATCGGCCATCATCACAAACTGGTAATTCTTTGATGATGGTTGAGTCTTGTCTTCATGTCGTTGTATTCAAAGGCCATTGTGATTACTTAATGGTATTAGAATTTTCTCCAATGTTGGAAAACATACCGAGGCATGGAGAACGAATGGAGTTGGCATTTGAATTCTTGATGTGAAACCATACCGAATCTTATTAACACCATCCCCCGACTGGGACAACAGTGCTGGTAAGGCCTAATGTCTTAATCTTCAAATGTGTAGATCTCTTCAATTCATCAACTGAACGCCGGACACTGCATTGGGAATCTGATATGGAGCGACGGCAAACATTCCGTGAGAACAGGAATCCAATATTAATCGTTGCATGCATTTTGTGTTTGAGTGGCCCCCCCGCGTGTCTTGAATATCTTAATTATGTTTGGTGCTTTTGCAGGCGGAGAGGTCATTATCGAAGTATTAGTTGCGCAATAACTTGATTCACTACCACAAATACGCAGTCAGGTCATTTTAACAACGAGGACAAGACAAGGAGTACACAATTGCAACTTGCAAAAGAGAATATGTGTATAAAATATTTTTTAAATAAGTATCTTAAAATAGAAAAAAAAGTAAGAAAATGAAACAGAAAGCAACAAGAGTGGCTCCTCCCCCCAAATTCGCTTGCAAATAATGATATACAAGCGCCATATGTCAGCTTCTGAATCGACACCTGCTGCAAGCCTTTCCGACTTATGATCGTCATTTACGGATGGCGGGGACAACAAAATGATAGTAGCAAGTGGCTTTCAAAATAATATTCCCTCGGTCTTATAATATAAATCATTTGAAATTATTTTTATTGTTCTAAATTATAAATTATTGGGGATTTTTCAAGGAAGTTTTGAAACTATTTTTATATTTTTATCCTTATTTATTATTCTTTTTCTCTCTTCTCTTGTTTCTAAGACATTTAAATAGGAATATTTTAGAAAGAAAAAATATAAAGTCACATTATTTTAAAAAATTTTAATATGTGTAAAATTAAGTCAAACGATTTATATTATAGAATGGAATGTAAACTAGATTTGTAAATTCATGAATGACGGATGGGCCACGGCAATCAAGCACTTGTTGCCGGTGTACTTGCTTCTAGAAGATGGCTCAGTATCCGCCAAGAAAAGATCCATACGTAAAGGGCACGTGATCACTTTGTACCTTAGTGCTTTAAATTTTGTCGAGTCTAACAAAAATAATCATCGTATACTGTAATTTCCTTTCAGATCCAATTGTAATGCTGTCAAACGTAACTTTGTACACACTCTTTTAACCATTATACTCACTAAAAAACGAAAAAGGAAAGGAAAAATAGAAGCAAACGGGCTTCATTCACTGGAGCGCAGCAGACCACATTTATGGAATCGACAGTGTCTTACAGCTTAGCAGACACTTGCAGAAGGTAGCATGTGTTAAGCCAACTTTCAGATTCTCGATGAGGAGGACGGGAACTGGGACCAAAGTTGTAATTCTTTTTCTGTGTTTAAATATTTATTTATAAATTTTTTATATATAAATTAAGAATATTAAAAATAATATTGTAATTATTAAAAATATAATAATTATAAACAATGGTATAATCTCCTCTGCTAATTTTTTTTTTTTTTTTTGTGAAATCTTTCTTCTTCCTTTTCCTTTTGTATAAATATTCATGAGAAGAGATTTAGTTCATAATTTGAAGCTTCCATAGAAGATCCGGGTTACGCGAGGCACTTGGTAAATGCTAAATCAAAGAAGAAAAAGGAAAATAATTTACAATGTCAAAGCAAAATTGCACTTTAATACTGCCTTTTAATAGGATTAGAAAATGAATCAGCAAGGAAACCAGCAGCTTTTACTGATTATTCTCTAGCTGATGAGAGGAAAGGGTAAAAAATCCTTGCCATCCTCCCCCAAAAAAGAAGAAAGATTGGAATTTTCTTATCAATTAAGATCATCTCACCCGGTGTCTATGAAACCGGGCCTCTAACTCTAAAGAAAGAATATCGGGTTTGTTTCCATTCAACCAGAGATGCTTCTAATGCAAAATGAAACTGGGCCTTCTGCAATAAAAGAAAACACTCCCACTTCAATTCCACAGAGATTGAAATAATTGGCAACGCCTTACAGTGTACGGAAATTTGCCAAAACTAGAGTGCTCATGAGTTCATCAATCAGAAGGTAGAAAGCAATTCCGGTGCTTTCTCTTTCTTTCAGTTTGGTTATCGTCAAAATCACAGTCCATCTATCAAGATAGAAAGCGAAACGAAGGAGAAGGGTAATAATTACAAGAGCAAGAGCATCAGAAGATTCAGAACAATGGGGAAAAATGTCAACTCGCAATGAATTGAGGGGTCCTCTCCTCCGTCTTTGGTGGATCTCCACCGCCCCTGGAGAGGTTTGTCTTCGGCGGCAGCAACATAGATCTACACAGCGGGCAAGTGACCTGACAGGAATCAACCCAAGCGTCTAAACAATCTCTGTGAAAGACATGAGTGCACCTGCAAAGGTCCCTCACTTCCTGAGTTGCTTCCAAGAATTCTAGGCAAATGGTGCATAGGCTGTGAACTTGTTTTTCATCTTCTTCTTCTCCTTGTTGTTCTTGTTGATCTCCCACCCTTTTGAGGAGAAAATCTTGGTACTTTAGAACGGGGACTCTATTCTTGATGGCAGCAGTGACAACGTGAATGGGGATCGGGACGAGGGACGGAGACGTCCCGTCTAAAATGAAAATGTAATTGTTGGAATTATCCCCGGAATCATCTTCTTCGGGGGCTGGCTTGTAGAGTCCGAGACGAGTTAGGGCTCCAATGATCATCCACTTTAGCTGGCTCCATATGTTGAGAAAGAAGTATGCTGTTATGGCTGGGAATTTGACAGCGTGATAAAGAAAACCCATGAAGGATTTGAATGAATGGAGAATGGTTAGATTCAATTTGGGGGAGAAAAGGAATTTAAAGACAGAAGCCCCCTCTCTCTCTCTCTCTCTTTTTTTTTTTTTTTTTTTTTTTGCTAAATAACTCTCTCACTTATTATTACTATCGGATGGGCCCATCGGTCATCGAATTTCGTATCAAATTTTTTTAAAACTTTTTCAATTACAAAAATCATAAACCATAAAAAAAAAAACTTATTTGATCCCTAAAATTTATAATTTATAATTTTAAATCAAATATCTTATCTTCTAAGAAATTGTATTATTTGTAATAATACAGTTTTGTAAGATCAAAAGATGCAAAAAGATTGTCGTCCACTTCGACTGCTCGATGGAGAGAAGCAGCAATCTTAAATTCATTCTTAACAACAAAAAATGGTGGGAATTCATATACGTGTCATGTTTTTATAATAAGATCGAATATAATTTAGCCATTTAAATTTGTTTGCTACAAATAGAAAAGACATTTTATAAAAACTCATATAATATATGTGTCATGATTGATTAATTGTATGGCTACTTTCTTCGTTTGGTCAAAATGAATATTTTAAATTAGTAATACTATCTTCATTTCACAATATAAGTCGTTTTGGATTTAAAATTTTTTTTTGTAATATAAGTCGTTTTATAAATATTTTTTTTTTACAGTTCTATCCCTCCCTATAATCTCTCTCTTCCTACCGATTATGACCCAACTCTCTCCAATTACTAAAGTATATAAAAACTTAATTATGAGTATTTTTAAAATTTTAGTTTTAAAATTATCTAAAATTTATTTATTAAGGCAGACTACTTCAAGATTGGAACTACACATAAATTTCATTTTATTTAATTCTATATAATGGGAACAATAATTAAAAATAAATAAATAAAGCTTGATTCCAGGTTGAAGAGAAAATTTCTCAACATTCAATTCGGCAGCCCGCTACTTATTTTAATGACTTTGATGAGATCACAAGGATGCAGATATTAAAATCTGAAATTGTATACATTTTGTAGTGTGGAATTTGTCAAATAATGGCCCTTAGTAATATATTAGTGTTATAAAATTAGGGTAGTGTTAGAATAAAATATATACACTACACACTAAGAAAATTCTAATTATTCTTTGCACAAGAATTTCTCTTCAAACTTCTCTCTTTCTTTCTCTCACAATTCTTCCTCTAATCTTTCTTTCACTAATCTTTCTTTCACAAAATGATGGTGTATTACAAGCTTAGAGAATAGCTCTATTTATAGAGCTCTAATTAGTAGAATACATCATGGCATACATCATCTTCAACTAATCTCAATTAATGGTGTCTCCTCTAAATTGTGGACATCCATAAAAATCTTCTAATAATTCACATAAATCTATAATTAGTGGAGCCTCCACTAATTAATGGAGATTCTAATAATTTATAACAATTAGTGTATAGTTTGATTAAGAAGATGAAAGCTAAATGTCATTGGCTTGCAAAATCAGATAATTAAGTCACAAGCAATAATGAGAAGACAAACGTGTTATTAGGACATGGAGAAGAAGAAGAATCTCAGCTCCTGATAGGTTGGCCTGCCCAAATCTATCAAAGAGTAGTGGTGCCAGCATAGGCCGCATGTACGTATTATTACTGTGGGAAAGACGAGACACGGAGGAGAGAATAAAACAGTATTTGGGGTCTGGGATTTGGCTACTTACTATCTATTTTCCAACTCCTCGAAAGGGACTCGACGAAGCACAGAAGAAAGACTTCTAGAAACACAAGGCAAAGACTTGTAGAGAGGGATGGCTTTTATAGGCAATGAAGTTAGAGAAAATGAATTTAGTTGCATTGGGACTGGCCGTTCGAGTTAGCCACGCAATCGCATTAGGCTGTTCATTAACTAATGATTACTATCTCCTTCGTTGAATAATATAAATTATTTTAGATTAATTTTTTTTATAGATCATTTTATAAAATTTTATAATTTTTTTTTATATTCTTCTCTACAATTTTTCTCTTTCAACTCAACTCTTCCAATTATCAAACTAGACAAAGACTGAATAAAAATTTAATTAGAGGTATTTTTAAAAGTTTAGTTTTAAAATTATTTAGAATTTATGAACTCTTAATTATTGTGCATAAATTTAAAACGATTTATATGGTGAAACAAAAGTACTCTTCCCGTCTCAAATTATTATTGTACTTTCTAACTTAATTTTTGTCTCAAATTATCTGTTTTTTTTAAATTAAGATTTAATATTCTAAATTTATCCTTATTTAATAGTATTTTATTTCCCAAACATATTAAAATATAGTCAAATTTTTATTTTATAAGTTATGATATTCATGCTCATCTCGTTAATTCCCAGAAAATATTAATAGTAACTTAGGGGGAGAATTAAATATTCATCAATATTTTGACTTATTTTTTAGTAAAAATTAAATAGAAATAATTTAAAGTTATATAAAGTTTTAAAGTTCGTGTATTTCTTAATATAAAGAGAGATACTAATAATTAAATTTTAAGAATAAAAATAGAAAAAAATATTTAATTAACTAAAAAAAATTTAATCTTTTTTCGTAATCGATTAGATTAGAGTGAACAATAATTTGACACGCAAGGAATAGTATAATAGAAGGTGTTAGAGGAAAAAAAAAAGAATGGTTGCATAAATAAGTATGAAGATGCAGTGGAAAAATGTCAGCGCAAGCTCTCTCCTCCGTTGCCGTCGGGCATTTCAGGATAGACACCTCTCTGCTCCCTTTGTCTGGGGGAGACTTGTTTGGTAAAATTCTGCTGGATTGCGGTGGTGTTGGAAATCAGAAGCGACTATTCTCCTTCGAGAAGAAAGGGATATTGGGATTGAATCGCATCAAGATTTGTTCGATGCCGTTAGCCAACTTGCTTACGGCATTCGTCTTTGCCTCGTGTTTGGGATTGTTGAATGCGATGGTCCAAGGACTGGCTCTACTACTTCCACTCCTACTCCTGCTTTCTGCTTTTCTAGACTAATTGGAGCAAGATGAAGACAGGGTTGTAGATGGATGCACGGCCTATGAAATCAAATTGTCAATTTTTCCAGGGCGGTTTGGCGTGTAGGTTGACCCACCTTTCCACCTAGTCGCCGGCGGCCCCACGCCGTCATCCGTCCTCAGTTTCTTTTTTCAATCCCATCTTATATATATATATATATTTTAAATTATCTTTTTCTATAAAAAATTAAAATTTAATATTTTAAATTTATTCTTATTTAATACTATCCTATTTTTAAATATATTAAATAATTTTTTTCGTAATAAAATAATCTCATTTAAATAATATACAAGAAATAATTTAGAATATATGACTCTCGTCATTCTAAAATAGTATTTCCTTCATCCTAGAAATAATGTCAAAAATTTTTATTTTTATTGTACTAAAATATTTACCAATTTTACAAATTAAAGATGTACTTATCACATATATTTCTAATTTACCTTTCCTACAACTATTCATTAAATATATGTGTATTTCAAATCTAATTAATGAAGATTTACTTTTATTTAAGGATATAATAGTCATTTTTTATTAATGTTTTCATTTCACAATATAAGTCGTTTTAGATTTATGCAGAAGAATTAAGAATCTTAAATTATAAATAATTTTAAAACTAAACTTTCAAAAACACTCATAATTAAATCTTTATTTTTTTTAGTAATTAGAAAAAATTGGGTCATAGTTAGTGGAAAGAAAGCGATTGCAGAGAGAGGTAGAATAGAAAAAAAGTAATAAATGCTTATAAAATTTTGTAAAACGACCTATATTGTGGAAAAAAAATTTAATTCTAAAACGACTTATATTATAAAACGGAGGTAATATAATTATATAACTGTTGTTGTCAAAATAGAGAGCCGATGCAAACGGGGATCGGCTTCATATCCGATAAATACAAACGATCCGCTATGATAAAACAGAAAATGGTGTCATATCTTTTTTGAATCAGGGACCGGGTTTCTTGAACTTACTATAGAAAGGGTTTAAGAAAGTCAGTTGAGAATGCTCAACGGAAGGACCTTTCTGGGAGAATAGAATGATACTTGTATTAACTTGCTTAAAGGAAAGTACAGAAAGAGTCTGATATTGTAAAGAGGAATAGAAAGCTGTAAGGAAAAACTGGAAATAAAGCTGTAAAGGAAAGTTATAACAAAACAGTAAGAAAGCTATAAGGAATTGAGACTCTAGGCTAAAAAGCTGTAAATGACGATGATGTAGAAGAAATTGAAATTGAATGTTGCTGGTTGATGGTCTGATTGTCCCTTGGTTCTAGGCAATGCTCCCATTTTATACTTGCTGCAAACGAGCCACTAACAGATCGTGGAGTTTCTTCCGGCCAAAGAATGCTCCCAACGGTTATGCAGAATTCTTGCGTCGAAAGATCAGGAATCTGTTTTCCTTCTTATCGGCTCCAGTGGTGCCGATGTTAACCTTGACTATCGGCTGCTTGAAAGGTTGACTTTATCGGCCTGTCCCAATTTATCAAATCGACATCGGCTCAAAATAACCGTGGTGTCGGCTAGGCAAAGTTAACGTTAACACATGCCCCCCGAGTCCCGTTGTTTCAGTAGACGTGAGTCAGCGAAACGATGGGAATCGTACAACTATTAATGGCAATCGTTCTTTTTCTGACAAAAATCGAAACGTCCCGAACGTTGTGGAATAGTTGTGACGCCTCGGCCTTAGAACCCGCGAACGGCCTTAATTTCAAATCTCCTTGTAAGTAGCAGTGGTCCCCAATCGGAACTCCTCACCTCCTACGACTTCTATCTTCTTCAGAATTCTACTATTTGAGTGATTCATCGATCCTTTATCTTTTTGCCATAATTCCTTGAGAACTGTAAATTTTCTTTCGGTAAAAAGACAACATTGTAATGGCAACCCCTACCGATAAGAATATTCTTTCCCCGGTCCAAGCCGATGCCAAACTGTTTGCCTTGGGCCTACGTCTCTTGCCTGCAAAAGTTACCGCTAAACACCTGCGGTTTGTTTTGCCTGCTGATTTCACTTTTCCTTTACAACAGAATACTTTTACCATCACCAATCTTCCCTCCTCTTTTCGTCATTGGCCCCGCAAACTCAAGAATTATAGAGAATGGCGAGACCGCTGTTACGCCCGATTTAGGGCCATCTGGGCGTAATGGGGAATTTCGGACGCCATCATAATGACCGACTTCGAGATGGCGTTTGATCGTAATCTGCTTGCCGCCGTTCTTCCCTTCTGGTCTTCGGCGATAAACAGCTTCATCTTTCCACACGGGATGTTTTCCCCCACCATTCTTGACATATGCACCATCCTCGACTTCCGATGTGAAGGCAATGAGATTCCGAGGCTTCATGACGACGAAAACTTACCAGCCGTTGAGGCTCGTCTGGACAAGGCCTCCTCTTCATATGGCAACTTTATCAACGCTCAACGAGGGGTGGAGGATACTCCTTCAAACCAAGAACAAGCGGCCTTCCTATGGTTTTGGCTGTATAAGTATGTTATCTGCTCCCATTCTGCCGGCGTCAGCAACGAGTACCGATGCTATGTATCGGCTCTCTTACGAAGTAAAAGGCGCTGTGACCTTGTCTCTCTAGTCCTCGCCTTGGTCTATCGCACCATTAATCAGCTGATGGCTGCCCTTGCCGCTGGGGAAAATCGACTAACCTTGGGGGCCCACTCTGGATTGCCCAACTTTGGCTGTATCAGTATTTGCCCAACTTTATCGTCAGTCGGCTTACAGGAACCCAGACGAACTCTTCCGAGCGGGTGACCGGCTATCGACTGCTTCGGGTTCCTATAAACACTGCTTCTGCCAAAACCATTGTCTCGTATCTTTACCAATGTCGAAACTTCCATGTTACTATCTTCTTTCCATGTGCTGCTTGCCAAGAAGGCCCCCTTTGGTTGACAAGCTTGTCGAAAAGCCCCGAAGCCACACAAGAAACTCTATGGGCCCGAATTCTGTGCCCTCGAGAAATTCTCCTGGAGGCCAAGCCTGGAGCTCGGAGTGCTAAGACCTCTTGTGAGAGGTACAACCCCCACTGCTTCTCCCGCCAATTTGGGCTGATACAAGATATTCCCGCAGACCCAGGGCACGTTTCCTCCTTTTCCGTGAAACCGGTGCTATCGGCTGAAGATGTACAAACCTTAGCTGAAAGCACCCAGGCCATTCTGAGGTCATTTGAATTTAAATCCTTCCAGGTGGTATTGGAGACTTCCCCGAACTTCAATTTATGGTGGAGGCTACTGAGTGGGGCCCTGTTCTCTGCCCCCATAGGCGTCTAGCTTCTGTGAATTCCAAGGCTGGCCATCTCTTTGCCTGAACCATCATCTGCTAAGAAAGGAAAATAGGTAAAACACCCTGTAAGTCCTGTAATAATATCGACCTTACATACTCCCTTGGTGCAGAAAACTACCGCTGCTACCCCTGCTGTCCTGGAGGAGGAGGAAGAAGAGGTCGAGGTCCCGTCCCTGCTCCGTCGATCAAAGAGGAAACATGAAACAATGACTCCTCCTGTTTCCAAGGTTTGCTTATGGCAATTCTTGTCTTGCTCTATTCCTCCAATGTTCAATTTTGTCTAATTATCAGCATAATCCTTTCTATAGAAACACAAACAAGGGATAAGCCGTCCTGTTATCATCAATACTTCTTCTGACTCGGAGGAAGGTATTCTGCTCCGTACTTTAGCCGAAAGGGCGGCTGAAAGAACTGCTCATCCGACGACAGATGCCCCGTCGATGGAGGCTACGGCTCTTCCTCCCACGGCTGACGTGTCAGCCTCCCTCCCAGTAGTAACCTTTCCGTCGGCTGAGCTTCCGACTCCAAAAAGTCAATCCTCTGTTCCGCCAAGGCCTGAAAAACAACCAGTGGTTGATGATATCGAAACAACTGTGCCTCCCCCCAGCCAGGGAACTGGAGAAACTACTGCTCCCCTGCCAATGCTGATGTTGGCTTCGGCGCTGGACTTCCTTGATGGCCTCATCGGGGCTTCCTTGCCTACTAAGAAGTCCATTCTGGAAAATGTGAGTCGCGCTCTTTTGCGGATTGTTCAATTAGCTGACCCCGACATGCCCCCTACACTTCGGGACTTGGCAATTGTGTGCCTGGGGTAAATGCGCTTCACTGGTCGCTTCTTATTTAACATGCAGCGCCGTCGGGATAAAGCGCACGACCAGCTAGAGCTTCTAAAACTGCATCGAGAAAATGCAGCATTTGCAGAAAAAGATCGCCGAGAATTCATGGGTCATCTTACGCTTCTGCGAGCTAACATTGTAGAGGGAAAAGGAAAAATTAAACAGCTCAAACGTCAAATATCTGAACTCCAGGAAGAACTTGCCTCTGAGAAAAAGTCCTTGGAACAGTGGCTTGAGTCAGAGAAAGGGCTTCAGGAAATAGTCAACGCCATTGACGACTCCCTTCTTCAGCATAATGACGAACGGCTAATACTGGAGGCGGAAGAGGAACTGCTCGAAGTTGAACTATCAAACTTAACCGCCCTACTGAATGAGATGAAGTCCGGGTGGGACCGCTTTGTGGCTGAGCTGAACAAGGCTCTACATCATTCGACTGCCGACGAAGCAGGCCCTTCCGGAACTCAAATTGAAGAAACTGCCCCTTCGACGATCGAAACAGGCGTTCAAAAGATGTCTGCTGACGAGGTGGCCCTGCCTCCCGAAAGAGGAGCAAAAACGGAGGCTGAGATGGCTGAAAAAGAGCTCCTAGTTCCTGATCCGCAGCCAATGGAAACTGCCATGATGTCTAGTTAAGCATCCGCCGAATCAGAAGATCCAAATCGGCTGGCGATTGTTCCTTATCGGCCAACACTATTGCCCCACGCCCCTTCCGATGACAGCTAATTTCTCTTGTAAAGACATTTACGGCTATCTGGTCGGCCTCTTGTGATCAGTTCAATATATCAGGACAAACTTTTGCTCAAGAAGATCTTCTCTCTCTCTCTCTCTCTCTCTCTCTTTTTTTAACTCGCTAGTTCCCTCCCAGAACGTCGGATAGTACCGTTTCAAGAACTTACCGTTAATTGCTTTACCTACTTCGTTTCCATCGGGTGTCATTAGGCGGTAAGCTCCTCCATAAAAAACCTGCGTTACTAAGAATGGACCTTCCCAGGACGCGGACCACTTGCTGTACTTCGGATCTTTTGGTGCAACGGGGAGAATAGTCTTCCACACCATATCTCCTTCTTGAAAACTTCTTTCACGGACTTTCCGATTGTACGCCCTTGCTACCTTCTCCTTGTGTTGTTTTATATTCTCCAAGGCAACCCAGCGATCCATCTCAACTTGGTCTAAGCTCAAGGCCAAAGCTATCTGGTAATCTTTAGTCGTTAGACCATGCTGGTAGGCTATCCGGGCTGATTGCAAAGATATCTCAACAGGTAACACAGCATCCTGCCCATAAGTTAGTCTAAACGGAGTAAAACCGGTTGCAGTTTTAGCAGCATTCGATGGGCCCATAACACTTCCTGCAACGTCTCATGCCATCTTCTTGGATTGTCTTCTACTACTTTGCGGATCATGCCGATTAAGGTTTTGTTCGTTGCCTCTGCTTGTCCGTTGGCCTGTGCATAATAAGAAGAAGAGTGGAGCAACTTAACGTTAAACTGTGTCAGGAAATTACGTACCTGGTCCCTTGTAAACACCGTCCCTTGATCCGTTGTTATTGTCTCTGGGATTCCAAAACGGAAGAGAATGCTTTGCTGGAGAAAGTTGATGGCTGCTGTTTGTGTTACTTTGGCCAATGGTTGCGCCTCTACCCACTTGGTAAAGTAATTCGTTGCCACCAATATGAATGTGTGCCTTTTTGCTAAAGGTGGATAAATCTTTCGGATGATGTCCAGGGCCCATCCATGGAAAGGCCATGGCTTAATGATCGGATGCAATTCCGTAAAAGAAGTGTGTAATAAAGAGCTATGTTTTTGGTAAGCTTTACAGCCAACCGCATAAGCATTACAATCTGTAGTCATTGATGGCCAAAAGAAACCATGACGTTGAAGCGTCCATTTCAGCTTTGGGCCCGCTTGATGTGCTCCATATAAGCCTTTGTGTACCTCTGTCATAGCTTGTAAGGCTTCTTCTTTGGAGAGACACTTTAAGAGAATTCCAGTGTGACTCCGCCGGAACAAATCATTACCTACCAATGTAAAACTGAGGGCCTTTTGTTTCACATCTCGAGACGTTTGTCCAGTCGGGTTTCTTAAATAATTAACAATCTCCTATCGCCAATCTTCTTGATACTCTGTGTTCGCTATCTGTTGGCACATCACTGCTTTCCTAAAACCTGAAGCTAACTGAGCTAAATCATTAGCACTTTGGTTTTCTGTCCTGGGAACATGAACTAAAATGACCTCCTGGAAATGCTGAAATAGCCCTTTTGCCTCCTGTAACTTACCCGAAAGTAATGGGTTAGCACACTTATAATCTCCTACTACTTGTCGGATAACCACTTGAGAATCTCCTACAATTCTGACTACTCGAGCTTCCAGTGTTTTCAGAATCCGTAATCCTAACAAAAGGGCATCATATTCTGCCTGATTATTAGTTGTCCCCTTCTTTAACTCAAACTGGACCTTACCCTACTGTCTATTCGGAGATTCAAGAACCAGACCCACACCAGCCTTTTGTTGGGTACTTGAGCCATCAAATTGTAAAACCCATGGTTTTAAAGAAACGTACCCCTGCGGCTTATCTCCATCCGTTTGCGGTATCTTCAGAGAAGGATGTTCAGCTAAAAAATCTGCAACAGCTTGTCCTTTTACAGCCCTCAGTAGCACATAAGTTAGAGAAAAAGCATGTAATTTGACCGCCCATTTCATAAGCCGCCCATTCAGTAAAGAGCGATTCAATAAGAGTTTGATTAAATATACCTTACATAGGACATGTACTTCCCTAAATAACAAGTAATGCTCCAGCTTTGTGCATGCATAGTGGAGAGATAAGCATAGCTTTTCAATAGGGGTGTATCGGGTCTCCGTATCCGATAGATTTCGGCTAAGGTAGTACACTGCTCTTTCTATCCCTTGCTGGTCATCCTAAGCCAATAAACTGCCAATAGATCCTTCCGCAACTAAGATATATAACTTCATGGGAGACTGGTCATGCGGAGGAGCTAACACCGGTGGATGTGATAAGGCTACCTTTATTTGATCAAACGCTACCTGATGCTCGGGCTGCCAAATAAATTCTTGAGATAACTTTAACCGTAACAAAGAAGAAAATACCTTCTGTTTACCTGCAACGTTTGCCAAAAAATGTCGTAAAAAATTGATCTTCCCCAAGAAACTTTTTAGCTCTTTCTTCGTCTGAGGCGGTCTTGCTTGTAGAATATCCCAGGCCTTATTCTGATCTATCTCAATCCCTCTCTAGTGTACTAAAAACCCAAGGAAATTCCCGATCGTAACTCCAAAGGCACACTTAGCCGGGTTGATATTCAAGTGGTGCGGACGCATCCGGAGAAACGCTTGTTCCAAATCAACTAAGTGTTGTAGGAATATGGGGGATTTTACGACCAAGTCGTCTATGTAGACTTCTATGGTTCTGCCGATAATGTCGTGGAAGATAAGATTCATGGCCCGTTGAAAGGTGGCCCCAACGTTCTTCAAACCAAATGGCATAACCATCCATTCGAATAAGCCGATAGACCCCGGCAACGAAACGCCGTTTTGTGTGTATCCTCTTCAGCTATGAATATCTGGTTATACCTTGAATAACCATCCATGAAGCTCAAAAATTGGTTACCCGCAGCAGAATCCACTAACATATCTGCCATTGGCATAGCATACTCATCCTTCGGAGTGGCCAAGTTCACGTTTCTGAAGTCTATGCAGACACGTAGTTGTCCATTCTTCTTAATGACCGGCACAATGTTAGATATCCATTCTGCATACCGGCACGTACGGATGAACCCACATCAGAGTAACCTTTCTACCTCCTCCTTGATCTTGGGTAGCAATGCAGGATTAAAACGTCTTTCCGGTTGTTTATGGGGCTTAAAGCCTTCTTTCACAGGTAGGCGATGTTCCACAATATTTCGGTCCAAACCAGGCATCTCATGATAGTCCCACGCAAAGCAATCCTTGTACTTGCGGATCAGACAAGTTATCTTATCCCTTTGCTCGATAGTCAAATGTAAACTTACCTTGGCTATTTTGTTCTCCCCCGTTTCTCCTATGTCTACTTCTATTAACGGATCTTAAGCAACGAAGCCAGAAGCTCGTCGGACCTCTGGATTTTCCGGTCGTAGGCCGCCTGGTTCCTCAGTGGTGATCAAGTTATAGGCCATCGTTAGCTTGGCATATTGGCTTGGATCGAAGGTCGGATGATAAAACAGGGCTTCGTTCACGTGGATTTCAGTTGAAAACGGATTAGGATCAGCTAGGATCTGCTCTACCCATTCTCCATCCCAGATCAGCCTGGTGTAAAGTGGACGGTACGCACCGGTTTGCATGAATCCAATCCCTGCCCAATAAAACGGAATAAGCTGGCTTCGCATCAATTATAAAAAATATCGTTTTACTAGGTTTGGACCCGACTGTGACTTCACAAGTGATAACGCTTTCTACCGCAACTGCTTCTCTAGTGAAATTAACCATCTGTACATCAGTAGGGGACAAATCTAACTTATCTTTCCCCAGCCGTTTCAAGGTAGAAAAAGGCATTACATTTAAGACAGCTCCACCATCAACAAAAACTCGAGTAAGTGGCTTGCCATTGACATGTGCTTTGATGTACAGGGGCCTGAGGTGGTTAATATTTTGGGCTGTTGGAATAGGAAAGAGCATCCTCTCTGGGGGAATTTGGACATCCACCAGCTCCACAGCGGCTCTTTCTTCCGCATGAAAATCCTCTTTCATGGATTCTTGACGAGAGGTGGCTCGGAAACTTGACGGCAAGATGCTGAGCATGTTTTGGCCATTATCAGGGGCTAGTTGTTCTTCAACCCATGCATCAATCAGCCGCCTTTGTTGTGCCCGCTTCCGCTGCTCTCGTCTTTTTTGGGACTTTGATGGTCGGGAATAGAGGCCAAGTAGAAATGTCTCCTTTTAGGGTACCTGCATGGTTAGTTTCCCTTTTTTGCCATGGAAATGTGCTGCAAAAGAGGGAGGAGATAAACGGGTAAAAACTGACGGTTTACCATCCAATCTCTGAAAAGCTTGTTCTATCCCTCTAAGCTTATTGTTTCCTATATGTTCTTCCTGTGTCCTACATATTGTTTGCAGCATGTGTGCATCGGCTAACGGAAATGGATCTGTGTCTACCAAAGTCTCTTCCTTTTTGTCTGCAAATTTCAATCTTTCGTTCTGGATAGCCTTCTGAATGATGTTTCTGAAAACAATACAACTGTTAGTACTATGCGAGAAAGAGTTGTGCCATTTACAGTACCTTTTTCCTTTCAACTCTTCTTGGCTGGGGATCTTGTGTCCATAAGCCAGGCGAATCTGCTTATCTGTCACCAGTTGGTCAAAGATTTGTTCAGCTTTTGAGATGTCAAACGAATAGGAGGGTCCTGATGTGGCAATTTTCTCCTTTCCTTTGCCGGGCTTCAAGTGAGGACATTATAGGATGCGCCATTTACCAATTCTGCTGCCATTACTTCTATAGCTTGCTCTTCGTCTTCCTCATTAGTATCATCTATGACGGATATCATTGTCTGTCTAGCCATGAGAGAACTTAACGGAATGCCTCTTCTCTTTCTCCTTGATCATCTCTTCTATTCTGACAGCGTGAGATAACAGCCGGGATAAATCCGAGAAGTCTTGGAGAATGAGCCGTTCTTTGAGCTGCGGATGCATCCTGCTAATAGCAATCCTTGCACATTCTGTTTTAGGCAACTAGGTTGTACATTTGGACTTAATTTGTCGGAAGCGTTCAATAAAATCCGCAACATCTTCTGATCCCTTTTGTTTTATTGCCAGAAGGTCCGCGATGGAAACTTCCGGTACCGGTTTAAAGAAACGTTGGTGAAACATTCTTTCCTTGTCAGCCCAGGAGTATACAGAATCAGGAACTAGATTGGCATACCATGTGAATGCTGCTCCTGTCAAAGATAATGGAAACAGTTGTAACTTATGCCATTCATTATTTCCCAACTCACCGCATTGTGCTGTGAATCTTCCGATGTGTTCTATGGTGGACTTATTGTCTTCACCAGAAAATGTTGAAAACTCCGGCAGCTTATAGCCTTCAGGGAGCACTGCCATGGAATCTACCCACTCCGGGTAAGGTTTTTGATATACGAGACGATCCCGTGACTGCCGTTGGAATGTTTCCGTTACCATATCCACCAGCTGGTACGGCTGTTGAAACTGAGGTGAGGGACTTTGCATGATAGGTCAGGGACCTTGCCATGTGAACGGCTCAGTACTTCCAATTCCCTGCCCTGGGTTAGCACTTAGCCGCTGTGATTGCTGGATATAAAGGAGGGTAAGGAACAGAGTAATTCGGCTGCCCCCCAAAAGGTGGCATGTTTCCCCTAACAAGGTTTGGAACTGCTTTATAAGTCGTTGGTAATCCTGTTATTGGGACTGGACTTCTGCCTGGAAACATTTCTACTGGCAACGTGTTTTGAGCTACTATTCCTGGTACTTGATGCCCCCCGGTAGCAGGGAAGCCCATTTCTCTTCGCAGGAGGTGTATTGAACTATGAAAGGATACACCATCAGCCGATGGCATGGGGTATGTAGGTGCCGTGTTTGTCCCTTGTGCATGGTAACCTGATGGCTGAGCAAAGGTTTGCGTATTTTGCCTCTGCGCAAATTGTTGAAGCTCATTCTGAAGCAGAGGTTGAAAAATAGTAGCGAATTGTGGAATAAGTCCCTGTAAGAGCTCGCAAGTACATTGTTCCATAGTATGTCGAATGACAGTCAGTGAGGTGGATATCGACTGAAACACCGGTGGTGGAGGCGAGGACTGACCTCCTTGCTCCACAGAAGTACCCTAAGTACAACTGGTAGTCGTAACCGAAGAATTAAAGACTCCCCGGAGAGCACAGACTGGGGGTCGCTTAGATGTCTCCGGTGCCTGTAGTTGCTGTGAATTGTTTGCCATTGTTCGTCCTTACCGCAATAGCATACGAACACTGACCTCTAGTCCTACTAGGCGTGCCAATCTGTGTTGTTGTCAAAATAGGGAGTCGATGCAAACGGGGATCGGCTTCATATCCGATAAACACAAACGATCCGCTATGGTGAAACAGAAAATGGTGTCAAATCTTTTTTGAATCAGGGACCGGGTTCCTTGAACTTACTATAGAAAGGATTCAAGAAAGTCAGCTGAGAATGCTCAACGGAAGGACCTTTCTAGGATAACAGAATGATACTTGTATTAACTTGCTTAAAGGAAAGTACAGAAAGAGTCTGATATTGTAAAGAGGAATAGAAAGCTGTAAGGAAAAACTGGAAATAAAGCTGTAAAGGAAAGCTATAACAAAGCAGTAAGAAAGCTATAAGGAATTGAGATTTTAGACTAAAAAGTTGTAAATGACGATGAAGTAGAATAAATTGAAATTGAATGTTGCTGGTTGATGGTTTGATTGTCCCTTGGTTCTAGGCAATACTCCCATTTTATACTTGCTGCAAACGAGCCACTAACAGATCATGGAGTTTCTTCCGGCCAAAGAATATTCCCAACGGTCGTGCAGAATTCTTGCGTCGAAAGATCAAGAATTTGTTTTCCTTCTTATCGGCTCCGTGGTGTCGATATTGACTATGACTATCAGCTGCTTGAAAGGTTGACTTTATCGGCTTGTCCTAACTTATCAAATCGGCATCGGCTCAAAGTAACTGCGGCTTGGCAAAGTTGACGTCAACAATAACTTTTAATAAATTTTTAATTTGTGTGTCATTTGATAGATTGACATCTTTTTTAAGACAGATGGAGTACTTGTTAATTTAATACATGACATACAAATTAAGAAATTATTAAAACTTATATAATTATAATAGAAAGTGACTATTATATCCCTAAATAAAAGCAAAATTTTATTAATTATTCTTCCATGTATATTTATTAATAATTTACTGAGAATGCACATATTCTTGATTGAAAAATAAGTAAATTAAGAATATATGTAATAAATTTATTCTTGATTTGTAAGATTGAAAAGTATTTTATATAATAAAAATAAAAAATTTTAATAAATATTTTGGGATGGAAGGATAAAACTTTAGAATTTAAATACTTCTTAATAAAGAGAAAAAATAAATTAAATTTTAGGTGTAAAAATAAAAAATAGTTTAATAACTAAAATATATCTTTTATATTTGTATAATTAATTAAATGAAACAGATAATTTGAAATGGAAGAAGTATTGAGTTTTCCAGTGGGCTTGTCCAAGTCCAGGACTTTTTCTGCGGCTTCTACTGAGGCCCAACTTCCAAACACTTGACTGCCGAGACATGCTCTCCGCTTAAACGGTCCCGTATTGTAGATGATGTTAAAGTGCCGACGGATGTTATCCACTTCGGCAGTAACCCTCTCGTTTCTCGGCTTCCTCCGGTTCCCTTGTTCCTCAGCACCTCCTCCTGGAAACTAAAACTAACACTCTCTTTAAGCTGTCAAAATACTGAACCAAATTATGGTCTCTTCTTCTATATCCGCGACTCATGCTCATCCAACTCTTGCTTCTCTTCGCCATTCTAGACAGGATGGAAAGCTCTCGTCTTTCTTGCTATTCAATTCATCAGCTCTCAGTTTCTCCTCTAACCAGAGCACCTCTCTGCAATTCTTTTCCGCTAATGCAAAGCCCTTGTCATTCTCTTCAAATCCTAGGCCTCTAACTGTCATTTCCATGGCTCCACCCAAGGCTGGAGCTAAACCCAAGAAAGGTATGTTCTTCCCCCCAATATGCACCGGATTTTGCTCAAGTCCAGGGACTTCCTTTGTCTCAATTGGGAACCTTCAGATTTCCCAATGGAGGTGGGCACTGCTTGAATTGAGAATACTGAATGTTCTCAGGGCAAGTTGGGAGGTCCTACTGCGGGACATTTTCTTTTGTTTAAACAGCCCAATATATATATATATATATAGTTTTAACATTTCTGTGCTTACTCTTATATTGGGCTCTGCAGTGACGGGGGTGATTAAGTTGGCTTTGGAGGCAGGGAAAGCCACTCCTGCGCCACCGGTGGGGCCAGCCCTTGGTGCTAAGGGTGTCAACATTATGGCATTCTGCAAGGATTATAATGCCAGGACAGCTGATAAAGCCGGTTATGTGATCCCTGTCGAAATTACTGTCTATGATGTATGCAAGTCCTCTTCTGCGTGAATTTCTTTGAATTGGCTTTCAACTCTCAAGTAAAGTTGTATTCGGTATCCCAATTGGTGGACATTACCCTCATGTTGGATAGTTTAGTCTAATCTTCATATTTTGGTGCTCCCCAAAGTTTTTATTGTAGTTGCATGATACTTTTACGTTAGAGAAGTCATTGATTACTTGTATTTCTGCAGGATAGAAGCTTCACTTTTATCTTGAAGACTCCTCCTGCTTCAGTTTTACTACTGAAGGCCGCAGGTATTTCAATTTGCTGTTCCAGCGCAGTGCCTTCATATTTCATTCTAGTTGTGCATTGATCTTTGAACTCACTTGGCTTATAATTTTCTCATATTTAGTGCAAATCCTCAAAACAAAATTGATTAACATCTCCCGGGATTTACTTGTTTTGTGACATTGATTTGTATTGTTACAAATAGTTTACATGTTGAAGATACACTGTTTTCAAATTCTGGCACTAGAGCCGTGGATAAGTGACTATATGAATCGTTTGGTAAAAATTGGACATGATATATTAAGGTTCAAGTGTGCCATTTGTGGAATAACTTTTTCAGTTGGTTCTATAGCTGTACATCAGGCATGGCATTTGAAAATAAAATATAACAGTTCTTTTTGCTTCATTAGTTGTCAGACATTAACTTTTCTTAAACTCCTATCAATTTTGTAGACAGCAATATAAGCTCAAAATTTTTCTGTCTAACCTGTTCATCAGAATCAGATCTCTTTATTCTGTTATTTTACTTCCTGGATTCAGCTCCAATTTCTCTTCGATCTCGACGGTCATGGTTTTATTTTAAACAATGTTCTGTTTGTCGAGGACTAATAACATGAACTGTGTATAAAATGTTTGATTTGTAAATATGTCCACAATCTCAATAGAATAACAATGCTTGGACACTTGGTGGATGCATTTTATTTGCTGGCTTCTTGTAAAATGTGATCCTTTTGGTTGGACTGAGATGCCTCGGTAGTCTTCATCTATCATAGTATGTGCATCTTCCAAAGAATGCTCCTTTTCAAGCTTCTTAAAGTATGAATTTCATTTGCTACTAGACATTCTGCTGTATGCATTATCTTTCTTCTGCAAGCTTTCAACCTTATCAGCCAGTAGTACTCCGCTGCTCTGAAGTAGAAAAGAACATAATTATTCTTCTGAATTCAAGGCCGCATTTGGTGTCCTTGAGTTGGTATTGCTAAAAAAAATTCTGCAGTAGAGGTCTGCCTTGTTTCGTTTTCTTGCAAAGTGAAACACAGGTTCCAAATACGCGAGAAGCATTGGTAAAAAAGTTTAAAGGGGTTGATAGATTCTCGTTCTTTTAGTATGGATTTGTTCTATTGAATGGTGATGAGAGAGAACGCTATCAAGGGACAAATTACGAGTTGAATGATTTATCTTTTATACAACAATAACAACAACTAAGCCTTATTTCTAGGAAATTTAGGGTCGGTTATATAAACTAATACAAGATTAAGTATAGTCATTTATATGATCCTTTCCTTCCACTTCTTTCTATCCACTGTTATATTATCATTTAAATCTAACAAAGGCATATCTATTCTAATCACCTCCATCCATATTATCTTAGGTCCATCTTTACCTCTATCCAACTTATTATGCCTTCATCCATCAATTCTCCTAACAGTGCATTCCTTGGTCTTCTCTGTATATGTCCAAATCAATGTAAGGAGCTTTCTCTCATCTTGTCTTCAATGGATGCCATTCCCATTTTTTCCTGAATGATCTTGTTTTTTACTCTGTCCTTTCTAGTATGCTTGCACATCTGCCGTAATATTCGTATTTTAGCTACCTTCATTTTCTGAATATGAGACTTTTTAACTGCCCAACATTTCGTATCATACAACAAAGTAGGTCTTACGGTTGTTCTATAGAACTTTCACTTTAGGCTCAAAGACATATTATGATTACACAGAATACCAGCCGCACTCCTTCATTTCAACCAACCAGCCTTAACTCAGTGCGTAACGTTGCTATCAAGCTCTCCATCTTTCTGAATAATAGATCTCAGATATTGGGAGCAGTCATCTATTGGAATATCTCTGCTATCCAAAGTTACACTTTGATCTATATTTCTGCCAGTACTGAACTTGCATTTCATATACTTGTTTTTACTTCTATTGATTTTAAAGCTCTTAGATTCCAACGTATGTCGCCACAACTACAAATTAGCATTTACACCAATTCTAATCTCTTCAATTTGAACAATATCATTTGCAAACAACATACACCATAGCACAACTTCCTGTATAACACAAGTCTACTCATTCATAATAGTCGTGAAGAGGAAAGGACTTAGCGCTGATCCTTGATGTACCCTGATAGTAATAGGAAAGTCTACAATCACGCGCCACTCATCCATAATAGTCGTGAAGAGGAAAGGACTTAGCGCTGATCCTTGATGTACCCTGATAGTAATAGGAAAGTCTACAATCACTCTGGTGCGGGTTCTTATACTTGTGCATGTTCCATCATATATATCTTTAATAAGAGTAATATACTTCTGCGATACACCTTTCTTTACCAGTATCCACCAAAATACTTCTTTTGGTACCTTATCATAAACTTTCTCCAAATCAATAAATACTATATGCAAATATTTCTTTCTTTTCCTATAATTTTCAATCATCTGCCAAAATTTCATAGGATGACTCATGAGTTTAATCCCGCTGTGATTGGCATAGTCTTGAACATCCTCTATATTCTTGTACAAAGAAATCAAAGTATTCTTCTTCCACTTTGTAGGCATCCTTTTTTGTCAACCACGTAACACCTATTTCTCTTAAATACTTCCAAATCTTAATCGGTATAACATCCGCTCTCATTGCCTTCTTGGTCTCATTCTTTTAAGAGCATTTTGAGCTTCATATTTCTAAATTCGACGAATAAAATCACGATTAACCTCTTCATTCGGAATTGCAAGGTCACCCACATCCTGAACTTGATTCCTGTTAAGTAACCTATTAAAATAGAACTTCCATCTCTCCTTGATTTTCTTGTCTTTAATAAGAACTCTGTGGTTATCGTCCTTTACACATTTCACCATAACAATATCTCCCGTCTTCTTCTCCCTGAAATGAACAAGTTTACATATATTCTTCTCACCATTTTTAGTATCCAACTTTTCATATAATGACCAAAAAGGGCTTCAAGTTTGTTGATAAGATAGTGTTTATTGATTGCATAATATTTAATTTAACATTTGTGTTAAAGTTCTACAAAACAAGGAAAGGAAAATATTATTGGGTGTCTAAAATTGCAATACGCTGAACAGGGAGAGTGTAATAGGAGAAAGCCGAGTAGGTGAACATGGAATGAGATGTCCATGAAAGTAGCGGAAGAGGTTCTAATCAATTGTAGCTTGATTATCTTCATTTCACTAGACCTCTAGTTTTGGAAAAAGAAAATGATATTTTCCGGTGCATCAGATTGTAAATTTTTGGTTTATTGTATTTGTTTAGGGTTTTTTCCTGGATTAAAACAAAAAGAGGTAAATTTTATATTTTGGGAACAAGGTGTCAATCATTCTAGTTCAATATTACTATGTGGCTCTGATGGCAAATGATTAGTTGTTTATCTGACTTTCAGCATTTGCCTATAGCTGTAAAGGTTGGTTAATATCTGGCAATTTCTTTTAGGAGTGGAGAAAGGCTCCAAAGACCCAAAGCAACAGAAGGTGGGTAAGGTTAGCATCGATCAATTAAGGGCAATTGCACAAGAAAAGTTACCAGATCTAAATTGTTCGACTATAGAGTCTGCAATGAGAATTATAGCAGGCACTGCTGCTAATATGGGAATTGATGTTGATCCTCCAATTCTTGAGCCAAAAAAGAAACAACTTCTGTAGTTTTGGTTAGTGATTTCCTTTACTTCCAATTTTTTTTTTTTGGTTAATTGATAACCAGTTTGTTATTCCATTGGCCTTCTCTCTGTGTTATTCTTTTTTCACTTACTGGTAATTCGATTAGAAGCAGTTACACGGTGAATCACTTTGTGCAGCTTAGTTAATATTTTAAAATTGTAGTTATTGCTATTGTTGTATGTTTACTCAAACTCCTCCTTCAGTAATACAACTTGAGAAATTGCAAAATGGGTATTTGGTATTTGGTATGTTTACTCAAACCCCTCTAAGTATTTGGAAGTTATTGCTATTGTTGTATGTTTACTCAAACTCCTCCTTCGGTAATACAACTGGAGAAATTGCACTAGCCAAAATGGGTATTTGGTATTTGGCATGTTTACTCAAACTCTCTAAGTATTTGGAAAATTCCCTGGAAGAAGGAAAGACAAGACACTACAACAACAACAGACTTTGTGGCTTGAAAATTTTAATGAATAACTTAGGACATTTTGCCAGAAAAAAAAAAGGAAGGTTAAGAATCAAGAAATTGAAGATGAAAAGCTGGAAAAAACCTAAAGCAAGTAATTGGGACATGCCTGTCCCCGTTTACAGTTTGCGGTACCATCATAGATCTGAAGAAATTGTGGAGCTTAAAACAAAACCCCACACTATTGCAAGAGAAAAGCACCCCATTTAGGAAGTTTGGAAGCTTCCCATCGTTTAGTTCCAGTGGAGGAGTCGATTCACCTCCGCTCTCCTTTGTAATGGTAATCCTTGTTTGGATATTTGCAATGATTATTCATTGAAAAAAAGAAATCATGGGGCTTGGGTGTATCCGATTCAGATATCATTGTCCTCTATGATTTCTATTCCCAACGTGATCCATGCCTGATGGGGATTGCTGCGAGTTAAAGTCAGACACTATACCTATTATTTCTGTAGTGCGTCTGAAGGGATTGCTGGCTGGCCGCCGCCGCCGAGAATGGTCTAGGTTTATGGGATACGTTTATTTTGTTTTTATGAATTTCTCTCTCTCAAAATATTCGTTTATGAAATTTTTTTATTTTATTTTAAAATATTTATTTATATACATTATTTTAAAATTTATAATTAATTTTTTTTATTTTATCTTCATTTATTAAGTTTTAATTAACTACATACTCCTTTCGTCCTATTAAAATTGACAGTGATTGACTTGGCACGATATTTTATACAAAAATAAAAATTAGAATATAATAATAATATAATATAATAAAAATAAAAAATATGTGAGTCCCATAATACTTTATGTCAAATATAAGAATATAAATATAATATATGTGGGGTATATTGATTATTTTATAATAAATTATATAATAAAAATTTTCTTTTTAAAAAAAGTGTCAAATTTAATGGAACATCCCAAAATAGTAAATATATCAATTTTAATAGGACGGAGGGAGTAACTTTTTAAAATTCTTTTTTGTTCTTACTTCTTGAGAATTTTCACTAATCAATAGTTATTATATTTTTAAGATAGATAGAATATAAATTTTATCTAAATTATAATATTATTTTTAACACATTTAATCTTTATGTAAAAAGTTTTATGAATAAATATTTTAAAATAGAAAAAATACTATCTTTCAAACCGTTGATTTTTATTCATTAATTAAATATCAAAATCATTATATAAAGGTACTAAACAGAAAATTTTTAAATTAAATAATAAATCATTGAGTCAGTTTCCTTTTGACGATTATTGTAGAATTGGCACAAAAATAATAATATAAATAATCAAAGCATATTATGGATCTAGTATAATTTTCAACACAATTATATTAAACAATTAACAGATGGATTTCTAATTAATAAAAATAATTTGAACATTCAACGATGAATTTAATAAGAAAATCTGAATAAATTGGGTTGCTCCGGTCGAATTGTGGACCCCAGTTCCCAATCTTTGCGGGTCCAGAAGCAGAAGTGGAGAATTATTAAAGGGCTCAGGACAGAAATGGATACTGTTCCGGAATAGCATTAATGAGGTTGGGAGGAAGTACAGCGGTCGTCTCAATCAAATTCATTGATCTATTTATTACTCTTATTTTAAAATATTACTTCCTCCACTCATAATATAATTCGTTTACTTAATTTTATATATATTAAAATTTTTAAAAATAATATAATTTTTTATTTTTTTTTCTTAAAATATTTTTATTTAAATGTCTTAAAAACAAAAAAAGAGGAAGGAGAAAAAAAGAATAATAAATAAGAATAAAAATGTAAAAATAACTTTAAAACCTCTTTAAAAAATCCCCCAACGACTTATAATTTAGAATAATAAAAATAGTCTCTAACGACTTATATTATGAGACAAAAAGAGTATAAAATTTTAATATATTACATATTATAAAATAATTTATATTTATTTCATATGTTATATATATATATATTTAATAGGAAATTTTAAAAAACTTATCAATTTTTATTTTTATTAATTTTTTAAAAAATTAAATTATGTGAATTTATAGTTAGATTAAACAATTTATAGTTGGAATAATTTATTTATATATTTATTATTAAAATAATAATACTTCTTCCATTCTTTTTTATTTATTCATTAAAATTAAAAATTTTATTTTAATTTATCTATTCCATTAACAAATCAAGATTATATTAATTATTATTTTTTCACAAATACTCCTCCTTAATAAAATGAATACTTCGGCATTTGTAGTGAAAAATAAAAATAAATTAAATATATTTACTATACGTAAAATTTTAAAATTTGATGAAATTCTTAAAAGATAAAATAGAAAATAATAATTAATTAATTAAAATTTTTTATTTTTAAAAAATTTATAAATAGATTAAAATTAAAATCTGTGAATTAATTAAAATAAGGAGATAGTATTATTATTCTATCAAAAATTTATTGAAATCCTGACAGAGAAACAGACACAGATTCCCCGGTAGCGGAAAAACCGAAATGAACTGACGAGTGACGGCCTGACGGGTAAGAAGAAGAAGAAGGAAGAAGACGACGGGTCTAAATCTATCATTTGGAGTGATCAGAGATCCACTCCCTCCCAATCCCATTAGAGACTAAAGGCATACAATTCCAATCCAAACACCATACATCTAATACCATTTACATAGACAATCTCACCTCTCTATCGGTCTTTTCCTGTTCGGGAGACCCGCTCCCTATTCTTCTGTAAACTTAAACCCAACATTCCAAAAGCTTGTCTTTGAGTCGGAGATCTCTCCCCGGTTATTCAAAGTCTCGATCTTTCTCCGCGTATGTATTAACAATCGTTATTTCTGTTTCTGTTTCTGTCTTTGCAATTTACATGTTGCGTTATTTTTATTGTTGTTATTATTTCTGATGTTCTTATATTGATTTCATTAACATTTGGATTCTTCTTGTGGTTGTTATCTTTCTGTCTTTGTATTTTGCTTGATACTGCCTTTTTTTTTTTTTTTCTTAAATCTCGAACAAACTGATTTGGATTCTGGTCGATATTGGTCGTGCTTTCCACTTCTTGGCTGGCCTGTGCCTATTTTGGTCCCGCTTTTTTTTTTTTTTTTTGGTCGTATACAGTTGCCCTTCTTCTGCATGTGCTTATTCCCTTTTCTTTTTTCTTTTTCACAAAAGTTTTCATGTAAATTTGTAATGTAATGGTTCAGAAACCGTAGTAGTAGGTCTGATAAGTCCCGTGATCCGTTGATTCTTTCTTATCCTCTCTTTGTTCTCTTTCTTCTTTACTGAGTCTTTTTGGGCCTTAGATTTTTGGATTTGCACAAATTAAGGGACTTCGTATCTTCTTTTGGATCATTTATCGAAGTCTTGAGCTTTTTTGCATTCTTTAGTGTTCATGATTTTGGAACTTGTCCAAGGTATGATGGTTTTTGTCTACTTTTCTCTGATTATTTCTCTTCTTTCTGTTTTCTGTTCCTTTTTTGGCCGAGTAGGAGCTTCAATGATTCAGGGCTTGACGGATTTCAGTTTGTTTGAATTCTTCCTCTCTCCCCCATTATTTGGCTTTCTGTTTTGTGCAATTATATAAAACTCTTGTTAGAGTTCTAGCTTCGTTTTCCTTTTATTCCTTTATTAGATCTTTATGATGATTTGATTGATTTCTTTTCATATCTACACCATATAGGAAATTGATTCGTAGAATCAGATGCATCACATCCAGAATTCCTCTCCCACGAATGATTCATAGCTTAAACTTCTAGAATCCTTTTGTCCCATCAATTCAGTCAGCTTTGTTCAATTATACAAGGGTTGAAACTGGCAATATTTAGTGGTGGACATTTCTAGTCAACATGGTTGTTCGTTAGTTTTAGAGAGGATGTATCATTAGTTAATTTGAATTAATATATTGCTTGGTAATGCTCTTTGTACTTACCATTAGTCTTCTATTAATCATAAATTTTTGCTTGTTTTGTGTTTATGATACTCAAAGTTCCTCAATTCACCTGTTTCAACTCTTAAATCAATGGAAGCTTGGTTTAGCGAATGGCAAATGCACCTTCTTTAATTTTTAGTTCGCTAAATGATGATTTACTTGGTTGTATGAAAGGTTGCAAGATCTTGGAATTATTTATGTGTCTTGTTGATTGATAATTTTTTTTACTTCGTTTCTCAGATGAATATGCAACACTCAGGAAAGGAACATGCCATCGAGGTGCATGCTGATGCATCAGTTCCTGGGAGGGGTGTTGGTGGAACCAAAGTTTGTGAAGGAGTAACATGTGGTTTCTCAGATGCCAAAACCAACAATAAGGATGAAAAAGAGCGTTTGGCATCCATGAAGAAACTTTGGATCGCTGTTATGCTTTGCATCATTTTCATGAGTGTTGAGGTTGCTGGAGGTATCAAAGCCAACAGTCTAGCAATTTTGACTGATGCAGCTCATCTATTGTCAGATGTTGCAGCTTTTGCAATATCTTTGTTTTCACTCTGGGCATCAGGATGGGAAGCTAACTCCCGACAATCCTATGGATTTTTTAGAATAGAGATACTAGGGGCATTGGTCTCTATCCAGATGATATGGCTTCTAGCTGGGATCCTTGTTTATGAAGCCATTACTCGGCTCATACACGACACTGGTGAAGTTCAGGGCTTTCTCATGTTTGTTGTGTCTGCTTTCGGGTTAGTGGTTAATGTGATTATGGCTGTCTTATTGGGTCATGATCATGGACATGGCCATGCTCACAATCATGGTCATCATGGACATGGGCATAGTCATGACTATGGGGAGGACAACCAGAGCCAAGAAGATGAACATATCCACAGTCATGGAGTGAGCATTACCAGACATCACCATCATCGTGAGGGACATGCCAAACATGATGAGCATCATCATGCGCATGAATCAAATGTTCATGAACCACTCCTTAATAGTTGCTCCAATGATGAACGTAAGTCACATGGCACAGGGCAAAGGAAAAAGCAACGCAACATAAATGTTCAAGGGGCTTACCTTCATGTTCTAGGTGATTCCATTCAGAGCATTGGGGTGATGGTTGGTGGAGCAATTATATGGTATAAACCTGAGTGGAAAATCATTGATTTGATTTGCACGCTTATTTTTTCAGTAATTGTGTTAGGCACTACTATCTCAATGTTGCGGAATATTCTTGAGGTTCTTATGGAGAGCACCCCCAGAGAAATTGATCCTCGAAGGCTTGAGAAGGGTCTATGCGAGATGGATGAAGTTGTTGCAGTTCATGAATTGCATATCTGGGCAATTACTGTGGGAAAAGTGTTACTGGCTTGCCATGTCAAAATTAAACCTGATGCTGATGCTGACATGGTGCTGGACAAGGTTATTGACTACATTAGGAGGGAATATAACATTAGTCATGTGACAATTCAAATAGAAAGAGAGTAGCTTTGATGCAAGTGGTATGGTCTTGTCTTGGTGTTGTATCGTTATGGGGGTAGACTTCTTGTTAAAAACTCTTGGATTCTTTTATATAAAGTAGAAGAAATAACTCTCCTTAACTTTGCAATCTTCACATGGGCGGTGGGGGTGGGATGGTGGTGCCAATTTATTCCATGTTTGGATGGAGGATGCGAAAAATGACATAGCATGGTTTGCATTGTAAAACAAAGGCTGCTTGCTTAGTAATGTTGTGCAATGATAAGCAAGGTTGTTGCCTAAGGTGCAATCGTTTGCCAGGTGCTTTTGCCTACAAACTGGTTGTAGTTCTCTTAATATACTGATTCTGTGAAAGCAGCATATCTGTGTGTGTGTGTGTGTGTTGGGGAGGGGGGGGCGGTTGGTATTGCGGACTTTGTAGTTCCTAGCAGCTGCGGGAGCAGCAAGCTATAGAGTAAGCACACTATCATCTTCTGAGTAACCTTACGTTTGTTGTACTACTTTGCGTCACTCAGAAATGGAGTGGCACCTGCTTTCTAATTCATTATGCTGTAGTTTGCGTTTAATTGACGAAGAGATTTAGTCTACTACTCGTTTCAAATGAAGTTCAATTGTCACACTGGCTGTTTCCACCATCACAATGCGGGGTGAGAACATAAGCAGAGAGTGACTGAGGAGTTAAATTTGAGCTGTAAAAATCTATGCTGAAAGAAGTTACTGGCCTCAATTTTGGTGATCCATCAAGAGTTCATCGAGAAATAGGTACCCTTGGTTGTGTGCTTGTTCATCAATTGATCTGCTGGATGGAAAAAGTCTATACATATCCAAATTAGATTGAACTTGCCAGCCCAATTGTGCACAAAAGTCTTGATTTTTATCATTAGCATTTGTAGGAAAGCACTGAAACTCTCCTATCCAATCCAGGATAAGGGAGAGTCCGATGGAGAGTCATGTCAAAACTACGATCATTTGATCTCTTATTAGCATGGTATCTTAAACGAAAAATGGTTTGTTAAGGTCGATTGTCAAGGTTGACGTCAAATGAGCATATTCAATAAGAACTCTTGACAATATTGCAGATGTCTTTGGAAATTATTTAAAGACTATATTAACAATATTTTGATGCATAATAATTTAAATTGGATTAGGAAACGAAATTCTAGAAAAATCTTAGAGAATTTAAGATGGATGTCAGAGAAGATATGATAAGGATCTTATTCGTGAAGGTATGAAATCCAAGTTAAACTGGAACAACAAAGATTTAAGAAACTACAAGGTGTATTCTTAAAGCAGATTCCTAATTCAATAAGAAAATAAATAAGCTGTGGCAGTATATAAAAGCAATCAAAGAGCTTCTTGTTGAATTGGTCAAGGAAACATGAGGAAATTCATGCATATATTCTGAGTGTTAATTGTTAAAGTATGCTTCTCGGTTTAAGTTAATTACTGCAATAATATCAAATCTTTTGGAAGAACTTGAATCAACGTTCTTCAAAAGAAACTAATTTTATGGTGAAAATGTTTATTGGAGTCAAACGAAGAACATTTGTGTTGTAGCAATGAAGATTGAAGGGAGTTTAATTGAAGTAATTGTGTCCAGCCAAGGTCTTCGAGAGTTTGACAAAAGAACACTGGGAGAGTATTTTGTTAGAATTCACCATGGATCACTTGATGATTAAGATAAAGGTACTCATTGTAACTTTGTTAAAGGACCTATAAATGTAGGCTTGTTGACACCCAAATTGCGTTAACAATTTGCGATATTTATTGAACTTTTTATTTCTATTTGTCAAATTAATGCAATCTCAACAGAAAAGTTTAACAATAACACAAGAAATTGACAAATCAATCTATACAATTAATATCAGAGTAGTCTACTGTGTTAGAGTTGCTATTAATTTAGCATGTGAGATCTTGATAGTTGGTTTGGAAAACTATTTCTGAACCAGTGAATGAAAAAGGATCTGTCACTTGGCCACTATTGCTAGAAGGATGATCAAATTGTATGTATTGTAAAATAAGGATAAGAATTTTCACAAAAAATCTTGGCACTACTGTCCGGAAAGCTACTGCAGAAAGATGGAAATCCTTAACAATCCTAAATGCAAGTACTGGCGTAGCAGAAGAAAAATCAATGGATTTATGAACTGATGCTTAATGTCATATTGGCAATACTAATGCAAAAGTATTAAATACAATTTTTGCTACTGTTGGTCCTGATGAGTTTAAATTGATTTCAATATGTGTATCTGCTAAAGATGCATAAGAAAAAATTACAAATAGTCTACAAAAGAACAAGAATTGTAAGAATGTCAAAGTTGTAGATGTTGACAACACAATTCAAGGAATTAAGGATGGGTGAATATGAAATCATTACTATATTTGGTAGAAAACTAGGAGATACTTCTAATCAGACTTTTCAATTAAGAAAATAATATTCTACAGAAAAATTGATTCATAAGATATTACGATCTTTATAATCTCGATTTTATGCCAAAGTTGCTGCCATTAAAGTATGTAAGGATGTGTTAACAATGTGACTAGATGAATCTTCAAACTCATCAAAATTCGAAGGAGAATGGAGTTGCTTTGAAAGTTGAAGACCAGTATAATGATAACAGAGGATTAGAGGATGAACTTGGCCTTTTAATTAGATGATTCAATAAGCTGATGAGGAGACAAGAGTAGAAGAGCAAACTATTTGGCAAACTTTTCAACAAAAAATAAGAAGTTCAACAGAAGAACAATCATGAACAAAAATCTTTAGAGAATAAGAATGGATTGAAATGATCTAAATGTAAGCAATGTGGGGGACACGAACATATTCAAGTAAATGTAGAAATATTATGAGAAAAATGAAGAAAGGATCTTTCAATACAAGTCTCAGTAATTGTGAAAATGATCAAGAGTATCTTGATGAATATAGTACTAATGGAGACAATGATAAAGATCAAGCAAGTAATGTTGCATTCAATGCAATTGTTGAAAAGGAATCAATTCATGAGGAAAATAACTCTAAAGATGATATTGATGAAGATCTTGATGAATCTGATGATGAAGAGGAAACACATGCAAAGCTTATAAAAGAATATGAGTTGTTGTAAAACTGAACAAGATGCTAAAAAAGGAAGTTCAGAGACTTCAACAAATGAACAGTTCACTGCAACAAGAGATTGAAAAGCTTTAACATGAAGTTCAACAAGGCGAAGAGAGCTTAAAAACTAGTAATTAGAAGTTGAAAGATGTTGAGCTATCTATTAAAAGACTGAATTCAGGAAAAGTAAAACTAGATGAAATTCTTTTGTTTGGAAGGCATCCACAAGACAAAATTGGATTTGGCAATGATGAGTTCAACAAGATAGAAAAACAAACTCTAAGGGTTGCATAGAAAAAAGGACAATCGAAGAAATTTAAACAAAAGTCTAAGAAAACCCTTATTTATTGTGATTGTTACTTTCTTACTGGACATGTGTGGAAAAGTTGCTTGAAAAGACTAAGGATCTTCAATATGCCAAGACGGTGCTAAACCTAAATTTGAAAAAGGAATAAAAATTCCCAAGATGAAACATATATAGTTTAAAAGGGACATCGTCAAGGTACATATTGTACATATTTTCCTAAAAGCCACTATAGATGATGTATGGTATCTTAACAATGGATACTCAAAACACATGACATCTAAAAAAGAGTTTCTTGTCAATTATGAACATAAAAATGGAGGATCTATTACATTTGGTGATGACTCAAAAAATAAAGTGGTTGAAAATAGCATATTAAACATCGAAGGTATCCTTAAACTCAGAACCTTACATGTTGATGGCTTAAAAGCTAATATAATAAGTATAAATCAATTATGTGATGACAATATGTTTGTTAATTTTGTCAAAGACAAGTGTCTAGTAATTGTTTCGCCAGTCTTCTCAAAGCGATTGATAAGATGCGCGATGGTGAGATCTTGCTCTTGGGAGCGTTTAGCAAGTCTCTCCACTAATTTTATGAGGTGCGCGAGTTGCTCTTCCAGATTTTGTGTGCCCATCATCATAACCGGTGCCACAGAAGTAGTAGAATCTTCATTAAATGAAGTTTTGGATTTGAAGTCCCCATGGGGGAACTGAGGCGAAGAGCTAGTACTTGAACTTTGGTCAGTTTGTTTGGAGATGTTGGTCTTCTCCAATGAATGTGACATATTACGCATTGTAGAAGCAGCATCTTGCTTCAAATTTGCAGTTGCAGGCGATGAAACAATGCTGAAGTTTTGAGCCTCGCTTTGTGAAAGAGCTCGAGCTTTACTTCTTATCAGCATGCTTTGGCTTGAAGCTTGTGGAGCCTTGTCAACAGTTGTAGTAGCCTCAACGATATCATCAACCTTTGAATGAACAGATGTAATTTTGCTGTTCTTTGGGACCATTGAGTTGATTTGTGCTTGTACTTGAACTTGGGATTAATTTAAAAGTTGAAGAGAAGAGATGGGAGGCAGAGATTGTCCCACTGGGCGTGCCAGAAATTTGTAAACAACAAATTTCAAATATGTAAATAAGACAAGAAAAATATCAAAATTTACCACATATTTAGAAAATATGAAAAGTGGTTACAAATCTCTGTAGAAGTCTTAAATTGCAGGATAAGTCTTCCGATTCTTCTTTTTTTTGAAAACATTGATTCGATGACTGAAGAGTTTGATCTTGGATTGAACGGAATTTGATGACGAATACTTGATTGCCAAGCCTTCGAGACTTGTTTGATGCAGAGCAAGATGAACGCTTTGAAATTTGATGAAGATTCTGACCCTTGACTTTGATGACGATTCTAAACCTTGAATTTGATGAAGCTTGAATGCTTGAACTTGTTAAAACTTGATATGCCTCTTGTTTGTTGAAGCTTGAGGATTTGAGGTGCCTTGAACCATTGAGGGAAGACCCTATTTATAGGCAAAAAAATTCATTGACTTTAGCATAAATAGTCGATGTAAGATTTTGAAGATGTCTCCCAACAAACCCTAATAGATTTGGGTTTAATTTATGTTTTAGCCCAATCTCAGTTAATTCACATTATATTTAGGTTATGAGATTTTCAAAAGGTCCAACTTTAGGCCCTAGTCTAATTTCATTTAATCCATAATATATTGAATTTAATGCAAAATGGACTATTAACAATAGTTCAATTTCAATAGTCCAATTTCATAATCCATTGGATTTAATGGGCTTTTAATGATGGCCCAATTATACTAATTCAAGAATAATTATATTTATTCATGAATTAATTTTAATTAATCAAGACTAAAATATATAATTTTTTTTAATTTTGAAAATATATTTTATCCCAAAATTCTTTGTCTACAATGGCATTAAAAGTTGGGACATGTCAATTACAAACAATTGCATGAAGTAAGTTTAACATGTGCATTTCGTGGCTTACCTAAGCTAGGTAAGAATATTAAAATAGTTTGTGGTTCCTGTCAAATTAGTAAACAACTTAGATCTCTACTCAAGAAAATTCAACAAATTGTCACATCAATAATACTTGAAATTTTTACACATGGATCTATTTAAACTAATATAAACTGAAAGTATTGGAGGGAAAAAATATATCTTAGTATATGTTAATGATTTTTCCATATTCACTTTAGTAAATTTTCTGTTTTAGAAATCGGATGCATTTAAAACATTTAGAAAATTGTGTTTAAATTTACAAACTCAAAAAGGCGCAAATTTAAAAAGGCTAAAAAGTGATTATGAAAGAGTGTTTGACAATAAACTATTTAATGAATTCTGTATTGAGAATGATATTCAATAGGAATTTTTAGTACAAAAAACGCTTCAACAAAATTGTGTTTTAGAGCGTAAAAATAGAACCATTTAGGAAATGCCAAGAAGATGTCACATAGATGGTGGACAAAAGTTATAAACACTCACTACAAGGAAATCGCGAATATCTTACCTTTCTTAATAGTCTGATCCAGCATACTAGTGAAAGTAAACACGGCAAGAAACGAAATTCACAGAAGCATGTTGAAGTAAAAAAATACACAGCAGCAAAAGAACTTTCTTTTTGTTTTTTTTTTTTACCTCTTCACTTTATTGATTGTCTAGGAGGTGCCGGTGATCCTATTGAACCACTGCTGGTTTTGTGATCCTTTCTTCAGGCTGTTGTCTCGCAAGCCGTCAGCTTCTTCTAGGCAGTAAAGCAATGCTTCGAGCCTTTCGAAATATAACCCATGCCTGAAAACTTGGTGAAGGCTATGGACGAAGGGGATGATCTTCCTTTTCTAACTGAATGCTATTAAGCATTAATCAGAAAGGTATCGTGTCTCTATTTTTGCTATTGAATAGCACATAGATCACAGTCTACAGAGAGAGAAGAAGAAAAATGACTGGAGGAAAAAAACGTCGTTCCGTGTAATCTACCACTATCCTCTTAAATCTCAACTACCTTAATAATAGCCTATTATTCGAGCATTCAAAATCAAATAGAGGCGGTAGAATCAGAGAAGCCCTAAGGCCCAAGTCATGTTAAGCTATCAACCAGACTAAACTTAACCTATGGGCCTATGATCCAATTCATTGGGTTAAGCCTTTAATTTAATATAATTATTCCCGGACTAATACAAGTCTAATAATTAAATTAATTAAATAACCCAAATTGACCAATATAAACCTCAAGCCTTGGCCCAATTTATTGGGTTAAGCCTTTAATTCAATTTAATTATTTATGAACTAATACAAACTCAATAATTAAATTAATTAAATAACCCAAATAGACCAATATATAATTCTCTCTTTTTGAACATTTTATTTTATTCTAACCCAATAAATAAACCAGGCTACTTGAATAAAATAAAATTCATTTTATACAAGACCAATCCCTCAATCCAAAACCATCAGAACTTATGGGTTATTCCGAAAACCAAAAGACACATCGCCTTGACTACTAAAATGATCAAAATACCCCTATTATAGAAATAGCTGTATTTTACATTTTAAATATTTTCTAATATCATCATAAGAAAGTATTGACCCCAAAGACAATGTCGTGTTAGCAAAATCTCCGACTTACAAGTATAATGACTAAAATATCTCTTTATGCATCACCGTATATTTAGAGAGGAAGAATGTACAAACACCTCTCTAAAAAACATTTACCATTTTTAGACCTCTAGTCCAATGATCCACGACTCCTGAAATATTTCGTTCTCTAAGAGAGCTACCCTAAAGTAAGCATCCAAGTCATATTCCCCAGGGCCTTGGATATTTAGATTATTCGAACAGTCACAATGAGTGATATAGCGCATAAGTTATCTTATACAAATCTTTCTTAACTGACTAGTCATATATATCCAACATACAAGTATATTAGCTCTACGATAGAACCTCAACTACAGTATATTAAAATACATACTTTTAGCTTCGTCAGACCACCAACTCACACTCAAGTGGTAGAGTATTAGTCCACGATGTAGCAGTAGTAGTTTGAGTTTCTTTTAAATAGTACTTTTAAAAATCACTATTACAGGTTCTGTTCTACGTATTCGAAATACGCTTATACTATGAAGTGAGTGGACTACTCACTAGCTAAAGATAAGTCATTCCCCATTTGAAGTTCATAACACAATAACTTAAATACGATGAGATTCCTATTTTCATCAATCGGTTAAGAACAAACGTTTATGTGTTAAGTAATCCGTGATCCATACCTTACTGTGAAAGATCACTATTCACATGGATCACTCACTTAAACACAATGGGTCTTTTCCAAACGTAAATCGTGCACAAATAAAATATATATTCATAAATAAATTTTGAGAATAAATTCTTTTATTAATAAATTTGGTAATTACATCAGAAACCTAGTCTAGAGAGCATACATTCCAACAACTAGACCTAGGTTCTTCATGTAGCGTATTCTACTCATACTCTTTATCTACTCTATCGCATCTATAACAGTTAAGGAATACCACTATGTTTACAATATTGCCTTGCTATTCCACGGTGACCATGTGTATGTTAAACTCTTGAAATATGACCATAAAATAATATATTAGGTATCTGTCTCCTCATAAAAAGGAGGACTAGAACCTGAACTCTGACCCGTCCTACTAGTACTAAATATTGGTGTCAGATGTGTAGTTAGAATAAAAGGTTCACCATGACAAGTCCAATTATAATAACCTTTCACAAACCCTTTACTATATAAATGAACCCGGACCATATCTGCAACTTGAGATTTCTTATTCTTACACTTAAAATAAGGACATCTAATTTGATCAGCACTTGACCATTCTGTATGTGCAAGCGCCTATAGAACAAAATGTTCAACACCATTAACGAATTCATCAGAAAGTGCCCTTATCCCCGAAACATACATTCTATACATCCAACTACGATCTTCTATCTAAATTTGTTTAATGGAAATTACTGAAATATCATAAAAATAATGCAGAAGAACAAATAATATCCCAAATAAAGCAAGGCTTTTCTTAAAGCAACGATTACATAAATTTTTAAAAGCTCATCAAAATTTTTACATATGATTCATATTCCAAAATTTCACAAATTAATATAGCATTTTGTCATTATTGTATAATTTACACAAGTCAAGGATGTTCGATTTTTAATTGAGTTCTAAAAAATTAATTTATTTCATTAGAAATTATAAAGTTAGCTTAAAAATTAAAAATTATTTAATATTAAGTTTAATATAATTTACTTTTTTATTACAAAAGAATTATGAGTATTTTAGTACTCAATTGATCAGCACTGATATATTATTGGTAACTGATAAAATCGACAATTTCAATATAAAATTTTATATTTTACAATTGTTCTTGATGTTTGAAAAGGTAAAAAAAAGTAAATATTTTATAAATATTTACTTCATATTGTAAAAAAAAAGTAAAAAGTAAAACTTCCCTAAATGCATCAATGATTGATCAACAGAGTTTGGCAACTCGCGTTTGGGATTTTAGAGTTATAACTTAAGTAAATTGTAAGTACTAATACAAGTTAGGAGTCCATAAGTTTAAAAATAGGAAATGAATAATATATTTTTATACAAATAATTTTAAATTATTTTTCTTTTTGGACTCAAGTTTTTATTAAAAATTATTTTTTATTTCTTTTATTACTTGTTTGGAAATTAACTTATTAACACTTTTGGAGAATAAAAACTAATTAAGGTCATATTTTAAAAAATAGTACTAAATAAGTATTTTGAAATCATATACATATTTTTATTAAATTTCATTTAAGCCAATTACATAAATTAAAAATAATTAATCATTAAGTATGAAATTTAACATATGAAGTATTAAATTAAAAAAATTAATCATCAAAGGCTTCAACGATTTGAAAATTTTTGGTAGAGTCTCCCCTAAAAATTGTCTATTTCTAGATAGTAGGCCACCTCAAAATTTTCATTTCAATACAAAATTTTCATATCTCAATACCATAGCAAAACACAAAATTTAGAAACCAAGTAAAAAAAAAAAAAATCAACAATCCACAACAAACTAATTAAAGTCTTACACAAATACAGGAAGCCATAAAAGACAAAATCAACAACAGATAGCACTGGAAGAAAAAAAAAAGAGCAACCTAATTCATTACTACTACTTCCTCCGTCCCTTTTTATTTGTCCATTTAAACTAAGATTTTTATCCCAATTTATCTGTTCCATTAGCAAACTAAGACTATATTAATTGCTATTTTTTCACACATATTCGTCTTTAATACAGTGATTACTTCTGTACTTGTAGTGAGAAATGAAAATAAACTAAATATGCTTATAACATATAAAGTTTTGAAATTTGATTACTCCATAATAAATAGAGAGATTCTTTGAGGGTATAATAAGAAATATTGATTAATTAACTAAAAAAAATTATTTTTCTTAAAACTTATGAATCGGTTAAAATGGACAGATAAAAAAAACGACGGGAGTAACATTCATGAATATTCATAAACCATTAATTATCTTCCCAATAATCAAATTCCAAAAAATTATCTTTCCCACTACCATTAATTTCATCATACAAATATATATATATATATATATATATATATATATATATATAATAGCAGCTGTAGAAGACTCTTGAAGCAACACCTAACAGTTTACTATGTTGACACCTAATTGTTTTGAATTGAAATGATTTTTTTTTTAAAATAAAAATGGTAATGTTTGAGTCCTGGGCAGCCACGTTCTAAGTCCTTTTAGTAGTCGACATCCCCATGCCAACCGGCGGCAGCCTTGATCGTGGATGCACCGGCACCCTTCTTTTTTTCTTCCGATCAAGGTAGTGCCTTAAATTGTTTCAAGAACCCCATGCCAACCGGCAACAACCTTGATCGTGGATGCGCCGACACCCTTCTTTTTTTCTTCCGGTCAAGGTAGTGCCTTAAATTGTTTCAAGAACTGAATTTAAAATAATCAAGTTTTGGGTTTATGTTGAATATGTTTGAAGATTTAACAACTAACTTTGTTATTACTGTGCCTAGGCATCACCACTGTGCCCAGGCATCAAAAAGCCTTGGAGGGAAGCTAAAGGTCTCATAGAAGTTAGAGAGCGAGAGTGAGTTGAAGCGGCTATGGTGAACCTCTCCAGCTTGGTCCATGAGCTCCGAGAACTTATTGCGGCTTCTTCTTCAACTCCACCGAACAAAGAAAATGATGATACCTTGGAAGCCAGATTTTGCACTGTTCTGCCCAATCTCCTCCACGCTTATGTCATCCTTTGGCCTTCAGGTTCCCACTCTTTCTTTGAGATTGTTACTGGGAAAATCTTTGTATTCAAGCTATCAATTATACTAAAATTAGGAATCTTTGGTTATGTTTTAATTGGTAGAAGTTGAATTGTTATTGATATCTGTTTGTGATGCTAAAGCTTGTATTGGGATGAATTTTTTGTGCAATTGCAACGTTTAAATTGAAAGTAATTTCTGTTTGTTTTTATGGTTTAATTTTGTCCTTCTAGTATCATGGCCAGACATGCTTTGAAGGTAACCCATTTAAAATAGTTCCAGGCCCTTTCAAGCTATTCTGGCAGTGCATGCGTTCCAAACTTGGGTATGTTGATGTTAAATCTTTGGTGTTAACTTGGGCAAGTTGTTAAGCAATTTGAGTTTTTTCATTTTTTTTCCTTTATTCAATCTAAACATACTATTACAGTGATATTAGTTGTCTGTGTTTTTGCCCCAATAACTACTTCTTAGGATTTTTAGCTTTTGATGTCTTGGCAGCTATGAGTGACAAGTCTCCATTGTTGGGTGAATGTTGAAATTGTAAATTGCAACATGCATAAGAAGAATATCTTTATTTTCTAGTTTTATGCTGGAACTAAATATCCTCAGTTATGTTCAGGGAAGAGCCTACTGAGCCTTTCTATTATTTGGAATTGGATCCTCCCAAAAGAGAAGTGAAACTCGAGTTCAAAATTAATACCTAGGTTAAACACTAATAATAAAAATTGAAGAACTTTTTTTTAATTTATTTTATCAATGATACATAAGAATTATTAATATTGGAAAGAAATCTCTAACTTCCTCTCCCGAGAATGATTTGCAATCTGATGGCATGAAAAGAAAATTTTTGCCTTGTTTTATTGGAGATAACCATGGATTTCAAGCATATGTTCATCATGCAGAAGTGTTACCTCTAACTTTACCTGTGGAAGACCACTATGCCAAGGTTTGAATATACCAAACTTTTTGCATATTTATTTATCTAAGCTGATCCTGCATTATCTGGTATCAGCTATCTCTGCTTATATAGAGACTAAGTTTTCTCTTATTTTCATATTCATTTATTTTCACTGAAAAATTCTCTTTATGTGGCAAGACCCTCCACTACAACTATCAATTGATAGTTCAAGTGCCTCTGAGATTGAAGAAGACAGTGATGGTGTGTGGAGCACTATTGGTGGCAAGGTTGTGTAGTTCACTATTACTTAGTATTTCCGTTTATTGATTTCATACTCACTTCATGAGTTTCTTTTTCACAGCAACTAGAAGATAATACATCAGAAGATTACGAATCTTAGAAGATTACACTCTGACAGGTGATTGATGATGTATTCCTAAAATCAGTAATCCATATATCTTATATATCATTTTGAATACCAATAGGCTCAAAAAATGGCAGACGAATAAGAAATTAGCATTCACAAATTTTTCAGCATAGAATCACTGAGAAAAAGGAGGAGAACTATTTCCTAAATGAAGTCTTAGTGGAATGTGATAATACTATCTTTCTTCTGTTGATGATGTTTCTTTGCATGTATGTGCGCATTCAAATTTCGTCTCTTCCTATTGCCTTCATCATCTGAGTTAAGGTTTCTACAGGCCTTTTGGAGTATACTAAGCCTGTCATACAGATATTTTAAACATCAAACTCCCACTCACTTCTCTTTGTAGAATCTACTTCTTATGAATCCTTAGTACTAAGTAATATTTTCACTTTCCAGAACTCAGAATGTGACTTCATGTTTCTGAAATTTATTGTGATGGTGAAGTAGATTTTTCTTGAAGAACTGAATAGCAAAAAAAAAAAAAAAAGTGATTTTTTTTGTATGAAAGACTAAAAATTAAACATTATTTGTGGATTTAGAGTATTGGAGTGGTCTTTTGCTTTATCATTCTACTAGCCTTTTTTTGTTTTTATTTTTATTTTTTTCTTTTTGATTTAGATGTTCTGTGGACAGAAAAAAAAGAAGAGAAAATTCCAATGAAAATTTAGTATATATGGTTGTTGAGGAAGTTTCTGAAGTATAATTAGACAAATTTTACAAGTGAAGTCAAGTAGAGAATAATGCTTTACTGGCCCATAATAAGCATCTTATGTGTTGAGGGAACACATGCACCTTCTTTCTCCTTTATTTATTTGGCCTTATTTGTTTTTCTTTTGTTCTTTGTTGCAGATAAAATCCATAGCAAGATAGGAGAAGGTATGTTGGCCTCTTACTGTTTATTAGCCTGGCTGTTGGCATTTGGCGTTGTTAATATATTTATACAGTTGTCTTTCATTCAGACACCTTTGGCTAGGTCCTTGAATGTTGGGATAGGGAAATGGTGGCCAGTAAAATTGTGCGTGGTGTTAAGAAGTACCGGGGAGCAGCCATAATAGAAGTAGATGTGCTTCAACAGCTCGGTAAACATGATAAAGGGGGCAATCGATGAGTGTCTGTTATGCTGTTCGAATAGCTTAATTTTCTACTGTTTTTCACGTGCTCCTAGTCTGAGTAAATTTGTCTCTTTGTTAAACGGGTTTATCTCTTGCAGTTGTGTGCAAATACGAAACTGGTTTGACTATCATAACTATATCTAAGATAGGTCTCTATGCTCTTCTACAAGTCTTTGTAATTCTAATAGTTTCTACAAAATTCAAGAATAATCTTTTTCTATACTGCAATAAATTAGATCCCTAATTACCTATTGAAGCAAACCTTATCCTCTTAAGTAACATTTGGAAGATACTATGGCAAGTGGTAACTTAGTAGGGGTTAAAAAAAAAATCACTTTTTACTACGCAATATCATTCAATTGTAGATACTACATGAATGATTAGATTAGGAAAACAGAGGGGAAAGCTTTCGTTTACCTACTCTAATGCCTTTGTTCCCCAGCTAGCCAAAAATTTTCAACTATTGCTGTTAGAACTAGAAAAAGTTCAGGGCATGAAATTAGCTCAATCAGTAGAGGGAATTAGAAGACAACAAAATTGATGTATAGTTAAACCAATGGTTTTGCCATGCTAAAGACCCTGATAATTACTTCCTGGTTGGACACTCTTCTGGTAAATATTGCAAGATTATGAAAGTGAAACATGAATGTTTTAACTTCAAGCATTGTTGCCATCTCTTATGATGTTATTATGTGCACGCTTTAGCTTTGTAGGCATGCAATATAAGAACTTCAAGCACGGTTGCCTTTCATCCTTTCTTTTCTTTTCTTTATGTGCAGGTTCCTTCTCCTTAAAATCTAAGTCTTAAAACATTGCAGAAGCATGAAGCATTCACTGATTTTTTTCAACTTTAGGCTAGCAATTTTCTGCTAATCACACAAACTTCCTATGCCTCACTAGATTATAAAATGCAGTAGAGGTTGTTCTGTTGATGACACTTTTTCGAAGTCTTCCTTGTGGAATTTCACAGATGGTGCAGCAATAGGGCTCAAAGCGCGTATTGAACAGATGACGCAAGACTAAGGAGGAATGCACTGTGGATAGGATGAATATATTTGACTTATTGTTTTGTGGCATTTGAGCCTTCTAATCAACTCCAGAATTTCTTTCTACTTGCTATGTAATGTGTATTTCTACTTAATTAGTGTGGTTTGTACTATTTCATATGAGAGGATTTCTTGCTGTTTCTATTAATTAGTTTCCTCTCAATTTTGTTACGCTCAAAGTAAGCTTTGAAAATGAAGCAATCAGCAACAGTGTTTGTGCTTTGATTGCTAATGCATATAGTCGTATTTCTTATGCTTCTATTTTTCTATTTTTTATTACACATAATTACATATTGATTCTCAACCTCTAAATAAAGTAAATTAAGAGGTACACAATTTTATTTTAAATTTCAAAGAGAATATTACAGGAATGCTTCTTCAATATTCTACTGTTAAAAAAACAAAATGCAGTGGTATTTCGTTGCATACCGTTATCCAATTGTTGTATCGACAAAACCAATTAATAAAATTAAGAGAATAAGAAGTATAAGAAAATTACTGAAACTATTCCGTACAACGCACGGGTATCAACCTAGTATAACTAAAATCAATAAATTTTGTTTAGTTCAAAAAACAAATTGTAGCTCAATTTACTTTTTTTCCCCAATTTTAAGCTTGAATTGACGTTCTTCCAAGCTGCATAACTCTCTGGGCATTGCAGAACAAGAAAAAATCTGGGGGAGGAAGAGAACCATTAAAGCAAGCCCATACAACAATTCAAAGCAAATTAGGATGTCTAGATGTTTAAACAAAGAGAAAAAAGGGAAACAGTTGTCTTCTTATCGAAGCAGATAGCAGTAGCGCTATCCACCAATCAGCACGGCAGTGAGAAAATGGCGGCGGAGGCAAGGCGGGGAGATCTTCGACGGCTGCAGCGTCCTTCAAAGACCAGAAGAAGAAGAAAGGACAAGGGACAGAGAAATGCCAAAGGATGAAGATGACGCTGCTATTATTTCGATTTTTTCGACCAATTTAAATTTCAGTTACTAATTAGCGACCGATTATTAATTTGCCATCGCATATGGACTTAGTCAATTTTCGGTCGCTGGTTGCAACAGGTAAAAAAAAATTTTAAATTAAAAAATGAATAAAATGACCGTGGCAAAAAAGTCACTGTTCGGTTGCTACTAGTTGCAATAAAAAATGACCGCAAAAGTTTCCAATTGAATTGCGATCAATTAATAATCTCTAATTTTATCGATTGCGAATTGATCGCTATTCATTGATGTCAGTTGCTAATTGCGGTTGCTATTCGACCAAATTCTTGTAGTGATGGAAGAGAGTTAATTGAGATAGTTAAGTCTAAAAAAAGTCTTTAAGAGTTTGACAAAAAAGTATTAAAAAATATTTTGTTAAAATTTATTAGAAATTAGTTGAAGATTGACATAACTATATATAAATTTATTAAAATTTTAATGAATTTTTTATTAATTTAAGATTTGTCAACAGTTAAACTGAATTAATAATTTAGTGTATTTGTTAAATTTTTTATTTTTATCTATCAAACTAATGTAATCTCATTAACAATAACAAAAGAGATTGAAAGCAAATTACACAAGATTCTTTGCCATGTTCCGCGTCAAAGATAAAAAAGTAGCTTGAAAACACTTCCAGACTGGTAAGTACAAATTCACATACATATTCTAAACAGACACACTTCCATAAGCTTCAGATATGCAAATGACCATGGTGAGAAAACAAACACAAAAGCTTTTCTATTTCCTTCCTGATATGGGACGAACCAAGGGGTGTGAGGATTTGATTTTACCTTGTGGTTTGCAGCTAATTGCCAGGTCTGAACTCAATGCACGAGATCACTGGGAAGACGCCATGAACATGTCTAAGCAGCTTTCAGTCGCAAGTCCTCCGTTCCAGAACATCCCGAAGTACTCCTGATAAGTGAAAGTCCTAAAGACTGCAGGATGATCAGGGTCCACCAGTTCTTTCGCAGGACCTATGACGGCATCAGGTGATGGACAATAAAATGTTGGAATGGAGATCCACTCCTTGCTGCAGTTTACAATAGCCCGGTGAAGCACACTCTTGTACAGATTATTGCTAAGTACCTGTATTCCCCGCCCGGGGGGGGGTGTGAGTCGTATGACACTCAATGATGTACCTTTTATAGTATATACAGGTTAAATAGATAAAAGGATCTCAGATTATCAACTTGGCTACAGAAAGCCAACGATTTCCTCCCAAATCTGATGGAAGAGCTAGTGCCCCTTAATGGAGTTAGCTAGGAATAGAAATAGCCCCATATGCAGCTTAGACAGGAATATGCGTGAGCTCACCTGCATCTGATCACCAATGTTGATGATGAAGGTCTTAGGTACAGGGTTGACTGCGATCCAACTTCCATTTCTTAGGACCTGCAGGCCGGGGACATCATCTTGAAGAAGAATCGTAATTAGATTCACATCAGTGTGGCAAGGAAGTCCATAAGTCAGCTCCGGTTCTGGACATATGGGATAATAATTAATAGCCATGTGCTGCCCATGCTTGCCCAATTGCTTGTCTACGTAATTGCTTTCCAGGCCTAAGCTCTCTGATATGGCTTCAAGAAGCTTCAGAGCTAGACCTCTTACACTGTTGCAATACTCAGCAACATCATCCCTGTAAACGACAAATTATAAATTACTTGCACCAGCCAATTTTTTTTGCCCCAATCCCAAAAGATTTAGATTTAAGAATGGAGGTGTCCTAGTGGAAGATCACCTGAAAGATGGTGGATTTGTTGGCCATTCATGTATGAAATCTTGGAGGGGATAGCAATGCAGTCTTAGAAAATCTCTCCAGTTTGCAACTTTCTCAGTCCTAATGTTGAAACTTGTCGACAACCTGGTGGTTTTGAAAGGATCATCGGAGTAATTTTTCAGCCTCTCACTTTCGGGTAACTGAAAAAATTCTCTAGCTACCCGTAACATGTTATCGAGCACGGTATCGGGTATCCCATGGTTTTTTACCTGAGAATCAACACACATCAATATTTAGTTTTAGGCATAGAGGTAAGCAAAGGAAGCATGAAAAATTGAAAACAAACTCGCTACTTGTGATAGATTGTACCTGAAAGAAACCATCTTGCTGGCATGCCAAGCCGATCTGTTGGACTATGTGAGCGCGCTGAGGGCCGCAGAGATGTTGAAGGTCTATGAGAGGAATGGAGCTGTCAGATGGTGCTGCCTGGGAAAGACTGGGGCGATCAGAAACTGGTCTGATGTAATTAGAAGGCACACGGTCGACCCGGGACGCAGTGTCTACGAGCAGTCTGGGTGGTGCCATGGCAATTTCAGCAAAAGCTTGAGCTTGATTAATTTCTCGAATTCTCTGTGTAGTTCTGTGGTATTGAAAGGAGAGTATGCTATTCTAAGTGGCTTTCCAGGCTCGTTCTCTTATATAGAGCAAATGGCATTAGAATGGCTCCTTTTTAATATTAACAATATTAGAGATTTTTTTAATATTTATATAATAATAAAAACGTATCTGATAATAATATAAATTATTGTAATTTAATTATATCTATTTATTTTTTCTCCATTATAAACATTTACTTTAATAACTTTTTATAGTTGTTTTTTAATTTATTCGTCAAATTTATTTATTATTGATGTAATATATTTATATATTAATAGTAAAAAAACTTCAACATTATTAGTACCGAGGAGTCTCGTCTACATAATAATCCTTATTTCAATGCACGCCTTTTATTTATCAGGGAGACAAAATCCGTATGCAGAAGGGAGATTTCCATTTCCGTGGGCCGTAGACAGATTAATAACAAGAAGAAATAATAAGAAGAAGAAACGATATCCCAATGCATGGAGCCCCAGAGCCTCGCGACTCACATTCTTTACCGGGTCCAAGGGTATGCGTAGTTCGAGCCTTTAAAAGCAGCTGCTTATAATCCTTGCATATTCACAAGTAATGGTAGCAAGATAATGTCGATGCTTTTCATTCTTTTTTCTTTCCTGCTACGAGGCTATCCTAGTTCCGCTAACACAGGGAATTGCTCCTGTTAAAGCCTTATGTAGATGTAGTGGATAAGCTATCTCTTGGCGACTCGGAACTCTGTTCACGACATTGTTAGCCATACTTTGATTGACGGAGGGTTTGCTTTCTCTTTGTGGTCCTCATTGGGTGCTGGCGAAGCATGAGAGGATATGTCCTTCTTAACGGTAGGCAGGACGGACGCAAGACTTTAAGATTGGAGATAAGTAATATCAAGAAAATTTATTATAATTTTTAAAAAAAATTAAAAAGAAGGAAATATAAAATTTTAAAATATTTATTAAAAAAATTATTTTTAAAAGATGTTATGAGACACTTGTGATAGAATATTATTTAAAACAATTAGAAATGACGTCCCACCGCATAAATCATGTGACCTTAAAGAGAGGGAAAAAATGAGAATGCCAACATTGCTCTGGCTGGCTGGCGGGCAGTTCGGCCAAAGAAACGCAGGTATTCAGATATGGTACCGGTAGTGTCGCATCCGAAAATCCTAGTTAAAGCGGTGCAAAACAGATGACGTCAGCTAGGGTGACGTCATTGACTACATCCGTTACTGACTCCAGCCATGATGAAATATGGCACAACCCCCATTGCAGTTAGTGTCAATTTCGAGCCCCTCAAGGTGCTCAGGGGTTGCCGGACGATCCGTCGGGGCAAAACTCGATTTTTATTTTTTTTTTGGTCCCTTCTCTCCCGTCTTGCCTGTGGTGTCGGCCTGTCGGGGCAAAGGATATGAGTTGTACTGAGAAAAAATAATTAGTGTTTTATATAATTAAATTACTATTTTATCGGAATAAAAAAATACTTGTACACGGATTAAATCTTTTGTATGAGTTTCCAAAGTCCATAACCAATCAACATGGACAAATACTCTGGCTAATCTCGTGTGATCTGCCAGCACTTGATCCAGTATACTTCCGGGAGTTTGTCTATTATTTGTCCGTCTTTAGAATGGTCTTTGTACAGAAGATACCCACCCGTATCTGCCGCCGCTGTTGTTTGAACTGTCAGACCTAAAAAAATGCAGATTTTCGAGTGTGGCATGTAGTACACGAGGTTAGGCGACGTGTTATACATCATACTTGGCACGATGAACGACGAGAATACCGTATAATACAGTTCATACCCGTATCAGTTTGCATTGATTCTCTCTATCCTCAGTTGAATTTCAAGGCCCGCCGGTGGCCGAAGGAGGCTGGATGGTCACTCCGGGATGCAGTCAGCCAACTAAAACTCAATCAACGAGAAGGTGTGTGACATTGCAGTCCCTTAAGATTCCAATTTACACACTTCACTTCGCTTGCAAAAACTGAGAAACAAAATTCGAAGAGTATGCAAGACTTTTCTCCCAGTTGGATCATTATTATTTGGGCCGCGTGTCGATTGGATGCTACTAGTCGAATTTAAAGGCAGCCGAACATTCCGATTTGGGCTCCTCTATTTCTCCGCACTGGAAGAGGCCAGTCCAAAGCCCATGTTTCGTTTGCAAGGGCGGAAAAACTTTTTTTCTTTTTCATCCGTACGACCAGAATCCTTAATCGGATCCAGCAAGTGGAATCAAATCTGAGTTTTTGGACCGAGAAACAGGCAGTTGGTGCGGATGTACGGATAAAGATGATATCTGACATATCAGCAATTGTAACCAAGTTAGCAAGCCAAAAAAACATTAGAAAATTCCAGTTATAAATTCCAATTGTAATAAAACTGTTCTTTTGGTTATTTAATTTTTCTTCAATGTAGTTAATCTAAATTCCGTGAATGTACATATCAGACATTGTATTAGCTTCAAAGCTAAATAGAAATAGAAGACTTTTTTCCTCTGCAATTTTCCATTCTTCATATGCAAATTCTCAGTCTTCATTGTACAATTTTACAATTTCTTCATGGTATTAGAGCCACTAAAGTTCAGATCTACAACTTTCATAATTCCATTTGTTTGTGTTAACACACAATTACTCTTCATGGTCTATGTTTGAATTTAGGTTTCAGCTCAATTTCATTTTAGTTTTCTGCGTTCAATTCCATTTGAATTTTCTGATTAAACTCAACTGAATTTCTATGGCAAATCAAGAGATAGCTATGTCAAGTTCTTATTATCTTCATCTGAATGAAAATCCTTTACTGATCTTGGTTCAACAATCTTTGAATGACAAGAATTATCATCAGTGGTGCAGAGCTATGAAGATGGCATTGATTTTCAAAAACAAGCTTAGTTTTGTTAATGGAGCTATTAAAGCACCAAATCGTGCACACAATTCTCATGCTGCATGGGAACAATGCAATTGTATGGTCCTTTCTTGGATTCTAAACTCAATTTCACCATATATAACTCAAAATGTCATCTAGATTGATGCAGCTTATGAAGTCTGGGATGATTTATGTGAAAGGTTTTCACAAGGTGATTCATTCAAAATTTCAGATTTGCAAGAAGATATTTACAACCCGAAACAAGGTACTTCTTCTGTGAATGAATATTATACTAGCTTGAAATCTTTATGGGAAGAATTGCTTAACTTGAGACCATTACCAATCTGTCATTTGATCCAAAGTGTGAATGTCTAGCATTGGCTAAAGTAAAGGCAAACAATGATGCAGATTTTGTAATCCGTTTCATCAAAGGATTGAAAGATGATTTTAATGGAATCAAGTCACAGGTTTTGTTAACTTAACCTTTTCCTACTATCAATCAAGCTTTCTCTATGGTATCTACACACGAAAGATCCCTCAATTATAATGCTATTCATTCTGATATATCAACGTCTACAAATCATCAAATCTTTGCCACAAGACATGTCATTAATGGATCACAAGGATATGCAGGGAATAACTCTAAGTCTGAGTCTTTCGTGCAAGCTACTGAAAGTGCAAATGGACGAAATTCTGCTGTTTCTGGTGTAATGATGAATCATGTTGGAACTCATACAAATGGCATAAATGTGTCTTATACTGGTAATCATGGTTATAGAAAAGGAGGCAATATGAATAAGAAATTGCAATGCACCTTTTGCAGACTACAAGGGCATACTATTGACAGATGTTATAGGAAGTATGGTTTTCCTATTGGATTTCAAAATAGACCTAACATGTCAAGGGGATCAGGAATGATATCACAGGCAAATATTGTTATGGACAAAACAGAGTTTCCAGATGTGTCTAATGCTTCAACTCCAGTTGCAGGGTGTCATAACCACATATCTGCAGATTCACATGCCTCAAAATACGTGACACAAGAACAATATCAACACTTATTGCATCTAATTCAGTCACATCAACTTATTTCCAGCCCCAACCATACCAAACAACTTCACTCAGTTAACACAACTAGTTCTCTTTCAGTAGATTTCATCAATTCTTCTCCTCAAGCTCAAGGAACGAGTATAAGCTCTTCCACTTGGATTTTGGACTCAGGTGCTACTGATCATATCTGTTCAAGCTTGAATATTTTTCTGAAATCCATCCTGTACAAAGCATCTTAGTTAAGCTTCCTACAGGAAATGTTGTTTCTATGTCTCATATAGGAACTATCCGTTTAAATACATCCATAGAGTTATATCATGTTCTTTTCATACCTACATTTTCATTCAATCTTATTTCTATCAGTAAGCTTTTGCATCAATTACAGTGTGTCATAACCTTCAAAGGTAATTGTTGTTTTCTTTAGGATCCACATCTTGGACAGATGATTGGATCAGCTAAGCTGTCAAATGGACTTTATCACTTTAATCCTCTTCAACTTGCTTCTTTTACAACAACAGCATGCTTTTCTTCCACTGGTGATTTGTGTAATAAGTCTTTTTTATGGCATTTTAGGCTAGGCCACCTCTCTTTTAAGCAGCTAGCTGAAATACAAAAGTCTAATTCATCTGTTTGTTTACCTAACAAAGATGCTTTCTATTATGTTTGCCCTTTGGCTAAACAGCATAAACTGCCTTTTCCTTTACATCATGGCACTGCAGAATCTATATTTGATCTTGTCCATATGGATATTTGGGGACCATTCAATATTGCTACTATCCATGGGCAGAAATATTTCTTACAATTGTTGATGATTTTAGCAAATTTACTTGGGTTTTTTTATTAAAACAAAAATCTGAAGTCAGATCTCTTATTTAGCATTTTGTTGCATATATTGAAATACAATTTCATAAAACACTTAAGGTTTTAAGATCAGACAATGGTCTTGAATTTCAACTTAATGAGTTTTTCAATTCAAAAGGCATCATCCATCAAACATCATGTCCCTATACTCCAGAGCAAAATGGGCTTGTGGAAAGAAAACATTAGCATATTCTCAATGTTGCAAGAGCCCTTAGATTTCAATCTCAAATTCCTTTAACATATTGCGGGTATTGTATTCAGCATGCTGTGTTTTTTATCAATATTACCTCCACTCCTGTTTTACATCAGCAAACCTCTTTTGCAAAACTGCACAATAAGACTCCTGACTATAGCAAACTTAAAGTGTTTGGTAGTCTCGCATATGCTTGTACTCAGCTGCCCCATAGAAGTAAATTTGCCCCCAAAAGTAGACCTTGTGTGTTTTCTTGGTTATTCTCATTCTACTAAGGGATATCTTTTGTTAGATTTTTCTTTCAGAGAGATTTTTATGTCTAGGAATGTTATTTTTGTTGAAATGTGTTTTCATTTCTTGCAGTCCCAAACTTTTGATTCTTCAAATGCTAGCATACTAGTATTACCTTTGCCTTATCAGTCTTCTTCTTCAAACCATAATTCTATGTCTGATCACCATTCAACTTCTCATATTAATGATACTTCACCTCCAACACCGTTGCCTACAGATCAGATACCTTCATCTCACTTTCTACCTAGAAAATCTACTCGAGCCATTACTACTCCAGCCTATCTGTCAGATTACATATGCTCAGCACTACACCAAATCACTACACCACATAGTTTACCTGCTTCTATTACTTCTTCATCCTTTTTATGTAGTTCTTCTGTCCATTCTAAACTAAAGCATTATTTTGAGGCTGTGAAATCTAAGGAATGGTGTGCAGCTATGCAAGCTGAAATTGCAGCTTTAGAACAGATTGAAACTTGGCATTTGGTTTCTTTGCCTCCCGGAAAGAAGGCAATTGGTTGTAAGTGGGTTTATAGGATTAAATATAGAGCAGATGGGACTATGGACAGGTATAAGGCCAGACTTGTAGCAAAGGGATACAATCAACAAGAAGGTATCGATTACTTAGACACTTTTGCACCAGTTGTCAAGATCACAACTATTAGAATCATGTTAGCTCTTGTAGCCAAGTCCCATTGGCATATTCATCAGCTTGATATCAATAATGCTTTTCTGCATGGTGACTTGTCCGAAGATGTTTATATGAATTTATCCCCGGGATTTAAGTCTGTTGATTCTTCTTTAGTATGCAAACTTAACAAATCCTTGTATGGTCTCAAACAAGTTAGTAGACAATGGAATGCTAAATTGACAGCATACTTATTATCTCTTGGTTTTCAACAGTCCAAGAGTGATTATAGCCTATTTTTCCAACATAATGCAGTTGTATTCATTGCAGTTTTGGTTTATGTGGATGACATTATTGTTATGAGTAACCAGCTAGAGAAAATTGTTGCTCTTAAAACACATCTGCATGATCAGTTTAAGATCAAAGATTTGGGAGAATTGAACTATTTTTTGGGGTTTGAAGTTAGGAGAACTTCAACAAGGATCACTCTTTCACAAACGAAGTACATACTAGATTTGCTCAGTACACATGGCTATCTTGGTTGTAAGCCTATTTCTACACCTCTAGATAGTAAACAACGTTATACTACTAGAGATTTAGCTTTATTCTCTAATCCTTCCTTGTATAGGAGCCTTGTTGGTCGTTTGTTGTACTTAACTCACACTAGGCCTGACATTTCATTTGCTGTCCACCAATTAAGTCAATTTCTATCTGCTCCTATAGTTCTCCATATGCAGGCAGTCTATAGGATTCTTCGATACCTTAAGGGATCCCTTCATCATAGTTTGTTTTTTCCTGCTGAATCTTCTTTTGTTCTTCAAGTATATGCTGACTCTGATTGGGCAGGCTGTGGAGATTCTCGACGGTCTATTACTAGTTACTGCATTTATTTTGGTGCAGCTCTTGTTTCTTGGAGATCAAAGAAGCAAACTGTTGTTGCTAGGAGTTCAGCAGAGGCTGAGTATCGTGCCTTGGCTCAATCCATTTGTGAATTACAATGGATTTTGCATCTTTTTCATGAGCTTCACTTTGCTTGTCCTTTGCATGTTTCTGTTTTTTGTGACAATCGTAGTGCCGTTTACTTAATTGAAAATCCAATTTTTCATGAAAGAACCAAGCTCATTGAGCTTGATTGTCATTTCATTCGGGATTTATATCAAGTTGGATGCATTAAGCCTTTGCCTATTTCTTCCACTTATCAGCTCGCTGACATTTTTACCAAGGCCTTATCTCCAGTTGTTTTTCAGTTTCTCCTTTCCCGTCTTGATATTCTTGCTACATCCGACTTGCGGGGATGATAAAGATGACAGATCTGCTGACAGATCAGCAATTGTAGCCAAGTCAGCCAGCCAAGACAGCATCAGAAAATTCCAGTTGTAATAAATATGATCTTTTGGTTATTTAATTTTTTTTCAATGTAGTTAATATGGAAGTTTCAATTCTGTGAATATATATATCAGACATTGTATTAACTTCAAAGCTTAATAGAAATAAAAGACATTTTTCCTCTGCAATTTTCCATTCTTCATCTGCAAATTCTCAGTCTTCATTGTGCTATTTTATAATTTCTTCATGTAACAATGGCCCACTGTGGAGCCACAGAACATGAAGAGGCCCAGACACCAACCACCATATCAAATTGCATTTGCATCCCCGGAAACCATTCCCGGAGATATTTCTTGTTATTACTATTTCAATCTCAAGATATTTCTATTAGTATATAACTGTAATAAAAATGGATGCAGGCCAAGTACTTTTTTTTTCTCTTTCTTTTTTATAAACAATTACTCTACTACGGTACCCGATGCATGAGAATCGCGAATGAGCCAGTCATTCGGGCAGGCCAGACCTGCTTAGCGGTTTCCCACTTCCTTTAACCACGTGGGGGAGTTGACCGTTTTCCTATATAATCTCTTCCCTTCCGATGATCGGCTCGGTAACATTTTGCATTTGTTCTTGTTCAGCTTTCCCTATTTGTTTCATCGTCTTCCTCCATCGCTTCAATCAATCCAAGCTCCAAGGTATGCCATCCTCTTCTTTGGACTCTTCAAAATCAAAATTTTGAAGCATTGGCGCTTATGATGGAATGTTTTTTTCTTCTTCCTTAAATGTCTTGCGGAATCTATATCACATATTGTTGTCTCATTCCTGCACAAGACTGAAAATGATCCTTAGATTCATGGACCTTTTACACTTTTGCTTCTATTCCGTGGATGTCGGATCTTTTTCATTTGTTTTCTCCTTTCCCTTCGGTTGTGGTTGGAGAGCCAGGGGTTCACTGACAGTGATCTCAGTGTTCTTGTTTGCAAGAGGGGTGAAAAGACTTCCTCTTTCTATTTGCTGCTGCTTTTTCGTACAAATGATATTTGGCTATCTGCGCTTTTATTCTTCCTCTGGTGCTTTCTGTTCGCGCTATCCTGTGTTAACTTATTTCGGAATAGGTGAACTTTTTCCTTTATTCCTCAATAAAATGCTAAAACCAATTCCAAGAGCTGTGCAAAATCTGTTGCATAATTGTTACAGATCCTCGAAATTATTGTTCTTGGATAAATCCTAAAGCCAATGATTGATTTATTTTATTGGCATTTGCTCAGGAAAATGAGTAACGACAATGAATATGGAGCTGAAGCATCACCGCGAAAGCCTGCTCCACGTTTGAATGAGAGGATCCTCTCATCTATGTCCAGGAGATCTGTTGCTGCCCATCCTTGGCATGATCTTGAGATCGGTAACTGTGAAATCACACTGTTGTTCGACTGCAGTATACACATGAGGAAAATCTCATACCATTGTAAATCTTATTAATGCAGGGCCTGGAGCTCCACAAGTCTTCAATGCTGTATGTCATTGTTCTCCTAATGCTTAGACATAATACTTGTGCGCATATCCATATGCTGTCTTCAAGGCTTCCCAATTCCCATACACAAATCGTTGGTTTGAAAATTGCAATGGCCCGGGGGATCCACATACCTTTTTTTTTTTTAAATAATAATATTCCCTTTGAACATATCTGTGAACTAGAAAGGAATCTACTGAATAGGAAGGAAAAATGCATCTTTGAGGGCTGCAGAGGATGCTCCATTTGATCTCTTGCATTGCATTGCATGATAATAATACATGAAATTTGCCATTGCTATGGGTCCAATTGGATTTGTGCCTTTAAGTGACTTTCTGCCGATCTACTCTGTCTGTAAACATATTTCCTCTAGTGCTTTGTAATAGTCATATACATCTCATGTCCGCACAGTATACAGGTTGATGTCATGTGGGAGATGTGGATCATGCACGATTAGGAAGCGGTTTATTAGAAACTCCATTTAGCTTTCTAATAATTTTGTGAAAATTAATTGTCATGTAGCTTTGTTAATTCCTTAATATTCATCTAAAAATTTTTCAGGTCATTGAGATTACCAAAGGAAGCAAAGTCAAGTATGAACTTGACAAGAAAACTGGTCTGATCAAGGTATCATGAAATTTTTGAAGTTATTTTCTATAAACATTCAAGTTTAGATGCAACGCTGTTAATTCCCCAGTCACAATGTAACTGCAAACTATGGAAGATTCTGTAGCATATTTATTGCAACACATTAGCTTTTGAATTCATTTATTATTGTTAATTGAAGGATTTCTGCTTGCTTTCTGTCTCTATCCTGCCAATGGTACCTAGGTGGACCGTATCTTATATTCATCAGTGGTCTATCCCCACAACTATGGCTTCATTCCTCGAACACTATGTGAAGATAATGATCCCATGGATGTGCTAGTCCTAATGCAGGTTGGCAAACATTCTATTTATTAGATATCTTCTATTTGTTTTTCACGAGACACAATCCCCCTGAACATGAAGTTATCTTGTTGATGTGCTTAGAAATCTTAATGAATTCCATCAACTAAACATTATTGATGGATCCAACAGGAACCTGTACTCCCTGGTTGTTTTCTTCGAGCGAGGGCTGTAGGACTGATGCCCATGATTGATCAGGTACTACTAATATGCATCAAATGATGTTGGTCTCCTTGCGACTGGAGAAGTTTATGATGTAAAGTTTAATTATAATCCAGGGAGAGAAGGATGATAAGATTATTGCTGTCTGTGCTGATGATCCGGAATACAGGCACTATACTGATATCCACCAGCTTCCCCCCCATCGCCTGGCTGAAATCCGTCGCTTCTTTGAAGATTGTATGTGATTGTGTGTGTATAGATTTTGCACTAATCATTCATTCAGCTTTTTTCTCTTGATTTCGTTTTTTGTCAAGTTAAAAAACAAGTGGGGTATTTCCTTGAAACTTTTTTAGACAAGAAGAATGAGAACAAGGAGGTTGCTGTTAATGAGTTTCTGCCTGCTGCTACTGCTGTTGAGGCCATCCAATACTCCATGTAAGCTTTTCTAATGCCATGCATGAGTATTATAGTTAATGGATATAAGTAAATTGTTTAATAGTGAAGGGAAGTCAGTGGTGGTTATAACCCTCAAGATGCATTATGTGATTGTGGGTTTATGCAGGGACCTTTACGCCGAGTACATATTACATACATTGAGAAAGTAGATGCAAGCAGCATTGCGGCAAGTCTAAACGTTCCGTTCTTACTGATGATAGTTGTCACAAAAAACTGAAACAGTGCACGAGAGAAGATTCCAAATTTAATTTTCTGCTTCTTGAGAGTTTGTTTTGTTTGGTATTATGTTGAGTCCATTATATGAATAAACTTCTCTTGTATTTGTTTAATTTATTTAGATAGTGCTTGTATTTGCGACGGGAATTCTACCTCAGCCTTAAGTCAGTCTGTTTTTTTACCATTTGGGGTGCCAACAAACTAAGAGCTCAATGCTTGCAACGCGAATGTGAGCTTCTTGGTTTTTTTTTGTCTCCATTCTAATTTCACCGTGCCAGATTCCCACCAAGTGTAAAGAATGTGGAAATCGTGGAAGTCGTTAGTCTACTTGTCAAGTAACGGAAAATATCAGAGAAACAATTGGGGTTTGCCGTTTGTACGTGTGCATTGGGTAAATACCAGAAGTTGATAATGCCATTTGATGGCCAGGGGAGAATTTTAATCAAATTAGACATTGATACCCTGCTCACCACACCTGATTGCTACAAATTCTCTTACGAGAGACGAGTATTTTGCTTATTGTACTTTTCCCAATCTTTAACTGATAATGTGTCAGCATGTTATTGCTCATTATGTAGTTTAAGGAAGTGCTAACAACCTTTTTTCGTTCACTAATAGTGTGACAGCATTTCGACCATCTCACCACCAGCAGCCAGCGGGTGAAGCTTTCAATCCTATTTTAGCCATTTGAAGTTCAGACGTCTTCTTGTGAAGCTTCAAATCCTACCTTAGCCGGTTGAAGTCCAGCGTCCAATCCCGGTTAAGCCATTTGAAGTTCAGACTCTTCTTTTTGCCTTTTCATATTTGATATATGCTAAAATGCCCACTTTCAATTTTAAGTGCCAAAATACCAGACTCAAGAGCCAATTGCTAACCTTTATTCCCATATTGGAGTAAATCCCACGGCTTACCATCAATAAGACTCTAATACTCCAGAATTAAATGCATCTACTTCTACTTTAAAAGGTTAAAATTTAGTGATTATGTTTATGTACGTTATAAGATCTTCTTTAAATATATTGATACACAAAAGATTTTTTTTTTAAATTACAATTATACTAAAAAAGGCAAACTATGAATTTTTTTTTTTTAATTCTGCACAACAGAAGTGATATTTTTTAAACCTCAATTGGAAGTTTCTGACAAAATCTAAAATTACAAGTTCCACCACCCATGCGACCATTAAACTCATGTTAGGGTGACAACTTATCATGCTGTCCAGAATCTTTATCAAGTCACAAGAAGAGTATAATCTGAATACCATTAGACTCAACCACATACAAACGCAAGGAACACTAGTATCAGTGTGATTGCACTTATAGAACAATATGCATGCCAAAAGGAACAATATCCAATTGCACCAACAGCAGGAATAATTTAGAAATAAGGTCATCGTTTCATGTTTACAAGTACATGTAATAATTGAAAGCCATGTAGACGTTTTTTCTGAATACCAATTTGTAACAAACTTCAATAACCATTCCCCCCCACAAAATTTCAGCTCGGGCGAAAGAGAGCTCTGCTGATGATGCCAGTGGCTTCAATATAGCGATCCACACACCTTGAGACACAACTACTCTCGCTCCCACTCAGACTACTCCCGGGTTTCGTAATACACTTCTCAAAGCACTTTGCCCTTACCGTCTACAACAAAATACAAAAAGAGAAGTCAAATGTTGATAAAAAAAAGAAAAAGCAAAATAATAATAATAATATTAATATTAATATTAAAAAAAAAAAAGGTCACATAACCAAGAGTAAGCAAATGCAAATCTAAATCAGTTAAGGACACCATTTTGCATGAGCAATCATTCCCACATATAGGCCTAAAGTCTGGAGCAATTTTCAAACACAATAACATGATGGAAGAAAGGTGCACCCAAACAGAGATTGCAGTTTATAAGTGACTTGACTTCTACCTCATCATATCATATATTCAAGCGGATAAGAGAAACATTTACTCCAAGAGCTCAGTGAGAAGCTCATGAGTGCATTTCTCGCCCATGTTATGGCAATTGGCAACAGGTTGAAGATATTATTATAATCAAGTTCAAAATTCCAAAAGAATCTAGAATGGATGTACAACGACTGATTTCCAACTTGCTCTCAGTAAAATCTATTGGCAACATGCAGTTTTAATCAATTATCGCACCTACTCAATTATTGCGCACCCAAAAACAATGGTTGAGAGCTGTCTAACCAAATACTCTCTCTTCCATGTTTTAGCTTATACTAATTTCCAATCTAAATCTAGCAATTGAGTATCAAACGTGGCATGTCCACCTCGCATTTGTCTAGTATACACTTTCGAAAATTGATGAGTATACCAAAGGTAACAGTTTTACCCACTTTCACTTGTCAAGACTATTCATTAGTTGCAAGACTAATAGAACACATTTCAGAATGGATATGGTACAAAATTAAGTGTCAAATAAAAAGGTTGTAACATGGAGCATCATATTTTTTCCTTGAATAATAAAGGATAGCATGTGAATGACACATCATGTTGGCTGTTCCTTGAGAGCCTACCTATTAATGGAAAACTAAAATGCTCCACAAGATATATGTTCTACAAGAAGAGGAAAAAAATTCATTAACACCTTACATCCTAAAATGACAATAACAGTAGTTCTTAGGGTAGGTAGGTTATTTTTCCCCTCCAACAACATGAAAGATCTGTTTATGCTGTCATGTATTAGAATTTAAATGACTAAAATACCAGCACATGACAATTTCCTATCAGCACGGAATGCTATAGGAATTAACTGAAAGCAAGTGGTAAACAAGTCCCATTACACAGCAATGACAAGTTTATTGATAACTAAAAAACAGATAATAACACAAAATATTACTTCTCTTTGAGGTTACTAGAAATTTTTTGCTTTGCCTTTTTCAGTTTGATTGAAAATAGATAAAGAAAGACAGAAAATCTGCATATTACTTGTAACTTCTTCAGCCAGTAAAGGAGACATTGTACTGTATGAGAAAATGAAATGAATCAAAGTCAAACTCACTCAACAAATGCCACATCTCTTCCCCTGTGAATTGATTATGTAACATCCTCCCTGTGCATACCGCATTTTGCTCTTATGATCTTATCACTCCTACAACATTTTTGCAGGTTTTGTTCATATTCTTTTATTACCCGAGCCCATATTATTATTGCCATACCCTTTATTTAAGCAATAAGTTCAAAATTTACCAAAAGAAACAGGCAAAGAAAACACAGCAAGAGCATGCACATGCATAGAATTTTATGAAAACTGTCTGCTTTATCTCGATGGGGCTATAACCACAAGTAGATCTGTGATGAACAGGGGCAACTCTTTTTTAATTGGCAAACACACTTTGGTACTTCCCAGGCAATTGTTACCAAACATATAACATACCAAAGGGTCATCTTAATCCAAAAGGGTTTACAAAGTAGCAATAATAAACCCATTAAATATCTCATTTGTCAATCAAGTGCATCAATGGCATTAAACAGGACGCACTAACTGCTTCAATTTAAGAAACTCTTAATTTTAAACCCTGAAGCTTGCTGTTGAATGTGCTACAAAATGCCAATTACTAAGTAACAACATGAAATCATAGAATTGAAACAGCTAAATATACTACATTATCAAAATTTCAGCTTTGGAATCAAATTAGTTGAATAATAAGTGATGGCATAAAGATGATATGAGTATTGCAAATTAGGATCTAATAAATAAGCCAAAAGCTACGGGCGGGGGGTCTTTCCAGCAGATAAATTAAGATAATGTCATAACCTGCATAAGATTCAAATTTTATTTACAAAATCAAGGGAGGATTTTTGAAATATCACACAAATTAACCAAAATAGACATATCTATATAGCTATATGAAACACCAGGGAGAACATACAAACCTCGAGGAATTCCTCGGCATAGGCCTGGGCTAGCTGGAGCTTGAGTTGGTCCTTGAAATCCTCCGTGGAGAACTGCGGCGAGCCGGTTGATGTCGGGGAAAAAGAATCCATCCTCACCGTACTATTCGGGACGCGAATGTAAAACCCTAATGTGGGTTTGGTCTTCGCTTCTAAAACCCTTTTCAGTTTATTTCTTTATTAATTTTTTGGAATATTACTGGAGCTGTCATTGTGGATCCACCAAGGTCCAAGTTGCGATGCGACCAAAATCCATTTATGGGGAAGCATATAGATAAAAGGCCCAACACTAACAGGGCCCAATAGTGGGGTGGGGCTCTTCAGCTTCAAGTGAAGAGTTGTCTAGTTTACTTATGGACCTTTCTAATGACGTATGAGGGTTTTTCTTTTTTTTTTATAATAATAATACAGTTAATTATATAACTTTAAAAAAGAAAAATAGTAGAATTTCTTGGTTAGTTTTAGTATTTAAAACCATGCACGAACTATGGCGATCCTGTTAAAATGAAATGAATAAAAAAGGCAGGGGTAAGGGTAAATAATCTCCCTATGAAGCAAGAATGCGAGTTGTGAAAGAGCGTCGTCCACGGAAAGCATCGACACATGCAAAAGAGGGATCAGGCGAGCACATGCAGCCGCCAGCGAGGCCCGTGGGAGCTGGGAGTAGACATCAATCAAATCCACATCCATATATACACACTACACAAGTAATGGCGGAGGGAGAGGAGTTCCATGAACTACTGCACTCGGACATACGTATAATAATACATGAAGAAGAAGATGATGATGACCACGATTAAGGTTGGAGGAGAGCTCTAGCAATAGGTAGGGTGTGGTCCTCCGCCTACAAAGCCTACTCCCACCAAGTTGCACAAACACAACTGTTACCTATACAGCTTTTATATACTACTATTGCATTTTATATATATATATATATATATATGTGTGTGTATATATGTCATGCATTCTACTCCTCCCAACCCAACCCCATCTATATAATTAACAGATGGGTACGATCCACTAGAGAATATACATCAGCGCCAGCATACTACTTTGCTACTCCGTCATCAATATCTCTGTTTACCACCTTTTATATCTCTTGCTACTTCCCTTTTTTCATGAGCTGATAAGCATCGAAGAATTATCACCATTTAATTTACTTTGCCTTGCTTTTCTGGTCTTTTCCTTTTTTTATTTTTTTCAATTCTACTTCCCATTTTTTCCCTAAAAGAAAATTTGGAAGAGAAGGGTCTATCCCTTTCACGCAGGTCCTACTCCCACTAGCTAGGTGGGGCGAAAGGAGAAAATGACTTACCCAACCCTCAAAATTACGGGTCAAGCATACAGTGTGAGATGTGAATTGTAAAATTAACATGTGGAGGCTATTGGGTTTTTTTTTTTTCTTAACAAAAAAAATAATAAAACCATCATGTGGGGTTTATAGTTAAATAAGAACATCGATCTCTGTTGCTTATGAGCCGGAGATGAGACAAATTGGGAATTGGGGGCTGCTGCATTTGCGAATGACATGCATGTATCTCATTATAATACAACTACTAGTTGTGTTTATTTATAATTATAATAATTCAACAAAGATTTAGGGATGCCAATCAAATATTAATCGGAAAAATTAATGGGCTTGACTTTGGGCTACCTGTTATGTTTCCCAAGTCAATCAATTTAATTAATTACTTCCAGCAGCTGACGGACGGAATTGCTAAAACATGAATTAGATTAAGCAAGTGATTCCAGCTTCGATTATTAGTCCAATCCAAGCGGACGTCACCACGGTCAGGGTTGATGACGAAAGCTTAATTTGGCTGGTTTAGATTTAATCACGTTTGTCTTAACTACTTCCTCCCTTTCATATCATTTGATTTTTTAGTCATTTACATATAAATTAAAAATGTTGAAATTAATAAGTATAAGGGTGATTAATCAATTCTTTTCATGAATTACAGAGAAGAATTCTCTTCATTCTTTTTTATCTGTTCATTTTAACTAAAATTTTTATTTCAATTTATCTGTCTTATTAGCAAATTAAGACTATATTAATTATTATTTTTTTCATAAATATTCCTCTTTAATACAATGAGTATTGTGCACTTGTAGTGAAAAATAAAAGTAAATTAAATATGCTTACAATACATAAAGTTTTGAATTTTGATTATCCCTTAATAAAGAGAGAGATTCTTTGAAGGTAAAATAGAAAATGTTGATTAATTAATCAAAAATTTTTATTTTTTTAAAACTTATAAATCGATTAAAATGGACCGATAGAAAGAGACAGAAGAAATATTAGAGAAGAGAGAGAAAGAGAGAAAAGAGATTTCATTTGGTAATTTTTTCAAAAGATGTAAAAATAGAGAAAAATGAAAAATTGTATTTAGTTTGATTAAACTTAAAAATAATATTAAAAAATATTAATAATTACAGTATAAGAATACATAAATAATCAAATATTATGAAATAAAATATAAAAATTAAAATATTAAATAATATAAAACGAAAAGAGTAATTAATTACTCCTAAACTCCCAGTGTTTATAGCTAGCATATGGAAAATCTGATCTTAATTTTTAGTAGTAGTTGTGGGAGTATGAAAAAGAAATAAGTTATTTAGCAAAAAAAAAAAAAAAAGAAAGAAATAAGTTAAGGATGGCTTGACTTCTACTGCCTACAATTATAGGGAAATGGACCCTCCCCCTGGCTTCCAGCTGCCCTCGTACCAACATGGAGCCAAAAAATAATAATATAAAAATATGTGGCTTGGTTGTGTCGATCCACCAAAGATGCTTTGCTGCTTCAGAAATAAACAGAAAGATTATCAAACTTTCGCCGTTTTTCTCCCTTTTTGCAAATAAACATAGCTAGTTAAGAGGGGCGAACCAGTGAAAGACCAGCGGCATGTTTGCGGACAACATAGGGCATGCATGCATGCGTGTCTGCAACCAAAGATATAGCGTCAATGGTTGTCATATATATATATGTATGTATGTATATAAACTATGAGAGCAAGCTGTGCATGTGAAAGAAGAACGTGGCATGCTGTGCGTATATATATATTTGCGTCTGCATGCAGATGGGATCTGATTTTTTCTTCTATTTATAAAATGGTGCGTGTAATTTATGCAAAACCAGAAAATAAATCCTCTAATTAAGATCTTGAGAACAGTTGAAGACCATTCAGTATATTTGCTTTATCCGCAACCAAAAATATATTTAGTGCTGGTTTTAAATGGTTTAAAAACACGTTTGCATTTTAAATATTGTTTTTTGGACTTTGACAAGCAAAATAATTTGAGTGTTATTTTTAATCGTGGATTCTACAATCGCTATTAGTAAAAAACACAATTTGTACAATTGCATCTGATAATTGTTGCTCCAAACTGACCCTTCAATTCTAGAAAAATGAATGGATTAATGAATTCAAGGACTTTTTTGCAATTAAAATTTTGGAGAAGCCAGTGAGAGGTAGCTATAGAAAGCTAATGGTCCATCAAATAGTTTGATTGTGCAAGCCAAAGGATGACTGCCGGGTGTACAGCTCTAAATCTAATTAGATAGAGGATTGGTAGATATACATGGAGGAACGGTCCAGTAGTTTCCTTATTCAAAGTGGTCCGGTCTAGTAGTCCCTAATTGATCTCTTCTGCAAATACTTTGAGAGACTCACTGTAATCTAGCTCTAGGACCATTTTCACTATGTATTTGAGCAAAAAGTAGATCCATTACCTTCGTTTTTCTTCGTTGCTGTCATCTACCACTGGGGAAGAAGAGCCTTGCTTCCAATTATTCGATCAATTGGTGAAAAGAATAAACATTAATCTTTTTAATTTGATCCTCGCTTTTTGCAACATTTGTTTAAATATATTCAAATGTATCGAAAGAAAACTTTGTGTCCTCTTCTTACTCTTTCTGGGTTTGATTAATTAACCTAATTTTGTCTATCTTGTGATTTAGTGTCCCAACTTTACACCATTATGATTTAATAATATACTCCCTCCGTTTCAAAATATTTGTTCATGAAATTTTTTTATTTTGTTTCAAAATACTTGTTCATATACATATTTCTATAACTAATAATTAGTTTCTTCCTATTGTATGCCTCTTTATTCTAAGTCAACTACACAACTTTCCAAAAGTCTTCTTTCTTCTTGTTTCTTGGGAATTTTCACTAATCAATAGTCATAATATTTTTAATATAGGTAGAATAGGAACTTTATCTAAATTATTGTATTATTTTCAACACCCTTAATCTGTGTGCAAAAAATTTCATAAACAAATATTTTGAAATGGAAGGAATACCTTCATAATTTGTTGTTTCACTCCGTTTTGGAGTCGGTTAATGATATATTAATCAAATTACAATGGATTTTCGTAATTTTTGTCTATCTCAAAGTACTATACACCAATAGTTTTTAATTTATATAATCACGTTAATCATTTTGAGTTGAATAGACAAGTGTTTATTGTTATATAGAATATAAAAGAATGGAGATGATAATAAACGACAAATTCTTATATATTTTATGTAATATTTATTTTGTTTGTATTTAAATATTTTATTTTGACTTAATATAAAATTTAAGAAAATATTTAATTATGATTAAATTACTAATATTGTTTCTCCACATAAGTAAAAAAATTTAGATTGAAAAGTAGTGGTGGAGGCCACTTTTGGAATTTTGCACCCATGGAAAGTACTAATATACCCCCCCCCCCCAGAAAAAAACTTAAGACAACACGAAGTTCCCAATATGCTCGAAATTATTGAATAATCCGTACGGTTTTGAAGTGAGTACGTTTGGTGGGAAAGAGGAGAGAAGAGAGAAAATTCATTTTATTTAGTTAGAAAGATGGAGAGTAAAGTAGGAGAAAAAGCTCTCCTCTTTTATGTGAAAAAAATCTAAATTTAAGTAAATTAAAATACAAATGATGATAAAAAGACCATTCTATCACTGTATTATTTCACTAATCACAACACTACCCTTAAACCCCATTCATCTCAGATCTTTCCTCTCCTTTTTTTTCTCTTGTATTGTATCAGATTGGATTGGGGCATGCAATGTGAATTTTGATGTGTGAACGTATTGAATTTGTTGTGTGAATGTTGCATTGAGCATCGCAACAAAGAGTGTCCCTTCCTTATTTGGGACTGGACGAAGCTTGAAACATAAGGGAAATTATAAGAATTTCCCCAAATATAAAAGAAAAAAGAAAAAAGGCAAAGGGGTATGGCAAACATTTTGCGGCTGGAGTCTGGAGCTCAATAATTAGTATTTGGTGGAATACTGGGAATGGGGAAATTAGGAAATGACATTACAAGTGTGGAGAAGAGAAGTGCAGATGTGGAAGTGTTTGGGTAGGCAAAGCTTCATCATTTGGGTGGCTGCCATGCCCGTGTCTGCTATCCCCACAATACTACAAATGAGATGCCCCAAAACTTGTCAAATTCACCAAGGCATATTTTGCTGCGACCTGAGAAAATGATTGGTCACTTACACCCTTCCCTTCCCCTCCCCTCCCCTCCACTGTCCATCCCATCATCATATCAAACTTCAATTATATCTTATACATTGACATCCTTAGACAGGGCTCCGGACGGTAAAAACAAACTATAAATAGTACATATAAGTTGTCATTAATTCAAATCAAGGCTGTCTTCACCTAAACTCTCTTTTCAAATTCCCGTATAATGTCTCCGTCAAAATGTTTGCTATTGGCTAACGCCTATTCTTTTCCTTCTTAATATAAAAAGTTGAATTCATTTATTTTGAGGACGAAATTTGCATCATAAATGGACCACCTACAGATGCCATGTGGTTGGGCTGACGTGAGTTTCAGCGCGTCTGAATTCCCCCTAATCACCCTCGCACCCCATGCTCTCTCGTCCGATATATGCATTATAAAATTATTTTTTTAAAAAGTATCTTTTTGATTAGGTATTCTTTTTTTAAATAAGAGAATTTATTCATGATAAGAAAACAAGTTATACGAATAGACAATTTATGAAAGACAGCACTCCAAACTCTAGACTGCTACTGTATAAATAAATAATAAAAAAACACACACACATCAATTTCTCTCAGAATTTATCAGTGCAAAAAAAAAATCTATACTCAACTAATTCTGATATCGACTGACTTCAAAGAGATTTGGAAAAATCATATAAAAGAAGGACCAACTCCAATCAAGGAAGATAGGGAAGGAGATCGACAAACAAAATCAGACAGAAAGATAGATGTAGTTTGGAGAATAAAAATTGTGGGGACATAACAAAAACGGGAAAAAAAAAAAGAAAAGGAGCTTTGGTGAGGAGCAGAGGTCCAAAGGGAGCCGAAGCCTGATCTGGCCAAGTCTTGCATACGGCTGCAAAGGAGAGGAATGTTGCAGAGAGAAAATGGGTAGAGAGAAAAAGAAGAAAGAGAAAGGGGGGGCGGGGGGAGGATTAGGTAATTTACTAACAAGTTAATTGGGTGAATTTAAAATTTATTCATTCTAACTTTCTATAAGGTGTATATAATAAGTAATCTTTAATTTACAAAATGTTTAAAACTTCAAATATAAGGCTATATTTATAGGGAAAGTTAAAGTAAAATTTTGATACAGTAATAAGAGTAGAAGAAAAAAATTATTATTCTTCAAATTAAACATATTGCATTTTACTTAAAGTCTAAACTAAATTAAATCTCATATTTTTTAACTTTTTTTTTCTATTTAATTAGAATTCACCAACAGATGGCTGACTAAAGTTAACCGAGGAAAATTTAAAACGATTTTAAAAAGCGCGTGGAGCATCGGTAGATGCAATTATAGAAGAGGAGGAAGTAAGCAGTAATCAGTGTCGTAGAGATTGACTGCATAGGTAACAATAGCATGCTTTCCCAGTGCAAGAGGTGTCAAAGTTTGCCACCTCTCTAATGCTCGAAGCCTTTTTCAACTCTGGTCCAAACACAGCATGGCTTCTTCGGCTCTAATTCTAGGTGGTCCTGTATCACTATGATAGACTGTCCGCCTCAATCTAACCAATTGAGAAGGAGAAAGCCGAAAATATCAGAGAGAGAGAGAGAGAGAGAGAGGGATCTGATCTCGTTTTATTTTTGTTTTTACTTTTTATAAGTATAATTCAACTTAAATAAAAAATCGATTCCCATTTTTCAGATTGCACTTGGTCCCATTTTGACAAGCTCACGTTTTTATCATTTACACAATGGTGGCATTAAATCTGTCATAAACTACCAGCAGAAATTGTTGAAGCTGTTTACATATGATGGTTAAGTAAAGATCACTATCCAACAATAGTAACATTTTGAAGGATACAGTGTGTATGCATGAGGGAGGCATCGTGGCCGAGAATTAAAACAATATATATGCAACAGGAAGGGAGTAGTAATTAATTAAACAAATAGTTACGGGAGTAGAGCATGTCGATTCTCAGGGGTCACCTGAATTCCTAGGTGTAAATGTGACAGCAAAGTGAATAATAATCTTAGCACCTAAGAGGTAGGTAGGCCATGGTAGCATATATATACTTCCTTTCTTTGTGCCTAAATTATTAGCATGTGGGATAGTGCTTTTCCATTAATCAAATCAATTGCATAATTAGGAGAGTAAGTAAGAGTTCATCTCTGACTCTGGGCAGCAGCTATACCCAAATAATATAGTACCCCAAGTTGCACTACTACATTTACTAGCTCCTGCTCTACAAAACAGCTGGCTTCCCCTCCCCAGGCCTCATAACTATGTGTATTTACTCAAAAACAAAGGGAGGAAAACATAATACTACTATTACTATTGCTAACATAACATTATTAAATTCTAACTAGTACACTAATGGTGCTAATGGGTCAAGAGTACTCAAATTATAGCAGTTGTAACATTTTTGAAACACATCACTCCCCTCATTCTTAATTTCCCCCTCTCACCATGCAAATGCAGCTCTCTCTTCCTAAACATTTAATTTAGAGGATTCGAATTTTTATTTTGCGCACTATTTTATTTAGAATCAATATCAACATGTATAATATTTATAATACATAATTACTAAAAAAAAATAATAAAAAATAGTAGTTTGCTTTTAGAATAACTTAGTAAGTATTGAAGAAAATTAAGAATGACGATCGGGTTAGTTAATGCTTGAAAAGAAAATCTTTTAGTTATTGATTTAGGTGCTACATAAAATTAAAATCAATTGTAAGTATGAATAATCGCAGTGCCCAGGTCGATGACAGGGACGAGCTCACATGAACCCGAAGCCAACAAGATAATTCATGGGCCCCACTCTTCTTCCCTACGTATAAAGTCTCCCTCTCTCTCTGCGCTCCGAAAGTCTGAAAGAAAGAAAGAAAGAAAGAATAGATTCAAGCAAAAATCCGCCTAACTTGAGAAACTTCCAGGAGGCACCCACTACCAATACCAAAGAAAATTTACCCACACACCAAACGCAGTCTTCCTTCCATTCTCAGTTCCTCCTCCTCCTCTTCAAAGTCAACAGCAGCATTAGTAGTAGCAGCAAAAGAACAACCAAGAAGAATACGGGGGCCGGATTGGATGCGAACGCTTTCGAATCCTCCATGGGGTCTAGTTCCGTGTTCTAGTCGTCCTGGTCAAACACGATTGCACCGACCGTCATTGTAGTGAGAGCACCTGCGCCACTCCTTTTCTTTATGTTCAGAGTCTCGGTCCTCAATAATTTCTGAACCAAATCTCCCCTCAACCCTAGATTATTAGATGGAGTTGTGACTGCATACTGCATCCGCTCGCCGGGTACAAGGCCCTAACTATTAGGCAGCTGGTGGCACCTTTGGCATCACTTGCAGCTCTGAGATTTTTGCCTCATCCAAGATTATTCCAATTAAACCCCTTTGTGACTCATGTTTTTTTCTTGCTTCTCGATCTTCACACTTTTTGTTCGTGTGAAGGGCAGATCTATGCCTTGAGAAGCAGAATCCGAAGCGGACGCACACAGATCATGAATTTCATGGCAAGCAGACCAGGCTTTTATGAAGACGACCCACGAGGTATACGCCCTTTTTCTCAGTCTTCCTCAACCTCATCTTCTTCTTCGCAGCAGAAAGGTCTCGCACCTTTGTCCTACCAACACCACCATCATCTCCAGCAGCAAAGTCGACGGGTTTGGGATGAGACTGCCTTTCGGTGCTCCAGCGGCGGCGGAGTTTCTCAGCTTGAGCTCATGATGGACACATCTTCGCCTACAAATGCTAATGGTGATGATGCTGATGATTCTGACGAGCATCTTCTTTTGAGACAAGGAGGAGCTGGAGATTCCTCGGAGGGGCCAGCCGCAGGCACTATGGTGATCGAGAGGGAACATATGTTTGATAAAGTTGTTACTCCCAGCGACGTGGGCAAGCTCAACCGGCTGGTCATCCCTAAACAGCACGCTGAAAAGTATTTTCCGCTTGATTCTTCCACGAATGAGAAAGGACTTCTCCTCAATTTTGAAGACAGAAACGGAAAGCCATGGCGATTCAGGTACTCATACTGGAACAGCAGCCAGAGCTATGTCATGACTAAAGGCTGGAGCCGCTTTGTTAAGGAGAAGAAGCTGGATGCTGGTGATATCGTCTCCTTTCAGCGTGGCGTGGGTGAGTCGGGGAAGGACAGGTTATTCATCGATTGGAGGCGCCGTCCGGATGCTCCTGATCATCATCTTCATCATCACCAATTACCCCCTCCAATTCCCGCTCTTTCGCTTCCTCACCACTTCTCTTTCCACCCGTGGAATCATCCGTATTATTTGCAGCAGCAAGCCACGCCAGCTCCACATAGGGACCCTTCTCAGACGTTCCTGCAAGTAAATGCCATCAGCAGCCATCAATCTCATCTAAATAGCTACGGTCCTTACGGCAGTAATGTAATGAATGGAAACCCGTGTTCCGGCTCTGTACTTTACCTCAGGTCAGCACCGGGAGCAGTAGCAGGTAGCCCGCAACAGGTCGGGATTGGAATGGTGCAACTGCAAAGAGGAGGTGGTCGAGATGGAGGGGTTGAGGAGCCAATGGTGTATGAGTCGGTGCCCGTGGTACAAGGGAAGGCAGCAGCAAAGCGGCTCAGGCTGTTCGGAGTGAACATGGAGTGCCCAGTATCGGAGTCGGATGACCAATGTGACATACTCTCCTCCACGGCTGTGCCTCATTCTACAATGGCTCCACAGCCATCCCAGTCACACTTTTCCTCTTCCTCTTCAATTCATTCTCTGCAGCTGAGGCCCTACAGTGGAACCCCAGTGCTTCAAACAATGCCCTCCGACCTTCTCAACAAGGGCAAAGCATCTATGTCGTTGGATTTCGATGTCTGACGGATGGATTTGAGGCTATGCATACATCCGGCTCCTGCCATATTCTGAGGGAGAACACGAGAAGGATTTGATCATCAATCCTTAACTTGGACCGCTAATCGGGTAGTGCTCCCAGCAGAAGGATGAGCGTCATTGGAAACTAGAAAGCCATAACAAAAGAGCAGAAGCCCCATATGGTAGCTTGAAGTTTCTGCAAACAGAAGCAGTTCCATTAGAGGTGGAAAGATCTCTTGTTACACTAGAGTAATTGCCTTTGATTATCCATACTTAATTAATTAATAGCCGTAGCATTACACACTCCAACATGGATAGACACATGATAGATCCTTCATGCTCATGGTTTCTTTCACATATGCATTTCCTGTTGTAGGGCTTTGATGGCCCCCAAACTGTACTCTGGGCTATTCATTCCGTCTTGTTCTCCAACAAATTATTAAATCTTTCTTCGATGGCTTCTTCACCAACTGATCTTTTTCTGCCCATCTCTTTCGTTCTCATAACTATTTCACCGGGTATATTGTATGACATTACCTGAACCAATTGAACTTTTTTTCTTTTTATCGCATTTGTTTTTATTACGTTTGGTAGGTTGTTGCTCTTGTCGCTGCTTCCTTGGGCACGCCGCAGGCACTGCGCAGAATTGCTGCAGAGCTTTAAAAAGGTACAGCATCTTTCTTTATTTATACACATTTATCATCTGTTCATCCTACCTTCCTCAAATGCTCAATTCTATACATATCAAGCTAGCTATATTTCAGATCTCCTCCCAAGTTCTAGGTGGATTTTGCTTCTTTCTGTCTGCTGCCATCCTTCCCTTCTCAAACTGCTGCGTCTCTTGCTAGTGGCCTCAAAATTTTCCCCATGTCCTTGTCCTTGGATTTGGCCAACTAAGACCAGTAATTTGGATGTGCCCTTTTTCACGTTTTCCGAAAAGCACATGACTAAATGTTCCTAACTTTTTTATATGTTCATCTCATTACAAACAAAGCCTTCAAACAAATTATTGTTCACGAATTTTATCCCTTGCCTTCTTGCTTGTTTTGTTCAATCCTTGATTAATAAACTCTTTCTCCAGAATATACGTATTAAAAAAAATGAAATTAACTGTACTATTTCATTTCCTAAACTTTATCTTCAATCTTTCTATGTATACATAAACTTCAAATCCAACAAATCTCCATAATTTTAGCTTCAAAATCCAACAATAATATCAAATGATCTGCTGATACAAAAAGTTACATGTTTGATTTTCTCACGAATATTCCTTTTTTTCCTCTTCAAAGCCTGAGTTTCACATCAGCTTGAGCAAAATTCATGCTTCAAGAAGTATGGAGCTCTTTCCTACAGATTTCTTGTTGTTCTTCAAAGGGGAAAAGGGGAAAGACAAAAGCATAAAGACTAACCGTCAACAAGTTCTAATTGTGAATATTTCAACATATTTCTCTTCCTCTTAGTTGTTAAGTTTGCTCCTTTATACACCGATGATCTCCATTAATATAAGATCCTTTTCACCACTACTTATGTATTTGATCTCTTTTCCTTTTCCTTTTAGTTTTTGTATTTTTTTTCATGATTTTCATTCCTAATTATTGGGAGGTGAGAAAAATAGGGAAGGGAAAATTTAGTGGATTGTCCATTTTATATAACAACACAAACATTTGTTTTTTTCATTTGCAACCAATATTAGAAAAAATTGTTGAGAGAGTGCAGAACTGTAAATCATGACCTTTGAATCCCTGATTGGAATTCACATTTTCTATCACAAAAATGAAAAATTATAATGTTGAAAGAAATACACAAAGAATTCCAAGGTATAAAAGTTTACAAATGCTAAGTTTAGATCAATTTTCTAACCGGGATAGAAAAAACTGCATAGACATTTTGCGGCATCTGATTGCATTTTCATTCTTGGTTGTGAATGGAAGCTTAAGAGGTAGCAAATACTTTTAGTCATCCTTTCGATGAAGTATTCTTCTAGTTGTTCTTCCTCCTAGGTAGGTTCTATGGAAAAGATCATTTACCATCCCCCACCCCCCACCCAAAAAAAAAAAAAAAATGTATGATAAAATTGCTTACCAGCCTAACTTTGCAGCAGTGAAGAAATTAAAAATCAATGTCTTCTTTGTCTTCTTTTTCTTCTAAATGTTTCATGAGATGATAGTTATAACTACTTGCTGTTTTAGGGATCCTTCTGTCTGCAATTTAACTTACTATTCCTGAATATTTGTAAGAATTTCTTGTTTAATAGTTTCCTAATTATGTATTTGGAAAATAAGTAATTAATTGATCAAAAAATCAGTTTGATTGTCAAGAAAAAAAAAGTTCTACAACTTGAAGACTATAAACAAGAAGCTTCCAATTCTTAAGGAACTTGAATCCTAACTAGAATTCAAATATTTCAGTCTTTATATTTTCTGTTTTAATTACAAAGCAAATGAAAAAGGAATATTGAATCCTATATCTGATATCATAATTATAATTGAAATCTTTACCTTTCGTCTATAACTGGATGCACATATATGGCATTTTGGACAGTGGATTATATATGGAAGACTTCTGTTAACTTGCAATGGCAATTCTTTCTTTTGGGGATAAAGCAAGAATAGGGTGGAATAATGTCAAAGGAGGTGTGACATGAGTAGGATCAAGATAATTTGCAAGTCAACCAACAGGCCAAATTTGGCCTTTGGTTTTAATTCCTTTCAACTGTGGTTGTATCTGGTAGTACTCATAATTTGCCATTCTCAAGTAACCGTTGTTACCATTAATTAAATAATTACCATGCAGTACCATACATACATATATGTGTATGTATGCTCCTGCGATCCTTACGAAAACAAATCATTGCAATGCAGATTGCGCTCTTGTATTGTTTTAGATATCAGGACTTAGATAATGTCAAAACATGCCGACTGGTGTGTAATTATTACCTTTGCAGGCCGTCCACAAGAGGCATATATATATATATATATATTCTTGGTCTTATGGTTATCACAACAGATCTAGCTATCTATAGCCATTTGTTTCTGTAATCATGATTTGGATGAAGTAAACTTTCTACTTTCTAGCAAGAATAAAATTTCTTCATTTTGTTTTTCCCTGTGGCCTGACTGACTGCAGCTGACTTTTAGGCGGATCGATGTGGTCAAATTTTTATACTCCATATCGAAAGGGAAAAAGAAAACTCTTTATGCAAAAATGAAAAAGCAATTGTGGAAGGTGGTTAATATGGCCAAAGCAAGTCGAAAGAGCGCAGGACTAAATGTCAAATTTCAAACTGTCTGTTTATGTAGTACATGGCTAAAGATAGCTAAAAGTAAACATTGGTAGCTTAAGGTTCATTTTGCAATGTAATTTTTTGGTGGCTGTGTACGCCTCCATTATCCATACTCCGGCCCCCAAAACCCCAAGTCTCCCAAGGATCAACCAACAGATTTAAGTCTGCAGCAAGGTGCAAAATCGGGCGGACGCGGATGGTGGTGTCTACTGTCCACTAGTAGTACTTTTGTGGAGTGTGCATGGCAGTCAGTTACTCCGCTGTCATAACTCATAGCATTAGCATAGCCCTCAGGTCTCCCGATCGATGACAACCCATCATCATCATGCAAAGCCAGTTGTTTTGCTATTTTCAGTTATCTGTTCTCGCTCCATGCTTTCCTGTGCATATCATACTTTGGCTACCCAAGTAGTCGTACAGTCATTATGTAAAGCTGGACTATATATATATATATCGGTTGGTCCCAAGCTATATTGACCCAGAATGCGTACAAGTAGCTCTGGATGTATAGGTTATCTTTGCGCACTTAGCAAGGTCTGTACAAGTCAGCGTTAGGATAGGGCTCCCTGTTGCCCTTGTGATGTGAGAGCCCATGCCAAAGTATATTCCAACTTATGTAGAATATCAGGAAATGGATGACAAATTGCTCTGCCTGCGCTTTGTCGCTGGCTGGGATCTGCCCAGACAAAGCTAACGGAAACTTTATACAAATATCCCCAGGGTTTTTCGTTTAGTTGGGAAGCTGCCAGCTCAACTCAAGTCTCATCTGCATTCTGCATTTCACGCTCACTCTCCTAAAAAAAAAAAGAAAAAAAATGCATAATAAGTTCATGGTGGGTTACATACATTATATATACGTGTCCTCTGCATCTAGCTAGCTTAGAATACAAACCCAGAGATCAACTTAAATGCAGGAGTTGGACAGAGGATGAGTGAGTGGGACTTCATGGCTTTGCTCCCTCTCTATCAGTTCAGAATTATTAGATCCCCTAATAAATTAGTGTGGGACTCACGAGCTGTTTTGTACTACTTACTTAGATAACTCTACGCCTAGGATGATCGGGATTCCACGATCCTTTTTAATTATTGCTTAACTCTGCGGTCGTAACAGATTAAGGCAGCAATAATTTAAGGGGAGGGGTCACAAAAGAGTCGGCTATGGCTGTAGGCTACAGCAGACCAAACACAATTATCACTGTTAAAATGTCACCCTTTTGATTATTGTATGTGACATAGGGAGGGATGCCTAAGCCCCAAGGGCACACATACAGGCCAGAATCTGCCACTTGTATGTCTTCCCCCCTCAATTCCTCATGTGGGGGTTTCAGCACTCTCAGCCTATTACAGATTCTGTCCGCTGTTATTTCTTAGCCGCACATGAATGTGATCATGTCCAGAGTATTTTACATCGTCGCCCAAAATTCTCTTGGAATCCCGCAGGGAACGACAGTGGACCCACCATCAGTAACAAAGTTAAATTTGGAGCAGGTTGAGTTAAATTTGGAGCAGGTTGAATTCGTTAAAGGATAGAAGAGATTTTCGCTATAACTTTAAAGTGAAAATTTATTGTATTAAAATTTTATTAGTAGTACCAAATATTATTATATTTAATTATTTGTTTCATTTATATAAATACACGGAGGTATTAATTTTGATTGTTAATTTATATGTGATGAGATATTAATTTGTTATGTACAATAATAGAAATTATTGAATATTTATTTTTATTTTATCTCGTTTCTAAAAACAAAAAAATAAAATAAAAAGATGAGATACTATACTATTCGAACAAGTAAACTTGAGAGATAAAAGTAGTCCCCTCCCTATATACTTGAAAGGGATATATATGGAATGGCCATATATGTAAGTGAGATGGAGGGCATCTAGTCCAGGCAGTAGGACTCACAGGCCTCATCAATGGCCATTTATATACATAAAGAAAGAAAAGCATTGGGCAAGGAGAAGTGTGTAGACTGTGAATGATCATGGTTTAAAAAAATAATAATAAAAGGAAAAGCAAAAACAGAGAGAGAAATTTGATATAGCCATTTGCGTAGACAGAAGGCGGGCATTCTACTCTTGTTCTAAGCAGCTGCTAAGTGATGGACCACGTACGTTGATAGTTCCATGCTTTGATTTTAATGCAATAAGATCTCGTGATACAATTTTCCTTTCCGTCCATCATAAATCGATTGGTTTGGTTTGGCCATATTGGAGTCTTGGCTTGCTAAGATATAGTTAATTTGAGCCAAAGAGAAATGGGACTGCACTTTTTGTCCAATTTGTCCATCTAGGCCTAACATATTACTATTTATCCTGACTGGCTGGCTGGCTGGCGTGCAGGCACACCTCCATAGAAGAAGATCTCGGAAAACTGAAGAGAGTAGATGATCAGAGCTTAGAGTAGTGAGTGAGCAAGGAGCTGAAAAAGAAAAGAAAAGGATCTCTCATAGTTGCAGAGGTAAGTTCGTACCGCGCATTTCACATCTCGTCGTCTCGCGTCCTCTTGTCAGTATTTACGCTAATTGAACTTTGTATCTTGGGTAGATGGTAACTGTTAACTGGTAAGTAATTAGATAGCTAGGTGTGAGTGAGTGAGTGAGTATTCATTGACGTATAGTAGGTGAGGTGTGTAGGCTGCACTGAGAGAGAGAGAGAGAGAGAGAGAGAGAGGGGATTAACAATGACAGTGCAAAGGGTGGCAGCAGATCCCAGAAAACAACTTCGCAATTATAACGAAATGTATAGAGGGGGAAGGTTGAAAAGAACTGGTCATGCTGAGGTGCACAAGCCTCCATGACAGCCGTAAAGAGAAAGATGATGCATTCGAAGCAAAAAGAGGAACAGTGGTGCGTCAAGTGTGGACCTGACCTTTATCTTTTTGGCCCACCCCACACCTGGATCATGGCCGGACTCCGATGGCAAAATATGCCTCTCTGCCTTTGCACGGCATTTATCTACACTCAAAACTCTCTTTCTTTTTCTTCTGTCCCCAAAAACCAAATGCCACAGCTTTCTCTCCCTCATTTAATGCCCCATTGCTTGATTGTGCTAAGGTATCCCAAACTGAGCACTCAAACTCGATCCCCATAATGTCATTTCCATTTTCCACCAGCTCAAACTCCCCCCTCTCCCCACTTCTTTACCTTTTCCTTTTTCGTCCCTACTCAGCCCTACTAACTGGTCTTCTTCTTCTTCTTCTCTTCTCCGGGAGGGGAGCCCTCTTGGCTTGCAATTATTTATATGTTCTGGACCTTTTGTTTCTTGTGCTCTCATTCATAGTAACTAAGACCTAGGATTGTCAATTTGGAAAGGCCAACAGCTCAACTTTTGGCTATACGGGCCACGTTCTTCCATGTCCATGTGGTTTAGCAACGGAATCCACTCCTGTCCTTCAGATCAAAAAAGAGCTGGCCGCGGCACTTTGTAACAATACCAGGGTAACAATTTCGTCCCTGCCAGTAAACCAAATTAGTTAGTAACAATATTAATTACTCCTAGTAGCTACATGATTATTATCAATGCTAATATAGAGGCAACCAAGTATTTGGTTGTGTAGGATTGGACGGGGGTGCAATTGGTAATTGGAAAGGTCCCCCACAGGCAAAGACTTGTCTCGTTTTTGTCTTTGTTGGTGAATGCCCGCATGGGTTGTCATTGTACTTCCAGCCCGGTTATCGATCGGATATCATCTAATAAGCATGTAATGCATCTTACTCTCTGACGGGCTCTCTGCGCTGTGGTACCACTACTACCACCCCCTGCCTAATTATTTGTACATAGTCTCATTAGTGTTACAATTAAGACTCTCACCCCAAACTTCATACTCTTCATCATTTTCGTTCCTATTTTCCTCCTTTTCACAGTAGAAAGAGATAATAAAGGAGAAAGTATGTATGTCATCAATGCATGGCCAAGGACACATACTGCCAGAGAACTCTTTCTACTCCCTTGATTTATAATTGCAGGCCACCGACTTGCACTGGGGGACCGGGGGGTCTTCCTCTAAATTTCTAGCATGTTCATGCATCACGGAACTTTTCTTGCTTGTAGAGGGCGCAAGCATTTGACTTTGATATGAAGCCTTCTCAATGACAACTACGTACGTACAGGTTCTTGGCAAGTACGAGTGAGAGTTTCTCATTTTTGGCACTCCGGAGTTTAGCATAAAATAGATTTGGATCATTCTGTTGGCGTAGATAATAATCTCAGTCGATGATAAGGCCTTCATCTGTTTCGTTATACGTTTCAATGTTCTTTTTACTCATATATTCTATTAAAATTTATCCTATGTTAAGACTTTCGAAACCTCACCAGTCAATTCACCCAAACAACAAAGATCACTTTTCAATAGGTGCTATAAAAGCCCAAATCTGGTCTGGCCTTACTTTTAGAAGGACAGCCCCCCTCTCGTCCAATTGGGTTTGGGCTAGCCCTCCCTTCTCTTCCAGTCTTTACTGGTAGCCGAATTGCTTGTCCAGTGAAAGAATGAACTTGCAAGAGTTTCTGAGAGGCTAGCGTCGACTTTGTAATTGGATTCGTCCACAGATTCAATGTGGCCCAATATGTGTGATCTTTCGGAAACTGCCATTATAATCATGTCATTATTTGCTCAATCTACGCATTGCCAAACAGACGAGTTGCCACAACAAGCACACATTTATTTACTAAGACACACATAACTGGCTGGTTGTAAAGTAGACGACAGGGGATTAGGGGTACATTCGCATAATAAATAATGCCCAATTTTTGGTTACATAAGGCAGCACGAGTTGACGTTGTCATCGTTAAAGAGGTTGCTAACTTTGTCATCCCCTCTATGAGTGACCGGAAGGCTGCCGTGCCTCTCACCTGCATTATAGCCGTGTCTCCAGTAATTATAGCTCTCTTTGTACTCAGAAGTTGTGTCCTTGAAATAGTTGTTAGTGGAAGTGAAGTAGAGGGGGGGATTCGGATACGGCCAGAATTCTGCCCTCTTTCCGGCCCTTCTCACCGCTTTCAGCACCTTATTGCGGTCTACATATCCGGTTACCGTCACCTTCTCCATCTCCAGGTTCACCTCTACCGAATCCACCCCTGAAATACACCACACATTGCAAACCGTTCAAGAATTAGTTCAAAGGAATAACAAGCCAAATTTATAAGCTGATCAACTTTTTTGATGCTTAATACATATACATGCCGATTGTCGGTAGTCACAAGCAATGCAAATTGGAGCCATGGCACGAGTCGTCTCCAAACAAGCATGATTTCCACTAGCTTTAATAGAAATACATACTACTTCTCACCATCTCATAACATAGATCTTAGACTTGTGTTCATAAATTAAGAATTTTTAAAATAAAAATTTTACAATTTAAACTATGTAAAATGCCCTAGTCAAATTATCAAATAAATATGAACCTCTAAGCTTGTGGATCGCGTCTTTGACAACTCTCTCGCACCCAGCGCAGCACATCCTGACTTTAAGCTCCACTGTCTGCAAAGGAAATACAGTTTCATAGATGAAAACACTGTTCAAAGATTCCTTTTCAACACTATTTATCAACAGGTTTTCCTCTTTCATGTTATTCCTTTGTTCTCATGTTATTCCTTTGTTCCTTTTGCTCTTCTACAACCACCCAGTTTTGTCTTTAGGCACTACTTATCAACAAACACTAAAGGGATCTAAAATATCCTGTCTACTTCGTTTAGGCTAAATGATCAACTTTCTTTATATTCCACACTCTGTGGAAGAAAATATCTTTCTTTGTTACTTCATGTACAAGCTGATATATATAATGGATAGCTCCATAGAAGAGAGATTGCCTGAAAATTTCAGCGAAAAGTCTATGTTAGCTCTAGCTTGTAACATGCTATGACATGCTAGTTATATAATTCTAATGGCTCCTTACATGTTCAAAAGAAGAGAAGACCCTATTTTGTATGCTACCTGCAGACTAGAGCCCAGACTTGTGCATGGAGCGCTATTTCAATCTTTCTTTCTTTTTTTTTTTCTTGAAAGAAGAAAAGAAAAGAAAAAGGGTTTCTCTTTTGGGCATTCTGGGATTTTGCCCTACCCATATGTCATGCTTTAAATGAATGAAGTTTGGCCATGCATGATGCGATTCCAAATCTTTAGTTTTCTTCTCTCACTGAAAATTGAACTAATATGATGATGTTAAATTAATGCATGCTCTTTAGTACAAAATCAGTTTGCTCTTAGAAACTGGAAGAGAGAGACAGAGAGGAGGCGTAGGCAAGCTGACCGTGTGAAAGTTTCTACATGTGTGCAGCATGTCGAGATATATATATGTGCATGTTTGAGAGTCAAATGGAAAGGATGAACATGTATATGAAACAGAAGATCTTGGAAAATTGAGGCACAAGGGAGACCTGCAAGGAAAGCGGTCGAGACTTGGGCATGTTGTGGTTTTTGATTTTGTGGATGCTTTTGCGATGATCTTCTTGATAGTGAAAGAAACAGTGGGCAAGAGCAGAGACGATAGAGCCAAATAGCCTGTCTAGTATATTAACCATTGTGAACAGGTTCCTTTCCTTGATTATATAAAGAAGGAAGAAGAAACGAAAAGAAAGAGGAGGACACCAAGTATGAAGAAGAGCAGGGTAAGAGGTTCCTAATTTAGAGAGTAAAAAAAAAAAATATTCCTACAAGAAAAGGCATCTCTTTCTTGGGTTTTAATCCCTTAGCTAGCTTGGCTCGTACAACACAAACTTGCTATATTCCAAACATCATCCCAAATATTGATTGACATTTAGACCTGAGATAGGCACGTGGGCGTAACCCGTTCCCTCAAAATTTTTATTATTATTATAAAAAAAATGATTATAGTACAAATTCAGAAGACCCTTCGGCCTTTACTTTTAAGTTTTGTGAGGGGAAGAGGGAATGGTATCGTATCTTAACCCCAGCTGGGCAATAATGCCTGAAATGTGGGGCAACCCAAAATGGCTGCTGACGGTGAAAAGAATATTATGAGGCCTCGTGATGGTAGAGATGGATGGGGTTAAGGAAGTAAAGATGGGGTTTTGATGCAAAGGGAACAAATATTCTGAAAATCTCCTCCTTTTTTCAATCAAATACCATATCTTGCATTACAATACCGATGCATGCCACATTATGTTTTGTGTATCTATTCTATATTATAACCATAAAGCAAGCAAGGCAATACAGGGACACACTGCACGTAATATTCCAACCCCCACTAGATGATGGCTTGGACAAGTTAGGTTAGGTTTATCACATTTTGTACCAGCCTTGACAAAGAGAACCAAGTTATACATGTTTGGTTCTAATTTTTTAATTACCTTTTCCCACATATATATACACACTTCATAGCAAGGAACAGATAATCGAAATATACGCAGCGCAAGCTATAAAGATTTGATGCTCTGTTCCTTCCACTCTACTCTTTCTCTTTGTATATGCATGCATGCTGTTGGTCATCAACCATATGTCACTTGCAAAATTTGTTAACAAATCTGCAGCTTTTGTCATTTTAAAATATTCTCTTCTAACAGAATTCCAATATTAATTGCAGAAATAATGCGATTGTCATGCAGCTTTTTTACGATTTGGTATATATATATATATATATATATATATATATATATATATATATATATATAATTAATTAATTCTGAAATAGGTATTTAACTCGTTCTCTCTATTCGCGAATAATATAATAGTTGAGCCATATAAATTTGTGGGCGAAGAACAATCTGGTCTGCCAACATGGTGGCTAACTATTGTTTGCTTCTTAATCTTATCCAGTTAATGACGCAGAAAGGAATGAATGCGTATCCCCTGATGAAGCAAAAGTAATGTTTTTCAAAAGGGAATATTCCTTTGGTTCATTATTCTCAACGTTAGTCAATTCAGATCGAAATTATAACCAGCATATATTTGCAATACTTTGGTTTGGGCATCATTTTCTGGTAATAACACTAATAAATCTTGATTCTGTAGGTTGCTAACTAAAAGTTTGATTCTCACTTTGAGTTTGTCTATATGTCATGATCTTTCTATTCGTAAGATTGTTCTTTCACTTATTCCCCATTCAATTCATATTATAATCTTCTAGATTCGCTGTAATTGTTATGAAAAGAGATGGGTTTGTAATTTTAATTTTTTCTATTCAAAAATTGATTTTAAAATTGAACATTTTTATTTCTGCAGAAATGTCCTCCTTGAGATGGTAGATATAAGTTTATTTGAGTGTTTGAAATGTTTTTATTTTCTCTTTTTGTCATTCTCTTTATATTTGTACTCTGCTTCTGCTGCCAGTCCTAACGCAGGACGGCTGTCCCGGATAGAGCCTCTAAGTCTAACGTGAGAAGATAATATAATAATAGGGCTTCGACTTCTAAAGATGATAGATATCATTATGGAATTACAAGGAATTGGACCATGAATTTGTGAATGGGAAATCTTTAATGACTAGTAGTGATAGGGGCAAGAATGATATTTTCAACAAGGATGAATGAAGATTTAAATTCATCTCAATATGACTTGATTGAGAATCAAGATGAAGAGGTTTTTTGAGAACTACAAGCATACATGAGAGAGGCCTTGAGGAATAAATTTTTTCTAAGGATGATTTGGGCCAATAAAAGTTTGAATTGATCAATAATCATTTGAGGATTCAAAGGAATGCAAATGGACCCCAAGGAGAGGCTAAAAACATTATTTTGGATTTAAGAGTGTAGGGAATGCATGACTTGTTATATAATCGTGCCACAAACGATACAAAACAAAGCAAAACGTGTAAGCTTTAGAAGTTTTGCATGGCTTGTTGCACAGTTTTTAATAGCCCGAACCTAGCTACAAAGCCGTGCCACTCCTTAGGCATGGTCATACACATTTCAAACAATGAGAATATGTTTTGCTTTGTCTTGTTTTCACTTACTTTGAACCCTCTTTTAGTTTACACGACTTATAATTGATTGTAAGACCCTTTTTATAAGCATGTTATAAGCCATCCAACCCCTATGGATTTGATGTAATTAGGTTAGGGGGTTAGTTTTCTAGATATATTCTCTTATAAACACTTAAATAACAATCTATGAAGTTTTGACTTTGATCAAAAGATCAAAGTGTGAGGGGTTTGAATTCTTGGGAAGGTGATTTCCGATTGTTCTTCCTAAGTTCATGACCTTATAAAGGAATTAGACCTATTTTTATTTAGAGTCACTAAAATCTTAAAGTTAATCCAACTAATCTCTGTAATTTGGATCCTAAGTTTTATTGTTATCCTATTATTCTTGTTGTTAGGGATATGCCCTAAAATAATTTGTACTTATACTATTGTCATTATGTATTTTGTAATAATATGAGGAATTTCTTTCCATGAATAGTACATTTAGTTTTATAGTTATCAAGTACGTGACTTGATAGTAAAATCTTATAACAAATAGAATGACTATTCTTAAATTGTCCATAATCGATTATTATTAGTGGAACAATAATAAATTAAGATTAGTATGTTTGTGACTTGATGGCTATATTTTTTTGGTCATGGATATATGAGATATTAAGTCAAAATATAAATAAATATTAGAGAACATTGTATTGGACATGACTCACTATGAGAGTAACTCATGGGACATGTCATAAGTACTTTCTAGATATAATGATATTAGAAGTCCTTCAACCTGAATTCATCATAGTTTCCTACTTGATAGATTTTATATCTTAATGTTGTCTAAAGTTGTTTTTAACCAGATAATAAAATTAGACCACTTTTGAATATAGAATAAACCAGGGAGAGGAATATGATTGATAGTAAATGAATTTGTTCATCTCATTCTTGGGAGAGATGTTCATGAGCCCTTTGATAAGTTAGGCCGTTAAAATATATTGCCATACTCAAATATATCAATTTGAAATATTGATATCATTTGTTTGAACAGTCTACTATGAGATTAAGAAATAGTTGATTAAACTTAATAAGGATGACATGCTCCGTATCTTATGCTCAATCTAGATATCGTGTGACAAAATGACTAAATATAAAGTTATGATTTGGTTCAAAGAGATCACTAATTTTCATTTAACCTGTATAGTTATAATGTTTTGTTAGAAATCGTTTATAATTTGTGGACAATTTAAATGTTATTTGAGCATATTGTCAATGTTAAATGAACCTATAGGATCACATATTAAGCGAACATGTTAGATTGTTTTTTTCCTGGTGACTAGGTTCGATATATTTGGAAATGTGTCTAGGTTCATCGAACCTAAAAAATGACCAAATACAATGAATCCGAAAATATATCTATATTCGATGCATCTAGAGGATGTTCAGATTATAAGAATCTGACTTAATAAATTAATTAGTTAAATTACCGAAAAAATAGTAAATCTTATTATATCCTTTTTAATTTAATTTGAATTTAAAATAAGATATTATGAAAGTTGGACTCTAGGAAGTTCGTATGGTTTTAAAAGAAAACCCTAGCCGTCTTCTTGTGCCAGACTTCTCATAAAATTTTCATACTTCCATAATAAAAAATTTTAGCCTCTCAAAACCCTAGGCGCTAGCACTTACAGGTAAGGAATTGAGTTTGCCGTGTGTATTCGATAGAGGACGTTAGTGTATTGCAGCATCTAGTAATCGTCTGAAGCGCACATACGCCGAGAAATCTAAAGGCAGAAGTCTTACTTTCTGCAACACAAAGGTAATTCTCACTGCAAGAAAATAGAGAATTAGTGAGAGACAATTTTGTCGCTAATCCGTCGCTAAACAAAATTAGCGACGGATTAGAGAGGGAATTATGCCCCGCTAATTTTTTCCTCACAAAGGCAAATTTTTGTGACGGATTAAAATTTCCGTCGCAAGTAGCAATGGATTTGCGAAGGAATTTGTCAGCAGTCAACGACTTCAGCAATGAATTTTGAAACAGATCTACGAGGGATTTATTTAATCCGTCGCAGATCCCTTCCTAAATAGAAAGGGATTAGCGATGGATTATCTTAATAATTAATAAAAGTAAAATATTCATAACTAGGGAATTTTTCGTCTCGAATCCCTCGCTAATTTACGAGGGATTAGTTACGGAAATTTCCTTTTTAATTTAATGGTTTAAAATAGCTGTTGCTTAATCCCAAGCTAATTTGCAAGGGATTAGCTACGGAATTTTCTTTTTAAACTAATGACTTTAAAAAATCTGTCGCTAATCCCTCGCAAATTAGCTTGGGATTTGCTACAGATAGTTTTCCAATATTTGAATCCGTCGCTAACAACGAGCGATTAGCGACGGAAGGCGATTAGCGACGAAAGGCCGTGGCTATTAGCGAGAGATTAGCAGCAGAAGTTATTTTTCTGTCTTACCCCTTCTATTCCCTGGCTAATATTGTATAATTTTAAAATATTTTTAAAAATGTCCTGTATTAGAAGAAAATTCATCTGTTAAAGTAATGCCAAAATTCAATTAAATAAAAAAAACCCCATCAAGTAGTATAATTAATAAATATAATAATGACAAATATGAATAATACATAAAAATGTTGTCTAAATGTCCTAAATAAATATAATAATAAAAAATTATGAATAATGCATAAAAATGTAGTCTAAATATCCTAACTATGAAGTAGGAATCGATGCAGATACTGGAGCCGATAGAGGGGGTGGGGGTGGATCGAAAGGGTCTGGCTGATTGATTAGGATGTGAATCTGGAGGACTGATGATGAAGTCCTCCTCATCCTCAATATCATCCTCCTGAACAGTTGGCATCGACGGTGGCGGAGGTAGATTCAAATTCTGAGACATAAGCGTCAAGTACTCAGTCAAACTCTGGCTGTGACTCCGATATACCTGTACCTGATACTCAACCCTCTCCCGCCTTTTCCTCTCCGTGTGTAACTCTCTCTGCAGTTGGCTCACATCTAACGAGGTAGAAGAAGTCGATGACTCAGATAAAGATGGCTCGAAGACTCGAGCCCAATCCGTATACTCGCCCCTTCTTGCACGCTCTGTCATCCACCTCGACGAACATCGTCTTCTCGTCGAGTACCCTACTTGGTGTGACTGTGCTCGTAGAATTTGTCTGAAAACCCGACTGCGCATGACGCTCAATAATAGTAGTGACAATATCCTATCGAATTTAGGGTAAGAAAATACGCATAAAATATTTAAAATTAGCGATCAAAATATAAATAATATTAAACTTAAAAACGTATAAAATTGTGTATTCTTACTAGTGTATGGCGCGATCGATCACTGATATATTGACCCTTCCTCGGCTCGTCCTAAAACATATGGGTGCGTTTGAAGAGGTCGATATAGCTGAAGCCAGAACCTAACTGTCTCCGCTATCATTGTAACAAGAAACGACTAGATGTTAGTTTTTATGATGGACTAAGTGTAAAATAGCGGTTATATCAAACAGTAAAAAATTTTATATTTACTATCCGCTCCTCATGCTCAGTAAAAGAAATGGATCCTCCTGTGTGTGATGCCTCACCAGTGGATCTGTTCCGCTTAGCAGCGGAAGAGATACGCTGCCACCTATTGGACCCTTAATGCTCCGATAAAGCAGCCCAATGGTCTGGGGAAATCCACTTGAGGCAACTACTCCCATGCTTCTTCCGAGCTTTCGACAATATGTCTGAAAATCTAGCTTTACACTTCTTCTTCCAATTAGCCCAGATCTATGCAGCATGCTCGGGGGCGCCAACAGAAGAAAGACTGCAAAATCAAAGTAACCATTACAAGTAATTACAAGTAAGAAAACATATTAAAAATACAATAAGTAATAATTACAAATCGAACTCATACTCCAAAGATCGAACCACATGTTCCGAATATCAATCGAAACCTGTGAGAAGGTAACATAGGCTCTAATGTAGTGTTGCCTAAAAATTTCAACTATCTCCCTCACACATCGAACCGAATGTGTGAACCTTTTCTGAGAAAATAGATTTTGTAATATAAGACAAAGTTATCATTTTGAAAATTCAGATAAGCGTATAATAAGTAATTATGTAGTCGACTTACGAGTCACCAACTGACTCAATCAACAGTCGCGTATCGTCAGTACGAGGAGCACCAACTGTGGATCCTGAAGAACCTGGGATCGGGGTAGGAACCTACTCTGATTGGTCCTCGTCTGAGGGTAATGGCTGTAGAGCAGGTATACGTGACGCGATGCTCGAGGATGGTGTCTCATCTGCCCTCGACGACTCATGAGTCGCTGACTGATCATTGGGTGAGGCATCGAAAGCTATATGTGACTGGAATTATTTAAAAACATAAAAATGGTCATATTTTGGGAGAAGTAAAAATAATAAATTTAAAAGTATAAAGGAAAGTAAAACGTTTGTAATATAACGATAGCAGAACTAATAATTATTTCTATACATTAGTTAAACTTGGTCCTAGTCTATGGACTTTTGTCATCATCGGATGAGTAGCCTTCCACATCGTCGTCTATAGAGGATCCTGTCTCCCATTCTTCTTCCTCGTCATCGTTTTCATTGTTCGGTTGTGCTTCCTCCATCATTAAACCCAAATCCATAACATCGATTGTATCTCTAATACCGAACTTATCTGCTAATCTTTCAAAGTTGTTATCCTCAACACATAGATTGATTGCCAGCGTATCATCTACTTCCTCCTAATACGGTGCCTCGACAACGGGTGCATCAATGATATGTCGAGCTTTCGATTTACAAACAACTATCCAATCAGATTTTAGTTTTTTGCTCCCCGGGTAGGATAGGAAATACACTTGAGTTGCTTGTTGAGCAAATACAAATAGATCATATTTTGGGTAATTCCACTTGCAGTTGATGTCAATAAGTTTGTTGTGAGGATAAATTTTAACCCCCCGATTTAGCGTTAGATCAAACCAATCACAATAGGACAACTTTTAAACAAAGAGTCCTAGGGAACTGAAGTTCGACAATCTCCTTTAACACTCCATAATAATTATTGCCACTATCTCCGTCGCCTTTAACACAAACTTCACTATTAATTATTTTTTTTCCGAATGACCGATCATGTGTATGAAACCTAAAACTATTTATGAAATAGTCATGGAAGTATTTCACTTATCTCGAAAGTCCCCAGGCCAAGCTTTTTAAATGTTGTTCAGTCATTTGATGTTGTGGATCATGAACCTAGATAAAATAAAGTGTTAATGTACCTTTCTTATCAATGTAATTTATTTTAAAGTCTCATTTTGGATGTGCTCAACTCACATAAGTCCTAAACCATCCTACAAACTCCGACTCTATTCTCCTATCAACTTCAAAGTCTGTTATACTCGGCGCATGCAATTGCAAGTCATTTTTGAATTTCCTAAAATGACCAAAATGAATACATAAGGATACTTGTTCTAAGTATTATCGTATAAAATCTAGAAATGTGCAATAAGTATACTTACGTAATGTATGGTTGAATTTCTTCACAATTTAGGTATATGTAATTTGTGGCAGCCTTAAATTCATCTGGAGTAAGATATCTATTTTGAATATTTTTCAAAACCCTCCCTGGAACGGTGCATATAGACAACACACTATCACTTGAGTTTGTATCGAGAATGCCTTCATCACTCCGAGCCATAGTTGTATGTCAAGTCTGCACATATGGCTTAAAATAATAAGAGAAGAATGTAGATGCCTCTTCAACTAAATAAGCATTGCAAATTGATCCCTTCACTCTCGCCTTATTTTTAACATTGGTCTTCAAATGATATAAGAATCTAATGCATTTTTTACAGTTAGAACTGATTCACATAGTGGATGTATATATAGATATAATAATACACAATATTTTACCTCTTGAATAGATACATCCATCTATATTGAACAGGGCTACCAACCCTAGCCTCATATGGCAAGTGGACCATAAGGTGCTCCATCACGTCAAATAAGCCGGGTGGGAAGATCTTCTCCAATTTACAGATGAGTAAAGCAATATTATATTCCAATTGCTTCATATGAGTTGTAGAAAGTTTAGGAGAACATAAGTCGCTATAAAAGAGACTGACTTCAGTTAAAACGTTCCAAATTGACATTGGGAGTAATTCTTTAAATGCACTTGGAAGCAATCTTTCCATAAATACATGACAGTCATAGCTTTTCATGCTCGACATTTTGAGCTCATTCAAATCAACACACATGCTTAAATTTAATCCATCCGAAAGTCGCAAATTTTTAACCCACTCAAGTAGAAGCCTCTTTTGTTTAGGTGTAATAGAGTATTTAGCCTTTGGCATTGATGTCCTCCCGTCACCCAAGGCAGTCACATATAATTCAGGTCTATCACAATATACCTCTAGATTATGTCGCACCTTTACATTGTCCTTTGTTTTTCCCTTTACATTCATGACTGTGTTAAAGATATTATCGAATACATTTTTTTCATTGTACATCACATCTATGTTATAACGAATTAATGTGTTCTCCAATATGGCAAATCCCAAAAGATACTCCTTTTGACCCAATTATGGTAGATGCCTCTGCCATCATCCCTACCAAACTCCACAACTGTCTCGGTTATTTTTGGTAAATGGTATACTCTATCCCATAAACCATCTCCAGAAGCGTGTTGTACAGGGTATGCAGTCTCACAACCTTTATCCTTCTTGAAAGACCTAACATCTCTTCTGTATAGATGATCTAAAGGCAAGAAGCGTCGGTGGCAGTCAAACCAAGAATGTTTACCTCCATTTTGCAAATGAGATGATTTTGTCTGCTCCATGTAATGCGGACATGCTAATCTGCCAGCTGTGCTCCAACCACTTAGCATCCCATATGCCGGGAAGTCATTTATTGTTCAAAGAAGTGCTGCTCACAGCCAGAAGTTCTGTTTCTTTGAAATATTATATGTAGAGACTCCACTAAACCACATCATCCTTAATTCATCTACCAAAGGTTGTAAATAGATATCAATTTTATGCTTCAAATTCCTAGGTCCCGGGATAATGATGATAAAAAACATAATAGATCCCGCATGCACATCGAATGAGGTAAATTATATGGAGTAACAATAACAGGTCAACAAGAGTATTGTTCCCCGATATTCCAAATGGTGAAAATCCATCTGTGCATAATCCAAGACGCACATTACGAACTTCAGCTGCAAATTCAGAATGATTACGGTCGAAGTGTTTTCAAGCTTCACCATCACGTGGATAGCTCATAACGTCCTCTTCCAGTCGACTCTCCGCATGCCATCTTATGTGCTCCACTGTTGTGGAGGATGCAAACAGTCTCTGCAATCTGAGTGTTAATGGGAAGTAATGCATTTTTTTGAAAGGGATGTCTTTCTATTGTTTGTCCTTTGCAACTTTCTTTTTCGCCATATATCTGCCATGTCCACAGAATTTGCAGTCCCTCCTAACATCGTCGTCCTTCCAGTAGAGCACGTATCCATTTGGGCAGACATCTATCTTCTGAACAGGTAGCTTTAGATTGGATACCAATTTCTTTGTTTGATAGAAGTCATTCGGAAGCTTATTACTACTTGGTAATACTTCCTTCATCAATTGCATCACCTGATTAAAGATTCTCCGACATATTATTTTCGGATTTAATATTCAAAAGTTGAGAAACAACTGATAACGTACTGTGATTCTTGCATCCATCCCATATAGGAGTTTCTGAAACTCTCAACATGTCATAAAATTTCTGCGCATCCGGGTTAGGTGATTCCTCAACATTCTTGGATGATGAAGGTTCAGTTGGAAATTGATGTTCAACTGCATCAATCACTATATCTCAAAATCGATTATTAGAGCTTGACTCGACTGCAATTGTACAAGTGTCGATTATTGCGGCTGGCAATGGATTGATACCCTCACCATGACTAGTCCATCTTCGGTAGCAACAAACCTAAATCTATACAGGTGCAACTCCACTTCATTTGGAGAAATGCACGCTTTGTTTTTACACTTTCCACATGGACACCTTATAACTGAGGCTGGACTAGTTGACAAGCAATATGCAATGAATCACTTGACCCTTCGTTCAAACTCAGATTTAATTCCTTTAATCCCCTGTACGTGTCTTTTGTACATCTAATTATGATCATCCATCTACATTTAGGCCATAACCATGTAGCTTATTAGTACTTGTATAATTCGAATAAAGAACGATGGTGATTGTGAAGGTCGAAGACCCTAATACACTCTTTATGAATTATGGAAGAAATATTGAATAATGATACCGAAGAAATACTATCAACTATCGAGTTGTGTATTCTAAATCCTTTAAAAAAAAAATTGATAGAGTTTTCCTTATAACTTGAACGTTTTTCATGCATAAAGCCACCTCAATTCACCCAATATTCATTGTAAATGGTACACAAAACACAAATAACCTCAAAATAATTAATCAAGACAATAAAGTATTCTATACAAGGAAGTTAAAATAAGAAAAGAACATATGGACATAGTCATTAAACAATTTCTTGGCATTAAGCCCTCAAGTTTTAAAAAAAACTTGACAGAATTTCCCTTACAACTTGAATGTTTTCCAGACACAAAGCTATCTTAATTCACCCAACATTCATTGTAAAAAACTTATAAAACACAAATAATCTCAAAATATTTAATCAATAACTCAAGTAAAGCCCCCTAAAGAGGAACAAATCATCAACAAAAAAACCAATTGCTTCATTCCAAGTCCACTCCTAGAAGCTTTCATTGCTTTACAACACAACTAGAGAACCAAAAACTAAGATCCTTCCCTCTTGAACAAATTTTGTTCTATGCATGGTGAGGAACATTTTGATGTAAGGTTTTATGGCTGAAGTTGTAAAATGCTGTGATGGTGTTAAGGTTGAAAATCTATTTTGTGTTGGCTGTGTTGGGGTGTTAACGGGTCTACACGGAGAATATTTTGGTGTGATTTTTTAGTTAATTTGTTGTGTTTTGGTGTGAATAAAATGCAGTAAAAATAAAGACAAAAACAAAAAAGAAAAAAAGAAATTTAGTTTTTTGTACAAAGCTGAAAATGGAATGAACAAGCATGCTGGAATTATGGTTATTCAATGTTTGCAGAACTTGAAATAATTGTGGTTTTGAGGTATTGAACTGAAATGCCTAAACCTAAGCATTCCCTGAGCTGTTAGGATGATTGTAGAACTGGATTTGGGGGGGGTTTTGTGTGTAGATAAAGCTGGTTGTATGTTGTTCAAGAAAAAAATGCTGGTTTGCCATATTGAACTTGTGTTCTGCTTTGAACGATTTTTTGGATAAAAATGCTAGTGTAAACTATGTCTATTTTTTGGATTAAACTATACAAAATGGCTATAGATTCTGGAAACCCATGAACTAGACTTTGTAGCCTAGGAAGATTTTTGAACAAATTTGACATGATTTGGACTTATGAATAGAAGGTTATGAATTTTCTACCAAAACTGGAAAATAGAAATTTTGATTTGCATTTCTTTAATGTAATAGGCTTCAGAATGGTAGTTTGTTATCCTCTTGCTATACACTAAGGTTCCTAAACCTTCCTCGATGTGTTAGGGATCTGATAGTGGATTTGAAGTGATTTTGGAATAGAGTAAAATCTAGGATTAATGAAGATTAGTTTTCGATGCTAGTTAGCTATAAATATTCATTATCCATTTTTTTTCAAAATTTAATACTATAATTTGAGAGTTATTTTGGCCTTGAAGAGTTGAAGGCCTTGCTTCTAAAACTAGGAAACACCCTAGGATATTAGAGAAGGATAATAAGAATAAGAATAAGAATAATAATTAACAAAAAAAAAAAAGCTTTTATACTAAGGTTCTTTTGATATCCATTAGGCCACAATGATCCAAAACAGCATGCACAATGGTTATTTCAGTATTTCCTTCATTCTATTTTTAGCTTTATCATTTTATATTATATGGTGTTTATGTACTTTGTTCTTGCCTTTCTTTTTACTACTTTTTCTTCACACCAAAACACATAAAATGAACTAAAAAATCACACCAAAATACTCTCAAACAGTCTAGTTAACATCCTACACAAACAGAATTTTTCTCAAAGTCTCCATCATGAATTCATTCACCTTCAGCCATCAAAACTTAATTCAAAATGTTCCTCACCATGCATAGATCAACTTCACAATGAAAAGAACATATGGAAATAGACTAGGTAAAAAAGAATAAGAATTTCTTGGCATTAAGCCACCTCAATTTTTAAAAAAAAAATTTGACAGAGTTTCCCTTATAACTTGAACGTTTTCTAGACACAAAGTCACCTCAATTCACCCAACATTCATTGTAAAAAACTCATAAAACACAAATAAGCTCAAAACAATTAATCAAGACAATAATGCATTTTCTGCACAAGGAAGCTAAAACAAGAAAAGAACATATGACAGAGTCATTAAACAATTTCTTACCATTAAAACACCTCAATTTTTAAAAAAAAAAAATTGACAAAGTTTTTCTTATAACTTGAACGTTTTCCAGGCGCAAAGCCACCTCAATTCACCCAACATTCATTTTAAAAAACTCACAAAACACAAATAACATCAAAATATTTAATCAATAATACTAAATTTAAAGGTAATCACCCATTATCCATAGGAAGTGATCACCCATCACTCATTAGATTTTAAAGATGCCTACCAAGTGTTTTCTAAAGATTCTAAAGATGCATTCCTCGAAAGTTCACTCTTATGCCTACTTATTTATGCTTTCATGAAATAAATATATTACTCCTAATAAAAACTAAAGAATATGAAGATGGTAGAGATCATATCCTTTCCTTTCAACAATGGAAAACAACTTAACATTTATTCGATCAAGAAGACTTTAGAAAAACTATATTAGTTCAAATTAATCAAGAAGACTTTAGCTAATGTGACATTTTATTTTAGCCTAAAAGACATAAATGCCCAAAAAATTATACTCGGACGTATATATCCCTAGAGAAGAGAAATTTTCTCATGCATGAGCTAAAGATTGGTTTCACATTTGATCAATTGTGTGGAATAGAAGAGAAGATTCACATATGCACAACAAGGGAAGCGCAATAAAAAATCATAGGAAAGCAATCAAATAAAGTACTCAATGCTTACCAGTTCCAACTTCCATGTAAACAATGAAAAATAACAAAGGCCAATGTTCATTACTGTCAAAATTTACCATTTTATCCTCAAAACAATAATTCAATATGAACTTTATTAATTGCATTTTTTTAACTTTATGCATACTCAGTATATAAAAACAGATACTTTTCTTCTCTGGACAAAGCAGAAATCAGTAGGTAAATTGAAACAAATAATAATAATAACAATAATAATAATAATAATAATAATAATAATAATAATAATAATAATAATAATAATAATAATAATAATAATAATAATAATCTTTGGAATTCAACACATAAGTGCGGCAGAACCAATGATTACAAAATTTTATCTTCAATTTCGAACACCAAATTTAGCAGCCATAAAACTGTTCCAGAAAATTCCAACAAATAGTTTTGAATAGCAAATTTTTCTGAACAAACTAAAATTCTCACTGCAATACTGTGCTATCAGGACTAAATCTAGATGACCTTCTTTCCCAACAAATGAACTATGGCCTTGAATTTGTTACCAGAACATATAGTGTAAAATTTCAACAGGAAGTAGAAAAGCATATCCAATCTGGAGGCCAAGAAATTAGAGAATGCCAAAAGTAACAGAAAATAAAAAAAAATGAAATTATCAAGCTATTAAAAGTAATACCAGATAACCCAATTTCCGGCATCACATAATAGATATTCAAAGATTTAATCATATTCAAGTACCATAAATCAAATGCTCAGTTGAGATGCCCACTAATATGGCATAAATTCAACTGATACCCTTTTTGTCCATTTATAGGCGTTCCATGAGAATACCATCAAATTCTCAGTATATAATGTAACTTAGATTTTGATTTAGCACTTAGAAAGGGTAATCATTTCAATGCCAATGCTAATGCCCATTTTGTATATGCTGTCACAAATATCAGCAAAAGAAAACCTATCCCCAAATTCTCCAAATCTTCCAAATTCATACATTAAAATTACACTTTTTAAACAATACTCTGGGAAACGCAAATTGTTTTTTTTCCCTTCTCTAAAGGAGAGTTAATAATAAGACCTAAGCTTTATCCGTGAGCTGGCGGCAGAAGTCCACAGCTTGATGAAGGTCGCCAATTGTTCGATGGTGGGGGGGGGGGTGGGAATTGCTGCTTTGGTCAAATGGTCTTTTGGTGGTAGGAAAGACAATGAGGAGGGATAGCCAGAAAAGACAGAGAAAAAGGGAAGACAGAACAGGGATGTTATAATAGTTGGGCTTTGCGAGAAAAATTTCCGTCACTAATTCCTCTCTATTAGCAAGGGATTTGTGACGGTAACTAAAAAAAAAATATAATCCCTCGCTAATCACTCGCAAATTAACGTGCGATTAGCGAGGGAATTATTCAGTGACGGATTAGTGAGGGTCAACCTCAACGGATTTTTTAGTACCTTTTTGATCCTTCGCTAATTATGTTGTATTAGAAAAGGATTAGTAATGGATTTTTTGAATTTCAGATTTTGCTCAAAATTTTCGCTTAGTTTCAAGTTATAAGTTTTGTATCCCTCGCTAATACCTCTCAAATCCCTCCCTGTTATAATCCATCGCTATATAGAGACGGATTAGTGACGGATATGATATTTTCTTCACTTTTTTCAATACTATACTGGAAAACCATATTTATTTATATCAACACTTAACTACTTCCTACTTAGCTACAGATTAAGGCTATGAAATATTTTGCCAGTGAACAATTCTAAATAATCATTATAGTGTTTGTTTAGGTTTAATTAACATCGATCCTGTTACGCTTACTAATATATGAAAAGTTTAATTAGTATTGACGTGTTTTCATATCCCAAAATTATATTTATTACCCTAATCAAATGTAATAAAACAAAATATATAGAATTTCGATTGTATACGTAAACTCTCATAGTAATTAAATGTGTGTTCATATTTGCATAATTATACATTAACTATATGATCGATGCATGAAATATATATATATATATATATATATATATATATATATGCATATAAAGTGATCAATGTATTATATAGATATTCATATTTGCATAATTATACATCAACCATATGATCGATGCATGAAATATATATATATATATGTATATATATAGATATGCATATAAAGTGATCAATGTATTATATATATACTACACATGATGAACTTGTACAGCGGTATAATGTATGTATATTATTTAATTATAATCTATACTTCGTAACATGTCGATGGTAATTACACATATATTGAATGCAAATACATTGGTTATAATTCAAAAAATAATAAAGAATTAAGTATTTGTAAGGGTATTACATAAAAAAAATTTACCACACATAAAAGATCGTGAGACAAAAATTTGAAAATCCACAAAATGGGGAATCCCTTGCAAATTCCTTGGAAATTAATGAGGGATTTGTGATGGAAAATTTCAGCTACGGATTAGCGAGGGATTATTAACATTCATCGCCAATAAAACTCCAATCCGTCGCAAATCAAGCAATAAATTGTGATGGACACTTCGGTCGCTATTCCCTCTCAAATTAGAGTGGGATTAGCTTAGGTCTAGTTACAAATCCGAAGCTAAAACTTTACAATGAATATTAAGTAAAAATAAAAAATTCGTCGCAAATCCCTATCAAATTTGTGACGGATTAGAATGGGATTTATTTATCCCTCGCTAATTTGAAAGGGATTCTTATTAACACTGATCTATCACTAATCAGCTAGATATTAGCGAAGGAAAGTCAATTTGTGTGCTGAACTCATTTATCGCTCGCTAATCCCTTGCAGATTTAGCGAGGGATTAATCCCTTGGTAATTTCCCTCACTAATTCCTGCCTTTCTTGTAGTGTCTGTAAACCCCTTAATCGACCTAAATCATTTGACCTGGGTCCTTGGGAGAGATTCGTGGATGTTTTCGTGTTTAGTAGTTCACGAATTCGAACGCTTGTTACGTTTCTTATAAGGGTGCCTACTTTTCCTTATCCCATTGGTTCTAAATCCCTTGTTGGGTTTGGAATTTTTTAATGTTAAAGTAATTGGTCAATCTCTATTAAAATTGAGGTTTTAGACAGTTTGTTTTATTACGGTTCTTTTTTTGTGGAAGGAGGTAGGAGATTGAGTGATCAATCTCATTTTTTGGTTCTCTGTTTTGTGATAAAAGTTTCACCACAAATTTGAGCTTTGTTTGTCAAGTGATTGGGCTGAATTCTTTATCTAGCTGTAGGTTAATTGGAAGTTAAAATTGTGGGTCTAAAGGGATTTGATTTGAGCAATCAATTGATTATCAATCTAGTGCTATAAATTCTCAGTTTTGGATTTATCTTTTAATTTGAATTTTTTTTGTGTTATTTCCTTCATTTTAAGCTGTATTTTATGTACTTCTCTATTTCGTATCAAATGAATCAGAGTTGGCTTTGTGTTGATTCTAATTAAGACAACTTTATTTAGGAAGAATATCAAATCTCATCAAGAATATTACCTTCAAAATTCACATAGCTTGATGCACAACAGCTGTGCATGAAGCAAATTTTAATAGGCCAAAGCTAGCTACATAGCTGTGCCACTAAGGCATGGTCGTACACATTTTAGACAATGAGAAGATGTTTTGCTTTGTCTTGTTTTATCTTGCTTTGAACCCCCTTTTAGTTTACGTGACTTGTAATTGATTGTACGACCCTTTTTATAAGCATGTTATAAGCCATCCAATCCCTATAGACTTGATGTAATTAGGTTAGGGGGTTAGTTTTTTAGATATATTCTCTTGTAAACACTTAAATAACAAGCTATAAAGTTTTGACTTTGATCAAAGGATCAAAGTATGAGGGGTGTGAATTCTTGGGAAGATGATTTTTGTTTGTTCTTCCTAAATTCATGACCTTATAATGGAATTAGACCTATGTTTATTTAGAGTCACTAAAATCTTAAAGTTAATCCAACTAATCTCTCTAATTTGGATCCTAAGTTTTATTGTTGTCCTATTATTCTTGTTACGTTTTTTAGAAGGGTGCCTACTTTTCTTATTCTATTGGTTCTAAATCCCTTGTTAGGTTTGGGGCTCTTGAATATTAAAGTAGTTGGCCAATATCTATTAAAATTGAGGTTTTAGATAATTTGTTTTATTAGGGTTCTTTTTTTGTGGAAGAAGGTAGGATATTGAGTGATCAATCTCATTTTTTGTTCTCTGTTTTGTGATCAAATTTTCACCACAAATTTGAGCCTTATTTGTCAAGTAATTGGACTGAATTCTTCATCTAGCTATAGGGTAATTGAAGGTTAAAATTGTGGGTTTGAAGGAATTTGATTTGAGCAATCAATTGATGATTAATCTAGTACCATAAATTCTCTGTTTTGGAATTATCTTTTGATTTGAATTTCTTATGTTATTTCCTTCATTTTGAGCTGAATTTTATGGACTTCTACATCTCATATCAAATGAATCAGAATTGGCTTTGTGTTGATTCTAATTAAGACAACTTTATTTAGGAAGAATATCAAATCTCATCAAGAACATTACCTTCAAAGTTCTAAAAATTCGATACTCTTTTTCTTGCTATTTTTTAGGTCAATTAGCTCAAGATCCAACCATGAATTAGAAGTATGATTGAGCTTTGGGTAAATGAATGGAAAATCATTTGGAAAGAGAATTTTGTGAATTAGGGCTAGAATAAGGTTGAATTTGTTGAGCAAAAAATAAGTAACGAATTTGTGAATACCAAGTGTTTGATGGATGATTTTTAATTTATGAATGGTTGATATGTTGATATATATTCATTCAATTATATTCTATTAGAGATTATATCTTGACTATATGCTTCATTAGTGAATTCTATGATCAATTGAGATAACCCATTCATTCTATCTAATGATCATGTCTACCATCATTTTTTATCATCTTGTCCTTTGAGCTAGTTATCCATTATTCTTTATTTCTTGCCAAATTTTGCCAGTGTCTTGCTTGAATTTACTTTCTTGAAATTCTATAGCTTCCTTGTAACACTTCCCAACATAAAGATCATAGTATACTAGCTTGCATCCCATCGGAAGCATGTAATAGGTTGAATCGAATGCCTAAATCTAGGCTCTAAAACCATTTGTAATTTTCCATTTCTATGCCACATTTTCAATAAAACTCTTTTATGAGGAAAATATTATGAAGCATGCTAGGTTAATTTATTAAAAATATTATGAAGTAATTGGAAGTATAAATGATTATACAATATTCGAGCATGCAATATTTTGGAAACTTGGCATTGAGTCCATCAAACAATTATGCTTGCCTTTCATACATAAGGATTACGAAAGCCATAGTATGAAAATATAAATTTATGAAAACCTTGGAATGGATTTATACGTATTCAAATTCAATGCATTTTCGGGAACAGAAAATATTTTCGGGAAAGGAAATATTTTGAAAAAAGGAGTTGGTTTTTTAAAAGTATCGAGCTATGTTGAGATATGGTGTTAATTTCTGGCCTTTATGACAATATAATCCTTGAATACACAGGAAAGACTTTACACTTATAATAACTTGTGCGGGTGGCCACATCTGGACTATGGTTTCTACATTCACGAGGTAACAATATTTAATATTTAGTCGTCCCTAACTACTAACACGTTTTTTCAAAATAAAAATGGACGACGTAAGATACCCAGGCTAGTTTGGCAATATTAAGACGATAAGATTGTATATCCTATGCAAGCCAGTGTACGAATTTAAGACAATAGGATTATATATCCTATGTTGGCTAGTGCGGCAATATTAAGATGATAGGATTGTATATCCTATGCGGGTTAGTGTGGCAATTTAAGATGATAGGATTTTATATCCTATGCGAGCCAGTGTGGCAGAACTTTATTGATAGAATTGATGGGATATGATCCTATCTGTTAACATTATATTTCTTTAAAAGATAATATTGAATACTATTTGGCAAATGTATCTTGAAAGTATGCATATTTTTCCGAAAAGCTTAAATGAGTTTTAGTTGAAAATTTTTCATACTATTTATTACTGAGTACATCACAAGATGAAGGAGTAAATTCTCTAGCCATTCCAAGTACTATAATCATGCATCATAAAAGTAGTTATTTTAAAATTACATAAAGTACACTACAGGACTTATTGAGATATATTATATATATCTCACACAACTTTCCTCATATGTTTCAGGCAAACTTTTGTGAATCCCTAAACTTGTATAGAAGTAAGGCTTGAGGAAGATAGTTGATGTATTTTGAACTCTTTTTTGTCTTAACATTCGGGCTTAAATTCAGAAGACTTTGTATTAGAAGTATGTAAAGACAGATATTATGATTTATAATTAATTTCCTTTGGAGTTATTTAAATCTCTTAAATTATTTATTTATTGATTTATATCGTTATAAAAATCCATTGTCGTTTAGATAGGGCGACATTCGCAACTATTCGAGTCCTATGGTTGCAAAGTGTTACATTCCTTACATAATAACTTGTTTTTAGTGGATTATATCCTACTTATTTCTACTAGAAAAATTTGACTTTTCTTGTGATTGAATTGTTCTTTGCGCAACTTTGAGCCATAACTCTTAGTATCTTTCTTCCTTGATTCCTTGTGGTGCTTTGCCGAGTTGAGTATCACTATATATCCTCTTAATTCTTTAATTTCTTTTGTTGCATCTCTTCACTTGAAACTCTTGGTTGATTGTCTCATCTTTTTTTTTTTAAAAAAAAAATCAAACTGTAAATAATATATATTGATCGAAAGAATAAATATAGCTATATTGCTAGTGTTAGTATTACATGTACAAAAGCTATCCAAATGGAACTATAGTAAGCAATCATGGCCCATAGACTTAAAAAGATTCAAAGCTTTAGGACATAGAGAGAAGGTGACCTTCTATCCATGTGTTTTGATCTTACTAAATCTTAGTATTGGCAAGTGATATTCTCAAAAGTAGCTCAAAACCTAGCTATCCAAATGTTATAAATAGTGCATGCCAAAGCTTTAGTCTTGACTTTAGTTGGCCAAGCAGTTCCATGGACTAACCATTTCAGACAAATTGGGGGGGGTATTCATCTTTCTTTGGATTTAGATCCAAGCCTTAACTTGCTGCTAGACCTGTTGGGTAACTATACAACGAAAGAACAAATGATCATGTGTTTCAGGTTCCATTCAATAATAAGCACTTGTCTCATCCTTGATCATTCATCAAGTGTTATTCATTTCTTCCTAGGACCTATCTTCTTAGTAATAATTGGAACTTAGTTGTTTTTACTAAGTAAAACTAACACCTTTGCAATTTGAGGAGATTGAGAAAAAGCTTGATTGAGAATTAAGAGTGTGAAAATGGGTGAGGGTGAGCTTATTATAACAAAAGTCACAAAGAGTGTATACACAAGAGAAGAGTATCATTCAAAATAAGTGCCAACACACGAAAATGAGTGAAGTGAGCACCATTTTCTTATCTTCTAATAAGTTTTTGCAGGTTAATCTCTTTTAGAAGAATACATTATACCTTATAGAGACTTATTTAATATATAAAATACCATCGGATCCTTTTGACAAACTATGATAGAATAAAGAAAGGACATTGAAAGGAGTATAGGAGTCATGAGAAAGGAAATCGCAGTTTTAAAATCCAATTGGACTCAATCCCATATGGAGGTTCAAGGTAGAAGAAAGGATTGCTATAAAATTCCTAACCCAAGAAGAAGCTGAAATGGGAGAATTGCTAAAAAGAAGTGGGTCTTTGAGGAGAAATGTGAGGGATTGAATGATTGAGAAGTTGGAACTTGTGAAAGTATATATGGAGTGCCAAGTTTAAGAGTAGAAGGTAAAATTTAAACTTATCCAAATACTGACCTACTAAGGAGAAAGGATTATGAATGCTATACTTTTTTGAGTCATAACCACACTTCCTATGATTATCTAGAATGCTATATTTTTTTTAGTCATGACCATATTTCCTATGATTATCCAAGAATGTTTAGTGTTGTGCATTTTTGTGTAGAAAATATTAAATTTAATTTCACAAACACCCAAGTTTTAATTAAAATGTCAATTCTCAAACTATACACCAAAACTACAATTGAGCAAGTGTACTCATCGCATGACATAATATAGAGTATTAATGAGTATCAATCCTCAAAGAACAAGTATCATTAATCACTTTCACACTATAGTTTAACCTAACTAAAAGCATAGATATAAAATAATTACAATTACTACATCTATATTCAACATCACACAAGTTTGATCAAGGAACAAGATAGGTAGATAAATGATGTATTTGGATGAAATTCCTCAAGAACGTGGCAAATATTAAATAGTATTCATCACAATTAATCATTAATCTAGCACCATGAAGGATCACAAATATGAAGTTTACTTTTTCTCAAGTTATGGATTTCCTATCTTTTAGTAGATTTAATAGATATTTCTATCTTATTAAGTCAACCAAAAGATGCATTAAATTTAAGAACCCAATTAACAATACTCCTATCTTTAGGTGATATTAAAACCTTTTTTATTACTAGTTCTTTACCTTAATATCTCGCTCGAGTTAATTAAGAGATAACAAATATTAAATCAATTAATTTGGAAAACAATTATCTAACTCCATCTCCTAAAATCATTAGAAGAATGTAACCAATTAATCTAAACAATAAATCCAAGTAACCAAATACTATAAATTGGTAAATAATTAATCAAAAAGCCAAATTTCATACAAAGTCATAATCTTTAATACAACCTTCCAAAATACAATTAAAACCATGAAAATCACATCATTAATTAAAATGTACAGAAAGAAATAGAAGAACATTTATAGACAAGCGGTATCTTCTCTTCTTTTCTCTCCTAACAATGCTCCTCTTTTTCCCAATGATCTTTCAAAGACTCAGAGACGTCTCTCCAAAGTTGTCTCTTATGTATCTAATATTGTATTGATGTCTCCTCCCTTAGAGTTTCTTTCTTTGGATATTTATAGGTTTTAAAACTTCCAAAAACTGCTCAAAAGGATCCTTTTCCATGTAAAATTCTATAAAGCAATCGACCCTGGCTGCCTAGGATCAACCAACCCGGGTTGAGCTAGAATCTTTATTGTGAATAGTACCAGTCAGCACCCTTTAGGGTGGAGCAACTAGCTCCAGCTCCTCTCTGCTTTGTTTGCTCTATTTTTCCAAAGACCAATTGACACTGGCCAGTCTGATTCAACTAGCACCGGTTCCTTTATGTTTTGACTGATTTTCATACACTTTGAATATCTTTTCACCATATTTTTTCATCTCCTTCCAATCCACAGATTATGTACAAAAGATGGTAAAATAGTGGAGATGAATAGTTATTTAAACATGAAATCATAACAAATATAGTACAAATAATTTAGAAAATATAAATAAATTTAACTTCTATCAATTCCCCCACACTTAGATCTTTGCTTATCCTCAAACAATCAAGGCATTGAACAAACAAAATTCATAATTGCTTATGCAAGAACACAGCTAATATAGTAGAGATATCATCATTCATTTTACTAAAAAAAATATTATAACACTTATTCAGCCCAGCCAATACAAATCAAACTCATATATTAGATCAAGTATAATTAAGAGCATCAAAATAGAGTTATACAAGTTCATACTTATTAAATAACACTCACTTCATCATTAAGTCAAGAACATGGACAACATGATTTACATAAGCCAAGATCACATAACTTCATTAAGTTTTATGGGTCTAAGCTTCCACAACTCAAGTAGTACAATAAGGATATTCTTACTGTTTTTCACTCATAAGATTAATAGCCTCAACTAAGTGCATTTAATGCTCTATCTCACCGTATCAACCCCCTTTATTTCTATTCACACTATTATTTTCTAACATCCTTATTTTTTCTACTTGCCTTTTTCAACAATTTGTTTTGCATTTTTTTTTTTAGCATTCATTCATATATTTTTTATATTTTTTCATTTACATGTTATTTTTCGCCAAAAAACATGCACTTTGCATTTTCAAATTTTTTTCTCCTCACTTTTACCAGAATAGGTATATACACCCCTTCTACACTTTTTTTCATTTAAGGATTTTTTTTAACTCCCAAGCATTTCTCTTGCCCTATTTAATTACTTTTTTAAAGTTAGAACAAGTTTAGAAATACCACTAAAAAAGAATAAGCTACTAATCCTTACTTACACTTCATCATATCAATCATACCAAGTCCCAAAAAATAAAGCTTCAATCATTTAATCAAAATTAAAGAAGAATAAATCTAATTCTCAAGATTTAAGCATATCCAATTTAATATTAAAGTTAAACAATGAATAATTCAACTAAACAAGAGATATGACATATTCCAAAGTATAAGGAAAAATAAAATCTCAATTGTATCAACACAATTCACACATAAATTCAAAAAAAAAAAAAAAGAAGAAGAAGAAGAAAAAAGTAGCCAAAAAACACATAAAATATCACACCATAACAATGAAAAACACTTGGCAAAAGCATTGAATAGCCTCTCCTGCACACTTAAATTAGATATTGTCCTTAATTATCTAAAAACAAAGTAAGAGAAACACAGCCATAGGACCAAAAAGATAAAAAAGAAAAAGTGAACAATATTTCCCAACTCATTAAACTCCAAAGTAGATCAGTCTATTCTTCAAGTTTGATAAAAAGCATTGTTTCAAGAAAAAGATTGAAAAATCTGCAAAATAGAAACAAAAACACAATAAAATAAAAGATAAAGCAAACCAAATAAAATAAAGAAACAAAAACAAATAAAAGAAAAACTAAAACACATGAAAGCGTAAAGGAATGAAATATAGCACGTCTAAAAAATCCCAAGGATCTTATATTCCACGACTAGCTTGGCCACTTTTTCCTCCAAAGTGATTCCACCAATCATTCCAATAGCCCTCTAGAGCTTCTCACCTTGTTCTTATATCTTCTAGTATCTGCCTGTTCATTTGCTAAGTTTGCATAATATGAGCTAACATCTCATCATGACCAGATTAGGTTGATCCACATCAAGTCACAATTGCCTCATAAATTCACGCATCTCAGTCTCAAAATCTGCATGGACAATGGACTATCCTTCAACATTTGTCCTTGGTAGTAGTGGTTCAACTTCATCATCTTCCAAAAGTGGCTTAAATACTCCATGGTAGCGAACTTCATGAGGCTTCATCCATCTACGCTTTTGATCATTATATTTGTAGTCACAATTACTGAGCATCTGCTTAGTAACAATATCTTGAGAAGTGGAAGTGCCAACAATTTCTCCATCCGTGCTAACTTAAAAGTATGTAGAATCTGCATAATGACCAAAGGAAGCACATACACTTTGGAGGATAGGCTAGAACCACCACCTCTTGCATAGAAGTAATCAACACAAGGTGAATGGAATGGGTTAGTCATGAAGCATCTTATTAAAAATATAGACATTAATCACTCGAGCTTCATTGAATCCACTAACTCTAGGGAATACATTGAAACTAAAGATATACACAAAAACCCTTAGCTATGGAGCAAGATCATTATCATAAATAACATAAGAACCATTCACTATCCTGCGCGATAAACCCATGCTCCTATAAGCAACATAAAATTCCCACTCAGGCATAGATGACATTTTCTTGTTATAATGATCAACTTCTACCTATGAGCCTTCATCAGGGACTCTTAAGATCATGGCCAATCTACGTCTATCAAACTTTATAGATACACCATTCGCTACGGTCTCAATATACCTAAGGGTATCATTTCTCTTTTATTTCATGTTGGCATAAAACTTTTTAACTAGCACAGGATAGAAGTTACCTCTCAAAGTGATAATGGATTCCTAACCTAACTTCCTAAACATGCCTAAAATATGCAATTAGTGATCAAAGAAAGGCTTTATGGTTTTCTCGATGATGATCTTATTGGAAATTCTCTTGGAATACCATGTTGCATACTTAGGATTATCAAAATTTGTAAGGGTATAAGAAAACTGGTTTAGATGAAGATAGGAGGTCTTGAGAAGATGATGCCTTCTAGCTCTCTTAGAAGTCTTAGAAGGTCCCTTTGTTCTAGGAACTTTTTTTTGTCAACAATAGCTCAAGAATAGAACTCACAATAATTACTTCAACAACAACTCTCTCAATTCAGTAAATTCTACAAATTAAGCACAACTTCCTTCAGGATATCAACCAAGTATCCTTTAACTCCTTTCAACTTCAAACTCCAACAACACAATACCAACTAGAAATCCTACAATTTAGAACATTAAAGTAATCCAGAAAATCATAAAAATATCAACATTCAACTCAAAATTTACTAACAATACAGAAAATTCAAATTCACCAATAATTAACAAAACCGAGTCCTATGAGTATAAAAATGACCAATAATCTACAACATAAAATGTTCAGCAGTTTATATCCCAAGAAATAAATATTTCAAGCCAATAAAGATTTCTCCTAAATTTAAAAAATCCTAAAAATCTCAAAAATTCAAGGAGAAGAATTTTTATTTGAATTTGAAGAGTTCTTGCACCAAAGTTGTTCTTTACTCTACAAGTGCCAAGAAATCATGAACTTTGAAGAATTTCAAAATTTTTGTGGTGAATTCAGTTGGTGGATTCAAGAGAAATAGATGCTTGAATGGAAGAAATCCACCATGGTTGAAAGAAAAATACTTAAAGTTTAAATTCTCGCAGACAAAAACCATGGAAAATGAAGAAATTGAGAGGATGGGGTTCATGGGAAGAAGTCGGCTGCAAGAAGGAGGTAAAGAAGGAAAACTGCCTGTGCAAAAAAGGAAGGAAAAAGAACCTTAGAAAGCTGTTTTAATTTTTCTAGATTCTACGACCAGCCGGCTTAGTTGGCATTGGCTTTTTTTGGTTCATTCTATTTGCACTATTGAGTTGAAATGGCGCCGTTTGTTGGTCCTCAAATGAAACTATTTTCTCTCTGTTTTCCTGCATTTTTTTACTAGAAATTATAAATAAGCAAAATAAATAAGTATTTTAAGAAAATAAATTGCAAAAAATGGAATAAGTTCAAAAAATGATTGTCCAAAGAAAAACATAAATTAAATAAAAATTATCCAAATTACTTATCAAAAATCGAGAAAGAAAAATCTATCTTTTCCCACACTCCTAAGTGCATGGGTTATCCTCTATATTGCCAAGAAGTGTTCCAAATTGCCTTTCCCTAATAAGTTTAGCAAGTCGGCCAATTTAGTTCTTCAAATTGCGAATAAAAACAACTTAATTCCTCATGAATGACTCTACTTCTTGGAAACGTGAATTTGTGGAACATACCAGTGAAAGCTTAAAATGGCAAAAATAATGAAAACGAAGGCATGTTAGAAAAACAAAAATTTTACCTCTGTGATAAAGTAGCATTCTTCGGACTTGTGTAGATTTATGTATAAGAATATTCGAGGCACGTGACTCACGTCCTTACAAACGTATACTATGTCTCATTCACGCGAAACTTTTGATCTTCCGAAATGGTGCCGTAACACAGCAGGTGAAAGCTTGAAGTTTGAGTTTTGATCAACGTTTACAAAGTTTCAAAGAATGGGTTTGGCTTCTCTGTGAATGTGAAATGAAAGTACGCAGAGCCTTACTTCTCTGTGAATTGAAAGCTCAATTAAAATTCCATGACCTCCACTCCACTATAATTCATATACACACCACAAGAGAGAATAATTTTTCTGCGTGAAAAATAGAAAGCACACACGCTTTCTGTTATCCTTCCCGCAAAACAACACGGGATCCATCCCGTGTTGTCTTTTTTTAAAAATTAATTAATTAAATTAATAATTAATTAATTAATTTTTTTTTTATAAATTTTATTTTACCTTGGTCTTATTCATTGGGTCAGATAAATTATTTATTCTTGGGTTTGAACGCCCATAAATAATAAATCTCAATTATTTATTTTCTGAACTTTATTAAACAGACTAATAAATAATAACAAGCCTAAATAGATCAAATAAAATTTCATACATTTTATCTAGTTCTAGATTAATTTTCTAATTATTCAATCTAGGTCTTGGATCCTGAATAATTAATTAATCATTTAAATTAAATAAAATAAATACTCTCTCTTGAACCTTTTATTTTATTTTAATCCAATAAATATTAGACTAATAAAATAAAAACTCATAATTATCAAAACCAATTCTTTAACCCAAATGCTTCATGACTTAAGGGCCATTCCGGAGACTAAAAGATACATCGCCTTAACTACTAAAAAAATCAATATACTCCTACTATATAAATAGCTATATTTTGCATTTTAAATATTTTCTGATATCACCATAAGGAAATATTGACCCCAAAGATAATGCTGTGTTAACAAAGTTTTCAATCTACAGGTGTAATGACTAAAATACTTCTCTACGCATCGCCGTGCAATTAGAGAGGAATAGTGTACTAACACCTCTCTAATAGACATTTACCATTCTTAAACCTCTAATCCAATGATCTATGACTCCTGGAATGTTTTCACTTTTCAAGGGAGCTACCCTAAAATAAATATCCAAGTCATGTTCTCCAGGGCCCTGGATAATTAGATCATTTGAACAGTCACAAGGGGCAATATAGCATAGAAGCTATCTTGTACAAGTTTGTCTTAACTAACTAATCACATATACCCAACATACAAGTATATTAGTTCTACGAAAGAACCTCAGCTACAGTATATCAAAGTATATACTTTTAGCTTCGTCAGACCACCAACTTATACTCAAGCGGTAGAGTATTAGTCCACGCTATAGCAGTAACAGTTTAGGTTTCTTTTAAATAATACTTTTAGAAACTAATATTACGGGTCATGTTCTACGTATTCGAAATACGCTCATACTATGAAGTAAGTGGACTATTCACTAGTTAAAGGTAAGCCATTCCTCATTTAAAATTCATAACACAATAACCAATACATGATGAAATTTTTATTCTTATCAATCGATTAAGAATAAACATTTATGTATTAAGTAACCCGTGATATATACTTTACTGTGAAAAATCACTATTTATATGGATCACTTATTTAAACACAATAGGTCCTTTCCAAAAAAAAAAAAAATCGTACACAAATAAAATGTAAATTTACAAACAAAATTTGAGAACAAAATTTTTTATTAATAAATTCGATAATTACATCAAATAATCTAGTTTAGAGGGCATATATTCCAACAATCTCCCATTTGCACTCTAAGATTAAAAAAGTCCGTAGGTGCCTACCCTTATGGCGTCTAAGTGTCTCTTGAAGACTCTTTCAACCAAAGGTTTGGTGAAGGGATCTGCTAGATTATTCTCCAAGGCTATCTGTTCAACCATGATTTTCCGTCTCTGAATGAAATCCCAAATTAGATGATACTTTCTCTGGATGTGCTTCCCCTTCTTGTAGTTCTTGGATTCTTTAGATTGCAAGACTACGCCAGAGTTGTCGCAATACACTACAATCGGTCTATTCATGTGTGACACAACTCCAAGTTCTAAAAGGAACTTCCGGAGCCAGATTGCTCCATTGGACACTTCCGAAACTGCCACATACTCAGCTTCCATGATTGAGTCAGTAATACAAGATTGCTTAATACTCCTTCATGAAACAGCTCTTCTAGACAAGGTGAAAATATATCCACTAGTAGATTTTTTCTTATCCTTATCTGCCTGAAAATCTGAGTCTGTGTATCCAATAGGAACCAAGTCGTCAACGCTATAAACCAGTATATAATCTTTCGTACTATTGAGGTACTTAAGAATATACTTTCCAGCTTGCCAATAAACCTCCCCAAGGTTTGACTGATATCTGCTAACTAAGCGTACAACAAAGTAGATATCTGGCCTAGTACACAGCATGGCGTACATGAGACTTCCCACAACCGAAGCGTAGAGAATCCTACTTATCCCGTCTTTTTCCTCTTGGGACTTAGGACAGTCTTTAGAACAAAAAGACAACCCATGTCTACAAGGGATTATATCTCTCTTGCATGAGTCCATGCTAAACTTGGCCAGCATTTTGTCAATGTATGTCGCGTGAGATAATCCTAACACTCTCTAGTTCCTATTTCTAAGAAGTTTAATCCCGAGAATATAACTGGCTTCTCCCAAATACTTTATACTAAATTGACTAGATAGTCAAACCTTAGTAGATGATAATGTCCCTACATTATTCCCAATAAGTAGAATGTCATCCACATATAGGATAAGAAAAACTACATTTATGCCTTCCAATTTTCTGTACACGCATGGTTCATCCTCATTTTGAATGAAACTGTAAGATTTTACAGTCTTGTCAAAACGAATGTTCCATATTCTAAATGCTTACTTAAGTCCATAAATGGACTTCTTAAACTTGCAAACCATATGTTCATGGCCTTTAGTAATAAAACCTTTCGTTTGGAATATATAGATGTCTTCGTTAAGATGACTATTAAGAAATGCCGTCTTAACATCTATTTGTCATATCTCATAGTCGTAATGACATGCAATGGCAAAGAAGATACATATGGACTTAAGCATGGCTATTGGGAAAAAGGTTTCATCATAATTGATTCCCTCTTTCTAAGTATACTCTTTTGCCACAAGCCTAACTTTGAAGGTTTCCACCTTCCTATCCGCTCCTCTCTTCCTCTTGTATAACCACTTATACCCAATGAGTTTTATCCCTTCAAGTGAAGCCACAAGATCCCAAACCTGATTGAAGTACATAGACTCAATTTTGGCTTTCATTGCTTCATGCCATAGATCTGCATCGGCATCAGTAATAACTTCTTCGTATCTAGTGGGATCTTGTTCCTGATGGTTAGAAACCAGCTCGAAAACCTCTCCTATCCATCTTTCTAGAACTCCAGATATCCTCCTACTACGACGAAGCTCTGTTTGTATAGGTTCTTGAAGCTGTGCCTCTTATTGTTCCATAATCGGGTCTAAAGAAATTGATTCCAAAGATAACTTCTCCTCGAGTTTCAATCTTGTTGAACCTTTAGTGAAAGTACTTTGATCATCCTCCAAGTATCTAGTATTGGTACTTACCAGTACTTTTTGCTCCTTGAGATGATAAAAAAAAACCTCCTTTTGTCCCTTTTGGATACCCAACAAAGTAGCATAATTCTAATCTTGGTTCTAATTTGTCTCCCTTGATCAATACATAAGCTGGACAGCCCTATATCCTGAGATGATTTAGATTTGGCTTATACCCAATCCACATCTCATAGAGTATCCTAAGTACTGATTTGGAAGGTACCAAGTTCAAAATGTATGCCGCTATTTTCAAGGTATATCCCCAAAAGGAGACCGGAAGAGTAGCATGAGACATCATGCTTCGGACCATTTTCATTAATGTCATATTCCTTCTCTCAACTACTCCATTTTGCTGCGGAGTTGGAATACTATTCTATGATGTACCATATAATCCTTAAACTTATCGATGAGGTATTCTCCTCTACGATCTGATCGTAAGGTTTTGATTAGTTTACCTGTTCGATGCTCCACTTCAGCCTTAAACTCTTTGAACTTGTCAAAAGAGTCAGACTTGCATCTCATCAAGTAGACATAACCAAACCTTATACAATCATTTGTGAAAGTGATAAAGTACTCAAAGCCCCCTCTAGCTTGAGTAGACAAAGGACCACACACATCAGTATAAACAAGACCTAATATCTCTTTGACTCTACAGCCTTTTGGATAAATAACCTTTTGGTCATTTTTCCCATAAGGCAGGATTCACATTGAGACTAACTTTTCAATCTTAATAAGCCCAATGGCCCATCATGGATTAACCTCTGAATCCTGGTTAAGTTAATATGGTCCAATCTTAAATGCCAAAGATATGAGTCATTAATATTGGTCTTTCTCTTCTTACTTAAAGGTTCAGATTGAGCGTTATTTAGTTGATTATTTGTAGGATTTAAAAAGAATAAATTTCCATACATGTGCCCTGTACATAAGACTTCTCCATTTCTACTGATAGTGACACCAAAATGGAAAGAAACAGAATATCCATGATTTATTAGTTTTGCAACCGAAATCAAATTCTGTCTAAAATCGGGTACATATAAAATATTTTTTAATACAATTCTTTATTACAATAAAAAATAAGATCCAACTCTCTCACTGCAAAGACTCATACTCGTGCTCCATTTCCTACTCGTAGTCCATGCTCGCCCTTCTGGACTCTTCTTATCTTACTAAACCCCTGCAAGGAGTTACAGATATGATCAGTGGCACCAGAATTAACAATTCAAATGGAAGTTGATCCAACTATTGAAATAGACTCTAGATAGAGAACAATACCTGTAAGGTTTTTCTTGGCTTGAAGTTCTGGACACTCCTTTTTCCAGTGTCCTTTCTGCCTGCATTTGAAGCATTTGCTTTTGGGCTTGTTGGGTTGGTTCTTAGGCTGGGCTTGTGCATTTCCTTTCTTCTTCTTGAACTTCTTGGGTTTGGGCCCAATTTTAGAAGAAAAAGTCTTCGCAATCATAGCCTTAGATTGTGGTTTCATAACTTTCTCTGCCACCTGGAGCTCTTTCATCAACTCAGTTAAAGTCATGTTCAATTTGTTCATGTTGTAGTTCAACTTAAACTGAGTAAAAGAGCCCAGTAGAGATTCGAGAACCATGTCCATTTGGCTCTCGGGGTCAATAACAGCCCCTAAGACTTCTGCTTCCTCGAAAGCAACAATCATTTTGAGCATATGCTCCCTGACTGATGCTCCTTCAGCCATCTTAGTATTTATGATATTCCTAAGAATCTCCTGCCTTGTGGACCGGCTTTTATCGGTGAACATCGTGGCTAATGATTGGTTAATATCGTATGCAGTGACCATGTGCTCATGTTTTTACTGGAGCACATTAGACATGGAGGTCAACATGTAGCATCGAGCCATTTCGTTAACCTTCTTCCAGGCTTTTTCAGCCTCACGCTTCTCTGTGGTGGGACCCTCCTCAATAACAGGGTAGGTTTCAAATAGGACATACTTATACTCCTCAGCAGTGAGTATTCTGTCCAAATTCCTTTTCCAATCCACATAATTTGGTTCCATTAGCTTATTCTCGCAGAGAATAACGACCAAATGAATAAAAGAACATCCACCAACCATTTATGAAATATTGAAAAAAAAATTCAATTTGTGAAAAAAATAATAATAATTTAAGACTCTATCCTTATATTAAATCCAATAATAGTTAATCTTATCACTATTATCTTTAATATGATTAATTTGGTTTTTAGAAAAAACTAACATAACTTCTTGGGAAGATTAACAGTTTTCTAAACTAAGTGTATTAATCATCACAAATTAATTTCCCTTCTAGGTAATGATTTAGAAGATAACTCTATTGTGGGACGACCATTTCTTCTCATTTTCAATGGACATTCCCCGCATTATAACCTCCAACGTGGACTAGCTTATCACAGTATATGTCTCGGGTTATTAATTATATCTATCCATTAGTTCTAGATCCTTGTGGTATCTCCATCCTATACGGGTTCACTCCCATGGTAAGGCAAAGGGGCCCACGATCTCTAATGAGAATCGTGATGGAAGCCGTGAGGCCGTTGAAACCCCTCTCCCACTTAATATTTTAAAATAAGGATTTTTCTTGAAAAATATATTTTGTAAATTTCAATTAAGTTTCTTTTAACTCAAAATAAAATATCTAAACCCATAAAATTTCTATGTTAAGGTTTATACCCTTTGAGAAATTTTTCTATGGATTAATTTTATTTAAGTTAATAAACTTAATAATTTCAAAAAATTTCCAATATAATTTTCAAGAGATTTTGATCTCAAGTTTTTGATAAAAATAATTTCTCTTATTCAAATTTAATCAAAATAATTTTCTATTTTAATTCACAAAAATATCTAAAGTCAATATGTTTTCTATGCCAAGGATAAATCCTTTGAGAAAATATCCAAGAATTAATTTTTGATTTTAAGAAAAATATTTTTCTTTGCCAAAAATTCCTAAAAACTTTGGTCTTTGAGAAAACACGCATATAGGGTACAAAAAGAAATAAGCATGCTAGAAAACTGTAAATGTTTTCATTCTTTTCTATTCTTTTAGTCTAAGTGTCCAAATAATATAATTAAATACATTAATTAATTAATTGTCTTGTTTAATCCTAAAATTTTCTTTACTATTATTTTTCATGCAAAATATTCAGAGAATATTAACTATTGCAATAAAAATAACTTCGCCTTGTATGGGATAAAAAATAATTTTTTTTTATTCGGGCGGGTCCATGCACCCGCTACACTGGTTCACGGCTCATGGGATAACCCATGGGCTGGATCCGGGCGAGTGGACCCAGCCCGCCCAGCGCCCGCCCAACTGTGCAGTCAAAATTGTTGACTGCGTAGCATTTGGAACAATGGCTTCCTCACTGAAGCCATTAGCGAGGAAGCCATCCTCACCACATGTGAGCCGCGTATGGCTCTGAGCCGTGGCTCACAACTCCACACAGAGAAGGCGGCTTGGCTTGGCTTGGCTTGGCGGCTCGACTCATCTTTTCTAGAATGCACCCTGCAATGCTTTTGCGATTTTTCTTTCATTTTCACTTAAAAACCATCCAAACAACCGCCTATGTCCTTAAAAAATACTAGGTTAACACGATATCTATGAAAGCAAGTAAAATACATTGTTCCTATACTTCCATTTGCGAAACTTACAGTGAAATTACTCATACCAGTAAACACGAAAGATCACAGATTTTAACCAAAACAAATATTTTCTTGTTTTAGTTAAGCCTAATATGCTTCCTACATTTGTCAAACCACAGCTCTGATACCAATTGAAGGCTTAAAATGGCAAAAATAATGAAAATGAAGGCATGTTAGGAAAACGAAAATTTTATCTTTGTGATGAAGTGGCTCTCTTCGGACTGGCGTAGATGTCTATATAAGAATATTCGAGGCTAGTGGCTCATGTCCTTACAAACGTCTACTACGTCTTATCCACACAAAACTTTTGATCTTCCAAAATGGTGCCCGTAGCACAGCCGGTGAAAGTTTGAAGTTTTGGTTTTGATCAATTTTACAAAGTTTTAAAGAATGAGTTTGGCTTTTCTGTGAATGTGAAATGAAAGTACGAGCCTTACTTCTCTATGAATTGAAAGCTCAATTAAAATTCCACAGACCTCCACTCCACTGCAATTTATATACACACCCCGAGAAGAATAATTTCTCTGCGTAAAAAATAGAAAGCACCCATACTTTCTGTTATCTTTCACGCAGAACAATACAGGATCTATCCCGTGTTGTCCTTTTTTTAAATTAATTAATTTATTTAATTTATTTATAAATTTTATTTTACCTTGGTCTTATTCATTGGGCCAGATAAATTATTTATTCTTGGATTTGAATATCCATAAATAATAAATCTCAATTATTTATTTTCTAAACTTTATTAAACAGACCAATAAATAATAACAAGCCTAAATGGGCCAAATAAAATTTCATACCTTTTATCTAGTTCTAGATTAATTTTCTATTTATTCAATTTGGATATCGGGCTCTGAATAATTAATTAATCATTTAAATTAAATAAAATAAATACTCTCTCTCGAACCTTTTATTTTATTATAGTCCAATAAATATTAAACTAATAAAATAAAAATTCATAATTATCAAGACCAATTCCTTAACTCAAATGCTTCATGACTTAAGGGCCATTCCGGGGACCAAAATACCCCTGCTATATAAATAGTTAGATTTTGCATTTTAAATATTTCTTAAAATCACCATAAGAAAATATTGACCTCAAGGACAATGATGCGTTAGCAAAGTCTTCGACCTACAGGTATAATGACTAAAATACCCTTCTACGCATCGCCATGTAATTAGAGAGGAATAGTGTACTAACATTTCTCTAATAGACATCTACTATCCTTAGACCTTTAGTCTAATGATCCACGACTTCTAGAATGTTTTCACTTTTCAAGGGAGCTACCCTAAAGTAAACATCCAAATTATGTTCCCCAGGGCCTTGGATAATTAGATCATTTAAATAGTCACAAAGGGCGATATAACATAGAAATTATCTTGTACAAGTCTATCTTAACTAACTAGTCGCATATACCCAACATACAAGTATATTGATTCTACAAAAGAACCTCAATTACAGTATATCAAAGTATATACTTCTAGCTTCGTCAGACTATCAACTCATACTCAAGCGGTAGAGTATTAGTCCACGTTGTAGCAGTAACAGTTTTGGTTTCTTTTAAATGGTACTTTTAGAAATCACTATTACAAGTCCTATTCTACGTATTCGAAATACGCTCATGCTATGAAGTGAGTAAACTACTCACTGGCTAAATGTAAGCCATTCCCCATTTAGAATTCATAACACAATAACTTATACATGATGAAATTTACATTCTCATCAATCAATTAAGAACAAACATTTATGTGTTAAGTAACACATGATCCATACTTTACTGTGAAAGACCACCATTCACATGGATCACTTACTTAAACACAATGAGTCCTTTTTTAACCAAAAAAAAAAATCGTGCACAAATAAAATGTAAATTTACAAATATATTTTGAGAATAAATTTTTTTATTAATAAATTCGATAATTACATCAGATAATCTAGTCTAGATGTCATATATTCCAACAACCAGCTTAGCTACTAAATCTTCTAATAAAAGCTTAGAAGGCTATTGTGGTGGTGCTAGGGATGCAAATGAATTAATTTTTTATTGAATATGTTTTGACTCGACTTAATAAAGGTTCGGCTCAAATTTGAAATATCGAGTTTGAGTTCGAATATAAACTTTATATTTAGGCTTGAATTTTAAACAAGTCGAATTCGAATATTCAAATATTAGACTCGAAGGCTTGTGAATGTTCGATTAATTAATAAATTAATATATTATTTATAATATATTATATTATAAATTATTTATTTAAATTAAATTTAAGCTTAATTCAAATTCAAGCTCGAGCTTGAATTCGAATTCGCTCTTGAGCTTGAACTCGAATTCAAACTTTCAAATTTATTATAATTAAACTGTGAATCGAGCTCAAACTTTAAAATATTTTAAACAAATCGAGCTCAAGCTAAGATTTAACATTCAAATCGAATTCGAGCCTTGTGTGAAAATAGTTAAGTTTGACTCTATTATCTTAAAATTCGGCTCGATTTGATTCAAGTAGACCCCTAGGTGGTGCTGTTTGCAAATTACATGGCAAAAAAGCTCGAGGCCTTTGGTTTGAATTAGCCTGGAAACCTTAATTAGGTTGTGTTGGCCTTTTTCATTTTTGATTGCTTCAAGAGAAATTTAGATAGTTTTTCTAGCTTGGGTTGTGCGTGTTCCTATAAGAGTTATTACCTTATCTCCTATTACCCAAGTAGTTAACTTGTTCCAAAGATATCTCATGTAAAACCCCCATTTGCTAGCATTCATAATTTTGGTGACCTCCTTCACAAAAATTACAACTCATAATTTGATCCTGATGAGGGACTGCAGTCTAATTGTCAATTTTCCTTGTAAGCATTTCCAGCTCTACTTCTAAGGCTGCCACTGCATCTAGATTATACACTCCTTGTACTCTAGCTCTTGACCTTTGAGTGGCCCAAGAGGGATTATTTATAGTAATATTCTCAATCAAATCATGTAATTCTTCTAGGGTCTTACTGCCAGTTGTGCCTCGTGATGAAGCATCAATTAATTGTTTCGATGCAAAATTGAGACAATTATTGAATGTTTGCATTTGCAAGCCCAAATCTAGGCCATGGTGAGGACGCTTCTTTAACATCTTCTTCCATCTCTCCCAATATTTGTATAAGCTCTCTGAATCTATTTATCAAAAGGCAAGAATATCAGTGCACAATTTGTGGTTGTCCGAGCATATGGGAAATACTTGACCAAAAATTTCTCAGTGAACCATTCCATATTGTCATGGAATCCACTAGTAATGATTTCAACCGAGATTTAGCCCTATTTTGTAGAGAAAAAAAAGGAAGAGCCTTAGCTTGCTAGGATTCTCTAATACTCTGTTTATCTTAAAAGTGTCACAAATTTCAAAGAAACTTCAATATACACATTTAGATCTTTGTTTAGCAAACCATCAAACTATACCATTTGCTGAATTATCTGAATGATATTCAGCTTAATCTCAAAATTGTTAGCCTCTATCATTGATCGGTGATATTGGAATCTATACCAAATAAAAATAGTCTAGAATAATCTGCTATAGTTCATTTACCATTATCGTTTTTGTTGTTTGCATTATTGTTCATTTCCATATCTCCAAGAGATTGATTCTCTCTTTCTGTATAATTAATGTTTTGGCTACGTGGTCAAATCTAAGCTTAATCTCCCTTCGAATTTTACTCAAAGTCCTCTCAATTTCAGGATCGAGGGTCACAATATCACCCAACTCTCATTTGGTCATCAACCAGATAAGTTAACCTAAAAATAATTACTAAAATTCAAAAATAGAAAATGATAAAACATGAACTAATATAGACAAATTCGAAATACAACAATATAGATACAACAACAAAATTATTTACATGGAACCTAAGTATAACAAGTAACAATATTCACATATATACATGGTTAAAGCAACATAATTTAAACTTTCATGATATTGTTTCTTGGCAACGACACAAAAGATTTATTGTGTATTTTTGGTGTAGAAAATATTAAATCCAATTTCACAAACACCTAAATTTTAATTAAAATGTCAATTCCTAAACTATATGCCAAAACCAAATTTGAGCAAGTGCATTCATCGCATGGTATAGTATACGGTATTAACGTGTATCTATCCTCAAGGAACAAGAATCATTAATCATTTTCACTATATATTTTAACCTAACCAAAATCATAGAGATAAAATAATTACAATTACTACACTTACATTTAACATCACACAAAGTTGAATAAGCAATAAAATAAGGAGATAAAACATGTATTTAGATAAAATTCCTCAAGAACATAACAAATATTAAATAGCATTCATCACAATTAATCACCAATTTAGCACCATGAAGGATCACACGTACGAAGCCCACACTTTTTTGAGTTATAGATTTCCTATCTTCTAGCAAATTTAATGAATATCTCTATCTCATTAAGCCAATCAAAAGATGCATTAAATTCAAGAACACAATTAACAATACCCCTATCTCTAAATGATATTAAAACTTCTTTGATTACCAATTCTTAACCTCTCTCTTGAGTTAATTAAGAGAAAATAAATATTGAATCAATTAGTTTGGAATATAATTATCTAACTCCATCTCTTAAAGTCATTAGAAGAATATACAAATTAATCCAAAATAATAAATCCAAGAAATCAAATACTAGAAACTGATAAATAATTGATCAAAAAGCTAAACATTATACAAAATCATAATCTTTAGTACAACCTTCCAAAATGCAATTAAAACCATGAAAATAACATTGTCAATTAAAAAGTACAGAAAAAAAATAGAAGAACACTCATAGACAAGCCAAATCTTCTCCTCTTTTCTGCAAATCTCCTCTTAAAAAATGCTCCTCTCTTTCCTAATGATCTTCCACAAACACTGGCATGATCTAAAGTTCATAGAGTACTTGATTTTGAAGAGAATAATCATATTGAAAAGCAAAGAACTGAGATTAAAGAGAGTGATGCAAAGGAAAATGATGTGGCTATTGAGAATTAGACACCTTCTTTAAATAAAGATGTTAAAGAGTCATTGAGCTTTCAAATTTCAAAAATTGGTTTGCAACAACAACAAGAAGAAAAAGAAGTTGAGCAAGGAAAAATTTAAACACATAAAGAGAACATTGAACTTAAAGAATTGCTAAAATAAGAGAGTAGAAATACTAAACAAAATGAGTCAGAAGAACTTGGGGAAGAGAAGAAACTAGAAAGAAAGTAAAAGTTCAGATTTGCTAAATAAATACTGCTTGAGGAAAGAAGGATTGCAACACCTCACTACATACATAACCCAAAACGAGCCGAGGATGTCACTATATCTTTAGGACCAGAGGTCTATATAACGCGCTAAATAAATACGTTAATAACTTAACAACTTTGATCTGAGCTTAAAATTAAAATTAAAATATAATCTATTACAAACCCAACATAAACATAAGTCTTCAATATAAAATATTCCAAATATCTGAACATCAAAAGTAACAAGATGTCTCAAAAATATTAACTTAATATAAAGCAGTTCAATCAAAAATTCTTCAGTCTTGATAAGCTCAAGTCACCTTGAAAACATGATTGGAAAAATTGTGTGAGATAAAATCTTAGTAAATCCTATAGTGTGTGTATATCTCAGTTTTCAAAATATGTCACGATTCTTGACTATTTATGGGAGAATCCGACAAGTACAATTCAATTATAATGTTAAAAAAATTGTCGGGTAAAACATCAACAATATACAATTGTGGAACATAACAATTATTTGCAATGAGCCTTGAAACCATTATCAATATCGTATCACCAAGATATTATACCATAATAGATATATAAATGGTGGGTAAAGTACATAGTAATCCCAATTGTATCACCAAAATACTGTACCACGACAGGTACGTAAATTGATAGGTAAAGCACATAGTAACCCCAACTATATCATCGAGATACTATAGCATAACAAGTACACCAAATAGGTGTACCTTTCTACCGAGTGAGATACTTCTCCTTCTATTACTCAAACCAAAACGAATCGGATGTCCTATGTTTGTAACTCCATTTCTTTTTTGGAACCGTGCTGCTAGTTGAGGACGGCTCAATTAACAAGTACTGTCGCTCCATTTGGAAGGTGTCTAGCTTTTAGAGGCGGCCATCTATTAGAAGTATCGTCAATTCCACGTTAGTATAAGAGTTTCGCTCCTATAGAGTACTCAATGATATTTTTACAATTAAAAATAGCTCAAAATAATAATATTCCTTCAAGAAATAATCCAACATAATTTTTCAAAAATATTGTTCTAGTTTTAAAATACAAATATTGTTCTCATCCCAACAATATTTGAAAATTACATTATTTCCCAAAGTTATTAAAATACAAATCTATGTATCCATTCTAACAATTTATTCAAAGCATAATAACTTTATATTCATAAATTGCCTTGTAAATAAAAGATAGTTAGAACCATCATAATTAAAGTTTATGCCATGATTTTTGCAATTATTTGCATGACAGAAAGCTCATAATTTGATAGTCATAACCATTTCATAGTGACTAATGCATGGCTTCCCTGTGATAAATATATCAACCATAAGAGGATTTTCCAATGCATAAAACATCCCATGTATATAAGGACTTATTTTTCAAATATAGAGACATAAGCGTAAATCATTTTATAATATGTGAAAATTTGCAATATCCTAAAACATTTCACACATAGCATTTTCATGAATTTGATAAAAAAAAAAATACTAATATATTGCTTAAAAGAGTTTTTGATGATATGCAAGGACTTACTCCTTTAAGAATTTATCACAACGTAATAGAGTCAAATGCATAAAAGAGATTTCGTGTATGCAAGAATAATTTACAAGTCCTAAAAACCATTCATACAGAAAAGGGTTCATGAGATGCAAGAACTTACAAGTTCCTTTTCAAGATTATCACGATATAGTAAAGTCATGTGCACAAAATAGATTTTATGGATGCAAATACTTACAAAGTCCTAAATCAATTCATATGAAAGCTTTTTATGAAATGTAAGGACTTACATTCGTCTAAGCAAGAGAGCGATAATGCTAACTTAATTCCTTGGTCCACAACTTTTCACTTCTACCAAATTTATTATATAAACCATACATACACCAATACTCTATATAATTCTCCCAAATAGGATTCCAACCATAATCCTAGTATAACTAGGTCGTCAACTCACCCTTAGAATTCCTAACTCTCAAACAAGAGTACTTAGTCATAAATTGTCATAAATAACCTCACTAGAACTCCAACAACACACAAGAATATTCAGCAAACCAACTCAGTATTGTATTCATCATAATTATTCAAATAATATCAAAGAAAGCTTAACAAAAATCCTTCATGCAAACTCATTTACAAAGTAGACTATTTTCACATTAAACACAATCAAATTTCTAATTCAGTTCATGCATAAAAAATTACTCGTATAAATACTTCAAAATATCCCAAGGATTCATAGTTGAAGAAGTATTTAATCGTTTTCTTTCAAAATCACAATTAGATCATGGTTTGATTCAGATTTGAAAACTCTACTTTCTTGAGTAAAATTGGGTAGAAAATATAATGATTAATTGGCCAAGCAAATGGATGAATTTTTCCTTCAAACTTTTCAATTCAAAACTTCATTGTATATAGTAAAAATTCGTGTAAAAACTTCCTCAAAATCAAGCATAATTATTGGTCATATTTGAGCTTCAAAATGACAAGTCGCTACAGTAATCATTTCTAAAAGTTTTGCACAACTAAATTAAAAAATTCACTAAAATCAAACCACAATGAATTTTCTGGTGATTTTTTTTTCTAAAATATTTTTCTAAGATCAAAGTTTCATACTGTAAAATAGCATGTTCAATCAACCAATAGATCGCATTTCTTACTCTAAAAAAATACAAAGTTTTTACATAATATAGAACAACGTGCCAAAAATTATTAAGTTAGGTTGCATAATCTCCATGCAAAAACCACATCGAAACAACCCCAAGACATTATACAATATCCAGCCTATCAGAACCTAGCAAGCTACTCATGAAATTTGTACTCAAATAAATGACAATCTCAACATACAAGCATTTCCAGCAAGTATTATATGTTAAATGACCATTTTGATCGTTCATATGGCTTCAAATCAATATGGAATTCACATATCACATAATGTACACATAATAACGCATTTAGTAGTTAGATTCCCTACAATATTTCACCCAAATCATAGCAAGAAAATCGAAACTTTGAAAAACACAAAATCTGTCTAGTAGGAACCCTAATTTTGTTCACAAGGAAATAAAAGGAAAAGTGAAATATTTTGTATTACCTCTTGAAATACTTGATGAAACATTTTGAAAACAACAAAAATGGACCTTCTTCTTCAATAATCTAAGCTTGGTCACTAGGTTTCTTGAAGAAAAATAAAAGAAAATAGAGAGGGAGGAGCTCCCGGTCAAGCCTAGAGAGAGATGAGAGAGAATTGTTTGTGAAGGGAAATTGGGCTGCTGAAATGGGTAAGGGTGTTTAGGGATTTTAGGATTTTTTTTTTTTAATCTAGGGCAAGAATTACAATGAATGGTTGAGATTAAATTCTTGAAAAAATATATATAAATTGGGTGGTCAAGATTAACTAAAATTGAATGGCCAATATTTACATGAAATGGAAGATTAACTTAAACAGTTGTAAAAGTCAAGTCCAATAAAATAGTATTGGATTGACCAAGTCATTCAATTAGGCCAAGAGTTAAAATTGATTTTAAAATAATATTGGATTGACCAAGTCATTCAAATAGGTAAATAGTCAAAACTGATTTTAAAATAGTTTGGGTTCACCAAGACATACCATAGGTCAAGAGTTCCACTCTCAACTCTTACAACATTTGCTAACGTTTTAAAATATTTAAAATAAAGTTGAGATTTGTAAAAATTATTTTTGGGTTCATTGTAAAGCCAAAAATAGAGATTTTTTTCAAAAGTTATTTTTTTCTCAAAAGTAGTTGAAATAATGTTCTCTTGTATAATACTTTGACTTAATCATAAAATTATGCACCACTCATAATGGCAAGGTATTCATATCAATACACCCAGGTCATCCACACTATTTCACAAATAGATTTAAAATTTATAAAGAAATTAAATAAGCAAATTACAAAAACATATTCCCAATAAATATGATATGTTCAAAGAGTGAATGCTCATTTCCTAATTTTCAAAGTGTAAATGGGTGGGGTATTACAAATATTAGGGATAACAAATGGAGACAGTTATTGAGGAAGAACTAGATAGCAAAAATGAGGAAGATTAAGAAGAAAATGTGCTTAATGATGATAAGGTTCAGCGAATGGAATGCCTAAGAAGTTCTTAAATAATCATGCTTTAGAAGAAGATTCACATCAACTAGAAGTGTTCAAGATGTGTTTGCAAAAAAAGTAGAATAAAGAAGAAGAAGCTAAAATTATTTGTATTTTAAGTCTATGAAGATCCTTTCAAATCTAATAATGCAAGTGACGATTTGATGGTGAATCATTTTCAAGAAGCGAGAAATGAAAGGAATCTGCCCAGGTAAGAAGGACATTTTCAAGAAGAAAGAATGAAGATTCAAATCCATCTCAGGGAGAGTTGGTTGAGAAACAAGATGAAAAGGTTTCTTGAGACTACAAGCATGCATGGGAGAGGCCCTGGGGAATGAAGTATTTGTGAGGATGATTCGAGGGCTAATAAGAGCTTGAATTGATCAACAATTATTTGAGGATTCAAATGAATGCAAATAGAGGCCAAGGAGAGGTCAGAAACATTATTTTGTATTCAAGAGTGCAGGGAATGCATGGCTTGTTACGCAGCCATGTCTATGCAAAACAGAGCAAAATGTGCAGGCTTCAGTCGTGCGTCAAACCGTGCAAGAAGCAATTTTTAACATCCTAAAGCTGGCACGACCATGACACTCCTTATGCACAGTCATGCACATTTCAGACAATGAGAAGATATTTTGCTTTGTCTTGTTTTATCTTCCTTTGAACCGTTTTTAATTGGCACGACTTGTAATTGATTATAAGGTCGTTTTATGCTTATTATGTGTCATTTAATCCCAATAGGCTTGATATAATTTGGTTAGGATTAGGTTTCTATATATGTTCTCTTGTAAACACTTAAACAAGAAGTTATGAAGTTTTAATATTGATCAAAAATCAAAGTACGAGGGTTTGAACTCTTGGAAAGGAAAGGTGATCCACCATTGTTCTTAAATTCTTGACTTTGCAGCGGAATTAGACACATTTTTATATAGAGTCACTAAAATCTTAGAGTTAATCCAACTTATCTTTCTAATTTGAGTCTTTTTCATTGTTATCCTAGGATTGTTGTTAAGTTTCTTATAAAGGTACCTACTTTTTCCTGTCCCATTAGTTCTAAATCATTTACTAGACTTGGAATTTTTAGATATTAAAGTAATTGGTCAATCTCTATTAAAATTGGAATTCTAAATAACTTGTTATACTAAGGTTCTTCTTTCTTCTTCTGTTGAAGGAAATAAGAGATTGAATGATCAATTTCATCTTTTAGTTCTCTGTTTTGTGATTAATTTTTCACCACGAATTTGAACTTTATTGGACTGAATTCTTTACCTTACTGTAAGTTAATTGAGGGTTTACATTCTTGATGATGATCAATCTTGTGCTATAATTTCTTTGTTTTGGAATTGTCTTTTGATTCAAATTCTTATATTATTTCATTTATTTTGAGATATCAAGTAGGCTCCAGAAAATTATACCAGCCCTGTAGAAGAAGAAAAGCAAGCGCCTCGCTGGTTTGCAAAAGTGAGAGAGAAACTTGATTGGGATATAAATCTCCTTGCCTTGGATTGTTATTCATTTTCCTTTCCTCCTAATAACACTATTTGCTTAAAAGGGTTTGAAAATGAAATTTTCCTCGACCAACTCCCTCATTAATTATTATCGGACGCTTTGTTGCAGATCTCATAATTTGAAGCGCAGGGGATTAACGACATATTGGCTTTCTTCGCACTGCTATCCATAAGTTCTAGAGGAGGAGAACATAAAAACTCAAGGAGAAAAGGGAAAATATTAGAAGAAGAGGTCTAAGAAAGAAAAGTGGAGTGGGCAAATCCCGGTTCATTCGAAAAGGAAATTCCGGAAAGAAATTCTCTATTGATTCTCTTTAGAGAGCGTTTGTTTTGCTGACTGTGAAACCAAACAACAACATATTTCTTCTATTAAACATTGAAAAAAAAAAAAGAAAGAATCCAAAGCAACATATAAATGTAAGTTTACATTTGCATTTCATGAGATTTATTCAAAGGAGGAAGTAATTGATTAAGTAAATTACAATGCCCTGATTTGTTAATATTGGAAAGACTGAATCGATTGTCCTCTAGTACGGGCAGCATCAATGGCATAATCATCAGCGCTTGTTCTAGAAAACAGTAGGCCAATTGAATATGGTGATACTCATTACTATGCGACAAATTCATTCAATGAATGAATGAATTCACCTTGTTTATTCATTATATTCTACAATGTTCCGGAGCCCAATCCAGATGCCTGGGAGGGGGCCCATCTCCATGGCTTCTTATTCTTCCTCACAGTGGAAACTGGTCTGGTAGGTTACCATTGCTTTGCAATAACCATTTGGATTTGATATTTGATGCCATCAAGTTTGTAATAAATTTTATGAAATGTAGAGGGTCGGAATAGAAAGCAAAAGACATTTTAGTATTTAAACATTTTCATGACAAAGCCAAAAGAGCAGAATCAGTGAATATGGACAAATCTACAAAGGCAAAGTAATCCCAGCTGAGGAATCGATGGTTTTCTCATCGTCTCAATCAGGAAACTACTGTTATTACCCTTAAAAAAAAAATTAAAAGCAAGAAAGCAAAATTGAAGGCACCTTCGTACGTTCAGGCTGCGGTTGCCCGACCGAGTAGGCGAGCAGTAGGAAGACGAGGAGAAGCAAAGGGGAGACTGCGGAGGATGAGAAAACGAACCCGTCTGGGAAAAGGGGCCTGGTGAAACATATGCTCCAGCACCCTGGTCAGCAACACGGTGTACTCCTCAAGCAACTCCGCCACAATGGCCACCAAAATCATTTCTCCCGATCAGTACTACTCTCTTCTGAATAAAATTAAGCCTGAAATTAAGCAGTTTATGAAGCGAGAGAACTAGTCCTCAGGCAAGATTTTATGTGTGCAAATATACTCTTTGTTTTCTTTTTTTTCAGAAAAACATGAAAAAGGATAGTTATAGACTTATACATACATCCAGGAAGGAAGGGAGGAAACTTTTGTTGGTGCTGTGCCTGCGGGCCGACGATGTAGTCTTATTAGTAGTAAGTAGCTGCCTTGGATGGATTTAGATTCGTGCCTCTCGGTCTCCGTTGTCTGGGGGCGGAAAAAATCCTCCCTCTTAGTACCCACTGAAACTAGAGGCGAACATATAACGACTTACAACGGCGCGGGCTCAGAGGCAATACCGGGCAGGCAGTAAGTAAAAGTAGTCTGTTTCGACGGAGAGAGAACCCGATGGGATAATAATTTAATAAGAGAAGCCACGTGGCTACTTTTTTCATAGCCCCTCTCATGACTACCCCTCTCCTTGCTCGCAGCATTTGCGAATTTAATACTGTCTTTACATGCATAATTGAGTGCCTATTGAATTTGAGGTGGGCTGGATACATCATTCTGTAGCTGCCTGATTGGTTTGATAGTTTCCCACCGCACCAGAAGCTCGGCCTTTGTTTGCTTGCTTGCTTCGGAACACAACAGACAGAAAATGAAAGCAGAGGCCTGCCTTTTGTGCATACTTATCCAGTTCTCTCCATTATTTTTTCCCCTCAATCAATGCTCTCTCTTGGCCGTTTACTAATGTTTACCACCTGTACATTGCACACTGTATACACCTCTGTTTTTACAAACAACAGTTACGCCACCAATTTAGAACTACAGACTTTGACCTTTTCATTTTATTTTTTTTTAACAAACAAAAGTTGCATCACAGATTGAAAACTCTATTTACTTTTACTTGAATCACAAATCTATACACAAAATTTCCAAAAAAGAGAATATATTAAAAAAATAAACAAATTTATACGAAACTTAAATACGAACAAAATGAACCAACACTAAAAAATTCATAGAAAAAGAAATCCACGCCATCTTTACAAAAACCACCTGTATTATTTACTACTAGTAGTACTACATCAGTCATTCCCAGTTATAAGAGACTGCCTAAAACACATAAACCAGGCACCATAATTCTACAAGGATGTGCAATTCACAACCACCCATCCAAAATGCCTAGCGGCTAAACCCACACCACCTAAAATCAAAAACTCAAAATGTTAGGCAAATATCTACTACTACATATCTCAACTATGCAATGCACGGAAACTAGGAAATTGCGATATGCCAACAAAAATTACTGACAAGACTACAAGCACGTACAAGCTGACAGCATAAAATCTTGCCCACTTGGTGCCACAAAAATCATACATTGGCCCCCACGAAAACATTGACCTCGTTCTTGCACCGTCTGCCTTAGTGTCCTGCTTCTTATTATTTCTCGACCCAAGTCGTGTTTTGGGTTCTTCTTCCTGAGCAGTCTTCCTGCGCTCGCGAATAATGCTTCCCACCTCTTGTCCATCACACATTAATTGTGATTTCGAAACCTCACTAGCCTGCATGCACAGATGAAAATAGATTCCTTAATTTCTAGATGCAGCAAATTGGCAAAAATCATGGTTTTTTAAATAAAACTAAAATCTAGCTAACAGAAGATAATATTACTCAACATTGTCACTCAGATAAAAGTCTTCCTTACTTATTAAAAGTATTGGCAGATTCAATGGATAAATTATAAATCTAACCTCCGTAACGACGGACTCTTCTTGCTTTTCATCACTAATGCTGTTGCCATCACTGCACACTTGGTTGTCATCCATCTGGAAGCGGATTCTCCTTGCTGCAGTGCCCTGTATCGAAAGGGTCTCAGGACTTGCTCGATTTCCTGGCTGACGCCTATGAATTCTGATACCAGTTCCAGTATCAACATTGCCAACATGACTAGCTGGATTTGTATGGCCAAAAGATTTTTCAGGATCATAAAGAGAATGCATCATGGAATTGGCGGATGACACATCTTTTCTGGCATATTGATCATGAAGAGAGCATAAATTACTCATGCTGGACTCTGCATCATGGTCTGATACTTGAGCATGGAGTGGTAAACTCTGACCCTACAGAGATGCCTCAGAAATGAATACTAGCACAGAACAATGATAAGGACCAGAGGTGGTGCTGGCAAGAAGCAAACACAATTATGGGAACAAAATGTTTGTCTTCAAGTCCATATGGAAAACAGAGAACATTGTTCACCCAAAATATTGGCGTAAAATCAGAAAGTTTAATTTTGCAGTAAAGTATCTACATGAAAAAAAGGCTGTGCTTTACCTGCACCTGAAACGTATTATTGTTCATCTCAGTGAATAATCCAAGAAGGGGGAGATTTTTGCCCTTTGCCGACCCTTGATGAAGCCAATCAGTATTCCCATACAATAGACTCTTGCTACCAATATCAGAGAATTTATTACTCATTGACTCCTCAGAAGGATACTCCTCATGGTTCTGAAGGTTATCTAACAATTCTGTTAATGAAACATCCTGTTCAGAGGTACCATCTTGAAAGTGCAATCCATTATGATTGCTGCCAAAGTCATCAGCAAAGGGTGAATCTGCACATGCTATGTCTGTGTTACAATGTGAATGTAAAGGGGAGAAATCCTTCCGATTGTGACCATCTAAAGGTTCTTGGCACATTGGATCCCCTCCTAGTGGTGGATATGCCTAAAACAAACAGGAAACAAAATTATGGATATGAAGTTTCTGGAGACATGTAGGGCAATCTTTGTCTGCAATAAAAGATTTTGCCAACAATGAATGTTACTCATACCTTAGTGCCAGCTGCTCCTGTTGAGTGATCATCAGCATCTGACATACAACTTTCAACATGCACACGACTATTAGAGGTCATTTCATCTGATTTATCAGTCAGCCACCTCTTGATACCTTCTGGTTGTTTGCCTCCCTCCATATCCAATAGTGAATGTTCTTGAAACAGATCTGATGACACATCAGGTGAGGATTTTATTGTGGTAGGGGAGGAGCTGGTGGGTTCAACTTCGTCATATTTAGCACTGTCAGTCTTCTCATCAGGCTTCCGGAATAAGCGACAAAGGACATAAGCAGCCTGTATAATGTAAAAGAATGATCAATTTCAAATATATAATAAAGAAATTACACTACCAGCAGGAGGCAGCTAACAAAGTACTTTGCTCTTCCAACCACTGGGGATTAAGAAACAAAAGCAAGAGTAAACATGAAAAATCACAAAGGTGGCTGGCATCCCACCCAGAGAACTCAACCAGCTAAGATAACACCCTACACATGTCACCATTAAAAAGGAATGTGCTTTTACAGAAAACTTTTGTTATCTACTCTATCCTTTGGGAGTTGCATTGAAGTCTGCTCAAACATCAAACACAACAGAAAAGTAATCCACTTTAACAACATTCTAGAACTACTAGCCTTTGCTGCTATTAAAGTTACCAAGCAAGCCCAGCTATCAACCAATTGGTCACAAAAAAGTGGCACAGCTCTGCATTGGACATGTATCAACCATGCATGGGATATAGCCTAGATTAAAATCCTTTTACCCAGGTACCACCTGCATTATTCATGAAGTCGTGATCAACAAGAATGCCCCGCTCTCTCTTCCACCCCCCCCCCCCCCGGCGCACCGGGGCAGGTTGGCCTGCCAGCCAGGGCACTAATATGCCTCGAATAGAGGAGCACTCTCTGGAAGACACTGGAAGACAAAACATGATGACTCCTGAATAACTGATTACCAACCCAAGGATTAATTTCTGAACAAAGATATAACATGCTAAGTGACCAATCATAGAAAAATATACATTCCTTTTCTAATCCCATCTCCACACTACTCTTTTCGTGCATCCTAGTAAAAACCATCAACAGTAGTACCATCTACTATTTCTAATCAAGTATTCAGCAGAACAGGTACAGTTCTTACAGTGCCATCATCATCATCCTATATCTGGATATTTCCCTTATATAACCTATCTGCTATTATTGAACTATGAATTGCACATACTTCTCATGCTACAGAAATTCATTTCTTTCAGCTTTTCTCTGCACATGCTCACCATGTTCTCACTCTCTCTTTTGTGAGGCACTTCCTACATACCCACCAAATAGCACCACCTGTGGGATTTATACATCGTTATCCTGTGGCAAAAGTCCAATATGGTTATGTGTATGAGCATTGAGTAAAATAAGAAAGAAAGAAAAAATGAACTCCATATTAGAACCTAGAAGGCTTCAAGTAGCATGTTTATCAAGCCTCAATAAAATTTTATTTCCTGTAGAACCAAGAAATTCAATCTAAGGCAAGGATGTTTCTCATGGAAAATAAGAATGGACATCACTATTCACAGATGTTTCTGTTTTTGATAGGTATATCAAGTACAAACAAACGTCTAGCACGTCCAAAATTTTGAGCCTATAAGATTGTGAAGAGACTAAAAGCAAGGAAAACATCAAACCACATACCTAGCCCTAAGACAATTAGTTTTCTTGAGGAAACTTGCAAGGAGTTCAATTATTATTCTGGAAGAATAAAAGAAATGAAGGAACTGAAGTGGGTTGTACAAACTTCAAAAACAACCCAGCTCATATGATTTATGGCATTATATTATTGCTAGTCAATAAGCGGATAATAAAATTTCCCAAATTTTTATTAAACAGTACATGAAGTACACGGTAAAAAAAATGTGCATCATCAAAGAAATTTAGGAATAAGAAAAAGCATGCATAAGATAATATAACTCCAACCTGGTCAGAGGCCGTTCCGTCAGGATCAGGTTCAGTGGCACGATATTCATGCATAATCCAATTTGTGCGTTCACCCTTAGGGGCACGACCCCTGTAGAAAACAAGAGTCTTCTTCATGCCAATTACCTGGGGGCTAGAGTGACCAGAAGGAGATGATTTGCGAGACTTGATCGTGCGATCTTTGCCAGTGGCCTTCCAGTAACCAGCATCAGTAGCCCTGTTAGATCGATGTCCATTTGGATACTTCCTATCACGTGGACAAAAGAAAAACCATTCTGGATCATCTGTTTTTATAACTGAGAGCCCTGAGAACAACAGCAAAGTGTATCAGGCCCCGTACTCAATTCCAATAGCAGAAATTTGAATATCCTCTAGTACAAAACTGACCATTTGAAACGCCCATTGGTGTCGGAAAATCAATTAAAAAAGGCCCTTTATTTTTTAATGTAAAAAAGGGTTCCAATTCCTTATTTTGCACGGAGGAGAAGCTCAATACAAAAATGCAGACCTGGATATTCTTATCTTTGAAGACAGAACATGCATACAGGAGGACCCCAGTCACATGTACAAGTACAATAGTAAATGCAAAAGGAAAAGATATACAGCTACATCACTTGGTAATAAGAAATTAATCCTTCAGGCTTCAAGTTTAGAGATTTATCTTTAAAAAGCCTACAGTGGGGGGAAATGTATATGGGAAACACTGGGGACAACAGCAAAGCATTTCTTAGTTGTATCCGAGCATAGCAAACTGCAATATATAGTGCCGATATATGATCACCTATGAAAGGATAGACAGAGAAAATTGCAATCTGATTGAGATATACACCTTGACGCGTGGAAAGAGGAATTCGATACCCCATGTAACAGAAAAGCAGTAAAGTAATAGACCAAAAAGAAAAAACAGAATAAAATAAAATAAGGAGGGCAGAGATTCGAGATGCAGAATTTTCTTTTTAAGGTAGAGATAGAAATTTTAGTCATCAGTGAGAATTTTACCTAACAGAAGGACATCATAATCTAAAGCAAAGCAATAAAAGGAAGATGCCGAAGAAAAAATGAAAAAGAAATAAAAAATGCATAATTTTGGTGGAGGACGAAGGAGATGTAAGAAGGAATCGAATCAAAATGGTATGAAGGCACGTCAAACATACCTATCGTAGAAGGGAAAATAAATAAGCCGTAGTAATTGGAAAAAAAATAAAGAAAGAAAGGCGGAGAAAAGAGCATAGGAAATACCAGGCAAATCCCAGGGCTCCCACTTGCAAACGTCGACTTCGGGGATGACCTGAACCTCGGAATGACGGCCGTTGATTTTAAGCCTGAGGTAATGATTGACGAGCTCGACGTCGGTCGGCCTAAATCTAAAGCCCAGAGGTAAGGATTCCATGGAGAGTACAACCATTCAAGTTTCAGCCACCTCCACTGCGCCAATTCCTGTCTGTTTGGATAATTTACCAAGCAATGGAAGCGCTCTTCTTTCTTTCAACTCAGGTTTCCTCTTCAATCGATAAGAAAACACCTAAGAGCACTAGTGTAGCACTTACTTTCCTCTTCTTCTTCTTTAGGACAATGACTAATCAGTAGCAGCAGTTGTTGCAGTAACCCTATTTCTTTTCCATTTGATAACCTTTTATCCTTTATTGCTCCCATCCTGGCCTTAACAGATTTCTTCTTTGCTTTTTCTTTCTAGCTAGCAAAATAACTTTTCGGACTTTTGTTTGTTTACTGCACAGGAGTCCAAGATGGTGGGCATGTGAGCCTCTCTGTTTCTTTGAGACTCTGAGTCCCGCACCGTATGGATCGTACGATATGATCTCCGAACACAAAATGTGGCCACGACAAATGAATTAGGATTTATTTAAATTAAATTTTATAAAATAATACTAAATATATAAAATCAGATAGAATTCAAAGAGAAAAAGTATGATATATTGTGAATAAATGATATCATTGTTATAAAATTAGGGTAGTGTTAGAATAAAATCTACACACTACACACTAAGAAAATTCTAACTATTCTTTGCACAAGAATTTCTCTTCAAACTTCTCTCTTTCTTTTTCTCACAATTCTTTCTCTAATCTTTCTTTCATTAATCTTTCTTTCACAAAATAATAATGTATTACAAGTTTAGAGAATAGCTCTATTTATAGAGCTCTAATTAGTGGATTATATCATGGCATATATCATCTTCCACTAATCTTAATTAGTGGTGTCTCCACTAAATGGTGGATATCCATAAAAATCTTCTATAATAATTCACATAAATCCATAATTAGTGGAGCCTCCACTAATTAATAAAGATTCCAATAATTCATAACACTCCCCATTGGATGTCCATCCATTACATTAAGAATATGCATCGTTAAAACTTTACTAGATAAAAACCCAGTGGAAAAAAAATCTAGTGAAGGAAAAAGAGTACACTATTCTATATGTCTGTTTATTACTCCCCCTGATGAGATGATTCCTTTAAATCTTTAAACCGACGCATACCGATTTTATATCTCAACTTCTCAAATGTTGCAATCGGTAAAGTCTTCGTGAAAATATCTGCGAGGTTATCACATGACCGAATTTGTAGCACATCAATTTCACCTTTTTTCTGGAGTTCATGAGTAAAGAAGAATTTTGGTGAAATATGGTTTGTCCGATCTCCTTTAATATATCCTCCTCGTAATTGAGTTATGCAAGCTGCATTGTCTTCATAAAGAGGAGCTGGAATATCTTTGATTGCTGATAATCCATAACTTTCTCGGATATAATGAATCATGGATCTTAACCATACATATTCTCGACTTGCTTCATGAATGGCTATAATTTCAGCATAATTTGAAGAAGTAGCTGCTATAGATTGTTTCGTAGAACGCCATGATATAGCAGTATTTCCATATGTAAATAGATAGCCCGTTTGAGAACGTGCTTTATGTGGATCAGATAAATAACCAGTATCTGCATAACCTATCAATGTTGGACTAGTTTTATTTTAATAAAATAATCCGAGATCAATTGTACCTTGGAGATATCGAAGGACTTGTTTAATTCCATTCCAATGTCGTCGTGTTGGTGAAGAACTAAATCTTGCTAATAAATTGATAGCAAAAGCAATATCAGGTCGTGTATTATTAGCAAGATACATCAATGCACCAATTGCACTGAGATATGGTACTTCAGGACCAAGGAGTTCTTCATCATTTTCTTAAGGTTGGAAAGGATCTTTATCCACATTTAATGATCGGACGATCATTGGAATACTCAATGGATGTGCTTTGTCCATGTAAAATCTTTTTAGCACTTTTGCTGTATATGTTGATTGATGAATAAATGTTCCACTCTCCAGATGTTCAATTTGTAAACCAAGGCAAAATTTGGTTTTACCAAAATCCTTGATTTCGAATTCTCTTTTTAAATAATCAATTGTTTCTTGGAGCTCTTTAGGAGTTCCAATAAGATTAATATCATCAACATATATAGCTAATATCACAAATTTAGAAACATATTTCTTAATAAAAACACATGGACATACCTGGTCATTTTTAAATCCCACTTTCAATAAATATTTACTAAGACGTGTGAACCACATGCGCCCAGATTGCTTCAGGCCATATAATGATTTCTGCAACTTGATGGAGTAATTTTCACGAGGATAATGTTTATATGCTTCAGGCATATGAAATCCTTCGGAGATTTTCATGTAAACATCATTTTCTAAATTTTCATACAAGTAAGCAGTGACAACATCTAATAGGCGCATATCTATCTTTTCATGTACTTGCCAAACCGATAAGATATCGGAGTGTAATAGCATCAACAACAGGAGAATAAGTTTCATCATAGTCAATACCTGGTCTTTGTAAAAAACCTTGGGCTACTAATCGCGCTTTATATCGAACGATTTCACTATTTTCATTGCGCTTTCGCACAAATATCCATTTTTAGCCAACAGGTTTTACACCTTACGGTGTTCGGACTGCGAGTCGGAAGACTTCACGTTTTGTCGATGCATTTAACTCCGATTGAATCGCATCTTTCCATTGTAGCCAATCTTTTCTATACCGACATTCATCAATCGATATTGGTTCGGGATCATCATTATCCTGTGTAACATCAAGAGATATATTGTATGCAAATATATTATCAATAACGGTTTCTATCCGATTCCAACTTCTATCGGAAGTGGTATAATTGATAGAAATTTCGGTGTTACTTTCATCAACTTCGGTTCTTTGTCATCGGTTCTCTCTTGGTCTTTATCATTCTTTTCTTCAATATGATCTTACGGATCATTTAATCCTCTTTTCTTTCGAGGATTTTTATCTTTAGAACCAAGAGGTCGGCCACGCTTACGGCGTGTTTTTGACTCAATGACTATAAGTATAATATTTTGTTCTGCTGGAACTTCAATTCGAATAGGAGCATTTATAGTTGGAATATGCGATTTTGTAACTCTTCTGGAGTCAACAAAAGCGTCTGGCATTTGATTTGCAATGCTTTGCAAATGAATTATTTTTTGAACTTCAAGTTCACATGCGCTTGTGCGCGGATCAAGATAATTTAATGATGTTGTCCAAGGAAGATCCTTTTTATGCTGTTTTGGTTCTCCCCCTAATTTAGGGAATAATGATTCATCAAAATGACAATCAACAAATCTTGTTGTGAATACATCTCCTGTCAGGGGTTCAACATACATGATAATAGAGGAAGAATCATATCCAACGTATATCTCCTTTCTTCTTTGAGGACCCATCTTTGTACGTTGGTTTGGTGCAATTGGAATATATACAGTACACCCAAAAATTCTTAAATGAGCAATATTTGGTTCTGACCCAAAAGCCAATTGCAAAGGAGAGAATTTATGATAACTAGCTGGTCTTATACGTACAAGTGTTGCAGCATGTAGAATAGCATGTTCCCAGGCAGATGTTGGGAGATTTGTTTTCATTAATAATGGTCTAGCAATTAATTGTAATCGTTTAATCAAAGATTCAGCAAAACCATTTTGTGTGTGAACATGAGCTACAGGATATTCAACATTAATCCCAATTGACATGCAATATGCATAAAAAACATGTGATGAAAATTCACCAGTATTATCCAAACGGATATTTTTAATGTGATGGTCCGGAAATTGTGCTCGTAATTTAATTATTTGAGCAAGTAATCTCGCAAACGCCAGGTTGCGAGTAGATAATAAACATACATGTGACCATCGGGATGATGCATCAATTAAGACTATAAAATATTTGAACGGTCCACATAGTGGATCAATAGGTTCATAAATATCTCCGTGAATCCGTTCGAGAAATGTAAGACTTTCAACTCCTACTTTTACTGGTGATGGTTTAACAATTAATTTTCCTAGGGAATATGCAGTACATGCGAATTTTTCTGATGTTAATATCCTTTTATTTTTTAAAGGATGACCATGTGTATTCTCAATGATTCTTCTCATCATGGTAAATCCCGGATGACCCAACCGGTCATACCAAATGCTAAAAGTAATAGGATCAGTAAACTTCTGATTTACTAGATGATGAATTTCAATTGTACGTATTTTTACAAAATATAGACCAGTAAAAAAAGACGGCAGTTTTTCTAATACCGATTTCTTACCCAAATGCATTTGTGTAATAAAAAGATGCTCAATCCCATTTTCCTCATTTGTTTCAACATGATACCCATTTCTGCGGATATCTTTAAAACTCAATAAATTTTTTCTGGATTTTGAGGAAAATAGTGCCTTATCAATAATAATTGTTGTTCCTTTAGGCAACAATATACTAGCTCTTCCGGAGCCCTCAATCACATTTGTACAACCGTTTATCGTATAAATATTTATTTCTCCCATTTTGAGATCAGAAAAATATTTCTCATTTTTTAGTATGGTGTGTGTAGTTCCACTATCAATAATGCATACATCATCATTAACAACAGCCATCTAAACACAAATATATATATGCAAACGTAAATATTATTAGAATAGAATGAAAATAAAAATACAAAAATATCAGGGTGAGGCTTTAGTTCTTCTGGACACTTCCATCACCAATTAAATGGTCTATCCTACCGTTTGGGTGTTCAAAAAAATCCGATACATCCATATGGGTAATATTGATATTAAGATCTTCAGGATCAATATCATCATCCTCAGTATTATTTATTGGATGTTGAGAAAAATTTGCTTCCACATTTTTATTTTTCAATGAAACTTGATACAATTCAACTAAATGTTTAGCCGTACGACAGTTTCGTGACCAATGACCTTTCATGCCACATCTATAACATATATCCTCATGCTTTTCTTCAATTTCTTTTTCTTTTCCCTTATGATCTTTTCTGTTCCACTTCAGGTGGCCAGTATTTCTCACAGTTTGATTATAATTGTGATAAGGGAAATATCGAGCGTGTCTACGACCATAACCACGGCCACGGCCATGGCCACGACCACGACTATAACGATGGCTTCTGCTAGAGCCAACAACATTCACTTCTGGGAATGCTGTTGAGCCAGTTGGTCTGGCTTCATGATTTCTCAATAATAACTCATTATTCTTCTCTGCAATGAGGAGGACAGTAATTAAATCTGTAAATTTTGTATACCCTTTTTCTCGATATTGTTGCTACAGGACAATATTTGAGGCATGAAAGGTGGAGAATGTCTTCTCCAACATATCTTCATCAATCACTTTTTCTCCGCATAATTTTAATTGAGATGTAATTTTATACATTGCGGAGTTATATTCATTCACGGTTTTAAAATCTTGCAACCTCAGGTGCAACCATTCATACCGTGCAGTGGGTAGTACGACCATCTTCAGGTGGTCAAATCTTTCTTTTAAATTTACCCACAGGACATATGGATCTTTTTCGGTAAGATATTCCATTTTTAAATTTTCATCGAGATGACGACGAAAAAAAATCAAAGCTTTAGCCTTGTGTTGTGCAGATGCACTATTATTTGCTTGAATAGTTTCACTAAGGCCTTCAGCATTTAGATGCATTTCTACAACGAGAACCCATGACATATAATTTTTTCCAAAAATATCAAGGGTCACAAATTCGAGTTTAGCGAGATTAGCCATAGAGATCAATAAATGCGTACCTGTCTTCTGGTTTTGTTAACGGCAGAAACTCGTGTTTAGTCTTCTGACTTTTGTACCGGTAGAGACTCGTGCTGATAACATGTTATAAAATTAGGGTAGTGTTAGAATAAAATCTACACACTACACACTAAGAGAATTCTAACTATTCTTTGCACAAGAATTTCTCTTCAAACTTCTCTCTTTCTTTCTCTCACAATTCTTTCTCTAATCTTTCTTTCACTAATCTTTCTTTCACAAAATAATGGTGTATTACAAGCTTAGAGAGTAGCTCTATTTATAGAGCTCTAATTAGTGGATTACATCATGGCATACATCATCTTCCACTAATCTTAATTAGTGGTGTCTCCATTAAATGGTGGACATCCATAAAAATCTTCTATAATAATTCACATAAATCCATAATTAGTGGAGCCTCCACTAATTAATAAAGATTCCAATAATTCATAACAATCATAAGATATAAGTAAATAAATATTAAATTGAAATGAATTTATTTAAATATAATAAATATTATAAATATTATAAATATATAATAATTTTTTATCAATAAAAATTATTTAAATTTAAAATAATTACTTTTCAATCTCACTCTAATTTTTATCATAATCTCACATAAAATCTATGATCAATTAAGATTTTTTTAATATCACAAAGCACTCCCGAACCAAGACCACATTTGCTCTACTCCTACAAGGTATACTCTAAACTCTAAAGTGTAACTGTATGCCTTTGCACATTTATTAATTAGTCAAGCTTAAATTTTGATTCCAAATTTTTTACCATAAAATACAAGTATATCTCGCACAATTAACTCAATTTAATGCACGAAAAAAATTTAAAACTAAGACTACTACCCTTAAAATGTAAAATCGTCATATACGTAATAATAATTATAATAATTATTATTAAAATAAGAAACTCTTTGAAAATCTAATAATCTAATGTAAAAGACATTTAGATTAGAAAATTTTAAACCGTGAGTTAAAAATGTGCGGGAGAAGAATCATCATTTATTCCCTCAATTTTAAATTGCCATTTACTTTTTTTGAATTCAAATGTTTTATTTTAAGTCAGCTAGAAAATTTTGAAAGTACATTTAATAAAAAATAATAACTAAAGAAATTAATGATAAAATTCATAAATTAGTGAAATTTGAATTCTTAAAATGAAGAAATTAATATTGGATGGAAAAGAAAATTATATTTATTTTAAAAACTAAATATTCACTTCATGATATTTTAAAATACACACATTCCTTGTCTAATCCCAAATCCAGATGGCAAATGAATCTATGGACACAAGGGCTTATGTCAAAATTATCAATTACATTCAATGAAATTTGAAGTCTTCTCAGCCCACCTTGAAGAATAATTCCCAAAGAGAAAAAAAAAAAAGAAAGAAAAAACACCATGTAAAGAATTTTACAAGAATTCTTTTACGGGCAGGTTAGTCTATAAAGCTGGATGATAGCCAAGATTGGCATTTGCTTCCCCCCTGTGCACCACTCTTCTTATTCTCCATTCATTGCAGAGCTCTAAGGCGAGCCTAAGAGCAGTTCCAAGACCCAACACGATAATTACTCCTGCACAATTTGCTTTCAAACTCATTCATTTGTCGGTAAAAACAGTTTTATATATGTCATTCCGCAAGTTCAAAGGTGTGTACCAATTATAATATTTACAGGAAGTGCAGAAACACCTAGGCTGATGGATATAAGCACATCCAACAGAAGACAGCCAATGAGGATGGAGAATGCTACCCAAAGGGGGCTGAAACAACCCTGTCATAGAGTAACTTCAAGCCATATAAAAAACGTGTATCTTGTGAAGAACCAAATAAGAGCTTAAGCCCCCTAGACCTCACCCTATCGTGTTCTTGGCCAATCCTCGTTCCTCTATAAGCAGAATCCAGTCTCCATACCCAGCGATTTGCCTGTAATACTGGAAAAGGTTTAGTCATCATTGTCCGTTCAGAAAACTAACATGCTGTTTTGCTGAAAGAGCTCGCAAGATTTCTCAAGTAATCGTAAAAACTAGCTTCTGCTATGGTTACCACAGAAGGAGATGCATGGAACTTTACAGAAAACAGGAGATCATTCCCCAATAAAATTCAAAATCTCCTAATTTCTCTTACAAATGTGGCTTTACTTGAACTCAAATAGCCTTGGACATGGTACTGTTCGATATAGTCAAGTTAGAAAGCTTGGGCACAAGTGTAACTCATGAATGGTGTCTAAAACATTAAATCTATATAGACCAAATGCTTGTGTCCTAAGTCGACCAGTTTGCTCATCTTAGCCAAGCCTGACAGCAAATTCCATGAACGTAGGCCAATTCCAATCAGTAATCTAGGTTAGTCGGTGTGTTTTTAGCTAAGCCTCAAGTTCAGTGTTTCTCTACAATGGTGATAGATGCGTAAGAAATCTCTCAAAGTGTATCCAACTAGGTTAATTGACCCAAGTTTGTGGCAAACCCCGTTAGGCTACAGAGGAACTATATAATCACGAGGCAACAAAGATGAACACATCCAATTCTCAGAAATTTTTATGAAAACTCTTCCATTTCAGAATCAGGATAGCTACACTTGCCTGGGACTCGGGAAGTACCACATTGGCAGCTACTTGCCTACAAAACAATGCCAAAAGAAAATATTGGTATTGTGCAGAACTAAACTACATAAGCCATTATATTAGGGCACATTTGATAAAACTGAAATTTGAAGAATGGAGTATGAATATTTAAGTATTAAATTCTAAAAACTTAAATGTAAAAACTGAATCTGAAATCTTAAGTCTAAATTATTTATAATTTATTTTTATATCATATTTTATTACAATTTAAATTAAATATAAAATAATATTAATAATTAAATGAGTATTTAATATATTAAGACTTCAAACTTAAGTAAGTTTCAATTTATTTGAAATTTATAATAAGATTTAAGTAAATCTTAATCAATTAAATAATAATAAAAATTTATTATCTAACATATTTAATTAATTAAGTATTTAATATTTACCGTTATCAAACATATTTAATAAAATATGTACTTATTTCATTAATTGAGTTATAAATAGGTACTTAGAGGACAACTCACTGGCATATTTCGCACGTATTTGAACCTCTACGATTGAACCACGTGCTTATGCAGGAATAATGTGCTCTTGCAAGACCACCACGACAGTGGCATCCTAAATTTATCAAATCTTCTTCCTTTTCCTGCTGACATACTCTGCATAGAAACACACAAACCAAAATTTTGTCATCTTTGCATCTTTAAGCTTTAAAAGAACATAAAGATTCAAGGCTTGAACAACCCATGGTATTCTAGAAAAATGGATAGACCTTAACAGAATTCCACTAGAAAAAAACATCCTCTGTAAAAGTCAATGTTGCCCAATTACAAATGACAATGGTGAAAGTTCTGATCACTGGAACATAACAGAGTCTTCTCAAGTATTTGGGGACAGCAATTTTTTCCTTTTCTTTGTCCAGCTGTGAATTTTAGTGCAATGACAGTATGCCACTCACTGCTGCATGGCACATACTTTACAATTCAACAAATTAGGACCATTAGTGTATATTCCTGATAGATTGAAAAATCATCTTGACAACACGCTGCCTATCAGTTCATGAAAGCTTATTTTTGCATTCGGCTTCCACCGAAATATTATTCGAAAGCAATTTAGGTTTCTGCTTGATGCAAACGATTCCTTCCAATTCTACTTGTTGCACGAATCCCCACTATGATTAATATCACAAGGTAAATAAGAGGCCCAATACTCATGCATAACCCAAAACAAGTAAGGGTAATATGAAGTTAAGTAGGGAAGCAACAACTAATTAGATTGAGAAACAAGAGGACCACGGATACACATCAGAGCATCTCTACCTTGCCCGAAAGCCAAAAACTAGGTACACCAATTTTGTCAAAATCATTAGCAGAAGCAAAAGTCCATCTTGATGGTTGTATTGGCAATCAATAGATTCACAGCTCAGGAAACCTCAGTGGGATATTTAAGTTGGTTTATAAACTAACCCCTAAAAATTGGCATATCAAGATTGGCATTGCCTTACTACAAACATGCTTTCAAGCCAGAGCATAATTATTTCATCCATTTTGGGACCAACTTGGTATATATGATTGAAAATAAATAAATAAATTCCAGAAACAACCAATGAGAATCCCAACTCCCATATAAGAAGAATAACAAGACAATAGAAAGACAGAGCAAATTCAAATAAAACTAAAAGGAGAAAATAAGAAATGACTAAATGAGTAGGAAATAATCCATTTCATAGAATGTAAACATGTGAGGATTACCAGTGCTTCTTTACCTACACTAACATTCAAAAAAGCCAGCTACTTTTTCTTCCCCTACCCCTACAAAATGGCATATCAAAGATTGGCATTGCTTTTCTACAACCATGCTTTCAAGCCAGAACATAATTATTTCACCATCCATTTTGGGACCAACTTGGTAAATATGATTGAAAATAAATAAATAAATTCCAGAAACAACCAATGAGAATACCAACTCCCATATAAGAAGAATAACAAGACAATAGAAAGACAGAGCAAATTCAAATAAAACTAAAAGGAGAAAATAAGAAAATGACTAAATGAGTAGGAAATAATCCAATTCATAGAATGTAAACATGTGAGGATTACCAGTGCTTCTTTACCTACACTAACATTAAAAAAAGCCAGCTACTTTTTCTCCCCCCACCCCCCATTTTTGGGGTAATTTTGAAGAGCTTGGTCCCTAAATAAATGGCTAAACGAAACGTCTATGCTATCTTCAAACAAAACTCTAAGAAGAAACTCTTTGGAAACAAAGGGACAGAAATCAAGCTCTGGGGATAAGCTACGGTTGGCTCATGAAACTAAACAGAAACAGAAGTTGAAAGCTTTTATTGTAAAGATGAGAGTTGCTGACGCGGAAAAGAGATCTATACCTACACTGTTCTTGCAAACTCGAATTTCTCGACAAGTGGGGCTTTTTGGGAGATTCCAAACCGGCCGTTTGACCAACAGTGGAAAAGTTTATTATTATAGTTGGTGGATTCGCACCATTTTGGTGGTTCAGCGACTCACCATCAGAAACCACAATATTAACCTCAGAATGATGAGCATGTTGAAGAACTAAATCCTCCGAAAAGCCGCCATAGTTTCTGTCTTCGACATTCTGCTTTTCAGCAAGACACAAATCACCAATATGACCTCTCGCTGGCTCAATGTCTTCTCCCTCTGGAGCCACCATTATGCAGTAACAGCCCGCTTTTTTTTCCTTTCCTTAGGATCTCTTAAGAGTATGTCGGGAGTTAAATTTTTGCCTCCGTGGGTATTCTCAGGCGAGTGCAGGTGACTATTGAAATGGTTTCTTTTCCTAACACAAAGGATTTACCTGTACATGACTTGACCGAAGACAACAAATGATCTGAAGGTGGCTGGTTGAAATTAGAGAGGTGATGGACTTCGATTTCCAAATTGCAGCTAAAAACCTCATCAACACATTCCAGTAACAAATCTGCAAACAAATAAATATTTGGGTAGAAAAAGAGTAGAAGAAGATTGAAGCATACTAATTGGTAAAAGAAACAGTATATAAACCGTCTGAGAGCAATAGACTACCAAGAAAGAAGAAAAAGAAAGGGAAAACTAACAGATGAGAAGCAAGTAGAAGATTTAGAACAGAGAGACACGACTAAGACATCCAATCTTAAAGTAAAGATGGCAAAAATCTTCGAGGAGGAGAGTATTAGATGATGAACATTGGGAGTTTGTTAAATGAAGCAAGAAAGAAAAGAGATTGATTGTGGACTAGTAGTGCAATTTTTCATCCTCGTTTTGTTGACGTGAATGAGACGAGGTATGCTCTCATCTCACGCAGAAGATTAGTTTATTGTTTTGTTGATGGTTCATTATCATATTAGCCACAACCACACACGACACTGTGACTGTTCAGTCTTACTTACCAACTCACCAGCTATTCTGCATTTGAAAACTCGAAAATTCCCTTTCCGTTGTTGGCTTGATCTTCCAACCAACAGGTCCCCGAGGCTACAAACTCTATCGACTCCAACTATGCCCTGCAATCTTTGTAGAAACATAAAACTGAGAGAGAAGACTTAAGAGTATTATTTCATGTTCAAAGAGTATATTAGTACAATGTCCTATATTCCCTATATATATACATAAAGAATAGCTATATACAATACTGGATCTTTCAATCAAAACAAAAATTCAGATAGGAAGCGTGATCATCAAGCCATCCTCAATGCATAACCGTCTTTAGCATGTTTGGCGTGAGCTGCTTCTGTTTCCCGCGCATATGTGCAGCTGTCCTAGCTGGTTCTTGTCTTGCTAGCTCCATGTCAGTTGGTGTTGATGATGTGTATGCTGATTGTGAAGTTGAGCTGGCAGCTGTTTCAACCCCCCCCTCAATCTAAAACGTTCAGAAGAGACAGCAAACAAGTTGATCACAAGTAGTGCTGATAAGTTTTTGTGTAATTGTGCTGGGGGTAAAGCTTTGGTGAAAATGTCTGCTAGCTGAGCTGATGAACGTACTGGCAGTGGTTTGATGAGACCTGCTTCATACTTGTCTCTAACATAATGACAATCAATCTCCAAGTGTTTTGTTCTTTCATGAAAGCTGTTATTTTCTGTAATATGTAGAGCCCATTTGTTGTCACAGAAGAGAGGAGTAAGCTGGTTAGGAACAATTTGTAATTCCTCAAGCAAATAAGTTAACTATTGTATTTCACATGTAACTTATCTCATTGCTCGATATTCTGCTTCCGTTGAACTGAGTAAGACAGTTGTTTGTTTCTTAGATTTCTAGGAAATTAATGACTCTCCAAAGAAAACACAAAACCCAGTCACTGATTTTCTTGTTTGTTTGCATTCTCCCCAATCTGAATCACTGTAGGCTGTCATACATTTGTAAGAACTGGCAGAGAAAAACATTCCTTGTCCAAGAACACCTTTAAGATATCTTAATATCCTGGCTTGCAAGTGTCTTGTTGTAGGATTCTCCAAAAACTGAGAAAGCTGTTGAACACTATATGATATATCTGGTCTAGTGGCTGTGAGGTATAACAATTTTCCAATAATCTACCTGAAAATCTGGTTTGAATACAAAGCTTCAGAATTAATTGTGTTCTTACCACTGTATTCCATAGGGGTGGAGACTGGCTTGCTTCCAAGAAATCCAAACTGTTCTAGCATCTCAAGAGTATATTTCCTTTGGCAGAGGGAAATTTCTGCTTTTGATCTTGCTATTTCTATCCCCAAGAAATATTTTAATGTTCCTAATTCTTAGATGGTGAATTCTTGGTGCAACTGCTGCTTCACTTCACTAATGTCTAGAAGATTATTCCCTGCTACAATCAAGTCATCTACGTACACCATAAGAAGAGTAAAGTTGCCTTCATGAATCCTGATAAACAAACTAGGATCACTGTGAGCATTTCTGAAATTTTGTTGAAGCAGAAAATGGCTTAACTTTTGATGCCACTGTCTGCCTGCCTGCTTTAGCCCATACAATGATTTTTGAAATTTGCATACCTGGTTTGGTTACTGTGGCTTGAAACCTGGTGGTAACTCCATATAAACTTCTTCTATCAACTCACCATGCAAGAAAGCATTGTTAACATCTAGTTGATGAAGAAACCAGCCTTCTTGGGCTGCTAATGCCAATACAAGTCTAATGGTTGTTATCCGGACAACAGGAGAGAAGGTTTCAAGAAAATCTATCCCTGCTTGTTGTGTGTATCCTTTTGCTACCAACCTAGCCTTATACCTTTCTATACTGCCTCGTGTTTAATTTTATACACCAATTTGCAACCAATTGCCCTTTTATTTGTAGGCAATGATACTAAAGACCAATGTGATTCTACTCAAGAGCCAAGATTTCTGCCTCCATAGCTTTCTTCCATTCTTTTGACTGCAAAGCTTCCTGAAAACTGTTTGGTTCTCTATGCAATGTCATATTCATCACAAAGGATTTATGCTCAGGGTGTAAATGATGCAAAGTGTAAACATAATGTATAGAGTGAGGAGTAGTGTGTTGTGAAAGGTTACATACATAATCACTAAGATATGCTGGTCTATGTCTTTCTCTAAGGGTCTTTCTTAGGGGAGAGTGCGATTGAAGCTGTTGAACTAGATTAGCAGGAAGTTCTCCTGTATGAGGAGCTATAGGTAAGGCTGCAGGCATTTGATTGTTTGGACAATCATCAAGGTATGAGAAGGTATTAGCATTTTGGCTATGTTGAGCTTGAGAATTGACCAAATCAATTGCAGTCTTGGTCTTGAAAGGAAAAACAAACTCATGAAAGATGATATCTCTAGAGACAAAAATTCTATTGGATTTAAGGTCAAGAAGTGTATACCCCTTACTGGTAGGTGCAAAACCTAGATACACATAAGGTTTTCCTCTAGGATCAAATTTAGAATGATCTGGCTCTAAGTTTGCTGCAAAACAAAGACAACCAAAAACTCTTAAATTGTCAAACTTAGGGGCTTTTGAGTACAGAAGTTCATAAGGACTTCTGTTTTGTAAGAGACGTGTAGGAGTGATATTGATAAGGAATGTGGCATATTGAATACAAAAACCCCAGGGAGAGATTGGGGTATTGGACTGTAATTTTAATGTTCTACCAACATTTAGAAGATGTTGATGTTTTCTCTCTGCTATCCCATTTTGCTGTGGAGTGTAAGGGCAAGTTTTTTAATGTATGATACCCCTTGACTGATAGAAGTTGGGCATGTTAAACTCAACCCCATTGTCTGTTCTTATGATTTTGATTTTCTTATTGAATTGAGTATCAACAAAAGCATAAAAATCATGAATGAGCTGTTATGTTTCTACTTTAGATTTCATAAGAAAGGTCCAGGTATATCTAGAGTAATCATCAACAATAGTCAAGAAATACTTTTGAGCATAAAGAGTGTTGTGTCTATAAGGGCCCTAGATGTTAATGTGGATCAAATAAAAAACTGCATTAGAAACTGAAGAACTAACAGGAAAACTTAGTCTATGCTGTTTGGCAATATGACAGACAGTACAAGTGTTTTCATCAGAAGCTATTACAGTTGAGGTGGTATCTATTACATGTCTAAGCACTCTATTAGACACATGTCCAAGTCTGTAATGCCACAGCAGAGATTTAGGAAAAGCAGAGAAACAATGATGCTGAAGATCTGAAATGTCTGCAGATTTTGAAGGCTGAAAAAGAGGAATTGTTGCAGATTTTGTCAAGTAGTAGATGCCATGATGAAAACTAGCTAATCCAATCATTTTCTGTCTGGTAGTGTCCTGAATAAGATAGAGATTAGATTGAAAAATCAATCTGCATTTTGTTTGATCGATCAACTTAGAAATGGAAATGAGATTGAAGTGGAAGCTGGGAACCAGGAAAACATCTGTGAGGGTTAGACCATCTAAGAGTTTGATGGTTCCCTTGTGAGTGACTTTAACAATTTGTCTATTAGGCAGACTCACAAATGTATTGATCACAGCAGCATAGGAATCAAAGAAATTAAGAGGTGTACAAATATGATCAGATGCCCTTGAGTCTAAAATCCAATGCAGTGAATTAGGATTACAAAAAGAACCTTTACCTTTCTCACTGAAGCTAGCAGTAAGAACAGTGGCTTGATTAGCCATGGGATCATTAGTTGCAGTTCCTAACTCAGGTCCCTTCTTCTACAACAATTCAACCAATCGCTGATATCGCATTGCACTTAATCCATAAACTCCACTAGCTGCCACATTATTGTCCTGAGTTTTAGACTGCTGCATTCCCATCTCTGCAAAATTGACTGTTCCCTCATGTTGTAAACCAGCATTCCTCTTTCCCTTATAGCCTACAGGATAGCCATGTTTCTTATAGCATTTGTCCACTGTGTGTCCATTCAAGCCACAATGTGTGCAATATAGTCTGTTTTCTGTTAAACCTCCCGAATTGCCCTACTCGCATTAGTGAACTGAGCAGGCTGAAAATGAGAACAATTACCACTCGACGTAACATGTTTGTTACGTGTAACAGAACCACGTTTGATTCAACATTCGGATTCATATTTCCAACTGACAAATTTTCATTCATCCTACTTCCTACTGTCAAAACAGAATGCTCTATAGGCTGAGTAAAATTGCCTGCACTTGTGTTTCTTGTTCCCCTTTCTGTTTTCAAAGCCATAGAGAAAACCTGGTTTATATTTGGTAATGGAGTCATTAGCAGAACTTGTGATTTTAGGATACTATAATTGTCATTGAGGCCTTTCACAAATTTGATCACACAATCACCTTCCACATATTTCCTAACATTACTAGTCTCAGCACAAGTGCAACAAGGAATAGGTCTTAAATTTAGCATTTCATCCCATAATGATTTCAATTTAGTGAAGTATTGAGTGATAGAGGAACAACCTTGTTTCAAATTATGAATTTCTTCCAGTAGATCAGATAACCGGAGCATATCCCTTTGATTGAACCTCTCATTCAACTTCTTCCATATGTCTGCTGCCGTCTGATTATACACTACAGATCTAGCTATTTCTGGAATGCATGATTTCATCAACCAAGCCATCACAAGGTTATTGAACTGTCACCATAGTTCATGCATCCAATCTTCTACTGCTGGAACTTGATTCAATGGATCTATGAATTGTTCTTTGTGCTTGCAGGATAATGCAATCCATATAGAACGACTCCATGTTTGATAGTTACTTCCATCTAATGGTGGTGTAACCAGCACAAAAGATGGACAATCACTGGGATGAATGTAATATGGATTGGGAGCAACATATTCTGCAATTGCAAGGGATGAAATTTGCCATAGTATTGATAAAGATTAAAGAGAGAAAGGGAACAAGAACTATGGAATTGTTGAAACAGCTGCCAGCTCAACTTCTCAATCAGCATACACATCATCAACACCAACTGACATGGAGCTAGCAAGACAGGAACCAGCTAGGACAGCTGCATATATGCGTGAGAAATAGAAGCAGCTCACACCAAACATGCTGAAAACGGTTATGCATTGAGGATGGCTTGATGATCACGCTTCTTATCTAAATTTTTGTTTTGATTGTTAGATCCAGTATTGTATATAGCTATTCTTTATGTATATATATAGGGAATATAGGACATTGTACTAATATACTCTCTGAACATGAAATAATACTCTTAAGTCTTCTCTCTCAGTTTTTTTTCCCTGTATTTTTCTGCTTTCAAGCTTTATGTTTCTACATAGTATCAGAGCTTCCAGGTTGATCTGGGCTCAAATTGATTCATAGAAGTCCCCTTTCTCTCTTTGATCTTTATCAATACTATGGCAAATTTCATCCCTGCAACTGCAGAATATGTTGCTCCCAATCCATATTACATTCATCCCAGTGATTGTCCATCTCTTGTGTTGGTTACACCACCATTAGATGGAAGTAACTATCAAACATGGAGTCGTTCTATGCGGATAGCATTATCCTGCAAGCACAAAGAATAATTCATAGATCCATTGAATCAAATTCCAACAGTAGAAGATCGGATACATGAACAATGAAGACAATGCAATAACCTTATGATGGCTTGGTTGATGAAATCATGCACTCTAGAAATAGCTAGATCTGTAGTGTATAATCAGACGGCAGCAGACATATGGAAGGAGTTGAATGAGAGGTTCAATTAAGGGGATATACTCTGGTTATCTGATCTACTGGAAGAAATTCATAATTTGAAACAAGGTTGTTCCTCTATTACTCAATACTTCACTAAACTGAAATCATTATGGGATGAAATGCTAAATTTAAGACATATTCCTTGTTGCACTTGTGCTGAGACTAGTAATGTTAGGAAATACGTGGAAGGTGATTGTTTGATCAGATTTGTGAAAGGCCTCAATGACAATTATAGTACCCTGAAATCACAAGTTCTGCTAATGACTCCATTACCAAGTATAAACCAGGTTTTCTCTATGGCCTTGAAACAAGAAAGAGGAACAGGAAACACAAGTGCAGGCAATTTTACTCAGCCTATAGAGCATTCTGTTTTGACAGTAGGAAGTAGGATGAATGAAAATTTGTCAGTTAGAAATATGAATCCGATTGTTGAATCAAACGTGGTTCCTGTTACACAGAACAAACATGTTCTGTCGAGTGGTAATTGTTCTCATTTTCAGCCTGCTCAGTTCACTAATGCAGTAGGGCAATTCAGGAGGTTTAACAGAAAACAGCTATATTGCACACATTGTGGCTTGAATGGACATACAGTGGACAAATGCTATAAGAAACATGGCTATCCTGTAGGCTATAAGGGAAAGAGGAATGCTGGTTTACAACATGAGGGAACAGTCAATTTTGCAGAGATGGGAATGCAGCAGTCTAAAACTCAGGACAATAATGTGGCAGCTAGTGGAGTTTATGGATTAAGTGCAATGCAGTATCAGCAGTTGGTTGAATTGTTGTAGAAGAAGGGACCTGAGTTAGGAACTGCAACTAATGATCCCATGGCTAATCAAGCCACTGTTCTTACTGCTAGCTTCAGTGAGAAAGGTAAAGGTTCTTTTTGTAATCCTAATTCACTGCATTGGATTTTAGACTCAAGGGCATCTGATCATATTTGTACACCTCTTAATTTCTTTGATTCCTATGCTGCTGTGATCAATACATTTGTGAGTCTGCCTAATGGACAAATTGTTAAAGTCACTCACAAGGGGACCATCAAACTCTTAGATGGTCTAACCCTCACAGATGTTTTCCTGGTTCCCAGCTTCCACTTCAATCTCATTTCCATTTCTAAGTTGATCGATCAAACAAAATGCAGATTGATTTTTCAATCTAATCTCTGTCTTATTCAGGACACTACTAACAGAAGATGATTGGATTAGCTAGTCTTCATCATGGCATCTACTACTTGACAAAATCTGCAACAATTCCTCTTTTTTAGCCTTCAAAATCTGCAGACATTTAAGATCTTCAACATCATTGTATTTCTAGTAGGAATGAAATATGCATGGCCATTTATCGCTACTAGGAACTGGAAGAAAGAAGTTTTCATGTCTAATAACTGTAAAGAGATCCGAGCCAAGGGATTACCTGAGTGCACTTTTTGTTCTGCTGCCCATATAAATATAGATTAACAATTTTGTCAAAAGTACAAATACTCTCTACGCAAGATCCTCTCTTCAAGTTGTATAGTTATAAAATGGAGATGCATACATAGGAATAGAAGGGGAAAATATTTGGTCGCAGTATCATACTTGAGGAAGGGGCGGTGTCGGGGCGGGCACAACATGTTAATTTGGATTAAACATGATGGTACTCCCCAGCAACTGTCGTCTAAGATTTTATATATTTCAATTTAAAATTTTATTTTAATTCAAAAAATTTATTATTTTACACTACTAAAAGTTATGGTTGGTATAACAAAAAGAAATATTATAATAGGTATCTATTATGACATTTCAAATTTTGTAACGTTCACGTGAAATGTTTTCTAAAACGCCATTGTTATAGTCACTAAAGACATTAACAAATGTCATATTAGGTATGCATATTATAACATGTATAACTATTATATTAGACATCTTATTACAATATTTTGTAATGCTATAAAAGCCTTTAGTAACTGTCAAAATTCAAATAACATTTTAAAGTCTCATAATAATTAAAATATGTAATGACATTTAAAACTATCAATCAAAACACTTTACATAACATTTTGTTGTGTTGTATAAGTGGTTACCAACAGTCAAATTCAAATATTCATGAACGTTTATTAATGTCATAATAACTTTTGATAACTTTCAATTATATTACAATTTATTAGCTTTCGTGATAGTTTATAGTGTCATTATTATTTATTATTACACCTGTGCATGTTGTTTAAACTTAATATAACAACATTTTAAAATTTCTATCATGTGATGAATATGTTTAGATTTCTTTGAACGTAAAATGTTATAATGTTTCATATAATAACATCTTTAATGTGTCACTGTATTTTTTTATGACATTTCAATTCTTACATATATTAATTACCTTATATAATAAAATAAATTTAAAGCTTTTAACATAATACAAAATCAAATTAGAGCCAAAATAAATGTTTGCATACAATAGAAAGTATAGTACTATGCATTTATACATTGAGAAGTCATCAAAACTATACAATCTAAAATAAAATCTCATTGTATCCATTAAGACAAAATTCTATTAATATCTAAATGTACTTCATTTAGCAAAATGATTTACTATACTTCCTTCATATGCAACATCAAAATAACTTGTAGCAATGTATCCCCTTAGTCCCATTCGTCTCGAGCCCTACGAACCTATCATTATAAATTTCACATAGTCAAGTTAGACAAAATTAGAATTTTGGTAGTCAATGAGTGATAATTTTCACATCTATTTCTCTAATCTGCTCATATTGCCAAAAAGAACTTTTATGAACTAAAAAGTCCACAATTTTTCTATACAATACCATGGCATTCAAAAGTTAAATGAAGATGATGCAGCCACACAAATTCTAGGTTGCAAATATTAGATCTTCACTTCCACTTTTCAAATGATAAAAAATCACTACATCAAAAAGGATGAAAATGTGATTTTCAATACTAACAGATTGATTCAAAATATATGGTAGTCACTGAACACCACTTTGTCATAATATAAGAAACATATTATGCAACAGGCTCATTCATATGCATAGATAATTGTTAGAAGGTTTTGCCCCGGTTATTTGTTGATTAAGCACGAACCAACTAAATTATATCCACAAACGTATAATTCTCACAAAAAGGAACCTAAATCAGAACACAATATGAGCATCATGAAAATGGGAGCCCAAGCATAGAGTCTACATGTACCAGTCATAAAATTTCAATAAGAGAAGGATGAAAAGATAATAATGTGAAATCACTCTAAATAAGCCAATGAAATATCTTAAAGCCACCTCAACATTTAGCCAAATAACCAACCACCAAGTATAATAACATAGAAGGCATCTAAAACATCAAATCTGTAAATGATAATAGAAACAATTTGAACTATTTCTCAAAGAAATATAGGGGGGGAAAAAGGTACTTTGGCCTAGCTCAAACATATTAATTGATAAAAAAATATGACTCTAGCTAATTTTAATTCCACCCAACTTTGCAAAGAAACAAATCCCAAGAAAGGAGCACATATGAATATTCAGCCCCTTGTATAAACATTCTAAAAGTCGCCAAAATAGGTGCACATCATGAACATTCAACTCCTACGAATTGAGATCACAAATAGATATCAATTTTGCAAAACAAAAACCCAAGCCTACAAGTAAACATCAATTACAGAGGAGATTGTAGTACATTCCTGAACTATATCCATTGGCAATTACCCTATGGACACATAAATAGATATCTACACTTATCGATGCATCAACACTAATACTTGATTAACATGAAGATGGTAAGGGATAATAAATGCGAAACCCATTAAAGTCTAAGCTCTAAATAAAGCCTATAGAATTTATATCATAAAGCCACCTTCATCTTTAAGGAATGAATACTAACCGAATAGTCAACAAATTTTATAGTAGCATATGGAAGTGTTAATACATCATTTCTGTATAATGATAGGCAAATAATAAGTATATTCCACAAGAAAGAGAAAACAAAATGCTATTTTGCCCAATCTCAAACACATTAATTGTTCCAAATATTCTTTATCAGGACTCTAGTAGTCATTCATCACTATAAAATGAGAAATCCATTGTCTAAAGACAACCAAACTAAGGATATGACCAACTCCATTTAACACTTTGCATATGTTTTTAGGGGGAAAATTGAAATTGAAAGAATTGGTAATCACCTATCTATCAAAGACAGGAGAGTACCACATTTGCAACCGCTGCCAAGAAGAAGGTGTAAACAAATATAACCCAATGTTGACACAAAACAACAGCCCCCGTCCAAAATTTAACAACTTATCACTAAAAGACACTACACAATTTGAGAAGTAACCGAAAATTTGGTTCCCCTTTTCCCTTATTTTTTTTTTTCATTTTAATCCTTATAGACAAAACTTAAGTGGCATATACATCCATTCAAACTCTTCAAGCTATGATACACCCAACATGATACTTTTGAAAATATTGTTTTTGCAAAAACAAAGGCTGCATAAAAAAACATTGATAGAAGTCCACACATATATATAAACAAAACCACAGCCTACAAAAATACTTCACCCAAGGCTCCTTGAAAGAACCAATCTATAGCATTGTCTTCTTGAAAGAAGGAATCAAAGTAATTACCAAATACTATTAATACTACAAAAAAAATGGCTTTTGACAACACTAGAGAAAGTGTGGCGAAATGGGTCAAAACTGTGGCAAATAAGTTTTTGCCACAGAAATGCCACGGTTTTCATGGCATAGGCATTGCGACCGTTGCAAAAAGTTAGCCAACATTGTGTAACTAGGGGGAATACTTGTTGTCACAGATTTACCACAGTTTTAAAACCATTATAAATAAAGTGTATTATTTATTCATGAACTTTTTGCCACAGTTTTCCCACCGTTATTAACTATGGGCAAAGATTTTAATTTTTTGTCACGATTTTTCCAACATTTTCACAACTATGGCAAATTTCATTTGTTATGATTAAGATTCCATTGGAAATAATACTTTTTGTCACGGTTCTTTTCCAAATTGGCGTAATCGTGGGCAATGCCCATTTGCTATAATATCATTGCTGTTGTAATTAAAACCTTTTGTCACGGAATTCTTAACATTAGAAAAATCATTTGTTACAGTTTAATGGTAAATTTTTTACGTTGTTATATATTAATCTTTTTCACCACAAATGCAAATCCATAGTGATATTGCATTTATCCTAAAAATCTTATTTGAAATTATCCATCATAAATAAAGAATTGTATTGGGAACATCAAATTATTTTTCCTTGTGTTTTAACAATATCATCATGTACTATATATACATATAAAACTATGAAAAACTCCAATATTAACAATCAACTATCATTCATTGATTGAACACTCAAAACGCCATCTTCCTATAACAATAACTTAATATACACCAAAAAACTAAACAAAGTCTAATAAGTAACATATTAATCTAACCATTGATATTAATTCAAAATAGTCCAAAACAAAACCACAATTCTAACCATGAAATCTATTAGAAGTTATAAAAAATTCATTAAGGACAAAAAACAATGCCATAGTTAATTGAACATTTAACGACCATGATCTTCATTCCTCCTATCATTAAGAAAAAAAAATGACAAAATTACTTCTCAATAAAGTTTCTAAAACAGTTTTTTTCATCTAGTATAAATTAAACTCATTACTAAAACATTTAAAAGAAATTGTAGAATATAATTTTTTTCTAAACAAGAATATACAAAGAGAAGCAAGATAGCCTGAATTAAGATTAGAACATGGAATCACGAGAACCCAGAATTCCAACTTCAATTGCAATTCAAGAATAGTAATCAAATTCAACAAAAAATTTTAGTTTCCTCAAATTTGAATTTCCATAGATCACATCCTTTGCCACCTTCCTCATAGTTAATCAAATTTGAATAGGGAATAACAAAAATTCTCACTTAAAAAATTTAGCCATCCATATAATAATTATCGTTGAAGCTAAAAGAATAGATATTCAAGTAATAGAAGGATACATCACTTAGAATGAACCACTTCAATTTCAAAGAGGTGAATTTTGAAATTCACTATGATGCTAGCAATATAAGTAGATAGAATCCTAAAAGACAATAATCCTTGTTTTTTTGTTCACCTGGGGAATATTTTGTCACATAATAGAGTTGATATGAGTGCACGAAAATTTTATAACTTACAAAATTTCTCTTTTTTAACTAAATAGAGAAATGCCAAAAGAATAATTGCTAAAAGTGAACTATTTAGAAATATGGAGATGCTTGAATCACAAAAAGAGTGATAAAACTGCCACTTCTGAAATCATTTTACAAAACTCCTAAAGGTATGATGAATTTCTTGTAGCTGATTCTCTATAATGATGAATCTCAAACTTGAAAAGTAGTCTCTAACTTCACATCTAAGTTATCAACAGAGGACTCAAAATATGAACTAATTAAAACAATTTATCCATCTGCGATGCTAAACAAAATAGAAGAGAATCATAAATTTCACCAAATTAGATCAATCAAACATGTCATACTTTAAAGTATTTAGAGCTATCACCAGAAATAAAGAGGTTGATTTCCATACATTGAAAGCATAACCATGCATCTAGTTTTGACAAAATACATACTACCATTGCACCACATCTACCTATTTTAGTTTGCCAAGTAGCTACATGTATAAAATTCCATGCAGTCAGAAAAATAGTCTTTTCATACCTCTAAGCCACACATGATCTAATACAAAAGGTAGTTACATTAACAAAAACAAACAGAACTTCCGATGTATACTCTGAAGCCCATAAAATAGGGGTTTGAAAGCTATGTGAAGATAGAACCAAAGGCAACTCCAACAAAAAATGAACAAAAAAAGATAAAAACACCTTTGATGGGCATAGTATACACCTTTAAAATAGGTGATTTGTTAATGGAATTTTGAAGTATGACAATAAACATACCATGTCTACTACACTCTCATAATCAGAAGCATACTCATTTAAATTTGAATTAAGTCGTTGAGTGCTTAAGGTATCGCTCACCTAAAATAAATAGAATGTTAGTATAAGTATAATATTAGCAATTAATAATACCTTACAAATAGCTAATTCAGACCGGTGACCATTATTTGTACAAGGAAGGCTATGATTTTTTTTCCATTGAAGCTACTATTGTATCCACTCCAGCATTAAGTGTACTAATTTAACCTTGAAAATCTGATGGCTTGCTATTAATTTTTTCTATCAAATAATTTTAAAATTTCTCCAAGAGCTTGTTTATATACTCTTCAAAGCCTGAATACATGTTACTTCCGCCACTAATAAGCATTGAACAAGTTGGACCTTATCCCATTGTTTTGACATAGTTATGTCCTTTAGATCATATAAACTTTTGAAATATTTGTTGTCTGTGTTCCGATGTACGTTCTTCAGGAGGCAATTCCACAAGCCTTGCATTCATTAAACTCTACACAATTAACAGTGTGTGAATGTGTCATTAAGAAAATAAATTTTAGGCATTATAAATAATACAATAAATAATATTATAGAGGTAGTAGTATGTTACAATTAGTCTAGCTGCTTCTGGATCTCTAACGACACCATTTGCATCCGTTCGTGTTTTCATATAGACAGATTACGGATCTATTTCCTCACCTTTTCTTTGTCATCTGAAATATGAAAAGTGAAAACTTGTACCATTTATTTTCAAAAAAAAAAAATCATTGAAATGTAGTATATGAAAATGTAACTACTTACATCAGCTTGTATTACTGCAAATAGTATTCTACCAGATATGTGTGGAGGGCCATGCATACCACGATTACACTTATTTTTTTCAGCAGCTTCCTACCAAAGTGTAATAAATAATTTGTAGTCATTTCCATCAAATTAGTATAAATTGAGATAAACGACATTCTATTTTGACTAAAAAATGAAGTTTATTAATGAAGAACTACAGAAATTAAACTAAGATTGATTTGGAATGAACTAATACTTACACTCGCTCCAAACTCCAATAATCAACCAGCATTTTCCACTACTCAAGCTCAACCCTTGAAGGAACATTAGTTAAAGCATCCTCTTTGGTTTTGTTGATAAAATGGTTCTTCTTTAATTGGCTTTTCCATGATCTCCATTTTTTTATCAAGTGACTTCATGCAATTAATCCTATATGCAGGAAGGATTGTGCTCTTTTAACTTCATTAAAAAAAAACAAATGAAAAAAAAAAAGTTAAGAATATACTTAGTCTAATAGAATAACAATCACAACAAAAAAATGAGATAAAATGAGCCTAAGTCCTATATAGTAGTAATTTACCTAAATATCTGCCTAAACACGATCTAAGATATTTTCTGGAATGTCTCTCCATGTCTCATAAGTAAAACGTAGCTGGATACCGTTACGAGCAACATTGCCAAGATAGGTCATGGAAATAGGTCTATTAGGCCTAATTGGCTGCATAAGCTCATTAAATGCAACTGAAATAGTTTCTCCTTCAACAAGATTTATGGGCTTTGAAGGACCCCTTCCTCTTTTCTTCGAGTTAATCCCATGTTCTTGCCTAGAAATCATTAGAGAAGTTAAGACATGGTGCTACATAATCATTAGTCTTGATACCCATTTTGTTGATGACTATTGTGCAAAAGTACTATTCTATATATTTTTAAAGAGTGTGTTATATATTTTTCAGCTAAGTATTTAATGTATGTTGAATGTAGTGCCATGCCCTATAGAGCCCAAAGTTGGATCCATCATGAAGTAGAAATGCTGAGTGTAGTGTAATGCTAATGAATGGATGCATGAGAAGTAAATATGACACTTGGAATCATAACATAGGACTAAAGCAATTCTGGAAGTGTATTTGCATTTGAGTTCTACAAATTATAGTGCAAAACAATGACTGAACAAGTCATTTTTTGCCTAAAAAATGGAAGAACCAACTCTTTCCTTAGGATAAAGTAGAGCATCCTATAGTTGAAGTTTTGTATGCGATATAAGTGGGGATTATGAAAGTCTTTATAGTCCAGAAAAAGGGCATGCTAGAATTCGACATTTTCTTTTTGTGACCAAGAGATATACTAAGCTATATGAATATCTAAATCAGTATTTTTGCAGTAAAAAAAAATGTTCAGGAACAGATTTTATAGTGAAGAAAATGTTTATGCATGCTCAAAAGTCATTTGTAGTAGGACTACAGTGTGCTGAAGCACAGAAAGGCAGTGTAATCACCCTTTATTTATGGCCAACACAACAATCCAAAGAAATGCAAGATTGTTTATCTCAGTAAGACAACTAGATTGTCTATCCGACATTTTCTTTTTGTGACTAAGAGTTATACTAAGCAATCAACAAAGGAAACAAAAACTCAACCAAATTTAGATCATGCAAAAAAAATACTCATTACTTCCTCATTTCAATTCCCTTTACACAAATCACTCAACTAAACTGACAACTAGATTAGCACATTTTTCAATACAAAGACAGGATGTAAAATAAGAACAAAAGGTGTGAGATATTAAAAAAAACACACAAAATATGTGTAAAAGAAAGTGTAGAGAAAAGATGATCCAACTCATTAGAATAAAAGATAAGCCTTGAAGAGGTATCATGATTAAGCTAAATTAATTCTACACTTTGACAAAAATTTGCTTTGTGACTAAATTTCTATTTTCCTAGCTTGTTCCATTTTGCAAAAAAGTTAGAGGCCTCCATGAAAGGAGCAAAAAATGAAAGGACAACAGAAATCATCCAAACATTCCTAGCACCAATCTTTCCATCATTCTTCTGGAAGAGTTGAGGTTGAAAACCTGATTGACTAGCCTTCCTAACCTATTATTGACAGAATCTTTTTACATATCTCGAGAATCTATAAACTTTTTAATTGAAAACCTTAGATATCCTCTTTGAGCTATTGTAATGCCTCCATTAGCAATTGCACAAACAACATGATAAAACAATTAGTCCTTGATCCAAGAAGTGGCACATAACTAATGCAGTCAGGCTTCCCCTGCCTTGGGTGAATATGGACAACTCCTCCCTTTATCCCAAAATCAAAGTTCTTATTTTTTGTTACGGTTGTCCCAAAATAATGACCATATTCATAAACTAAAAAAATAGTAAAAATTCAAAAATAACAAATCTTTTTTGGAAAAGGGGTAGGTATAAATCTAATGAGATTCAATCTAGTACTTAAAATGATCTTATCCAAGGGAACCCTCTTACAGCCCATAGTTTAAAGCTAACAAACAAATACAAATATAAGCTGGATACTGTCTATCTCCGTTAAACAAATATAAGCAGGAAACTCTTCACAAATCAGCATGAAAGAAGAGTGATGACATACCATACATGGTCCTATAGGGTGCAAGGAACTATCTTTCTATCTCAGTTATGCTTAGTTTGGTTTGCGGAAAGGGAGAGAGAGGAGAAAGGAGACAAATAGATACACTACATCCAAATGCATGAATAGAACAAGCATTAGATTTCGTATTATAACATCTTATATTCATCCTTGTTGCATAAAAAACATGTTATTTCCACATTGACCACCTATATTAACTTCTTTAGGTGGGCTTCCAGAAGCATCAAAAGTGCTTGCATCATCAGCTTGAGAACTATCAAGACTATTCCCACCATTTGTAACATTTACCCCTTGTGTGTTAGAAGCGGCAACTAATGTAGAAGCATCATTTGCAACATTCACCCCTTGTGTGTTAGAAGTAGCAACTACTGAAGGCAAATCAAATGGAGCAGCTAATGATAAAGGACTAGATGAAGCAACTATTTTATGTTTTTGAACTGGAGGTGCAATATAAGTATTTTTTTCTAGTGGATATACCTCTAACTAAATTAGGTGCACTACTAATAGTTAGAGTAAGTGTTGCCGGATTTGAACGGCTTGAATGTGATCTTGTTGCAGAGCATCATGGCATAAGTAACAATTTTGCTGGTTGCTTCTCCAATTGTGCTTCAATGTACAAACTGCTTCTTGGGCTGTTAATGTCTCTAGTTGTGTCAATTTTAGTGGACAGCTTTTCCATCAATAGTTTGTCCAACATTGTCACACCTCAAGTCTTTCTTTTTTAACATATTCACCTATATAGTATAATATGTGAAGAAAAACAATAAGTTATATTATAACAATAAAGAGGAGTTGAAAATAGAAACTAAGATCACTAAACAAAATAAATGAGGTAGTAGAATCCACCAAAAAAAAAAAATGAAAATGCACATTATAAAAGTGACAATGTAAGATAGTTATATTTCGTAATATATCTTTTTGACCAACAGATTCAAATGTGTTCAAAAAGACGAAACACAATCAAAACTAAACTAAAAATAATGGGCAATCCAATCACAACTAAAACTATTGGCCCTATTCTCCTTAATCTGTTCTTTCTATTTCTATATCATTTTCATGTGAAGCAATTTTATCAACTGCCATTGCTTCTGATCCTTGTCGAACCTAAACTCCTAAATTGCAACATTGTCATCAAGATATTGTGAGGAACAAAGCTCAGTTCTGACGTATACAAATTTGTACCAAATTTATCTCTTAGAGTCATTTTCATCACAACTGTCCAATCTGGTTTAATAGGGTCTGGCACATAGCAAACTTGTTCTACTTGAGATGCTAATATGAAAGATTCATTCGCTGGGAGGTTGTCTTTGTACATCAAATGATTGAAATTCATTAAAGTAAATTTAAACATGTCCTCCTTCACCCCTCAATGATTATCAACCTAATAACATCAGAAAATTAAAGAACCAATTGACAGAGACAATGTATTTTTCAAAGGACATTTTAACAAAAATTTACAAAATGACTGCGTGTGACATTGCAATGAGAATAGAACATAATGGCATATAATTCAGAATACATGTTTTCAAATAAAGATGAAACACAAATTTACAATGCATAATAACAGAAAAAGAAGACCTTAGCAATCACAACAATGCATAAGTTTTTCAAACATTTCTAAACTGCAAAAAAAAAAAAAAAAAAAACCAACTTTGAAGATCTAGACTAGACAAACAACATGGAACCTAGATTCCTTCGCACAAGATCAATCAGTTCACAAAATCAAAGTTTGTGGCAGTTCACCTACAGAACTAAAGGGGCCATTTCAAACAACATATATAATAGAACGTCTTCATAGAAACCAAATGACAAAGAAGATCCCTCAAGTTAAGTCCATGAACATCCCATCATCAAAACCCAAATAGCAAGAACAAATGCAAATCTCTATCTAATAGGTGCATTTTCAGCCCGTAATCAAAACCCACATTGTCGTTTCTAGTGGAAATTTTAATCTTTTTATCAACACCCAAACAACAAGAAGAAATTGGTACTCAGAAAATCTTAAATTTAGCTTGAGACTGAAACCACACATTTGTTCACCTCTTCTGAAAATGCAGACAAATGGGTGAAAGACGGAAGAATCTACCTTCAGTAAGGAAGGGCAAAGGAACTCTTCGAACCACCCAAGTAGAACGTTGACACCTGATTTGGTTAGAGATGGGAATATTTTTGAGAGATTGACGGCAAGGGTTAAGAGGTTGGTGGCAAAGAGGCTGGCTACAAAGGTACACAGACGTAGTAGGGAAAATAAAGTAAAAAAAAAAATTAGATATGTAGTTTTGTCTCTATTTTTATTATAAAATAAAATTTCATATTACTTAAGAAATTTTGAAAATTATGTGATTTTTGCAAAGATATCTAATTAAGTTCATATCCTTAATTTCTCAACGTTAGCATATCTAATTAATTTTCTCCTCTTTAAAAATTCAGATTGATAGTTGTAAAGTTTAATTAGATCTCCTAAATACTATCAATTCTAAATATGAATTGTGTTTTTGAACATCTAAAATCATAATATAAAAAACAATTGTGCGTTATGAAAAATAATATTTATTAGTTCTTATCCACGGGACTAAAACAAAAACTTAAAATAATATCGATTTTATTCATATAAACCCAAAAAAAAAAAAAAACATTACAAATTAAAAAGTTTAAAACATTGTATCCTGCTCTCTAGGCAAAAATCACAAGGAATGTAGTGAAATTTATGTATTTCTTCTTCCTAATTTTATTTTGCATTAATTTTTTGTAAGAAGTAAATTTTATTTAACCAGGCAAAAAACTCCTAACGATTGCCGTGGTACTTAGAATACAATTGTGATAGTAACTATATAAAAATAAAATTATTCCATCCTTTAAGGGAATGCTTTATATATTTTCTTTTTATGTTTACTTTTATCTTAAATAAGGTAAAATGTTATCTAGTTTTAAAAAAATCAAAATAGGAAAAAGAATGAAGATATATTCTTAAAAATAAAATAAAATAATTAAGAATCATAAGAAAGGAAAAATACCTTAGGCAATGAAGTTGAGAAAATAAATCAAGACATTTGAACCACTAAATCAAACAAATCAATATAAATTAACAAAACCAAACGAATTAATCAAGACATTTGAACCACTAAACCGAACTAATTATTATATATTAGGCCTAATAGAATGACCAAATAGGAGAGTTGTTATACATCAGGTTCGACCATATTAAGTCATATTTATTCCTCCTTTCTTGTTAATTTTTTTTAAAGCAAAGAGTGTACATAGGTAGTTGGTCCAAAAAACTATATATAAATTAATAAAATAGTAATATCAAGATTTGAACACACAATCACTTGAATATAAACAATTACCTCAACCATAGTATCTAATGAAAGCTTCCATTTATGTTGACATTTTTTAATATTTGATAAATAAGAAAAAATATGCTCTTTCCACAATTTAGTAAGTGCATGTGAGCATCTCCAATTGTTTTCAGAAGTGAGTATGGACGAATCAGATTTTCATCACAAGAATATGGCTATATATTATCAATCTCACACCAATCTTCTCCCAAGGGATGTAGGCTAACCATCCTTTTAGGATCCAAACTCCAAATAAGTGTTGTTGCAAATATTTTTGAAGGATCCCTTATGTTCAAAATTAAAACAGTAGCATGTACCTAAAGAAAACAAAATAATAAGCAGTATATGAACAAAAAAAAAAAAAAACCTCCCAAATCCGAATTAAACTTTAATATTACAAGCTACAAGCTGAAAGCACCATTCTAGAAAAGAAGAATGATGTACCAACTGGAAAATTACAAAATTATGGGAAGATGTAATGGATTTAAAAAGTCCTATCACTTGTAATTCCAATGCAATCACAAACCTAAAATCTGAAAATTGTCAAGAGGAACAAAGTTAAAAGCTTTTTGGATACATAAAGAAGCAAATTCATATCTTCACTCATCATCAACATGGCACATGTGAAGAAAAAAAAAGTTATTTTTTTTCTTAAGACCAATTTAATTAGATAAGCAAAAATGTGCAAATTTTCTAGAGCAAAAGATACCAAAATTTTCAACTGAACATATTACCAACTTAAGCAATTAAACCTAAATATGAAAAAGAAAATCAAATGGCTAATTCACATAAGATATATTTCCCCTAATTACTAGTAATAGTACCCTTAATATACTGGTATTGTTAGTTGGGATAGTTTGCTGGTTTGATTCCAGCGATCTAGCTCTTGACTGATTTGATAGAGTGTTGTTGTTCTGTGGCATATTTGCATGAACTTTAGCTAGTAGTCTACCTTGTTCCCTAATGAGTTCTACTTGCTTTTTAACTTGTTCCTCGAGCCTCGCTATCTTATTCTTTTATCCACATATGATAAGATGTTGATTACTACGAGTTAGAATTTTACTCCAAAAACCCAATGGTGCAACACTACCATTGCACATTCGAACCTAGCCATTCCTGTCTGGCCCCATTACTTGTGAGAAAATGTCATCAAGACTAATTTCATCAATAGAGTTAGGAGAAAGTTCATTTCTCTTCTCATTCATCAAGTTCTGTAACAAAAAAAAAAAAAAGGTGCTTATTAATTATGACACAAAAAAGTGCTTTCTAAAGGATAGATCATGATAAAACATGTACCAATTTATCTGCGATCTCATTATTTCCCGGTTTCTGACTAGAATTCGTAAAGCACTCCTTGAATATTTTAGTTCGGGATGGTTGCCAGCCTAATTTCTTGGCCAACATGAAAAATAATTTAACCAAATTAATAATGTTATATATAACTTTTTTCATTCATGGCAAAAAAAAAAAACTTTAAAATAATAAAATTTACCAAATCTTCAGCAACTTGTGCAAATGGCCGTTGCCCTATTCTATTATGCAATTTGCTGCTTTTCCTCCTATTAGTATTCCTACGACTAAAACGCTAAAAAAATACAGTTAAATGGACATTTGAAGTCTACCATCTAATTCATTATTGTAAAAATTTTACATGAGCAGGATAAAATGCTTAACATTACCTTGTCAACCTCTGAATTTCAAAAGGAAACCAACCATAACCACTGGTTTTCAAGCACCCGATATTCTCCACAAGAAGGTAGCACCTTAACCTTTTGATTTTGGAATGAACCATTCCTTTTTCAAAGTATTTTTCCAAACTCTCCATAATTTCCCTATTGATGATGTAAGTTTTTGTTCAATTCCTATTGGCAAATCAAACATCCTGTTATGAAGTAAATTTGTCAAGAATCATTATGTAGTAAAAATTTACAATTAAAAATTCTAATGTAGTAGAAAATTAAAAGAGGCATTGATCATGGCATTATTACCTTTACAATAGCGATCATATCTTTCTTATAAGTTTTTAGCATATTTGTCTATGATACATAATTCAGTAGAGCATACTTACCATTTCTAGCTATAGTGCATAAGATACTAGACAACTTTTTTCACTTCTTTCCAATGGGTTGTCCTTTATAATTAAATTCAATATTAATTAGACCCTTATTCTTATGACGTCCCCATGTATCAGTACAGTAAGATGGCCCTCTACATCTACTGCTTCTATCTAAATTTTTTGCATCAAGCATTAGAATTAGAATGACAAAAAATAGGATTTCTATAATAAAGCAGACAACACTAACTAATTATAATATGCTCATACCAACTCCACTAGAAGTTTGTGCAATAGGCTAGGATAACCTTCGTTGGTCATTTAGGACGTTTAACTGAGCATCACCTGTCCAAAAGTTCAAGAGAGGAATGCTTTGAAAACTAGTTTCTTGTAGGAAAACTAGAGAATTTTCAATACTTCTGCATACCAATTGAGGAACTAGCATGTGAGCTGGTGTGACGGGTAGACCTTCTTTCTCCAACTTGAATGATTTGTGATTCATCCAAATGATTTAAGGCTGGCCATTCAACCGCACAATGACTAAAAATAAAATAACCAAAGTAAGTTTGGTTAGTATTGGGTTTTGTTAGAGAAGAAATGATTTTTATATAATTACAAATTAGATCACTTAGTTGTGTGTTAGACGGAGGAATGCCATATCATTCAGCTACTCTGATTGGTTTTGCATTCAAAAGATTTTCTTCAACTTGCATGGTTTGTGGTTTATCCAAAGGATTTTTAGGTTGGCCATTCAACTGCACAATGACTAAAAATAAAATAACCAGAGTAAGTTTGGTTTGTAATGGATTCAAATAGCTAGAGGAAACAATGATTTTTATATACTCACAAGTTGGATCACTTGGTTGTGTGTTAGATGAAGACATGCCATATCGTTCAGCTAGCATATTTAATTGATCATCCAGAGAATTGTCTTTGTCTTCTTGCACACTTCTTTTCTTCTTCAACCCTCATATTTTAGCCATCTGTTCAGAATCAACAAAAAAAAAAAAAAAAACAATAGCAAAACATCAATGAATTAAAATTTTAAATTCACTTAAAACCGTTTACTTCTACAAAAAAAATATATATAAAAAACTCAACTTATTTTCAATATGTAAAGGTTTTTGTGAATTAACTATATAAAGTCACCTAAAGTTGTTTTCAGAATCAAGTTGCACATAAACACTATAAAACCTGTAGAAGATGCCCAACCTGCAAAATAAATTTTGTTAGCTATACTTCTCTGCCAAAAATTACTATAAACAAATATAAAAGAAAAAAGAGAAAAATAGAATGAGATAATAGCACAAATATTTGCAAAATGAGGTTAACACAGGAATACATAGAAAAACAATGCAATATTACAATACATGTTTAGCAATCTTCAGTCTAACACATAAGTAAAAAACATACATATCAAAGTAAAATAGTAAAAGCATTTTATATAATAAATACTCTATTAAACAACTTATGAATAAGTAGTACAATCTTTATATAGTCATAAGACAAAATTCAAGCCTCATCATCCCCTTCTCGAACCCAACAAATATTCTCATCCCTTTCATTAGCTACGGGGTTGCATATTTTAGCTTGCAAATGTTTCTCAACATCCCCGATATCTCCCATTTTATAAACTAACATTGCATTTGTCATAACAACAACATGCCAATCACTTTTCTTTGATTCTTCTACATAGAATAATTGTGTTGCTTGGGAGGTAGGAATGAACGGTTCTTTGTGGGGAGCACATTGCTAAAATTCGCTAGTAAGAATCCATCAACATCTTATTTTAGTCTCTTCCTATTTAACACCCAATCACATTCAAACAATATAACTCTTCGATCACCTCTATAGTCTAACTCAATTACTTTTTCAAAGTTCCAAAATATGCCACATCACTTAAAATAGGATTTTCATCCCTTATACTTGAAAATTTTAAAGTAATTGCCTTCACAAAAATTACACTGTTATGGGCTTTTTTTTTTTTTACACTCAACTTTTTTTTATGTGAAACCTAAAACCATTTACCATGAATCCCTAATACTATAATCCAACTTCTTTAAGGCCCTTAGATAGATAAATCAAATCTTTTGTAATAGGGCTCTCTTCAGATATTTGCAAAGAAGTAACCTAGTTCACTATATAAATATTATATATATATATATATATATATATATATATATATAGGTAAAATAGTATTTAATTTAGCACCTAAGAAAATACTACTATAGAAATTTGACTTAAGTGATGGGCAAATCATTGGGTGAACATCTTACTATAAATACACTCAATTTCATGTCTTCTAGTACGTGGATGATTTTGGGCTATCACTATATGGTGTTGACTATAAAAATTAGAAATAAATTTAATCAATGGCTGGCATTAAATCTACAATACCGCAATCCCTCCTTTTTTTTGGGGGGGGGGGGAGAGACTTACTCAATATATAGCTTGATAACATCACAATTGAATAGTACATATTGATGTGCTTTATTCAAAGAATCTTGATTAAACTTTGTTGGTATGCTTTTACCAAATGAGTGCCCCCAAAATTGTAAAAATACACACCTATTTAAGAGTTAGCCTCTTCTTCTTCATTTTTGGATGTTCGATTGAACTTTGTTTAGATATAATTAGCTAAATATAATGAGCAAAATGGTAGGCATTTTTTAGCCAAATAACCTTCTGTTATAGAACTTTCTGGGCGACTCCAATTTCGTAAATAAGATTTTAAAGTACTCAAGTACATGAAGTAATAAAGATATGAAAATACCATAACTATAATTGCAACATTTAAAAATAAAATACAATAAAAAAAATAAAATAGATAATACATACCTCTCAATTGGATACATCCATCAAAATTGCACTGGACCAGCTATTCTTGCTTTGTAGGCTAGGTGAACACATAGATACATCGTGATATTGAAAGTTGATAGTGGAAAGACCCATTCTAGCTCACAAAGAATGACAACAATATCCATCTCTAGTTGTATAAGATCACGAGGTAATAATTCCTTGAAGCATAGTAGTTAAAAAAATACTACATAACCTAAGTAAAGGATATTGAATAGATTTTAACAACACTTTTCTTAGAGCTATAGGTAATAATTGTTGCATTAATAGATGCTAATCATGGCTCTTAAGCCCTGAAATCTTTGGTGCTTTAGTTGTACATACCTGGATAAGTTAGCAGAATATCCATCAAGAACCTTAACCCTTTTCAACTACTTGCAGAAATTTAATTTTTCACTCTTACTCAAAGTGAATGAAGTTCTAGGCGAAAAAGATGTACCATTCTCCATCTCAAGTGGATGTAGTTTGGTCTAACTCCTAGGTCCTTCAAGTCAAGCTATGACTTATGGTCTCTTTTCTTATCCATCTCAAGTAATATGGACACAAATTATTTAACTAACATTTTCACAATGTGCATTACATAAATATTATATTGCATTAAGTTATCTTTCTAATAAGGTAATTCAAAAAAAGTACTTTTTTTCTTCCAATTAAATTGCAATTTTTTGTTATTTTTCACCAGCTTCCCAAACTTAAAACTGATACCATCTAATTCATTTCAAACCATATCTCTAAATAAAAAAGCAGGTCTCCCTTGATGCTTCTGTTTACCATTAAGCGATCGAGCATTCTTTCTAAAAGGGTGATTACGTGTTCTAAGAACCTATGATGTCCCATATAATAATGATTGCCATATTTTTCAGCCATTATGAATCTATCTCCTTATGACAAATGGGTCAAGCAAACTCCTCTTTATTACTCCACCACGACAAATTAGCATATTTAGGAAAATCACTAATAGTCCATAATAGAGTAACCCGTATTTGAAAATTTTGCTTGGAATATGCATCATATGTAGACACATCCACATCCCATAATTCCTTTAATTTTGCAATAAGAGGTTCTAAACAGACATCAAGATTATTCCTCAGAATAGTTGGACCAGGTATTAGCAAAAACAAGATGAAGTATGGTTGCTTTATACACATCCATGGGGTAAATTGTAAGGCATCAAGATAACAAGTTAAGTACTATGAGCAACTTTCATATTTTTTAAAGGATTAAACTTGCCAGAAGCTAAGCCTAATCTCACATTGCGCACATCTTTAGAAAATTAGGATGAAGATGATTAAATTTTTTCCAAGTAGGTGTGTCAACAGGGTGTCCCATAAAACCATCATCTATTCTATCTTCCCCATGCTATCTCATTAATTTAGCTGCCTTTGAGGATATGAAAAAATGGTGTAATTAAGGTTTCAGTGGAAAATGCCAAATAATCTTTTTTGCAATCTTTCTTTTTTCCCCTGTAAGATCATTTTTCGAAGTTGCCCACCTAGACTCTTTGCATGTAAAATAATATTTTCATCCCAATTTATCCCCCCACCCCTTGTATAATGTGCAATCATTAGGACATGCATCTATTTTCTCATATCCTAAATCTAATTGTTTCATTATCTTTTTAGCTTCATAATATGATTTGGCATTTTAGCATCATCAGGAGATGATTCTCGCAAAAAATCAAGTAGCATTTTAAAGTGTTTGTTAGACCACTTCCCCGCACACTTAAGATATAGTAATCAAATAAGAAATGATAGCTTAGAGAAGTTCTTACACTGAGAATACAACTCTTGCACTCTTTTCAATCCTTCCAGGTCAAGACCTTCACTTTAAGTAGGTTGGGCTAGGTTTCGATGAGTAGATCTTTCGCTCAATTACGATCCATAAAGCACGTCTTGGTGGGTTGTCCCCTCCAATCTGAAGGATTTCTGGGGCTCTTGGTCCAGCAGAGCTATCCCTTGACTGTGAGGCATTTTGATGCCTCTTGTTTCTGCCCTATCTTGCTTGTTCGGGAAGAGGACTATAGGTCTCTTTTAGGCAGTTTTCCCCACCTTCAGCTTCTATAATATTACTATAATTTTGAGAATCTTTAATGAGTTTGTAAAAATTCTCACCATCATAGTATGAACATTCAACTCCAGGAGATGTTTCAACCCCTTTAATGTCATCATTCATCGGAATGCTAAATGCATTATGCAACAAGCCATCTATGTCATCAGTTTGACTAGTAATATCTTGCAATTTACTACCTAAACTTGTTCTAGATGAACTAGAGAATGAAAGTTCTCATGTACTATCTAATGAGAATATCCCTTAATAAATCCATACACTATGAGGTGCGCTCGCACCTCCATTTCAGTCCTTATTACCCCATTTTCATATTTTACACAAGGACACAATATCTTCCCATTCAAACTTGCGTTGTTCATTGCAATTCTTAAAAAAAAAAAATCAATACTATTTTGATATACATGAGAATTTCTTGGAAAACTTATCCAAGATTTGTCTATATTGATGATGTTACAAGTAACAATAGATAGGCAAGTTACAACTTAAGGGATAGAAATACATAATATGAGATTCGTGCAGTTAAATTTAGCCGATTAAGAAATTTGAAAAATATTAATCAATGCAACAAATTCTATCCCAATCATGAAAGAAGTAAAGCAGCAAACTAAAAACCTTAATATCTTGGATCACCAAAGTGGAAAAAAAACAAGAGTAGTATTAAAATAAGTTGGGAAGCATATATCATAATCCTTTGAGGAAAAATATGAAAAAGCAAAAACAACTTATACCAGAGCAAGCTTATAATGTACAAAATCTATGTTTAATTAGATAAGGATAGGACGATAGAAAATAAGATAACAAGTACTTAAATGTTTAAAATCAATTGTTTTTTAATAAAGAGTTATTTAGACACTGAGGGGGAAAATCAAAAAGAAGAAAGGAAAAGTGATAAAAATTGAAAGGGGCATTGAATAACTTGATACATTTTACTCTGTTAAGTTCCTATACTAGAATGAAGTTAAAAACCCAAGTTTAAAACTAAGAAAGAATAAGCTGAAGGAAAAGACAACACGTTTTGAACTCTTCCTCATTCTCTTTACAATGTTAAATAGCTCCAAAGCACATTAAGTCCATTACAAGCAAGATAATTAATATTTAGTAATCTTAGTATAGTACGAGGGATTTGTTGGAATATATGCCATCTAGATTAGTTTATCTGATGTAATTATCGAATTTATTAATAAAAGAATTTATTCTCAAAATTTATTTATGAATTTACATTTTATTTATGTACGATTTTCGTTTGGAAAGGACCTATTATATTTACGTAAGTGATCCATGTAAATGGTGGTCTTTCACAGGAAGGTATGGATCACGGGTTACTTAACACATAAATGTTTGTTCTTAGCTGATTGATGAGAATTGGAATCTCATCATATATAGGTTATTGTGTTATGAATTCCAAATGGAGAATGGCTTACCTTTAACCAGTGAGTAGTCCACTCACTTCATAGCATGAACGTATTTCGAATACATAGAATAGGACCTGTAATAGTGGTTTCTAAAAGTACTATTTAAAAGAAATCCAAACTATTACTGCTACAACGTGGACTAATACTCTACTGCTTGAATATGAGTTGGTAGTATGACGAAGCTAAAAGCATATACTTTGATATACTGTAGTTGAGGTTCTTTCGTAGAACCAATATATACTTGTATGTTAGGTATATGTGACTAGTTAGTTAAGACAAACTTGTACAAGATAGTTTCTACGCTATATCGCCCCTTGTAACTGTTCAAATGATCTAATTATCTAGGGCCCTAGAGAACTTGACTTGGATGTTTATTTTAGAGTAGCTTCCTTAGAAAGTGGAAACATTCCAGGAGTTATGGATCATTGGACTAGAGGTCTAAGGATGGTAGATGTTTATTAGAGAAGTATTAATACACTCTTCCTCTCTAAATGCACGGCGATGCATAAAGGGGTATTTTAATCATTACACCTGTAAGTCGAAAACTTTGCTATCACAGCATTGTCCTTGGGGTCAATATTTCCTTATGGTTATATTAGGAAATATTTAAAACACAAAATATAACTATTTATATAGAAGGGGTATTTTGATCATTTTAGTAGCCAAGACGATGTGTCTTTTGATCCCCAGAATGACCCTTAAGTCATGAAAGATTTGAATTAAGGAAATGGTCTTGATATTTATGAGTTCTATTTTATTAGTCTAATTTATTATTGGATTAGAATAAATAAAATGTCCGAGAGATAGTATTTATTTTATCTAATTTAATTGGTTAATTAATTATTCAGGGCCCAAAGCCCAAATTGAATAATTAAAAAATTAATCTGGATATAAACTAGATAAAATGTATAAAATTTTATATTAGTCTATTTGGGCTTAATTATTTATTGAACTATTTAATATAGCCCAAAAATAAATAATTGAGATTTATTATTTATGGGTGTTCAAGCCCAATAATAAATAATTTTATCTGACCCAATAAATAAGACCAAGGGTAAAATAAAATTAATTAATTAATTAATTAATTAATTAAAAAATAAAAATAATACGAAATGGAACCTGTGTTGTTTCGCGTGTCGGATAACAAAAAGTATGGATGCTTTTTGTTTGCACGCAAATGGCTTCTTTCTCAAGGATGGATTCGAATGAATGAAAAGAAGAATTGAAGTAGTGCTGTAGTTTTGTACTTCTGTGGGTTTTTTATTAACAGAAGCAACGCAAAGAAAAAGAAACTCAGGCTCTTCATAGTTCATTTTCATTCATAGAAAAACAAACCCATTAGCTTTCAAGGCTTATCAAAACCCAACATTTAAGCCTTCACCGGCTGTGTTACGACCACTATTTCGAAAGATTAAAAGCTTTGTGTGGATGAAACGCAGTAGACGTTTGCAAAGAGGTGATCCAATAGCCTCAAGTATCCTTATACAGATATCTACACCAGTGCGAAGAGGACCATTCAATCACAGAGGTAAATTTTTCGTTTTCCTAATATGCTTTCGTTTTGATTATTTTTGCCATTTTAAGCCTTCAATTGGTATCAGAGCCATGGTTTGGCAAATGTAAGAAGCATGCTAGGTTTAACTAAAACAAGAAAATATTTGTTTTAGTTGAAATTTGTAATCCTTCGTATTTACTGGTATGGATAGTTTCACTGTAAACTTCGTGAGTGGAAATATAGAAACAATGTATTTTGATTGCTTTTATAGACATCGTGAAAACCCAGTATTTTTTAAGGGTATAGGCGATTGTTTGGATGATTTTTGAGTGAAAACAGTGAAAAAATCACAAAGAAATCGCAGAGCTTCTTTTTAGAGAAGAAGCTACTATAGTAGCTGAGCCATGAAGCCGAGCCAAGAAGCCAAGCTGAGCTGCGATTCTGTGAGAGGAGCCGTGCGGCTGAGCCGCTAGCCCTCCTTTGGTGAAGAAGCCTTCCTCGTTGTTGGCTTTAGCGAGGCATAGCAATTGCAATTTCGAAATTGCAATTCAGCTGCGCGATCAACAATTTTGATCGCGCAGTTGGGGCAGACGTGGGCCAGGTCCACCCGCTCAGATCCGGCCCATGGGTGAGAATGAGTTGTGATCCAGTGTGGTGGATGCATGGACCCAACCCAAATTAAAAAAAAAAAAGGCTTTTAATCCCATACTAGGAGAAATTATTTTTATTGTAATAGTTAATATTCTCTAAATATTTTGCATGAAAGTAAGAGTAAAGGAAATTTAGTATTAAACAAAATCATTAATTAATTAATGTGTTTAATTCTATTTTTTGGACACTTAAGTTAAAAGAATAGAAAAGTATAAAAACGTTTACAACTTTCTAACATGTTTTTTTCTTTTTGTACCATATATGTGCGTTTTCTCAAAGACTAAAGTCTTTGAGAATTTTTGACTAAGAAAAATATTTTCTTAAATCAAATGGTTAATTTTAATTCGAAACAAAAATTAATTCTTGGATATTTTCTCAAAGGATTTTATCCTTGACATAGAAAATATATTAGATTTATATATTTTTGTGAATTAAAATAGAAAACTATTTTGATTGAATTTCAACAAGAAAAATTATTTTTGTAAAATTAAACTTGAGATAAAAATCTCTCGAAAGTTTTATTGAATTTTTTTTGAAATTATTAAGTTTATTAACTTAAATAAAATTAATCCATGGAATAATTTCTCAAAAGTATAAACCTTGACATAGAAATTTTTATGAGTTTAGATATTTTATTTTGAGTTAAAAGAAAACTTAATTGAAAATTTTAAAATATATTTTTCAAGAAAAACCCTTATTTTAAAATACTAAGTGGGAAAGGGGTTCCAATAGCCCCACAACTTCTATCACGATCATCATTAGAGATCGTGAGTCCCCTCGCCTCACTCTGAAAGTGAACCTGTATAGGATGGGAATACCACAAGGATTTAGAACTAATGGATAGATATAATTAATAATTCGGAACACATACTATGATCGGCTAACCCACATTGGAGGTTATAGTGCGAGGAATATCCATTGAAAATGAGAAGAAATGGTCATCCCACAATGGAGTTATCTTCTAGATCATTACCTAGAAGAAAAATTAATTTGTGGTGGTTAATACACTTAGCTTACAAAAATGTTAATCTTCCCAAGAAATTATGTCAATTTTTCTAAGAGCCAAATTAATCATATTAAAGATAATAGTGAAAAGGTTAACTATTATCGAATTTAATATGAGAATAAAATCATAAATTATTTTATTTTTCACAAACTGAATTTTCTTTTATTTTTGATTTTTTCAGAAATGGTTGGTGAAGGTTTTCCAGTCCTTTGGCCATTATTTTCCGTAAGAATAAGTTAACGGGTTCGAATTATGTGGATTAGAAAAGAAACTTAGACATAATACTCACTACTGAAAAGTATAAGGATGTCCTCTTTGAAACCTGTCCTGTTATTGGGGAGGGTTCCATCGCGGAGGAGCATGAGGCTGAAAAAACATGGAAGAAGGCCAACGAAATAGCTCAATGTTACATGTTGGCCTCCATGTCTAATATGCTCCAATCAAAACACGAGCACATGGCTGCTGCATATAATATTAGCCAATCATTAGCCACGATCTTCGCCGATAAGAGCCAGCCCACAAGGTAGGAAACTCTTAAGATGATCATAAACACTAAGATGGCTTATGGAGCATATGCTCAAAATGATTGCTGCTTTCGAGGAAGCAGCAAGAGCCAAGTAAGCATGGTTCTCAAATCTCTATTGGGCTTTTTTATTCAATTTAAGTTGAACTACAATATGAACAAATTAAATATGACTTTAACTAAGTTAATGAAAGAGCTCCAGGAAACGGAGAAAGTCATGAAGCCACAATCCAAGGTTATGATTGCTAGGACTTTTTCTTTCAGAACTGGGCCTAAGCCCAGGAAGTTCAAGAAGAAGAAGGGAAACGCACAGGCCCAGTCCAAGAACCAGTCCAACAAGCCCAAAGGCAAATACTTTAAATGCGGGTAGAAGGGACACTGAAAAAATGAGTGTCCAGAACTTCAGGTCAAGAAAAACCCTACAGGTATTGTTCTCTATTTTGAGTCTATTTCTATGGTTGGATCAACTTCCACTTGGATTGTTGATTCTGGTGCCACTGATCATATCTGTAACTCCTTACAGGGGTTTAGGAAGATAAGAAGACTCTAGAAGGACGAGCATGGACTACGAGTAGAGAATGAGCACAAGTATGTGCCCTTGTAGTAGGAGAGTTGGATCTTTTTTTTATTATAAAAAAGTAGTTATATTAAAGGATATTTTATATGTACCTGATTTTAGACAGAATTTGATTTCAGTTGCAAAGCTAATAAATCATGGATATTATGTTTCTTTTCATTCTGGTATTACTATCAGTAGAAATGGAGAAGTTTTATGTACAGGGCACATGTATGAAAATTTATTCTTTTTAAATCCTACAAACAATAAAATAAATAATGCTCAATCAGAACCTTTAAGAAAGAAGAGAAAGACTAATGTCAATGACTCATATCTTTGGGATCTAAGGCTAGGTTATATTAACTCAATCAGGATTCAGAGGTTAATCCATGATGGACCCTTGGACTCATTAAGATTAGAAAGTTGGCATCAGTGTGAATCCTGCCTTATGGAAAAAATAACCAAAAAGTCGTTCACCCAAAAGGTTGATAAAGCCAAGGAGGTATTAGGTTTTATTCATTCTGATGTGTGTGGTTCTTTGTCTACTTAAGTTAGAGGGGGTTTTGAGTACTTCATCACTTTCATGGATGATTGTACAAGGTTTGGTTATGTCTACCTGATAAGGTGCAAGTCTGACTCTTTTGACAAGTTCAAAGAGTTTAAGGCTAAAGTGAAGTGTCGGACAAGTAAACTGATCAAAACCTTACCATTGGATCGTAGTGGAGAATACCTCCTCGGTGAGTTTAAGTATTACATGGTACATCATGGAATAGTATCCTAACTCTCTGTGTCGGGTACACCCCAACAAAATGGAGTAGCTAAGAGAAGGAACAGAACATTAATAGAAATGCTCCGAAGTATGATGTCTCATGCTACTCTTCCGATCTCTTTTTAGGGATATGTCTTGGAAACAGCAGCATACATTCTGAACTTGGTGTCTTCTAAGTCAGTATCTAGGATACCCTAGGAGATGTGAATTGGGCGTAAGGTAAGTCTAAATCATCTCACAATATGGGACTGTCCAACTTATATACTGATCAAGGAAGACAATTTAGAACCAAGAGCAGAATTATGCTACTTTGTTGAGTATCCAAAAGGAACAAAAGGAGATAACTTTTATCATCCCAATGAGCAGAAAGTATTGGTAACTATCAATGCTAGATACTTGGAGGATGATCAAAGTACTTCCACTAAAGGTTCAATAAGGTTGGAACTCGATAAGAAGTTATCTTTGGAATTAACTTCTTCAAACCTGATTATAGAATAAAAAGAGGCATAGCCTCAAGAACCTGTACAAATGGAGCTTCATCGTAGTGGGGGGATATCTAGAGTTCCAAAAAGATGGACAGGAGAGGCTTTCTAGCTAGTGTCTGACCATCAGAAACAAGATCCAACTAGATTTGAAGAAGCTATTACTGATGTCGATGCAGATCTATGGCATGAAGTAATGAAAGCTGAGATTGAATCTATGTACTTCAATCAGATTTGGGATCTTGTAACTTCACATGAAGGGATAAAACTCATTGGGTGTAAGTGGCTACACAAGAGGAAAATGGGAGCGGATGGGAAGGTGAAAACCTTCAAAGTTAAGCTTGTGGCGAAAGGGTTTACTCAGAAAGAGGGAATCGATTATGATGAAATATTTTCCTCGGTAGCCATGCTTAAGTTCATCCGTATTCTCCTTGCCATTGCATGTCATTACGGCTATGAGATATGACAAATGAACGTCAAGACAATATTCTTAATGACCGTCTTAACAAAGACATCTATATGTCCCAACCGAAAGGTTTTATTACTAAAAGCCAGGAACATATGCTCTGCAAGTTTAAGAAGTCCATTTATGGACTTAAGTAGGCATCTAGAACATGAAACATTCGTTTTGATGAGACTATAAAGTCTTACAGTTTCATTCAAAACGATGATGAACTATGCGTGTATAGAAAATTGGAAGGCATAAATGTAGTTTTTCTTATCCAATATGTGAATGATATTCTACTCATTGGGAATGATGTAGGGACATTGTCTTCTACTAATATTTAGCTATTTAGTCAATTTAGTATGAAGGACTTGAGAGTGTTGGAATATATGCCCTCTAAACTAGTTTATCTGATGTAATTATCGAATTTATTAATAAAAGAATTTATTTTTAAATTTTATTTGTGAATTTACATTTTATTTGTGCACGATTTTCATTTGGAAAGGACTCATTGTGTTTAAGTAAGTGATCCATGTAAATAGTGGTCTTTCACAGTAAGGTATGGATCACGGGTTACTTAACACATAAATGTTTGTTCTTAACCGATTGATGAGAATGAGAATCTTATTATATATAGAGTATTGTGTTATGAATTCCAAATGAGGAATGACTTACCTTTAACCAATTAGTAGTCCACTCACTTCATAGTATGAGCGTATTTCAAACACGTAGAACATGACCTATAACAATGGTTTCTAAAAGTACTATTTAAAAGAAACCTAGACTATTACTGCTACAGCATGAACTAATACTCTACCGCTTGAGTATGCGTTGGTAATATGACGAAGCTAGAAGTATATACTTTAATATGCTATAGTTGAGGTTTTCTCGTAAAACCAATAAACTTGTATGTTGGGTATATGTGACTAGTTAGTTAAAACAGACTTATACAAGATAGCTTCTACGCTATATCGCCCCTTGTGATTGTTCAAATGATCTAATTATCCAAGGTCCTAAGGAACATGACTTGGATGTTTCCTTTAAGGTAGCTCCCTTGAAAAGTGAAAATATTTCAAGAGTCGTGGATTATTGGACTAGAATTCTAAGAATGATAGATGTCTATTAGAGAGGTGTTAGTATACTCTTCCTCTTTAATTGCACAGGGCTGCGTAAATGGGTATTTTAGTCATTACATCTGTAGGTCGACGACTTTGCTAACGCAGCATTGTCCTTTGAGTCAATATTTCCTTATGGTGATATTAGAAAATATTTAAAATGAAAAATATAGTTATTTATATAGTAGGGGTATTTTGGTCATTTTAGTAGTTAAGGCGATGTATCTTTTAGTCTCCAAAATGGCCCTTAAGTCATGAAAGATTTGGGTTAAGGAATTGGTCTTGATATTTATGGGTTTTATTTTATTAGTCTAATTTATTATTGGACTAGAATAAAATAAAGGTCCGAGAGAGAGTATTTATTTTATCTAATTTAATTAGTTAATTAATTATTCAAGGTCCAAGGCCCAGATTGAATAATTAAAATTTAATTTGGATATAAACTAGATAAAAGGTATAAAATTTTATATTGGTCTATTTGGACTTAATTATTTATTGGGTTATTTAATATAGCTCAGAAAATAAATAATTGAGATTTATTATTTATGAGTATTCAAACCCAAGAATAAATAATTTTATCTGCCCAATGAATAAGACCAAGGATAAAATAATTTTTTTAAAAATTAATTAATTAATTAATTAAATAAAACAAAAAATAACATGGAATGGAACCCGTATTGTTTCGCGTACCGAACAACAGAAAGTATGGATACTTTCTGTTTGTACACGAATGGCTTCTCTCTCGGGGATGGATTCGAATGAATAAAAAGAGGAATTGAAGTAGTGTTGTAGTTTTGTACTTCTGTGGGTTTTTGATTGACAGAAGCAAAGTAAAGAAAAAGAAACTCTGGCTCTTTATAGTCCATTTTCGTTCATAGAAAAATAAACCCATTAGCCTTCAAGGCTTATCAAAACTCAACCTTTAAGCCTTCACCGGCTGTGCTACGGGTACCATTTCAGAAGATTAAAAGCTTCGCGTAGATAAGACGCAGTAGATGTTTGTAAGGACATGATCCAATAGCTTCAAATATCCTTGTACAGACATTTACACCAGTGCAAAGAGGGCCATTCAATCACAGAAGTAAATTTTTCATTTTCCTAACATGCTTTTATTTTGATGATTTTTGTCTTTTTAAGCCTTCAGGATTTGCACACTAATGACGAAGCCTTTTATTCTACAGTTTCTAGTGTTTTTTTTCTTCTTGATTGGTCTCTTACCTGGTGAAGCTTCCCATACTCATCACTATAAATTTGTGGTAAGTGCAATATCAATCCAATTTTACAATGTCTTGACAATATGCTTATTTTATTTAGTATTATTTTTTTGTTGTTTGATAATGTACTTTGGTTATGCAAATTTCAAATTCACATAAAATGAGAGCTTATGTTATAAATTCAGTTTTGGAAAGCATGTGTAAGTTTTGTTTTGTTTTTTTTAATCTAGTTTTTTGTACCATTCCTCTCTTGCTAATCTTCCTAGATTTGTATATGACTCGTGTGACATCAAATCATAAGTTCTGATGATAGAATAGATAAAACTAAGTAGGGAAGCTTTTAAATTTTTTTAATACTCCACACTAGGTTTCTTTAGAAACTGTGACAACTTTTCGAGCAACAAGGATATATAGGAACAAATTAGTAAAATCTGCACTCTAAAGTCTCCTCCAAATCTATTAGTTTTGGAGGAGCTAGAAGTATAAGTTTACATTATTCCAAATAAGAAGATAAAAGAAAAAAAAATGCATAGAAAAGGTGAAGGCAGCATCAATTTTTTTATATGAAAACTTAAAAGAAGTCTTAATGCAAGTATGCTCCATAACATCAATAAGGCGCATGAAAAGTCTTGGGCGAACACATGAACTCCCAAGGCAAATTCACTATGAGTTTGAAATCTGACAGGCACATCCAAGAATTAATTATTCAAATAGATCGGGTATAAAAATCCAACACTGTCCATGGGGCACAATTTCATCTTGTTGAGGCTATGTCTAGATATTTAAAGTTTCAATACTCCTCTAATATGAATGTTATTCAGAAGTATATTGGTGAATAAGAGAGGCATTTTAAATGGAAACGGGAGCAAACCTGATTAATGGCACAAGGAATTAAGCAATGCAGGTTGTATTTACCACTGAATATATGTGGAAATGAACTCAATTCTAGATTAATTTTTTTTCTTTTTCTTTTTGTTAAAAAAAGACCAATAGAAAGGAAAAACATAAGCAAAAAACTATATGCCGTCAAAGCTTGTAGAAGTGTAACATGTTCCAAAATAACCAAAAGGCATATAACATATAATTCCTTAATTATTTACTGTAAAAAATGTAATCATACACTGATAACTTTCTTCAATACACAAAAGAAAAAGATACTCATTATTCATACTCAAGCCCTGAAATATTCTACATACGATCATCTTCCGGATTTCAAAAGAACTACAAGGCAAAGCAAAGAAACAACAAGTAATCTATTGAAGGTTGTTACAGTCAAACAAACAACACCAAAAGAGAAGTGGATAGGAAATGTTGCCCAAAAATTATCATAGTCCAAAAGTATTTTCCTTCAGATAAGTCTAACTATGCTTGGAAAAAGTAATACAATCCAACTAGAAGGTAAGCATGTTAGGGATATGCCCTCAAACAATTTATACTTATACTATTGTCATTATGTATTATATAATAATATGAGGCATTTCTTTCTATGAATAGTGCATTTAGTTTTATGGCCATCAAGTACGTGACTTGATAGTAAAATCCTATAATAAATATAATGACTATTCTTAAATTATCCCTGATCGATTATTATTAGTAGAGTAATAATAAATTAAGATTAGTATGTTTGTGACTTAATAGTTATGTTTTACTAGTCATGGATATATGTGATATCAAGTCAAAACATAAATAAATGTTAGAGAATATTGTATTGGACATGACCCACTGTGAGAGTACTTCATGTAACATGCCATAAATACTTTCTAGCTATAATGATATTAGAAGTCATTCGACCTGAATTCATCATAATTTCCTACCTGATAAATTCTATATTTTGACGTTGTCTAAAGTTGTTTTTAACCAGATAATAAATTAGACCATGGTTAGATATAGAATAAACCAGGGAGAGGAATATGATTGATAGTAAAGGAATTTGTCTCTCTCAATTTTGGGAGAGATGTCCATGGGCCCCTTGATAAGTTATACTGTTAAAATGCATGGCTGCACTCAAATATATCAATTTGAAATATTGATATCATTTGTTTGAACAGTCTACTATGAAATCAAGAAATAATTGATTAAGCTTAATAAGGATGACGTGCTCCATGCCTTATGCTTAATCTAGATATCGTGTGACAAAAGGACTAAATATAAAGTTATGGTTTGGTTCAAAGAGATCACTGATCTTCATTTAACTTGGATAGTTATAATGTTTTGCTAGAAATCGCTTTAAATGTGATTTGGACATACTACTAGTATTAATTAAACCTATAGGGTCACACATTAAGTGAACACGTTAGGTTATTTTTTTTAGTAACCAAATTCAATGTATTTGGAAATATGTCTAGGTTAATCGAACCTAGAAATATGACCATATACAATGAACCTGAAAATATGTCTATATTCGATGTATTTGAAGGATGTCCAGATTATAAGAATCTGACTCGAAAAATTAATTAGTTAAATTATCGAGAGGTAATTCTGTAACCCCTAGATCGATCTTATTCGTTTGGCTTGAGTCCTCGAAAGAGATTTGTAGATGTTTTTTATGTTTAGGAGTCCACGAATTCTAACAAAGTAGCTAAGAAAGGAAAATGAGGAATCCTAAGAAAATGTTAAAACATGTGTGAAAAATGGTATCATATCTCAAATTTCACAAAAGCTCAAGAAAAGGTAAGTCTGGACAATAAAATTTAAATATGAATTCTATTGTCCATACTAATGCATGAGCCAAAGGTATACCTTGAAATAATTTCTAATAAAAATAACAGAGTAGATAATCCTAAAAAGCAAACCTATGAAGAAGTTAAGGATTTCATCACTTCTCTTTTGTTCATGAAGGAAAAAGAAAATGATATTCTTGCTAGACACAAGGGATTTAATTATGCTTAGACATGTGTTTGTAGGCATTAGTATATGTGTATTAGCTTTTTGGAAAATATTGGGTAATGCTTCATCCCTGTCAATATATTGTTGGATATATGAGAGATATGTTAGCTAAAAGTAACTAACATAGAAGAAGTAATGCCATCAGTTGCAAGTGACAAAAGAATGCAAGAATCACAAAAAGCTTATTCCAGAAACAAGAACACCTCCCTCCCTCCACCCACCCAAAGAACATGTCACACAAATTTAAGCCTAAATTACATAACTGAATACATATATACATAAATCATATTTCTAGAAAAAGCATAATCATTCAGTCTTTTCTTTCATTTCTAAAGATCTATTCTTTTTTTTTTTTTTTGGTAGCAAAATTATGCCATCACTTTATATTACAAATTAAAACCCAAATCTTTTAGCTTCTACTCCAATTACTATTCTTTTTTCTTTTCTTTTTTTTTTTGGTAGCAAAATTATGCCATCACTTTATATTACAAATTAAAACCCAAATCTTTTAACTTCTTAAAACACAACGTATTAATGTGCACATTTCCATAACACATGCATCGGATGCACCTAAGAATTTCCATCTGACTTTACTTTTTCAATCTCCCTTACTTTTTTTTGGTGGGCAACCCCCCCTTTTGGCAGTGGATTCTTTTTTTTATTTTTTTCCATAAAATATTTATTATAACATGTTAATCATGTCACTATAGATATTTTCTTATAGCCAGGCCAAAAGAGAGACCATCTTTTTATTTTATTTTTTAATGCTTATTCAGTGTCAAGAGCATATAAAGGAATTACTATTAACACTATTTTCTTTTTATTTTCTTTGCTTACACTCAACCTTTTTTTCCCCTTTTATAAGACCACATGCTACTTTTACTGTGTTTTGAATATTACTTTTTTCATTCTATAAAGATAAACTAATTTTACATTTTTATTTGTCCTAATTTACTAGTTTTTTTCAAAGAATAATTAATTTATCAATTTTCTAATATGCTCTTTCTTATTCTTAATTAATGTATATCTTTCTTATTCTTTTAGTTATCAACCAAAACGATGTCATTAATAATTGTTCTTGTTGTTAAAAATAAATCAAAACTAAAAGTAGTTAAGGTTACATAATTTGAATGTGTGGTGTATTTCCATAAAAATTGTATTAAAAATTAAAAATAATTAATTTTGCATTTAGCAATATGATCTATCTAATTTTAATAGAGTAACGAGTCATTAGTGAAAGGATACATGAGGAAGATATATACTCAGTAAAAATAATTACATTAACTCTATTTCTTTGTCTGTTTAAAATATTAAAATAAACTTATTTTTGTGAAATTGAGGGAATAATTAAATCTAAAAAATTGATAATATGAAAACTCTTTGTCAGCTAGTGCGATCTTACTCAAATGACAAGAGTTAATGCCTGAAACTAATATGTTAGAAGTTTGATCAGCGTCTACTAAGTGCACAATTTATTCTCTTTATTATATAAATAATCTTCTATCTTTAATCTATGTCTTTTATACTTCATTAATAGTGAATTATATTCATAATGTGACTCTAGCTAGTAATCATATTGTAATGATTAAAGAGGAAAAACGAAAGAAAACTTGACTAGTTGCAATAAATGGAACTAAATTTGATTACATATATATATATATATATATATATATATATATATATATATTTTATTATATATTATTCTTACCAATTTGCTACATATTCTTTCCTTATCGTTCGCCTGGAAGGGAAGCCAGGTCCAAGCCGCGTAATTTGACAGCATGTACAATTTTTATAAAATTATGCACAATAATTAAAATTATTTCATAATATTTTTTACAAATAAAATAATATTGTTTCGTTTAAAAATTTTTCATATATGTTTCTTAGAAGGGATAAGGGGAAAGATGAAACATAATCAAGTTGAACTCGAGACTTATATCTAGAGTAATAATTCTTATTATTATTAGTGGTGTTCATTATTCGGTTTAAATTGAAAATTTGAATTGAATCAGTCTTAATTTCAATTTTCGATTTAATTTTAATAAAATTCGTTTCAATTCGATTCGGTTTTAGAGTTTATATAAAAATTCGATTCGATTTTCTAAAATAAAAACCGAATAACCGAATTATATTTTTAAAAATTAAAAAATATAATTAATATTAAAATATTATTCATTAATTATTTATTTATTTTTATAAATTATGATTTTTTAAAAAAAATTCTGTTCAATTTTAAGTATTTCGGTTCAGTTTGATTTTGTCCAAAATAAAGCCATTAATAATTGAGTTTAAAATCTTCATCTTTGCAATTTGCATCCGTGATCATAATTTTCTACTAAAATATTTGGTTCAAATCTTTAAAATGTTTGGACTTTAATTTATATTACATTTTTAGATTAGATTTGAATTGCAATTTATATTAAATTTTATTTATTTGAACTTAAATTTATAGTAGATTAATGGATCTATTAAAGGAGACATTCAAATTCAATTTAAAACTGAACCCACTTTCAATTTTTCTTAAATTTCGATTTGGTTCGATTTATAAAAAACAAATTTAAAAATTGAAAACTGAACAAAAAATTGAATGAACACTTCTAATTATTATGACAGGTTATTATCGATTAAAATTTTTAAATATACGTGATAAATTTCATACTATCAGTTTCTCATCAAATGACTGCATTTTTTTTCGTGAAATTGCGCAGTCTCTGACCCAAGGGAAGCCCATGGTCGAATGGCAAAAGAAAAACTCTCAGGTAGGTTGTCTGAGGTAAGGTATTCAACTTCCCTCTCTCTCTTCAGAATTAAACTGTGATTTACTTCTCCTACTAATATAGAGTTAACAGGTTGAAACCCCAATAATATAACTACTGTTGAGGATTAGATGATGATTTACCTTTTTAACTAATATGGAAGACCATGATTTACGTACCAACATAAGATCCCCGTAGGAGACGGCCATCTTCGAATGGCAAAAGGAAAATTATAACAAGAAGAATAGTCAGAAAAGGGCAGAGAGGAATATCGAGTTGGTTTAGAACATATCGCCTATATATATATATATATATATATATATATATGGTTTAGAACATATCGCCTATATATATATACAGATCAAGCATAGCTGGAAAATTTCATCACATTACTTCATGTTGACGAAAGTAAAAGGCTTGTTAGTCACAAAACGCATAAGATCAACGCAGAGGATGAACCTCTCGTCAAGCAAAGCATTTTCGTCCCTGTCTTGTTAGGAAATGAATCACAGACATCCTTGTCTTGGCAAGTAAAGGAAAGCATGCTGTCTCTTACCTTTAATGAATTCCCCCGAATATGGTAGCAACCAAGCCTCTTCCACTCACCTCTTTATTTATATCCACGGTTCTTGGACCCAATGCCATGAAAATCACTTACTCGGTGTAGTCTCTTCTAATAAAAAAATTTTCTGCTTCTTTTCTCCCTTGAGCACGATATGCTCTCCGAATCAACTAAAGCCGACCCTGCTTTGGCCGACAGGGAGAGGCAAAAACATCTTGACCTGGAGATTAGGGAGATGATCTGTACTCTCACAAATCGTCTTGCCAGTCTCCAGCATGTTCACAAAGCTGGAGCGTCAAGCCACCAGGAAGAGGATGAGGATGACCATGGCGTAAGAATCATAACGCTGGCCGGAAACAATGTAGGTGCCACAATGCGCGGTGAGATGGATGAGAAACCTGGCCCCGGAGAAGTGTCAACAGGAGAGAGTGAAGCATTAAGCACATACGTGAACAGCAATTTCCAGGCTATCAATAATTCAGTCATGCTTGGAGGTAGCTATTCAACCAACGATCCAGGTGTTCATATGGACATCTCAGATTATGCGGAACAACCTCCCAAGCATGAAAAGAAGGGAAAGAAAAAGAAGAGGGCAAGTTCCAGAAGTGACCAACAAACAGAATACTCTGAATAAGCGAGCTACTGATGTAACAGACGGATCGAGAATTCCATACCACAAATGCTGCATACCAAGTCTATTTTCAAGCTGTTTGTCTATTTTATTGTCAGTTCAGTGGCTTCTTGTTTTATTTTTCCAAATAAGGTCCTGCAGCTTCCATATTTCTACTGTTCGTTTTTTCACCTTTTTTAAGAATATCACTAAAAAGCACCACGAGCTATATCTTATGAAAGCCCAAAAGATTTGATGTCACCAATTAAAGCAAGTTCTTAGGACGTCTTGTACTATATTGCCATTCAAATGCATTTGTTTGTATGATATAATTTGGATTAATTTTTCTTGCAGAGTTTTTTTTTTCTTTTGAAAAGTTTCTTTCAGAGATTAAGAATTTAATGACTGTTTTAGAGATTGGCGGAATTCAAAATTCTTTATAGAGTCAATGTATGATAATTTATTAATTGTATTCACTCCCAAGGCGAACTCTAACTTTTTTTTTCTTCTTTTTTTTACGACCTAAATCGAATGGTGATATATGGGTGGCCGAAGCTTTTTTCTCTCTCTTTTTTAATAGTGGGACCACAGAATCCAACTGGAACAACTGACAAAATTCTCTACAGACGAAGGAAATTCTCTACTGTATGGACAAAAGGAATCTGGTGCTGATCATTAAAATGTTAGACTTAGACCATTCATCATTGTAGCATTCATTCGAGCATATTTTTCTATTCGAATTAGAAGTTTTGCTTATTTTTTAAAATTTAAATGAATAATTACTCAAAATATAAATTATCGTCCTCTCTCTTCTATTTTTTTCTCGCTTTTTCACTCCACATTTTTTGATTCTATTGTTATCTTTAATTCCTTTTTGAAATTTACTTGTCCAGCAAGTTGCATTAGATAAAACTACTTTCATGTTTGCATAGGATATTTGAAACCACAAAAAAAAAAAAAAAAAAAAACTATGATGGCAGAATTTAAACAATTTCTAACAGACAAAAATAGAAATCAAATAAATAGTCAGTCAAGAAACAAGAGACGAAGAAAATAATCAGCCAACGAACATAAAGTCGTCATTTTTGGTTCAAGGACCTCTTGCTTCACAGGCGACTTCAATCACCTGGAACTGCAGCATCTGTTCCTTTCTCGCATCAATTGATTTTTCTATTTCACAAATCCGTGTTTCTTTGTTCTTACCCCACAGTAGAATGTACAATCCGGCAACTACAAGAAGTGACCCTGTTAAGCTGCTTGATCAGATGGCAAGAGAAAGTCTCAGTAAACATTGGAAATTATAGCGAGAGAGAGAGAGAGAGAGAGCAGTCAGTTCACCTCCCCAGATGGAGTTGTTCATGCAAGACGGGGACTTCAAATATGGCTGCAATCATCTGAACAAAGGGACTAAAGGCCGCAGTGAAGACTGGTCCTTTCTTCTTGACGCACCACGACATGCCAACGTAGCACAATCCTGATCCTACCATCCCCTGTGTTATATTTCGATTTCAGAGTTCCTACTTTAGTGACCATTTTAATTGGATTAATTACTTGGAGCACTTGTGAGTTAATGATATGCTATACTACTATATATGCAAGATCGAGTAAGACTTGATTCCTATCGTAGGTAATGCTGCTGGAGTTGAGACCAGAAACTTAGATAATTCAGGTACTTACAGTATATAGGACGGTAAAAATTTCAAGTTTTCCCTTGAGAATCCAAACGGAAACATCCCTGTAAATGGACCAACTTATGATGGCAGATTGCACGGAACTGAAGAAGGCCATGATAGCTGTGCTACTGTATTGGCATGGGTATCTTTTGATTATGTTTGGTTGAAGAAGAAACCAGGTTGACCACAGCACTGTTCCAGCGGACAAAGCTAGAGAGCCAACGAACCATCTTTGTCTCCATTTAGATGATGAGCGCAGCCTTAGAGACTGTTCCAGGGGCTGAGAAACTGCTTCCAACTCTGAAAACTTGATCAAAGGCATCCCTTTATAAAGGGTCAGTAAGATTACACCTCCAAGGCATACTATCGTACCAATCACTTTGGCCCTTCCGCCACTGTTTTTAACGTTGATTTTCTCCAATCTGCAGTAAGGTGACGTGCAATACAACAAAATCATAATCGCCAGACCAGACGCCTCAACTATAGTGTTTAAAAAAGAGGGGAAAAAAACTGTAGTGGTGTACTAGTTAAAATTAATAAGTGGTTGGATTTCACGATTTATACCTGAAGGGTAATGCCATGAGAAAGGTGAGCACCGGTACCAGGTTGAGGAAGGCGCAAGAGAAAGTTGCGGATGTATATTCTATTCCAAGAAGGAACAAATATTGGGTAACAGATGCGCTGCAATCTAACCAAACATTAGTCTATGACTTGTGTAGATATATGACTAATTCATTGAAATTTGAAGTCTGGCCCCTCAACTAAATTTAGAGATCCACCAGCCACTACTTACCCAACAATGGCGCTCAAGAAAAGATGTAGCAAGATGGCAATTGTGAGCTTGGGTCGGCTATTCCTGCAACCAAAGCTACCACTCTCGAGTCAAATAAGGCTCGAGACATAATAATCAATTAATGTCCCACCCTCACGTCTCGCGTAAATGTGCATTATGAACCATGCATTGACAGATTAATTGAAGATTCAGAATTGCGGCCAACCAAACTGAATGATCATCTCCCTTACTACCACTGCTCTCCATGTGAAGAAGAATCATTACTGACTAGCCAAAGCATTAGTCAACTATGTTAACTCTTCATTCTGCTCTTTTTCCTTGTATACTTTACAAAAAATTAAACAAAAAACAGAAGAGATGGCAGAAATATTACAAGTAATCCTGTCAGTGGTTTAAGCTAGCTAGCAGAAGCGGGAAAAGTTGTCGCCTCCGTACCTTTCAACAAAGTAGGCGACTGGAGCCAAAAAGAGTGTGGAGACCAATTGCCGGTAAGTGATGAAGACGAAATGGTTCATCCCTTGGCCAATAATCTCCTTTAAAAGTATATTACTGATGGCAAAGGCAACATCAATGACTATCATGACCATAAGAGGATACCATCTTTCGCAGCTCTTCATTTCGGTGAGCTGATGATCTCCTGGGGAGCTGTGGCCTCTAATTAGTTGTGGATGAAGTGTTCAGGTTCGATGATGACGAAACTGAAGTAGACGTTTCTCTACTATATATGGACTATGGACTATGGACTATGGACAACTTGGTTTCAGTGGACGACACCAGGCACAAGTTAATTTCAAGTACGTAGGATATAAAAATCAGACGAAATTGTGTCTTCGGGAAAGCTACACCCATTATGTGAGAAATTCTTATATAGATTAGATTTATTGTAAATTATATATTTTAAATATTATATTAATGTGAATTATATATTTTTAAAAAAATATTAATTAATCACGAGTAAAATATTTAAGATGAGATATTCTCTCTGCCTTTTTCCTTTTCCATTAATTTGACCAATCCTTTCCATCGACAATGAAGAGAGATGATATGGATCATCTGTGGAGAATCAATTGCGCCCAAATCATTTGGCATCAATGCTGAAACAGCACTATAGGCTCCTGACCATGAAATGAGAGTATAATATTTTAACGCGCCTTTCGTTTAATGTGAGTGGGAGGGATTTAGGGGAAATGGTTCTCTTTCCATCTGCACTGTCGCACATCCGCATCTAATGCTTCCATGAGCAGCTTGCCCGCATCTTTTATTTTCTCACAGCAAGGGAATAGAGAACAAAACGTCCAATCTTCCAAAACAAAGAAAAATAATAAGTATTAATACTACTAGCAGCAGCACGCAACGTGATGAGAGCCTCATTGACAGAATCATGATCGGGGAATAATTTTCTCTGCTCAGTGCTTTCTGCTTTGATAAATATATATGTATATAAGGGAGCAGAAATGGTCCGGAGAATATAGAAATGTTTATCATTACCGAATGGAACTGCGTAGTTGCTTTTTATTAGGGAAAAGGAGAGCAGCAACCGCTATAGGAAAATTTGTGATTTGCGCAATGAAGTTTACAATTGACTAAGACCATCGCAATACTATTGCTAATTATGAGGAATTTGCGATGAAAAGTCACAACGGCATCGCAAAATCATCGTAATTAGCAAGAGTTTTGTGATGGTATGGGAAGATAGTCACAAAATCCTCATTAATTGCGAAGGCTTTGTGATGACATAAAATAGCCATTGCAAACTGTTACAAATCCCTCGCTAATTAGCGATGACTGTTGGTAATTCTCCATTAACACTATATAATTAGTAAAAGTCGTTGCTAAATCGTAGTTAATTAAATACGATTTAGTGATTCCAACTCAAAATTCAAAATTTAATTTAATTTTTTAAGATTTGCTAATTAGCGAGGATTTTGTGACGATATAATTTAGCTGTCACAAACCGTCGCAAAACTGCGATAGTTTAGCGACGATTGTTGATAATTATAATTAAACACTAAATAATTTGTAAAAATTGTCGCACTAGCGAAGGTTTTGCAACGGCACTTGGTAATTATATATTAATATTAAATAATTAATGAAAACCATCGCTAATTCGAAAATAAATTTAAGTTTTTAAGATTTGTTAAGGTGCCGTCGCAAAACCCTTGTTAATTGCGAGGGTTTTGCTACAGCACTGGTAATTATTTATTAATGCTAAATAATTAGCAAAATTCATCGCTAAACCATCGTTAGTTAGTGACGAATATCCAAAATTCAAAAATAAATTTAATTTTTTAGATTTTGCCAAGGTGCCGTTACAAAAACCTTACTAATTGCGAGGGCATAAAATTGTCGTCGCAAAACCGTTGTCAATTAGCGATGGTTTAGTGATGGTTGTTAATAATTATAATTGAACACTAAATTATTTATAAAAGTTGTCACAAAATCCTCACTAATTGCGAGAATTTTGCAATGGCATTTGATAATTATCTATTAATATTAAATAATTATTGAAAGTTGTTGCTAAACCATTACTAATTAGTGACAGTAATCCAAAATTCGAAAATAAACATAATTTTTTAGAATTTGCCAAGGTGCCGTCACAAAACCCTTGCTAATTACGAAGGCTTTGCGACGACATAAAATAGTCGTCGCAAAACGTCCCTAATTAGCAACGATTTAGTGACAACTATTGATAATTATAATTGAACACTAAATTATTTGTAAAAGCCGTCTCAAAACCCTCGCTAAATGCGAGAGTTTTGCAACGACACTTGGTGATAATCTATTAACACTAAATAATTAGTAAAAAGTCATTACTAAATTGTCACAAATTAGTGATGGTTTTGAGACAACTATCCAAAATTTGAAAATAAATTTAATTTTTTAGGATTTGCCAAGATGTCGTACGTCATGATGGCACTTGGTAATTATCCATTAACACTAAATAATTAGTGAAAGCGACGATTTTTGTTAGAGATTAGGGTATTGTACCTTAAAACGTCGCTATTTAGAGAATATCCTAATCCTTCTCAAATTCGTCGCTAATCTGAAAAATAAAAAATAAAAAAAAATTAAAGTTTGGTTATACACACACACGCATGCATATACTAACATAAATATTACATACACATACACACACACTAACATATATACATTAATACTATTAGATATATTATATGTGTATAGTTATAGTATATGATTTTTACAATATTAGATATTATTGACACCTCAAAAATATAGCTGGCCAGACAAGTCAATTTAGGACTGGACAAATACATCAAGATGTGACTGGATGGGCCAGTCAAAAGTATCATCTAAATAGGCCAGTCAAAGCATGACTGGACTGGCTAGTCAGAAGCATTATCCGAATGGACTAAATAGGTGCGACTAGGTTAAGCAAGCAAGCTAGGCCAAGCATCCTCTAACAGAACTCCGGGCAAGTTGAATAAGCAACTGACAAGGAGTTTGACTTCAATCAGGACACTTCCTATCTTTAAGAAAGTTAGCCATGATTAGGAGTTTGATTTCAGAGCACTTTCTATCTTCAAAAGAGTCTATTATTAAAGGGATAATGCACGAATTTCTCTCCAAATAAACTCCCACATCGCCATTAACAATCATGGAGTAAAGGAAAACTACCACAATCGCCATATTCTCCATGGAAATGTGACTTAGAAGCTTGGGAACCAAGGAATTCTACCTACAAAAGTTAGAAAACGAACAAAAGGAAGGGAAAATCAAGAAATCATCTCAAGAGCATATTTCATTCCTTAATTTCATTTTGAAAGCTTGTTTTACTGCTTTTCTTTACGGCTTTCCTTTAAATTCATGCATTTTTATAGCTTTCAATCAATTCTAGACAAGACTTTCTTTCAAATTATTGAGTGTTCTCAAGGTCTCACTTTTGGTCTCCAGTTCATTCCTTCTAATTCCACCAAATTATTACATTCACCTCACGAATTGAAACTTGTTTGGGGACTTTTTGTAGTGCTTCAAGGAACCTTCGTTTGATTCTCAGCTTCTTGTGTGATTTTTCGGACATAATTGCATAGTAGAAGTAATAAGAAGTATGAAATACTCGAGAGGCCAAGTGTTACCTTTGGCCAGCCCAGTCACATTTAAGCTAATTAGGCCAGTCACTGACTTGAAGGCTAAACAATAAAATTCAGAGTCAATATCTCTTTTTTGCATGCCCAATGGGACCACCAAGTATAGGTTATGTTGAATGCAATTATAATCTGGTCGCATAATCAACCAAATAGAAGGACATTCAGATGAAAATCCCAGTTGGCCGAAAAGTATATCTCAAACGTCAATGGGGACTGAAGTCTCTACATCTCTTTCGCCCATTTGACAACAATTTGATGAGAGTACAAGTGAGTTGCTTCAAAGTCTAGTGCAACAAATGGCAACCATCTTTAAACTTATGTTACAAAATGAACTGCTTACAGTAATAGAAGGACACCAGCCAACATCTAGTCTAGTCCCCTTAGCACCTCTGTAAGGATAGGGAGTGAGTCAAGTTCCTAGACAATCAGTGCCTCCAGCACAATTACAATACAGTAAGGTGATAATAGCTGAACAGATAACTCAGGTAGGAAACTCAAACCCGATGATTGATGCATTGTCGTTGCCTATTGCTTGTTCCTATGTAGATGTCCAGTCACCCATAGGTTATGGAATAGAGGTCCAACAACTAATTTACTGCAGAGGACAACAACCAATATATGTTGAGGCCATCAACCAACATACCCTGCGGGTTAGTATTCAGTGACTAGACCAGAAGCCAATATAGCAACGAAATCCTTCATACCAGCTGAGGCAGTTAGATCCTCCTATAGTACCATCCCAGGTAGCCAATCAACGTATGTTATAGCGCAACAAGTAGGGAATCTTGTAGTGGGAAGTTATGCACGATCAGCCGTAGTTCCAGTAACAACTCAGCAAAGAATGTCAGTATTGATTAAAGTGAAACAGAGGAAGGCATGCTCTGCGGAAGGAAAAAAAAACAAAGACCAAAAAAACAAAGCACAAGCATTGATTCAATACCTCTGTGTGCCTTAAGCCTCTTTGGTTGTGAAGAAGTCGACTGAACCGCAGGGATAACTCCTTCTTCCCTTCTTGATGAAGTCTCCGATTGAAATCCTGCTCTCCTCCTACTTCACCTTGTTTGCATGAATGCCAAAGCTTTCGGAATCTCAGAATATTTCACACCCTCGATCTTTATTGGTGAAACAAAAGGTGAGGAGGAAGGTCTCAACGTTCTTGATTTTCTTGCTATTGATTAGCAATATCAAGAACAATGAAAAACAGCAGTCACGAGAGAGAGAGGAAAGGAAAAAAAACAAGGCTTGGTTTTTTTTTTTACAGAGGCGTGAGTGTCTTGCAAAAACCACAGTATCTGATACCTGATAACAATATCCCCGGGGATTTGATATTTCAAACACCCGAATGTTATCAACAGAGTGAGTTTGGCTTAGCCTTAAACTCTTCTGTACCGTATTTGGAAAAACCCTATGGTCCAGGCTATTGGGTTAAAATAATATTTATTATTTTTCTTGGACTCAAATAGCCCAAAATAATAAACATTAATTATTTATTTTTCGGGTTTATAAAAATAACTCAATAAATAATTAATGAGCCCAAACAAATCAAAAATAATTAAACATTAATTATTTATTTCCTGGGCTTATAGAAATAATCCAATAAATAATTAAACAATCATTTTTCCATCTAATTTAAGCCCATGTTAATTTTCTAATTGTTCAAACTGGACCTAGGCCCTAAATAATTAATTAACCAATTAAACCAGATAATAAATTTCTCTCGACTTCTTTTTATTTATTTTTATTCCAGTCCAATAATAAATTAGACTTCCTGAATAAAATAAAATCCTCTTTAACTGAGACCTATTTCTTAACCCAAAATTAATTAGGACTTACGGGCTATTCCGAGGACCAAAAAGACACATCGCCTTGGTTACTAAAATGACCAAAATACTCCTACTATATAAACAGCTGTATTTTACATTTTAAATATTTCATAATATCACCATAAGGAAATATTGACCAGACAATGCTGCGTTAGCAAAATCTCCGACCTACAGGTGAAATGACTAAAATACCCCTCTACACATCACCGTGCATTTAGAAAGGAAGAAGTGTACTAACACCTCTCTAAATGACATCTACCATCATTAAGCTTCTAATCCAATAATCCACGACTTCTTGGAGTATTTTCGTTATCCAATGGAGCTACCCTAAAGCAAACATCCAAGTCATGTGTCCCAGGGCCTTGGACATTTAGATCATTCAGACAACCACAAGGGGCAATATTGTATAGAAACTATCTTGTATAAGTCTATCTTAACTAACTAGTTACATTTACCTAATATACAAGTATATTGGTTCTACGATAGAACCTCAACTAAAGCATATCAAAGTACATGCTTCTAGATTCGTTAGACTACCAATTCATACTCAAGCCGTAGAGTATTAGTCCACGTTGTTGCAGTAGTAGTCTAGGTTTCTACCAAATAGTACTTTAAGAAACCACTACTACAGGTCATGTTCTACGTATTCGAAATACGTTTGTGTCATGAAGTGGATGGACTACTCACTGGCTAAAGGTAAGTCATCCCCCAATTGGAATTCATAACATAATAACCTAAACATGATAAGATTCTCATCCTCATCAATCGGTTAAGAACAAATGTTTATGTGTTAAATAACCCGTGATCCATACCTTACTATGAAAGACTACCATTCACATGGATCACTTATTTAAACACAATGGATCTTTTCCAAATGAGATTGTGCATAAATAAAATGTAAATTCACAAATAATTTCTAAAAATAAATTTTTTTATTAAAACATTCGATGTTTACATCAGAAATCTAGTCTAATAGGGCATATTTTCTAACAGTCAGCTGATCAATTCCCATAGGTCGTCTCAACTTCCCAAACCTACCAACCAAGGAGCTTAGTCCAGCCACAGAATTCTAGTGCTCAACAACAAGTGCAGTCGAGTGCAATAGCCGATGTTTTATGGAAAAAAATCGGTTTAACAATCACCAGTGCAGAAAAAGCTGTTTATCAAAAGCCTTATCCCGACTGAATAAACTCAATGATGACTTTTCCTAAAGGCTTCAAGGTTCCAGACTTCACCATTTTTTTCCAGAAAATGATAGCAAGACCACCATGGAGCATATCAACAGATTCACTGTCTAATGTGGTGAGGTAGGCAGGAGTAATGACATAAATTATATTTTTTTTCTATTACCATTGACTCGTCATATTTTTACTTGGTATTCCAATCTATTGCCGAATTCTGTTCAAAGCTGGCCCGAAATAGAAAAAAATTTTCATGAAAGGTTCTACTGGCCTCAACCAGACATCTCAATGGCTAATCTTTTAGCCATTAAATAAAAGAGCAGTGAGATTGTTACTGATTTTCTGAAAAGGTTCAGGCAGTTGAAAAGAAAATGCTAGATACTCTTACCATAATCAAAATATACATAGATTGTCGTTGACTAGATGTATCTTTAATTAAGGGAAGCCCTAATCCTGCACGATTTTTCTAATTTGTTACAACTGACCTCACATTCAACTAGAGTGAGCAGATCATCAAAGATAAGGAGGTGAGACGAGAGGCAAAGTTCCAAAATGGGTCAACCTTGATTTCGGTAGTTGATAACATCAGCAAACTGGCCACCGAAGAAGAAATTATGGCAACTGAAATTGTAACCAGGAAGGCTTATAGCTGTTCGGCCCTGAAACTAGTCAGGGGCAAAGAACTTGTCAAATCAAGTGATCAGGAAACATATTCATATAATATAACCAAGACTAATCAAATCTTTGATTACCTTCTCAAAGACAGGCATATCAAACTTACAAATGGCCAAAGAATCCCGGCTACTGAAGAATTAAAAGAAAAGCAGTATTGTAAGTAGCATGATTTTTTTACCCATTCTACTAATAATTGTGTAGTTTTTAGAAATGTCATTCAGAAAGCTATCCAAAAGGGACGTTTCAAATTGACGGATGGTAACAATACCGAAATGCTAGTAGATATAAAACCATTTCCAGTTGTTGATCTTAATATGATCAAAATAAGTCAGGTTGGGTCAAACAATTCTATGTCAGACACAAACGAAGTAGGTAACCTCTAACTTGTCAAAGTTACCTCTAATTGAGGTCTAGTCAACCTACAGTCTCTCATGAAGACCTCTTCGTCAAAAGGCCATTCAAAACAGGTTAATAAGAATGAAATGGTAACAACTTTACGAAAGCTAAGCACGGCTAAAAGAAAGTGAGACAGCCTGACTAGGAAGGATGTGGTTAGACGGGTAGCCGATTAAAATATGGTGAATATTACAAGAGTTGGCCTGTCTCACCTTAAAAATATTTGGATCCCAAAAGGAAAGCAATCAGACCAGTCGGACTTACATCCTGAGCCATTTGATGACGGCCGACCAACCACTCATAACGAAAGATAGATCTGTGGGCCAAGCTTCAGAGAGTTAAGTGGGCAGACCAATCAAGTCCTAATAGACGGTTTGTGTTTGATCGGCTAAAACTCCCATAAGAAGATGGACCAAATGCAGCTAGGAAAGTGCCTTTTAATGTACATAAGAGAATTTTAACATTGTGCATTTTAGCTTTAAATATGCAGGATGAAAATTACATAAGTTCAGTACCCACCATACTTACTGTCACTAAAAAAAGGAGATTACAAAGGAAGAAGGTCTATCAAAGATATAAACAAAAGACCATGGAAAGTGATTAGCTAGTTGGACTAGGGAAAATAGAGTTTGAATGTTTCGTGAATACAATTAGTATTCTACCCTTGAGGTTTTGTAGGAATGAGGGTAGGAAAGTATTAGCAGGAGATGTATTCATTACTGACCAGGTGGTAGATGAGTAGGCCGATCCAACTGATGATCAGTCAGACAACACAAAAGAGTTCGGCATGTTCTTTGCCGAACTAACTGAGGAAATAGCTAATCACTTGAAACTTTTATGTATCAAAATTCATGTCAATGGAATACCTATTTTCAGAGTATTCGTTGATGGGGGAACTATTCTCAATATTATGTTTATCTCAACACTTAAGAAGTTGGGAAAATTAGTAGCAGATTTAGTGGCAACGAACAGGCATATGACCAGTTTCACCGGTAATGTTACTCTAATATTGAGAGTTTTGATTTTAGATGTAACAGTGGGTTCAAAAACCAGCTCAACAACTTTCATTATCATTGAGGGGAAACATTCATATTCAATCTTGTTGGGTCAGGACTGGATACCTATTAACAAATATATCCTTTCCACCTTGCATCAGCTTTTATTATTTTGGAATGATGGGCAGGTCGAGATGGTGAAGGCCAATTAGAATCATTTTCAGGCAGATGTCAAGATAGTGGAGGCCATGTACTACTCTTCAACTTTTGAGCCAAATAAGACAGAGACTGTTCAGCGTGGTCAAGTGTTCACGGCTTGCAACCTGACTAAGTTAGATTTTTAATTGCAAAGGATGACCTGTCAGATCGTTGTTCAAGATATCTTTGAAAGGAGAACCATCTACACAACTGGACAGCAGGAAGGTGACCACCCATCCTTAATATAGCCATGGCTAGAAGACAATTTGGGAGAAGTATTAACCAGGAAGGAGCCCAACTTTGTGTTGGGAAATATACCCTCTTAGACTAGGTTTCTTATGTAAATAACGAATGTTTTAATAAAAGAATTTATTTTCGGAAATTGTTTGTGAATTTACATTTTTATTTGTATATAATTTCGTTTGAAAAAAACCCATTGTGTTTAAGTAAGTGGTCCATGTGAATGGTGGTCTTTCACAGTAAGGTATGGATCACGAGTTACTTAACACATAAACATTCGTTCTTAACCGATTGATGAGAATGAAAATCTTATCATGTCTAGGTTATTATGTTATGAATTCTAAATGGGGAATGGTTTACCTTTAACCAGTGAGTAGTCCACTCACTTCATGACATAAGCGTATTTCAAATACGTAGAACAGGACCTGTAGTAGTGGTTTCTTAAAGTACTATACGATAGAAACCTAGACTACTACTGCTACAGCGTGGACTAGTACTCTACTACTTGAGTATGAGTCTTTGGTCTGACGAGGTTGGAAGCATGTACTTTGATATGTTATAGTTGAGGTTCTATCATAGGACCAATATACTTGCATGTTGAGTATGTGTAACTAGTTAGTTAAAACAGACTTGTACAAGATAATTTTTATACTATATCGCCCATTGTGGTTATCTGAATGATCTAAATATTCAGGGCTCTATCATAGGACCAATATACTTGCATGTTGAGTATGTGTAACTAGTTAGTTAAAACAGACTTGTACAAGATAATTTTTATACTATATCGCCCATTGTGGTTATCTGAATGATCTAAATATTCAGGGCTCTAGGAAACATGGCTTGGATATTTGCTTTAGGGTAGCTCCCTTGGAAAGCAGAAACAATCCAGGAAGTTGTGGATCATTTGACTAGAAGCCTAAGGATGGTAGATGTCATTTAGAGAGGTGTTAGCACATTTCTTCCTCTCTAATGTACGATAATGTATAGAGGGGTATTTTAGTTATTTCACATGTAGGTCGAAACTTTGCTAACGCAGCATTGTCTTTGGGGTCAATATTTCCTTATGGTGATATTATGAAATATTTTAAAATACAAAGTACAGCTATTTATATGACAAGGGTATTTTGATCATTTTAGTAGCCAAGGCAGTGTGTCTTTTGGTCCCCAGTATAGACCGAGAGTCCTAATTAAATATAGGTTAAGAAATTAGTCTTAAATTAAATTAAATAGAATTTATTTTATTTAAGTAGTTTGATTTAATTATTGTGTTAGAATAAAATAAAGGTTCATAGAGAGAGAGAATTAATTAAATTAGTTTGGTGGGTTAATTAATTGTTCAGGGCTTTAGCCCAGTTTGAATAATTAAAGATTGACTTGGGACTAAACTAATATAGGCTTGTTAATTGGACTAGTTTATTTAGGCTGAAAAATTACTTATTTATTGGGCTATTTATTTGGTTCTAATTAGAATAATTAATTTAGTCCAAAAAGACTAAACTAATAGTCCAATAGGCCAGTCCAGTTTAACATAGGATTTTATTTAGGTTAAACAGAAGAATAAAGGAGTACGTGATTTTTCGCTTCTGAAAAAAAAAAGTTAAAAAGAAAAAAAACGCATTTTTTGATTCCTGTCCTTCCCTGAGCAAGAAAAACGTACAACCCCTTTCTTTCTCTCAAAAATATTACATAGCCCTGTGAGTTGTTCACCAAACGGGATTAGGCAGGCCATATACTAGAAAATCGAGGGTTAGAGTTCATATACATGCACAGACGGAGTAGGAGGCTTGCAGGAATCGCATCAGAGGTTTTCACCAACGCACCTACCCCAGTTCCACACATTCCGATCCAGCCAATTCTAAAAACGAGAAAAAGAGGTAAAAAAAATTTTCTCTTGGAGTCCTGCCAAGCCGTGACCGGCACCAGCTTCGGTCTACGATTTTCAGTTTTCAATTTTTTTTGCTTCCGCTGCATGCTTTGCTTCCCCCTTTATACCTTCACTTTGTTCCTCAAAATTTGCTTGTTGAAGTAAACATAGGTGGACTAGATGATTGTCGCATGACCAAAATAAATGTATTATTGAATGAAAAGCGAAAAACTATGCTACTCACTGTTATTAGAAGTTATAAGGACTGTTTTACTTGGGATTACCACAAAATACTTAGTTTAGATAGAAAGATCATCGAACATCGGCTGCCTACCAAAGATGGTTATAGACCACACAAGCAGGCAGATAGATGCTTCAATCCTGAGATCATGCTTAAGATCAAGGTAGAGATAGAGCGGTTATTGAAATGTGGTTTCATCCGAACAACTTGATATACTGAATGGATTTCCAACATGGTACTAGTCATTAAGAAGAATGGTGAACTACGAGTCTGTATTGATTTCCGTGATATAAACCTGGAAAAATGTAGCTACCAGCCATAAATTCCTAATTTTATAGACGGATATTCAAGTTACAATCAAATTTTTATAGCTAAGAATGATACTCACAAAACAGCCTTCCGATGCCCAGGATCGATTAGGTTGTTTGAATGGGTCATCATGTCGTTCAATCTCAAGAATGCTAGAGCAACTTTTCAATGGGTAATGAACTTCATATTTCATGACTTCATAGAGGGTTACATGGAAGTTTACATTAACGATTTAGTGATCAAGTCAGTTAGTTTCATTCAATATTTATTAAACCTGGAACAAGCTTTTATCAGGATGCAGAAACACAACTTGAAAATGAATCCAAGTGTGCCTTTAGGATTTCAGTCGGTCATTTTTTGGGTTTCTTAGTCCATCATAAAGAGATTAAAGTTGATTCCAACAAGGCAAGAGTAATCATGGCAGCTAGACCTTCTAGGAATAAGAAGGAATTACAGAGCCTGATTAGAAAGATCAATTTTCTGAGGCGCTTTGTAGCTAATTTAGTTAGGAAGATAAGAGCTTTCTCATCTTTGATAAGATTAAAGTCGGCGAACTAGTTTGTTTGGGGAAAAAAGCAACAAGACTCATTTGATCAGTTCAAGCAATTCTTGACTAGTCCACCAATACTAGTACCCCCTCAATCTAACTAGCCATTCAAGCTATACATTTCAGTAGCCGAAGAATCAGTTAGATGCTTGTTGGCACAAGATGACTAACATAGAATTGAGTGAACTATATACTACCTTAGCCGGCTACTTAATGATGTTGAAACCAGGTATTCTCTAGTTGAAAAGCTATGTCTTTCTTTATTTTATACTTGTACCAAGTTAGAATATTACTTACTACTAAAAGAGGTGCATGTAATGTGTAAAGTAGACATAATCAGATATCTCCTTAGCCGACCTGTGCTACAAGGTAGGTTGATGAAATAGGCCGTCAAGCTTAATGCATTTCATCAAGCTTAATGCATTTGCCATTGAATATGTCCCATTTCGGGCAATTAAAGGTCAGACAATAGCATATTTCTAGCCAAACATCTATGTTTGCATGTGGAGGATCCGGTCACAATTGTGCAGCAGTATGTTAATATCCAGCCATAGATCTTGACATTTGACAGGTTAAAGACTAGGCAGGGGAAAGGAGCTAGCCTAACTGTTACTTTCCCAGCCAATCACAAAACGGAGGTTCTTGTTCGAACTAGAGATTGCTAGTATTGGAATGGCCTATGTATTTCTATATTTTAGAAATTAATAAAAGTGTCATTCATTAATAATTGTTTGTTTATATATATTGCACATTAAAAATCTAAATGTGTTAGTAAGTAATCTACGTGATTGGGTCGTACTTTCACAGTAAGGTGTAGATTATGGGCTACTAACACATAAGTGAAAAATTGTTCTTAATTGATTAATAGAATTTGGCACTTCATCAAGGTTTATATCTTTACACTATAACTTTTAAATGGGGAATTGTTTACCTTTAACCAGTGAATAGACCACTCACACTAATAGTGTAAGTGTATTTGGAATACGTAGAACTATACACACGATAATAATTTTTATAAAAGTACTAAATTAACTAAAGATTAGTTTATTGCAACTACTAAGACTCGAGTATAAGTTAGTGATTTGGTGAAGCTGAACTTGTATACTTTGATGTATGTATAACCTTGTACGTTGAGTGTATGACTCTAATTAATTAAGATGGACTCATACAATGGAGTTTTTCTGCTTCATTACGTGAAGAAATTACTCCCTTGTGATTTTTCGAGATAATCTAATAATCTAGAGTCTTGGAAAACGTGACTAAGTATGTACACTTTTGGATAGCTCCATGTGATAAGTGGATATATATTGGAAGTCATGGATTATCGGATTAGTTATCAAAAGATGGTAGATGTCATTGAGAAAGGTTTTAGTGCATTTTTCCTATCTGAATTACGGGTGTTAAGTAAAAGGGTATTTTTATCATTATACCTATAGGTTGAAGACACTGCACTTGCAATATTATTCATATTATTCTCGAGGTCAATATTTTCATATGGTGATAAATAGAATATTTAAAATGATAAAAATATTACTATGTGTTAGCAGGAGTATTTTTGTCATTTTAATAATTAAGAATAATATGTCTTTTAGTCCCCAGAGTACCTCAAATAACCTTAGTAAATTTATTTATTACATGGGTTTATTGGGTGAATTTATTATTAGAAGAATTATTCTAAGAGTCTAATTAATTATTTATTTGGGTTAGAATAATTAATTGGGCTAATTTAATTAATTAATTTATTAATTAATTATCTTAGATAATTTTATATTGAGTCCAAGTGGTTTAATTAATTAATAAAAATTAATTTAATTAATTAGTTTATTAATTAATTATCTTGGATAATTTTATATTGGGCTCAAGTGGATTAATTAATTAATAAGAGAGCTTTTAATTAGTCATTGGACTAATTAAGAGAATATGACCCATCAGGGTTTAATGGTAGCCTCCATGTTCAAAAAGAAAAGAAAATAATGAAAAGAAGGAAAAATAAAATAAGAAGGGCCAGTTGTTTTTGTTTTGTAGAAAGCATAGGAAATCTGGTTTGTTTTAAAAGGCATCATGTGTGCCTGGAAAAGTTTGACCAAAATTTTGAACAAAACTAGAGACAACTTTTCGGTTTTCCTTCAAAACAAAAGTTCACCGTTTGCTTGTTGTTTCCTTCATTTTCTTTTAACGTTTAGCTCTTCTATTTTTCTTCCAATCTTCTTCAGCCTAATTCTACTTTCACCAGTAGAGGTTCGTAAAGGTTAAAGAATACTCTGGAAGGTCAAGAACTAGTGAACGTGATAAGTGTTTAATACGAAGGAGCTGACGGTTAGTTGGTATACCCATGGAATAAGTAGATGTTCTAGTTGAGGAAGCGTCGTTGAACCCGAATCCAATTCTGGTTATTCAAGTAAAATGCCCTAAAAATAAGTATTCCTAAACTTTGGCTTGAAAAAATTTTAATTTACTATTTTCCACTGTGTATTTAATTTTTCTGCAGCCCTTCAGCTAGCGCTAACAACCAAGTAGAATATGAAACTCTTATAATTAGTTTCGAAGTGCTTATTGCAAGAGGTGTCTGAGAAGTACAAATCATTGGCGATTGGCAACTGATGATTAGACAGTTGACTCGAGAATACATATGCCTAAATCCAAAGCTAATTCTTATACAACAAAAGGCCCTTAGTTTGATCGGTCAATTTTCAAATATACTGATCTTGCATGTACCAAGGGAATGCAATAATGAGGCCAACGACTTGGCACAATATGATTCTGGAGAGAATTATTTACCAGGCCTAGAGGAAACCATGGCATATATCTCAGTTAAACCATCTAGCAGAACAAAACACAATCCTAACTAAGGGGTGCTATAATCTAGAACACAAGCCCTAACAGGGATGATATACTGACAAGAATTGAACACTTCTAATGGTGGAATAATAGAAGTTTTAAGATATTCAAGTCTTAATATAAGAAATAAATTTAAAGAAGATATTGAACACAAAAATGAACACGTGAAAATAATATTACTTGAAGAAGAAAGAAGGAAAATTTTGTGCAATAATGAGAACTATAATAAAATAATGAGTAAAATGATTGTAACATTTGATTATTGAATAAAGTGTTATGATTGAGAAGAATCAAACATTTTATTGAGTGATAAGGAAGAGTTCTTTGAATGCTCAACCATTAATAGAAAATTTACAGGAAATAACAAGAGACATTGGGTAGAATGATAAGCACATCAAATCAATATTGTTAGGAAAAGAAAAGAAAGTTTTGAGTATCAAAGAGAACTATAGAAATGAAAGAGTGAAAGATTTGTGAAAATGGTAATATTAGAATTTCAAAGATAAGAGGAGTTAACTAGAGAAGACACAAAGAACGTGTGCTAACTTCAAGGAATAAAATAAAACATGAAATGAATGGAGTAAATCCAGTGAAGCAAAAATAGAAAGTCACCATGGAGGCAACATAGAAAGCATTTAGAAAATGGTGGAAAAGTTTGATGTATAGCAGTTGTAGTCATTAACTAGAGTGGCAAAGGTTGCTTTAATCAACCAAGTTTTTAGAAGAAAAAAAAAATCTCAACAAATGGAGAAGAAAAGAGTTGGCAAGAAATAACACGAAAGAGAAAGTACATGTCAAAGTGCTTAAATCAAAAGAATGAATAAAAATAAGAAATAGATAGAATATGTCCTATAAGATAAGGAATAGATAGTTAATATGTAAATGATATAAAGAAATTCGGTACAATTTAGATGCATTTGATAAGGAGCAATTTTCTAACAATTAGTGAGATAGCTAAGTGGCTTTCTATAATCGAATCTTGGAAGAAGGCTCTTAACATCAACAATAAGTGAGAGGATATAGCTTGTATAAGGAAACTTAGAAGAAAGAGTAGGGAGGTTAGATTGAATTACCACTATAGGGTTTTATTGACATGGCTTTCCCTTCTTAATTTGATGTATCCACGTATAACACATAAAGTTCAACAGGTGAAAACTTTGATATTCTCTTAAGCTCTTGGAAATTCTTCCATTCTTCCTCATTTACAATTGGAAGCTACATCTCTATTGTGGTCGAATCATAGGTGGCATAAAGATCAAAATTCCTCTAATGTAAGACAATAGTAACACTCTAATCTTAAGAATCTTCTCATATTATGACATTTTCAACTCGCATCTATTCCCAAGTTTTCTTTGTTCCAAAGTGAGCACTTGAGTATTCATTTGCGGTATTGGGTTGTTGTCTCTATCAACCCAATGTGTTACTTTCTCCTGCAGCGATAGAAAATTGCCAACATTGGGGCAGCTCCCATCGAGTTAATCCTTATACGTTTCCTCTTATTCTTCCATTATTGCTCTACTGGCCCTTTTGCATGGAAATTTTGCGTATTTGAAATCGTTCTTAAAGTCGTCCTATCTAAATCTTCCTCTTTTGTTGCTGTGGTTGTGTTCACTATAGTAGTACAATTGTAAATAGTATCTACTTTCCATGATCATAACTTCTCCAAATTCTACTCACACGCAATATCCAGATACGTCTCGAGGTAACATTCCTCAAACCAATTATTCTAACCCAAAATTAAAGTGCAAATGTGCCATATACTAAAAATAAGCACATTCATATAGTATGCTCAGTCAGATAAAAGACATATAAAGATATTGCGTAGATCTTTCATATAATGTACACCACACACAATCATAGGGCATTCTAGACAATGCCCCTTTATTCACACATAATTAGTAGGCATAACAGAAAATCACACATCTCCAAAGTACAAATATCAAAATCCTAAATCCTGGTAATAATTACCATTTCTAAGCTCCCATCATCATAATACGATCCTATGCATCAAATCAGAACTAAGATAGTCAAAATCGAAAAACTAGAATAAATATCAAGATCATATATCTCTTTATCACATGTAGTCCTCTTATACCCAAAGAATGTCACATAAGCATATTCATCACAATCCCCAAAATATCTAACTGTTCTTGTCAACATAGATTTTTTTCTCACAACCTCATTAAGGTTTGCATTATTACAACACATAAGGATAAAATTTCCTCCCATAACAACTCATCAACGCATAGCAAGATTTTCAAATTCAAATCACCATCAAAAGAGCTCAAACGCAAATAACGATAATCATTCTTAAATTCTAAATCCTTAATTTTAAAGGTAATACTCAGCCCTATACTCAACTCAACCTAGATTTAACTAACAATTTTGGATTCTATAATCTAGAATCTATTCCATTAATCAAAAGATACCCCTACCCATGTTCCTAACCTCAGTCTTACACTCCTTGAAATTCATCTCTTCAAGATCATCATCCTGGGCTATAGGTTAACTTATGGGTTCTAATTTATGAGCCACTACTGCTATAAAATTTATACATATCACAAAGTGCCCGAGTTATGACAAATGTGGGGCTTCACAAGGGTATGGTCATGTGACAGTTTTATACGTTCTAATAATCTTATTTACAGAAAATACACTTAGCTTAGCAAAAATCATAAAATTCTAAATTCTAAATCCATTAAATCAAGGTAACAGCCTAAACCTAATCTCTGATACTACTTGTAACACCAAGCTACCTTCCTACCCTAAGAGGGGAAGAGATGTCGTCCCGTCTAAAGGACAAAGGGTCTTTATAATGAGATAAATATATAACTCATCCAAATAAAACTTCAAACAAAAGCTTAAATGTGATACAACTCGAGTAAAACTTATATAAAGTTCTCAAAATTGACAAAACATTGTCTCTAGGCAAAACAACTAAAAATATAAAGTATAAGATCATGATCTCCAACTCCGACCTTATCAGTAGTGCTTATGACCTGAAAACATGCACAAATAATGTGAGAAATAAATTTCCCAATAAATCCTGTGTGTGAGAGAGTGTTCATTTGAAATAATTTCGTGATATGTATTTTGAAATGCCAAAAGCGCAATGGCAATTATAATCAACAGGTTTAAATACAAAGGTGGCATTTTCAATTTACATTCTTAACAAATAACTTTATTTCAAGGAATTCAACCACTCAACAATAAAGTGGACTATCAAATCCTACATCATAGCCTTGGGTCATGAAACCCTACATCATGACCTAGTAGTGCTCACGACCTGAAAACATGCACAAATGATGTGAAAAATAAATTTCTCAATAAGTCATGTGTGTGAGAGAGTGTTCATTTGAAATAATTTCGTAATATGCATTTTGAAATACCAAAAGCACAATTGCAATCATAATCAACAGGTATAAATACAAGAGTGGCATTTTCAATTTGCATTCTCAATAAATAACTTTATTTCAAGGAAATCAACCACTCAACAATAAAGTGGACTATGAAATCCTGTATCCCTGAGTTATGAAATTCTGCATCATGACCTGGTACTGTGAAACCTTACATCACAATACAATGGGTGATCGGCTCATAGGTGGAGATATTCCTCCTTCTCCCAGAACCCTCTAACTTACCGGTTATCCATTCCAGAGAAATACACTCCCACTTGGAACAGGTTGCTAGCTCAGACTGGCCTGACTCCCTATCTCTATCTCCTAATCAGAAACGAGTTGACCTCCTTGAGGTAGCCACCTGCTGGTAAGTTAGCTTGCTCCTTCTTAAGCTAGTGCTAATAGTCTATCCCTATTGGGTACTCAATATTTTTACATCAAGGAAACTCATTAGCATCAAGTAGTAACAATATATATATATATATATATATATATATATATATATATATATATATATATATATATAGCATGATTTGGAAAAACCTTGATTAAATCATTTAGTGCAAAAATCAAGTGAATTATTTTAAAATCCCTTTAATTTAAGAAATCAGTGCATGAGTTGAAATAGAGTAAGAAAACTAGTCATGCTGAACATTTTAATACAAAATATGTGTTTTCAGTGGTAAAACATAATACTTTACAGTATTGCAATTGTTATATTTCACAAACAGTTTTAATGTAAGAACTTACCTTGGTATAACAAATCAATTTATTAACCCCAATGAGTGAATTCTTGTCATTTCTCTCCTTCCAAGTTTAAAAGTCATAAAATAAATAAGTCACAATATAATCCAAGTATTTTAGGAAATCATATTCCTTAAAAAATTAATTCCATATTCATATACAACCAACAAGACTTCAAATAAATAATTATTCAAACCTTTACTACATCCCTAGTGTCAATACTTATAATTATTACACCTAAAGAAGAATACAAATTGATAATATGGAGTTTTCTTAGAAATTCTTAAGTTGAACACAATTTCCAACAAGTTATCCCTTCCTATCCAAGTATATAATACATTAAAAAACATCTCGAATTGACCTCAAATTTTAAAAATATAAACTTAATGCATTTAAAACAAGATTTAGGTGGTCCTACACAAAAATTAGATTTAAAACAGGCTCAAAAAAAATTATTTTTGCTACTATAGCATTCTGCCCAGAATAGACCAGTGTTAAAGAAAAATTTGTAAATTTTATTTCCTACATCAGAAAATTCTAAAATTTTACAGGTAGTATTTAAACACATAAAGCTACATTTTATATATTTTGACATTTCTCAAATTCTGACCTTATCATACCGAAATAATGGCATCAATCTGACTGTACAACAGAAGATGGCACTCTGTCCCTTCAAGTTTTTTCAAAAATTACTGGGCTTAAAACTACAGTTTTTTTGCATAATTATTATCATAAGTAATTTATTTACATGTCTAGGAACCAACATTAAAAGGCCCTAAAATAATAATTTATATTGCTAATTTATTTGAACCAAATCAAGCCACCATCACAAAATTTTCAGAAATTCCAACAAGCATCAAGTTTATCCTTTTCTTCAAGAAATTGGTCTCTTGGACTTGTTATCCCAAGAAATCACAAATATACAATGAGCAAAATTAACGAAAGCAATCCTAACATCAAACACGTCAAGATTACCTAAAATCACATCAAACAATTATCTTTTCCTTAGGAAAAATTCTAACTTTTGTAAAAATAGCTATTTAAGATAAAAAGGTATTTCCTTTTGTGTCAATCTTCTGAAAGACACCTCCCTTACCAAGATTTAAGTAGGTTTGATCACTAGATACACATTCTTAAACATTCTTGGTCTAGAAAAACATATTACCAATTTATTCAACAAAAACTCTAATGTTGGTATGTACCGACGGCACTAAAAAAATTAATAAAGAGGATGGTTTAGATCCTTACTTCTTGTCACACCAACTTGATCACTCTTAGGAGGGGTAGAAGGTGTTCTCTAACCCTTATTTCCACCTAAATTTCCAAGCTTTCACTCCAAGATTATTGCTTCAACTGAGTGGCTTGTGCAGAATTTTCCATAACAAATTGAAGCAATTAATTTGGGCACAAAAATGGAGGGAGTTCGTGCTAGGGAGAGGGAGAGAGTGAGTGATGGCTGCTAGGGTATTTAGGGCTCCTAAAAATCTGATTTAGCTAGGCTTTTCTAGGTGAATTATATTAAGTTTAGGAAATAGAAGAAAAAGGAAAAGAATTAAGGAAAAATCCTATTTTCTCTAGGTTTTAACTATAAAAGCTTCTTTTAATTAATTAATCATAATCTTAAAAGGTTTAGAGGGCTAGGTGGCAGTACAATGGAGTAGGAATAGGAAAGAATATTCCTCAAGATATTCCTAAACATTAAAGGATTAGATATTAATAAATCCCTTCAAGATAATTTTCTAAATATACAAGAATTGGGTTTTCCCTCTTTTTCCTTCCCCTAAGTGGCGACTACTAGGTTTCTAGAAGCTTAATCAGTGATTCCCTCAAAATATTCTCCTTGCTATAATAAATATTTAATTTAAGGAATTCAAATTCTATCCAAATAAAAAAAAAACAAGAGGAAAGTCTTGCTACACTAATATTTAAATATTTTTTAAAATTCATAAATAAATAAATAAATAAAATAAACATGTAATGAGTATTTAATAAATATATAGAAAATGGACAAATATTATATATATATATATATATATATATATACATATATATGTGTGTGTGTGTGTGTGTGTGTGTGTGTAATTATTTAACAACTATGAAATAGTTACCTAAATTATTTTAAGTAACCGCTACCCAATAATTGAGCACACAATTTAAAGTTAGGTATATTTTCTTATATATATATATATATATATATATTCTCAATGAATAGTTTTATGTTAGAATATTCTATTCACCATTATTTCATATAGCGATTTCTCAAACATCCCAAAGCATAACAATTCTTCCACAATCATACTCAAACAAATTCATTCATACTATGCCAAATATGTCTATATGATCCTTATATTCCCCTATTTCTAGGGGGCATTTAGGGTGGAGTGTCACATACTCTATCTTAGTGGCTGGACCGCTAGACTCACGTCGGCCTGAATAACTTTAGGATAAAAAGAGACAGCTCCTAGAATGTTTAACAACACAAAGCAAGTTCTTTTCTTTCGGAAAGGAAGAAAAGTCAGTGGTGTTTATAGGAAAGTCGAGAATCACTACCATATCCAGTAAGGTGGGGATAATCATTCCACAATAGAACATGAAAATATTAACGGCCGGGTTCCAAAAAGCACTTACTACAGACAGTAGTGCTCAATCGATAGGGAATCATCGAGTAGTCAGGTGGATCGAGTCATAGATTCCATACTCTTATCACTTATTTGTGCAATATTCAAAAACTCGGTCTAGCCAAGATTCGTACTCTTCGATATAACTAGGCCAGCATCTCCATTTGCTAGGAAACTTTGTGAAGTCCTATTGATTACTCTTAATAGGAAATTCCAGTCCGACAGGTTTGATATGGCTGGCTCGATCAATGTTGCTTGCCAGATCTGTTATGGTAGGGCCTAAGATGAAAGCTTTTGTGAGGTTAGGGTAAGGAGTCATTAAACGGGTGTCTGTGGTGGTTGACGAGGATTCAGTAAGTGTAGGAAGGAATGCAGGTAGCCGACGAGGAGTAGTGATAAATCTATGATTCTTCATAGTGGAAAACTACTTCAACAATATATTGTTGACATGTGTATATAAAAGTGGAAACCGAAAGGTTTGATTTTCAAAGAAATTGGCAAAGACATATTAGGACTGAATTGTTTCAAGGTCCAATTGATTTCTTTCTATCGGTGAAACAAGAGGATCAAATGTGAGTAAAAAAATTATACTGCCAGCATCTTTCATTGGTGGGCCAAGAGATATGCGTAAAACATATATCGATGCATTGGCATTAGTATAATGCTATGGCAAGTCAAACATATTCTCAACAATTACTTACAATCCAAAATGGAAAGAAATACAAGAAAATTTTCTACCAACTGAATAGATGCAAAATAGGCCAAATCTACTATGCAGAGTATTCAAAAGCAAAACTAATCTATTAAAAAATCAATTGAAGGAAAAACATGTTCGTGGTGAAGTTGCTATTTGTGTTTGTATAACTGAATTTCAGAAATAAGGTTTATCGCATGCTCACTTCCTCTTGATCATGAAATAAGGTTCAAAACCATTAAATTCTAAAGCTTATGACAAATTGGTTCTTGTTGAATTCCCAATAAAAACAATATAGTTACTTGCACTCTATGGTTGTAAAACATATGATACATAGGCCTTGTGGTGACTACAATCTACAAAATCCATGTATGAGAAATGGCAAATTTAAGAATCACTATCTAAGACAATATTTATAATACACAACACATGGTGAGGATAGTTATCCTTATTATCATAGGAGAAATGATGGAAGAAAGTGAAAGTAAGGAATCACATGTTGGACAATTGTTAGGTTGTACCTTACAATCTATACTTGTTATCATTGTTTGATTGTCACATGAATGTTGAAATCTGCTCAACAATCAAACTGGTTAAATATGTTTACAAGTGTACACACACATACACATAAAGGGCTTGACAAAGTAATTTCAGTTTGCTAGATAGCTTTCTCCACCAGAAAGAGTACGAAGGTTATACGATTTCAATTTGATTGAAATAATGCATACAGTAATAACATTACAAATACATTTGCCCAACAACCATCCTCTCACATTTGACCACAACACCAATATAAGAAACATGTTGGAGAATCCCAACTAATAAGCACAATGCTCACTGAATTCTTCACAGTGAACAACACCAATGCTAAGGCATTGAATTTAAAATGGCTATACAAAGAGTTCCCTAAGCACTTTGATTGGCCTAAAAAAGGTAAAATCTAGAATGAGAGACAAAGAAGTTAGGTTATTGGAAGAATGAGTACCGTATCATCAATAGAAGTGAAAGATACTATTTGAGACTATTATTGTCTCATGTTCAAGCACCAACATCTTTTGAAGACCTTCTAGCAACAAATGGGAAAGTTTTGACCTTATTCAGAGAGGTAGCTTATAGAAGAGGCCTGTTGCATCTAGACAGTGACATCAAAATCTACCTCACAGAATCTACAAAATTCCAAATGCCAACCCAATTAAGGCGATTATTGTTAACGACACTTATTTATTGTGCTCCAATAAATCCAAAAAAGTTGTAGGAAAAATTTGAGCAGCAGTTAAGTCAAAATTTCTTGTATTCACAGCAAATTATGGGTTTTATAAGAGAACAAATTCAAAGAATGGTTCTTAAAGATATAGACCATTATTTGCAATCTACGGGCAAATCTATCAATGATTTTAGATTTGTTTCATTTCCAATGAGAGTGTCTTATGAAGAAAGATTGGCAAGAGAGATTAAAAGTGAAAAGAACATTCCAATAAGTAAAGATAATATCTTAAATGAATCAAAGTTAAATCCAGAGTAAAGAATGGTTTTTGAAAAAATTCTCTCAGCAGCAATCCATGATCCAGCAACTGTTTTCTTCATTGATGGGCCAAGTGATACTGGAAAAAACATTCTTTTACAAGACTTTATTAGCTTCCACTCATTCAAAACGTTTTGATAACAATTGCTACAACAACATTTAGAATTATATCTCTTTTGCTACTTGGTGGCTGCACAACTTATTCATGTTTTAAGATTCCATTAGATGGAAATGACATTAAGGGATGCCAATTGAGTAAGCAAGGCAGCACTGCAGAACTATTCAAGAAACAAAGCTCATAATCTGGGATGAAGCTCTAATGGCAAAAAAAGAAGCAATTGAAAATTTTGATACTATGTTGTAAGATATCACAAGAAATGAGATACTTTTTGGTGGAAAAATAGTTGTTTTTGGATGCGACTTTTGTCAAGTATTGCCTGTGATACTAATGGCATCTAAAGAATTGGTTATTGCAGGTAGTTTGTTATACTTTATATATGGCTAGTTTTGAAGAAAATCAAACTTACTTAGAATATGGGCTCAATTGATGATCTAGCATTCATTGCTTATCTTATAAAGATTGAAGATGGTATAGAACATACTGATTCAAATGACATCATCAATTTGCCATCACAGATGATAATGCCATTCATAAGTAAATAAATATCTTTATTTGAACATACAGAATTATATTTTTAAACTTATCTCTATTTGATTATGATCCAAGAATAGTTATGAAAAGGACATTATTATAACCATGTTGATGATATTAATGATTGAGAAATTCCCTGAAGACTTCAAGATCTATACAAGCAATGATGAGATAATTAATTTAACACATAAAACTGACTATGAAGATTTTTTTAATAGCCTTCAATTAAATGGTTTGCCCCCTCATAAGTTGAGATTAAAGAAGAACTGTCCAGCAATACTATTGACGAATATTGATCTGATAAAAAGCTTATGCAATGGAACACATTTTATTTGCAAGGAATTGAAGACACATGTTATCTATGTTGAAATGCTATGGGGGAACATTATGGGAAACTGTTATTTTGCATCCTATACCTCTACAATCTAAAGATAATGATAAATAGGGTATTCCTCTTCAAATGAACACATTTTCCTATACGGTAGTGCTTTGCAATGATAATAAACAAGGCTCATGGATAAACATTAGATTGTGTCAAGACGTATTTATGAGAACCAATGTTTTCTCATAGCCAGCTTTATGTTGCTCTCTCACGTGTCGATCAACAGATATTCCACCAACATTTGCTGAGAGTGGTAAAATAAAGTAAATAAGAAATGTTGTTTACCCTGAAGTGTTTAAAATTACACAAATTGTTCATGAAACTAATGTTACAAAAAGTTTATTTATAGTTTTAGCATATAATTGTTGAATAGTATATTTGCAATAAATCCATCACATTCTGCGTTTTTGGTGCTTGATTATGATGTTACATATTAAACTTTAGTGATATTCATATAATATATATATGTGTTTATATGTAACAACTACCTTATTCCATTTTTGTAGATAGTGAGAATCAACATTCTAGTAAATCTATCATAGTTAACTCAAAAGATTGAACAACAAAAGTTTGCTTCCAAGAGAAGATGTAGGTTTAAAACCTATTAATTCTTTAGCGAAAATATACTAGAAAATGATTTTGATTGATGATCAGGTAACTGCATTCTTTGTACTAATCCAAACAAAAATGCATCATTACTCAAACAAAGCTAACTATGTATATTTATTTGGTATTTAGGGAATGAAGGCTATTGGCACATAGTTTAGTCATGCAATCTATTTGTATTGTGACAAATTTATCCCATACAAAAGCTATTACATATCAAATGAAGTAATTTAGCAAATTCCTAATAAATGCAATGGATTATCTCAGGAAGAACTATTGTAGAAGATGCAATAGATAATATGTTACAAACATTTGAAGATGCCTTTGAATACACACCATTTAATAATTTTTCATTTTGCTTATCAAAAGGAAGAAGTGGGTAATTAACTCTATCCTTATACTTTCTTTGTTTTCATATAATTATTCTAATTCTTCTTAAAACATCAATCTTCTATACATCTATAGATGTCTTGGCAATGGTCACAGATGTATATCCTCTGAAACAATCTAGATTTGGAGATGGTGTACGGAGAGGTATTATTATCATCAATGAAGAATAAGTTATACAAGTATTATTATAGAAAAACATAACAAACATACCATACAAACAACATGATCTTACTTCATCCCATATGTATTAAGTTGAATTCGATTAGAATGACGTTATGGAACAAATATACAAAAGAATAAGACACCTTGAACCAGATACAAGGAACAATACCAATGGTATGTTGTTGAAGAATAGGAGTTGGCTTACTCAATGGTAGCAAATTATGTATAAACTCATTAATATTCAAAAAAACTTATAACTTAATAAACTCAACAAAACTTCCAGTGATTTGATTTTAAGATTAAATTTGAAGACTCATACAATTTAGCAACTATTATAAATCCATTAATTCCACAAGCGAGGCAGTTTAAAATCTGGTACAATACATTTGCCATTCCAAAAATTATTGTTAGGAGGAGGAAGGAAAAAATGAATTTCTTAGTCAATAATTTTTTTTTTTTTTTTGAGTTCAAACTGTTAGTTTTGGTTAAATGATGTAACATACTTGATTATAATGATTTAAGGATTGCTTCAATTGCTACTAAAATTAAATTGCAGAGTTCTGTATTCTTCTCCTTATCCTTGTACGGATTACTTGTTTCCTAGGACTATAAAAATTCATCTTTCAAAAGAAAATATTTAATCAGAAAGTCATGATGGCAATATGTAGCAGCATTTATCTTCTTTAATAGCCAAAAATTTCTTGGCTACTTACCTTCTTTAGATAACTATTCACACAACTTTTGCAACATTTTTTATTCCTTTGTTATATTCTTATATGTGCATGATTTCTCATTTCTCTCATTTTCTTTTAGTGCATAATGAAGCCAAACTATTTTGATATTGTTTTATCTTTAATGATATAAAAAGAATGGAATATCTTTAATGTAAGGCTAGAGTTAAAATCAATAGAAAAATCACTCTAAACAAAATGATTAGAGAAGAAAACATAGTATAACTGAGAATATAACCCTCTAAAAAGAGAAACAGGATTCAAGTAGTTGATTTAGATTAGGAACATAGACATGATATGGCTGAGAAAATAGTCCTCTAAAACTAGAAACAAGATTCAAGTAATTGGTTTAGATTGGAAGCATTCTTAGTTTAATGAGGATTTCTTGTCTAGGCCAAATCTTGTTAAAGAGACATCCTTTTTCACTTATCCCTCTGTCTTTGCTCTGCTTCTATTGTTGCATGCTTTCACTGGTCATAGCAGTATGGTATCGTCGAAAGTCTCACAAACAGAAGTCTAATTGAAAAAGCTTAGAAAACCTTATAGTTGGACCATAATTAGGCTTTTATAAGCATATTGGGTTAGCATCCAATCAAATGAAGGGTTCTCTTTTTTTTTTTTTTTTGTTGATAAATTATGCATTGTAGGCTCTTCTTTTGTTGTTGCCAAATTACCTGTTCCACTTAATAATAGAAAAAAAGCTTTTCTTATTTCAAAATTGTGCCACAGGGTTTGTTATCCCCAATCAAGTCTACCATATAAATTCATTATATTGATTGATAAATAGATAAGCTTTTCAATTAATACAAATATGGCTGCTAAGTTAATACAAACTACATCAGATAGCATGGTGGACAAATACATACAGATTTATTACATAGATATTAATACATCTATGTTTATCGTTAATTCTAGGCTTCAAAGAATGAACAAATTATTCTGAAAAATTAGCCAATGCTACATTTACTAATCTAAATCCAATAAAATTTTTCCATCATAATGACAAGATCACTTCAATAGAAAAATCCAACCAAAAGATAAAGTAAAATCAATACTTTACAAAGAAACTTTATGGGTATTAAAATTTTTTCTTTTCTTAATTTCACAATGCTTAAACATATACATCTAGATTATTTGGCTACAAGGATCCATAGCGATACATCATCTACAATAAAAGTTTTGGTATATGGCTTGTAAGGACTGCTACTCAAGCACCTCAGCAAGAATTAAGGAATCTTTCATGCATTAATCGCAAAGAAGATGTAGTTGTAGAACCGAGGTAGAATATTTATCATTACAAAATAACATTATTAACTTTAAATACGTTATAGTCATTTCCTATTTCATAAGATGTGCTTTCGCATTGATATGCTAGAGAATTCTAGAGTATTAACTACCTCTATATTTGGTCCATATGCTGAGCACATCTTATTAATTGGTGCGATGGAAGCAATAAAACTTTAAAACAAAAACAAATATATGCTAATGTACACAATCCATGTGCATGATATTCCTCTTCTTTTGAATGATGCAATTTCAAAGATAAAGAATAAAATTTACATAGCACAGATTCATCCAACAAAATCTCCAATAAAAACTACAGAAACTAAGTATAATCTCCACTTCTTGTTTGAGGAAGATAGACATAATCACATTTCACCAATGCTGATCAATAAATCAAAGCAAAGAAATTCTACTACAAGTAACTATTAAAAACCTATTTTTCTACCAATATTTGGTTCTAAAACTAACTAATTTTAAACATTATGTATTACACAAATTCCAAAATAGATGGACAAACATCAAGAACAAAAAAAAGATCAAGTCATGAGAAGTTTGATAAGACAAAATAGGAAGACATTGACACAAATATTGCATCAAGCCATGCAAGCATTCTGAAAAAGTCTAAAGTACAGTGATCAAGAAGAAGTGCCTCTAAAACTACTTTTCTCATATTTGCTACAATAATTTAAACTAAACTCACTATAGTGAAGGATTGCAGGAAAATAAAAAATGCAGCAGAAATTGCAATTTAAATTTTTTTCCTGAGCAAAAGTTTAGGAATACTTACTTTTAGGACACTTAAATTGAATAACCGGAGGATTTAGATTTGACGGAATACTTTGGTTTGTCACGACTACTTGTTCCACAGAAATACCGTCCTTTCATCAAACACACGCACCAAAATTGCTAACTTTTAATATTCCAAAGTATTCTCGAATCTCTTATAGGCTATCTACTGGTAAAAGTAGAATAATAAGTGAAAGAATAATTTTCTTGGAAGAATTAATTAGGAGAGCCTTTTTTTTTCAAAAAAAAAAAAACAAAAGGAAAAATCCTCAAAGGAAAAAAAATAACTAGCAGCGGTCAAAAACCCCTGAAAAAAACCCGAAAGCCTTTCTCTTACGTTTCCTTGTTTTGTGTCCAAAATATGAATCCATCAAACACCAAAACTTAATCCACCTCAGAAAGATTTCCTTTTTTTTCTTTTTCTTTTCTTTTGTTTCTTTTGTTTCTTTTCTTTGGTCACCAAAACCGTGAATCAATTCACTTGAATTCAATTCACATATTTTTTGCATATCTTCCAAAACCACATAGCCTTTCGTTTTAATTTTGTTACCTTATTTCCTTTTTGATCACTAGAATTTTTTTTTCACTTTTCGTTTTCTTTTTTTCTTTTTTGTTTCCTTTTTCCTTTTACTTGTAACGGCTATCCTTTGTTTTCAAAATAACAAAAGCCATTACTCACAACCCTATTAGGCTAGGGTTTTTCTTAATTAGCCAAGACTAATTAACTAGTTCCATTATTAATTAATTAATCCATTTAAGCCCATATAAAATTATTTAAGATAATTAATTAATAAAATAATTTAATTAAATTAGCCTAAGACTAATTAAATAGTTATCTTATTAATTAATTAATTCATTTGGGTCTAATATAAAATTATTCAAGATAATTAATTAATAAACTAATTTAATTAAATTAGCCTAATAAATTATTCTAACCCAAATAAATAATTATTGGACTCTTAGAATAATTTCTTCCAATATTAATTTCATCCACAAGCCCATATAGTAAACAAATTTACTAAGGTTATTTGAGTTACTCTAGGGATAAAAAAAAATATTATTCTTGACTATTAAAATGACCAAAATATCATTGCTAACAAATAGCCATATTTTATCATTTTAAATATTTCATTTATCACCATATGGAAATATTGATCTTAAGAATAATATTGCAAATGCGATGTCTTCGACCTACAAGTGTAATAACGAAAATACACATCTACGTAATACTCGTTATTGAGATAGAAAAAATGTGTTAACACCTTCCTCAATGATATCTATCATCTTTTGATAACTAGTCCGATAATCTATAACTTTCAGTATGTATCAACTTATTTTCAGGAGTTACCCAAAAGCATACATACTAAGTTACGTTTTTCCAGGGCCCTAATTTTTTTAGATTATCCTGGATAATCACAATGGGGGGATTTCTTCACTAAGTGAAGCGTAGAAACTCTATTATATAAATTCGTCTTAATTAATTAGAGTTATACACCCAACGTACAAGGTTATTGGCCTTGCGTTAAGACCTCACTTATTATACATCAAAGTGTACAAGTCCAACTTCACTAGACCACCAACTTATACTCAAGTCTAAAGGTACTCGTCCACGCAATAGCGACGATAAACTAATCTTTGTTTATTATAGTACTTTTATAAAGATTATCATCTGGTGGTCTAATTTTACGTATTTCAAATATGCTTACACTATTAGCATAAATAGACTACTCATTGGACAAAATTAAATTATTCTCTATTTAGAAGCCATAGTGTAATGATCTAAACATTGACAAAGTGTCCAACTTCATCAATTGATCAAGAACATTTTTTACTTGTACGTCAGTAGTCCCTGATCTATACATTTCTGTGAAAATATGACCTAATCACGTAGATCACTAACACACTTAGACCTTAATATACAAATATATGTAAATAAACAAAGATTAATGAATGAAATATTTTATTAATTCTCAAAATACATAAATACATAATCTATTTTTGGCACACATTCCAACATATAGTTGGTATTTTGTTTGTGGATTTCTTTACCTTAATGACTTTGCATGTGTCTCAACTCATTTGAGACAATTGGAAATCAATTCAATGGACATAAGTGGGAAGTTGAACAAATTTTCATTGACTTTAATTATTATGAATATTTTTTCTAGTCTTCGGAAACTTTATTTGTATTTTCAACTTATTTAAGTCAATTGGAAAAAAATTACTCTATTTACCTAATGTATAAAGCATGCATATATCTGTGACTATAATGAATGTGAGCAATTATGAGACCACATAACTATTGTTTTGTTAGCAATTTTGGATGTTTATAAATTAATCTTTATTTTAGGGCTATCTTGTAGATTAATGTTTTTCTATACTTTTCAGGATATGTTTTTTTGTGCTATGTTGCTTTTCTTCCTCATCCTTTTGTTGTATTTTCATGTTGATAATTTTTTAAAATTATTTTCTATTGTTGATGCAAACTAGTACAAAAAGTGCTTGGTTTGAAAAATGGTCATTCCATTTATTTTCTTCACTTTATTTCTCCAAAAAAAGGTGCTCTGATAATCATGACACAAAAAGCCAATAGAGCCAACAAGAGTAAGAAAAAATGTTGAACTGCACATGGAAAAGGCTACACTAATTGTAAATTATAAAGATAAAACTTTATTATTGTACTTGTATAATGAATATAATGAAAGAATTGACATAATCTGAGTCCACATACACAATGCATCTCACACTAATATATAGTGACCTCGAATTTGAAAAAATCTATATATATAAGTATCTGTGGATAGCTCTGGTAGTGACAGTGGCAGCTTTGAAATGATATGCAAGTGACACATGGTAAATAGTGACACAATTTTGGATTGACATTTGGTAGCATTGAATCCAAAGGCTCCTAAAAATTTAAAGAATTGAAAGGAATTTTTATGCAATTGATCTTCTTGCAAAGCTATTAAAAAGAAAGAATCGAAGAGTTAAAAACCTCAAATACTCTTCTGTTGTTCTTACTTCAATTCTAGCGAGACCAAACATCAATCTCTTAGGTAAATTCAATCTACAGTCAACATCTATCTCTTAGATAAACTCAATTCACAATTAAATTTAACATCAATTTCTGTCGCTTAGTTTCCAGAAGCACTTTATTTTGAAAGACTCTATAAAAACATGCTTAAATTCACTATGCAAATCACCCGATAGCTTCAAGCTTATATTCTCCTTAAGACAAGAAGAGATTATAGAAATTAGAGGGAAAGATGGAGGCAAGGTTGAAAGAATTCTATCAAGAGAGTGTTGAATCAGCACAATGAAGGCTTTTTGGTTGTTGAAGGGAGTAGCAGCTCTATTGTTGCAGTCGGCCTCTTGTGCCATAGCTGCTGTGAGGGATACTAACGACGTCATTAACAGCATGGTGGCTAGATTAGGAACTAGTGCCCTTTACAAGGCTGCCACTAAACCAAGGTTAGCCGTTGTTCCTGGGGCGATTGGGTGAATGATTGTTGGATTGGCAGTCACCAGAAAATAGACTCTAAAGCAATACGTTCCTATCTAATTTCTTTTCTATTTTTGCTGAGGTGGTTTCTGGGATTAATAAGCTTGGCTAAGCTTTTAGTTACCATTTTTTACTAAAAATTTGATGAAATATTGAGAATGTGTTCTCAAATACTAATTTGAATAGTCATTTAGATTATGTAAAGTTGTTGTCTTTCTTTGATTTAGATGTGTATATAAGTTTTTCATGTCTTTGTTGATTTGGGCTACAATACTTTTCGGGTTGTTGAAAATTATTGCTCATAACTATTATTATGAGTTTTTTGCCCTTTGTTAGTTGTTGATTTATCATGTGATTAATTGATTGGCTAGTAGTAATCATGGGTTTCATTTATGACATGCTAAAAATTCTATTCCCATATAATGGAGAAGAGGTTTTTAAAGTGAAAACTACTAATTATGCAGTAAGTGTTCATTTTTATCTACTTAACAAATAACAGGTGTTTGAAATAAGGCTTATGTCCATAAAATCAACAATGAAGATATTTTGGATATTGGTGTTGATAGTACTTAGCAATCTACTTCTTTCAGAAGAAGCTAATACCAACCTATCTAGGAGGCCTAATGTTATGAACATTAATTGGTATATTTTGACTGTGAATTCTATTGTGGGCAAAGTTGCAAAAATTACCACTGATGCTGTAGTAGAAGATGTGAACTCCAATCCAGCCATTCTTGGAGGAACCAAGGAATATTACAACTCTTGACAGCAATTTCAGTGGATTTTTGGGGATAGTTGAGGTCAATCTCATTACGTCAATTGTTTGTCCCTTTTTGCTTGGATGCCAATATGTGTGTGTGTGTGTGTGCGCGCGCACGCGTGTGTGTGTGTCTTGGGTTATCTGGGATCTTTTCATACTCTGAGTTCTCTTACTGATAACAACTATGCACTTCATGAAAATGGAAACTATGGCAATAATTGGTTCCCAATCTTCATTCATGGCTCATGTGATATCCCATATTGCAAATGAGCTCCAAATTCCACTATTATCTTTTTCAGCTACAAGCCCTGCCCTTTCTTCATTTTAGTATCCATTCTTTGTCAAGACCTCACCAAATGAACTCTTTTAGATGGCTACTATAGCAGAAATTGTTGATTACTATGAATGGAGAGAAGTGATTGCAATCTATATTAATGACGATTTTGGAAGGAATAGGATAGCTGCATTAGGGGATCAACTGGCAGAAAGAAGCTATTCGATCTCTTACAAAGCACCTATGAAAACTAAAGCAACTTAATCAGACATCAGGGATGTCTTGGTTGAGGTGGCTCTTACAGAGTCTCAAATGCTTATTGCGCAAACATATCCAAACAAGGGTTTAGAAATATTTGCTTTGCACACTATCTCGGAATGCTGGATAGTGGATTTGTGTGGATTGCTATAAATTGGCTCCCCACAAGATTTCACATGAAACAATGCACACAAAGTTTGAAAGAATATATATATAGATATATTTTTATCTATTCTTAATATTCTTAGACTCAATACATAAATTTTTCGTGAATGAATAAAAGAAGCTAAAAAATTAAGTTAGGAAAATTAATTTATTATGAGAAATAAAATCACTTCATATATATATATATATATATATATATATAATAGGAGCAGCCAAATAATAAAGAAAATGAAGGTTATTGATTCAGATGGAGATTATCTAATAAATAAACATTTAATAGGTTTTTAAAAAATCATGAAGTTATAAATAAATTTTACTCTCTCCGTTTCAAAATAGATGTTCATATAGCTATATGCACACATATTAAGGGTTATGAAAATAATGATTTTTTTTATTTTATATAAAGTTCTAACTATAACCCTAATAAATATGCTTTTCTCTCTCCAAATTAATTACTCTTATCTTTATCTCTTTCTTTGTCTCCCACTTATATTATATTAAGGGGTTTATTGCAATTTATCCCTACTAAGGTGGGGGTAGTAGCACTTTAGTACTACAAGTTGTAAAAAATGCATTAGAGATCCATTGACCGTTAGTTAATAACGGTATTGACTAATGAAAGTTACTTTTGTAATAAAATGTCTATTTTGTCCGTGTTAATTATAAGATATCCAAAATAACCCTTTGAATTTATTGCAATTTACTTCCATTAAGTTGTGAATTGTGACACTTTAATACTGCGAGTTATAAAAAAGGCATTAGAAGTCCATTAACCGCACGTCAATGACGGTATTAATTAACGAAAATTATTTTTGTAATAAAATATCTATTTTACCTATATTAATTATAAGATGCCCAAAAACAAATCCATTAATGGAAGAAATTTGGCACATGAAGTATTTGTGGACCTATAATATTTTTTATAATTTTTTATATTAAAGTATCATTGTCCTAACTTAATAGGATAAAATGCAATAAATACATAAACCAAAATTTCAATCAACTTTCTGAAATTAGACATACCATATACAGCTTTGTCAATAATAAAATACGATGCAAATTTAAACATAATAGGCTAAAAAAAAATCCCAAAATTGTACCAATATTTTTCTCACAAAAAAAGAACCACAAAAAATATTATCATATTTCCCTACTCTAATCAATAGCATTCAAAATAATCCTGTTGATTAGATGATGTTGATTAGACTAGTGAAATATGCTAATTTTTTTATATGGCTTTGCTTTTTTTTTTTTTTTTTTGGTGAGGAAAACACTAGTATGATTTCGTAATTTTATTTTAAGTCTGTTATATTTGAATTTGCATTGTTTTTAGGTCTTAAAAAAAGTATATATGATATGTCTAATCTCAAAAAGTTGGTTGAAATTTTAATTTATGTGTTTGTTGTATTTTATCATATTAAATTGATAATGATATTTTAATACAAAAAATTATAAAAAGTATAATAGGCCAACAAATACATCATGTGCCAAGTTCCTTCCACTAAAAGATCTTTTTGGACATCTTATAATTAGTATAGGTAAAATAGAGATTTTTTTTTTTTTACAAAAATAACTTCTGTTGATTAATGCTATTATTGACTAATAGTTAATGGACCTCTAATGCCTTTTTTTTAAAATTTGTGAAATTAAAGTGTCACAATCCACAACTTAATATGAGTAAATTGCAATAAACCCAAAGGGTTATTTTGAGTATCTTATAATTAATATGGGCAAAATAGACATTTTATTACAAAAGTAGCTTTCATTAGTCAATACCGTTATTGACTAATGGTCAATGGACATCTAACACATTTTTTACAACTTGTGGTACTAAAGTACTATTACTTCCCAACTTAATATGAGTAAATTACAATAAACCTTACATTAAATGAGGGGTAAGGTAGGAAAATATTAAGGGTTTATTACAATTTACCCCCATTAGGTTAAAGAGTAGTAGCATTTTAGAACCACAAGTTGTAAAAAAAGTACTACAGGTCTATTGATCGTTAGTTAATGACGGTATTGACTAATAAAATTTATTTTTCAATAAAATATCTATTTTACCCCTATCAATTTTTTTTTAATACCTAGAATTCCAAGTTTAATTATTTTATACTAATTTTTAATTTTTGATCCACCAATTATTATTCCACCAACTCATCTACCCATGTTCGAGTTTCATTCCAATTTTTTGGCAATACAATCGGTTGATTTGTATATATATGATTTAGAAAATTAATATTATTTATATGAAGATTAATTGTGTCTATTATACAAAGGTTTAATGGGTTGTATTTTCAACAATAATTATAATTAAATCCAACATTTCATAGAAAAAATAAATTGTTATATGGTCGTATTCGAAAAATATTGTAATGTTAATTGGTTTTTTCCCCTCGTAATAAAAAGGAAAAATGGAAAAGAAAAAAAATAATTAGCATAAGGTTACATTTGAGTATATCATGACTCAAGTTATTTCATTCCCTTTTGTGTTTCTTAGAAAATAACACAAAAACAAAATGAGCCTATTGAGAGTTTTTTTAATCAAAATATTATGACTTTTTAATTAAAAAATAAAAGTATTATAACTTTTCATTATTTTCTAAAATTACAAAGATAATTTTACAAATAAATACTATTTATTTGTATTAAGGTGAAATCATAAAATCAGAATTTGATAGTGAAAATATTATAATTAACATGGGTAAAATAAACATTTTATTACAAAAGTAACTTCCGTTAGTGAATGGACCTCTAATTAACATGGGTAAATATTACTGTCATTGATTAATGGTTAATGAACCTCTAATTTATTTTTTACAACTTGTGATGTTAAAGTGTCGCTGCTCCTCAATTTAATATGGGTAAATTGTAATAAACCCAAATATTAATAATTAATACATAAAAAAATATAAATAAACATATATTTTGAAACAAAACAAAAAAATTTATATGAACCTTCATTTTTAAATGAAAGGAGTAACACTTAATAGAATTTTAAAAAATCATAAAATTATAATTAAAAAGTTATTTATTTGATACATTTTGTTTTACGTCCCGTCGTACAACGTATGAGTATCAAACTAGTTATTTTTTGACAAATTTACATAAACACTTTTTTATAGTCTCCACTACTTCAAAGGCGGTGGAATCTGGTGGGGCACAACACATATACATTTATGACAAGGGTAAAATTGTCAAATCATATGTTTTTTAATCATAATCCTCAACTCCTCTTTGGCTATGTCGACAATCGAATATATTGGAGTAATTGACATAGGAGAGAGTCCTAGAGCAATGCTACTACCCACAACATCAAGGGAGTACTTTATGGGCCTAACTCTCTTCTTCTTAGTAGGCTCAATGTTGAATTCGTAGGCACCACCACCACCACCATCGGTAGAGGAAGACGGCCCAACATCATGAGAATAATCAATATTTGAAGTCATTTGCCACCATAAATTAAAAGGGAAGCATAGGGCTGATAGGTTATGATGCTGGTGAATGATGTTGTTGTTAATGATGGTTGAAGAGAGTACGAGTTAGGATGGGGTTAAGGCTTGGATTCAAGCTGAGATTGGGATAGGGGCACTAGCATAGCAGATGATGGTGGTTGAGGATGTGGGTGCTGCATAGGCTGCGATCAAGCTTGGGGATGCGGTGGTGGGGGAGTAGCTAAAGAATCTTGAGAATCCATTAAAGGGGTAAGAAGAAAATAGAATGGAATCTAATCAGAGTGGGCTTCTTTGGGTTTTGGGGGACTCTAAAAGATTAGTAGTATACTGGCTTTGAAATCTAATTTAAAACCCACAAATTCTTATAGAGAAAGAGAAGAAATTGAATTTTCTACGTGAACAAAGTGAAAATAAAAAAAAAAGAAGAAGAAAAGTGGGGCCAGAAGATGGTGAGGGGGATGGAAGGATGCTCCTGGATTGGACTTAGAAGGCTAGGGCTAATTCTATTATTGATGCTTTTGATGGAAGTTCTGAGGCTAGAGTGAGTATGGTAATGGATTCATTGATTAGGCTAAACTTTTGCAGTCCGACAAAAAAAACCGAAGCTATACAATACCTAAGAAGATTTTGTAGTCTGGCAATGGCTTTGTCATATCTCCTTTCACCATCTCTTTTTTCTACATATAATTGGAGAAAATATCAAAAAGAGATTTTTTTTTTTTTTTTGCCATCATTCATAATTAGTCAACAATATGTGATCAGAAGAAGAGAGAATGATCGCTTTGATTAAGGCTTTTGTTGATAAATTGTGGGTCACTTGTGAAGATGATCAGGAAAATGTTCAGAAATTAATTGGCCAAACTATATTTATTGTCTTTACAGGTATCATGCTAAAGATTTGAACATAGAAATAATTTTGAAAGGAAAGAAATGAATCAGTAAGAACATGAAGGTGAATTTTAGTTCGATCATTTTACCTTTTTGTGTGAGCTTTGAATGGAAGACGACAATGGCTTCTTGAATAGAAGGCAATGGCTAATTGAGAAAGACGAAAATGTTGTGTTTTCTTTGTTCCTTAATTGTCACGCATGCCAATTGTTTGTGGAATTGCCTAGGAGAGAACTTGAGGATTATGATTAAAAAGCATGTGATTTGATAATTTTACTCTTGTCATAAATGTATATGTGTTGTTTCCCATCGGATTCCGTCGTGTTTTGAGGTGGGGGAGAACTATAAAAAAATAAAATATATAGATTGAGGATCGTAATTAAAAAAAAGATGAACTATGCAAGTAAAATAAATTAGAGATTATTTATGTAAATTTACCTTATTTTTAATAATAGATATATAAAGAATATACATCGAACGACTGATTTTTATCAAAGAACGCCGTAGTAAGCCAACTGGTTAATTTCACGTAACGGGATTGCCTTGTAAGGATTGCCATAGCTAGGGTTGTAAACGGGTCTAATCGGGTCCGAGATAGGGCGTCCCGGACCCGTTTAAAGAAAGGTAGTACCGGACCCGGCCCGAATACCCGGCGAGTATGGATTGAAGAGACCCACGCCCGCGAATGCGGGTATCGGGTCCGGGTCGGGTATACCCGACCCGAAAATGGGAAAGAGTGTATAAAGACCTTGATTCATATTTCAGGATAGGAGAAGGAAGAGAAGAAAAAATTGCTATAGCAGAAATATTGGCGTTGAGTTACAATGACTTGCCATTTTATTTGAAGCCATGTTTTTTTAATATTGGTCAGCTTCAAGAAAATGAAAACATAGATGTAGAAACATTGTATCTAATATGGATGGCAGAAGGCCTTATTTCATCTAAAGATCAAGGAAAAGACGAGAGTGGGGATCATCAATCATCATCTAATGAATGTTGTACTCCCCTTTGGCAGTTATAACAAATTGATTCCCTGTAACACTTTGCAAAACAAGACAACAAGCTATAGTTCTAGATAACATCTGATGACAAAACAAGCTTCCATTTCTATGTTTTACAACAACAGAAAGGTAATTTTCATTCTCGGTTTAGATCTAGCTTTCTTCCCACTACACAAAAATAAAGAAGAACCACAAAACACATTGCTAACCTCGGTTCTCAGATCAGATGTAGCTGGCTCGATGTGTGTTGCTATGGGCGTGGGCTGCGTGGGTCGGCGGTGGCGGCAGCGCCGGCTGTTGCTTAGCTGCTATGGTTGCCAAAAATTGAAAAGGGCTGCTGCTATAGATGATTTGAGGTTGACGATGAATGGAGGATGAAGAGATTGAAGATTGAAAAGTGAAGAGTGAATAGTGAAGAAGACAGTGAAGACTGAAGAGAAACAGCAGCCCGCTATAGAGATGAGATAAGATGAGCAATGTTAGGGTTTGACTAAAAAAAATCCTTTAATATATATATATATATATATATATATATAATATAATATAATTTATTAAACGGGTAATCAAGTAATAGGGTATGGATAATATAATTCCATACCTGGACCTATTTATATATAGTAAATGGGTAAGCAGGTCAAATCCGAATCGAGTATGAGAATAGGTATATCAGACCCGTTATAAATAGGTCTGGTACGGATCCGAGTCCGGGTATACCGATCAATTGACAGCCCTAGCCATAGCATTCGATTCCGTCCAAAGATTGACTGCGACCTGTTGGTGGGCAAATCTAATTTTTGAAAATCCCAGATCCAATTGACTTTAGGCCCAAGTTCACTGCCCTCCATTTTGAGATTATAAGAGTCGGACCCTGAGCCCAGCCTATTCATTAGCCGCTCAACAGAATAGCTGTTGTCACAGGGGATTGAAGTAAAGTAGCGTTGTGCTGCCGCTTTTGATAGGCTGACTCGTAGAAACCAAACACGGCCTTTGATCTTCCCTCATCACGGACAATAATCCCTACTTGTAATCGCACTCCCTTCTTCCCTCGTCTCTCTCTGTGCGATGGGCTGAGTGAAGGGCTTCTACGCCCGTTCCTGCATTTACTCCGGATTGCCGCAGATCAACGTTGCTTTGCTCCAGCGTAACCCTAGCACTCTTTGTGCTTTCTTGCTTATGCGGTGTCTTAGGTTTTTTTTTTCCTGCAAGTCAATGATGAACTGAGCTGGGTTGTAGATAAAGTCATGGCTAGGTTAAATGCTGAGAATTTTGGGGGAAATATCAACTCAGATACTTAGCACCCTACCCCGCTTCACCCCCCCAAAAAAAAAAAAAAATCAATTCAGATATATTAGTTATGTTGGCCAATACGATATACATCTAATCGGTTTACTATTTATTAAAATATCTGCGAATGTTGATGAGAACCGATTTCTTTGCATTAGATAAGATCATGTTTGCACTGTTTGCTTGCAATTTTTGTTCAGTTTTGAAATTCATTGTGCTTTAGTTTTTCAGGGTTGAGCCTTACTTTCCTGTTTTGAATTTGAGGAATCACTGAAGATGTTCGGTTCAAGCCGTAAGTTTTTTCCCTTTGATATTTCTGCATTGCTGGCTTTTATTTTATGCCTGAGGTAGAATCCTTGTTAGAAAATCGTTGAACTCAATGAGATGTGTTACTCATTAATAATGCAGTCTAAATTTATCTCTCTGTGGTCTTGATTGCACCATACTTATCATATTTGATGCATGGGTTTCTGTTCTGAAATATTTATAACAGTTATAGATTATTTATTGTCAGAAGATTAAAATTTTTATGTCAATTTACCTCAGCAGTGTCTTCCCTTATCATATTTGCTATCTGCTCTTTACTGAGAAGAAAGAATCTTGGAAGCTTTTCCTATTTCTTTTTATTTTAGGGGTTCAGAGTGTGTTGCGGGTGGTAGTTCTTCTGCAAGAATTCTCTCCTTCCTTCATCTTCTCAGAGTACAAATTTCCATTTATATCCAGACTGTTCTTCTGCTATCTGTAAATGATTTGTCCTTCCCAGGCTTTAGGAAATCGTTCATTAATGGGAAACAGTGTATTCCACAAACTTTTGCTTATCTGTAAATAAGTATGGTTGAATGTTGGTTCAGGTATGTTTTATTGGTCATACATCAACTCTCTCATGCCATTATCAGAAACTGGTTTGGTTTTCTGGTAGTTATACAATAGTGGGGTGTGTTTCGATGTAAGAGGGAAAAAGGAGTGGAAAAGGCCAAAGATATTTAGGAAAAGACTATTCTTTGTTGTTTTGGCGTCTTTGCACTGATTATTATTGGGCGTTTTTTGCAGCATTTGGGCAGTCATCCAATAGCCCATTCGGGCCACAGTCAGTATTTGGGCAGAACGCTAATGCAAGCAGCAATCCTTTTGCTCCCAAAGCCTTTGGGAGTACAACTCCCTTTGGATCACAGGCAGGGAGTTCCTTTTTTGGTAGCACTTCCACTGGCGTGTTTGGTAACACTAGTTCATCGCCTTTGGGTTCCACACCTGTCTTCGGTGCTTCGTCATCTCCTGCTTTTGGCACTTCAGCACCTGCATTTGGAGCTTCATCAACTCCTGCTTTTGGTAGTTCATCATCGTCATTTGGCAGTATGTACATTCGTAAAAGCATTGTGAATCTTCCCATATGCTATCCTTTGCTTGAGTGAGTGTGTCGGTGTGTATGCCCTGATTTCATGCATGTTTGACTGTTAATCTAAAAGGTTTCGGTGTCTTTTCATGCCTCTCAAGGTTTTAGAATTGATTTTTTCCTTAATGATCTGAAATCAAATCAGGTATGTATAAGTTGTAGCATATATTTTAAATCTCGGAGTTAAAAATTTAAAGTACCTATTGTTCAAGAATATTTGAGAATATTTTTCTAGTTTTTGTGTGAGGCTACAGAATGCGTCGACTTGTTTCCATTTGTTAATAGCTTTTGTTTCTATTTAGAAAGTATTTTTATTGAGATATCATGCAGTCGACCAATATTGATTGGTCAGAACTGCTTGATAAAAGTAGGGATATTTTTTCTTTGTTTCAAATTTTATCCTCCCAACTTTATGGAAAGGATAAACATTATTTCCTTGACTTCAGTATTGCTTTGAGGTTCATTTTTTAAAGGCAAGGACTTTGAGAGTTTGAGATGCATCATCTAATTTATTGAATATATTACTCCTTCCAGAATCTCCTTTCCCTGATGGAACAAGTGAAATATATATTTCTCGTCTGAAAAAGGCAAAACAAGGCGGACAAGATGTCTGCTATTGCAGTTTCCATAAAGGGCCAGTGTACATAATCTTGTGCCATTACCCTTGCAAGTGGAGTGTTGATTGTCAATTTTTCATCAAACTCCTAACCTATTTGATCATGACAAAGCAAACTTGGGAATTTTTTCAAAGGCTTGAATTTTCACTGAAAATTGAGTTGTAAGGGTAGAACTTTTAGTGAGGTCAAATGTCCAGTATCCATTTTAGATCTTGCAAAGAGAAGAAAGAAGTGGGAAAAACGACAAATGAAAAGAAAGAGGACAGAGATTTACCATCTTTACTTTTGCCTCTGGCCTTATATTCTCAATCATTTTTTGTTCTTCATTCAATTAACTTCCTGACATCTTCTTGTTTCATCATAGTTATTACGAATTTATCAAACTGTTTGTGGTACCAAATAAACAGGTACATCTGTCTTCGGTCAGAAGCCTACATTTGGTGCTTTTGGAACTACCCAAGCAAGTCCGTTTGGAAGCTCTTTTCAACAATCACAGCCTGCTTTTGGTAGCAGTCTATTTGGCTCATCCACACCTTTTGGCTCATCAAGTCAACCTGCATTTGGTACTCCTAGCACTCCAGCATTTGGTGCCTCAAGCACACCAGCATTTGGCGCTTCGAGCACACCAGCTTTTGGGTCCACAGTGAGCTCACCATTTGGCAGCACTGGTGGTTTTGGCGTTTCAAGCTCCCCAGTTTTTGGATCCAGTACACCAGCATTTGGTGCTTCTTCCACCTCAGCATTTGGCGCTTCTAGTTCTCCAGCATTTGGCGCTTCTAGTTCTCCAGCATTTGGTGCCTCAAGTTCTCCATCTTTTAGTTTTGGGTCATCTCCAGGATTTGGTCAATCTGCTTCTGCTTTTGGAAGTATTCCGTTTGGCACTTCAACATCACCTTTTGGAGCTCAAAGCTCCCCATTTGGTAAGTGGTGCAACATGTGTATGTTGTTTTGAAGTTTTAGTTTTCATTGCATTCTTGAACTTGCATAATAATTATCATAGGCTGTAGTGTTTTTATGTCTAGCTATACTGAGCTTTGTTCTTCTCTCAACTTATACAGGAGCCCAGGCTACCACACCAACATTTGGGACCTCAGGTTTTGGACAATCTGCTTTTGGAGCTCAACGTGGTGGCAGTAGAGTTGCCCCTTATGCACCAACAGCTGAGGTGGATACTGGTACACAGCCAGCTGGAAAGCTCGAGTCTATATCAGCTATGCCTGTTTACAAAGAGAAGAGTCATGAGGAACTTCGATGGGAGGACTATCAATTGGGAGACAAAGGTACACTGTTTCAAGTCTTCAAAAATATTCTGTCTGCGTGTAGCTTGCTGCATCTCATTAACAATTTGCTCTATGTGACTACTAGGAGGACCAGCTCCTGCTGGTCAGTCAACTGGTGCAATTGGTTTTGGAAGTTCAGGTTTTGGTTCCTCTTCGACCCCGGCATTTGGACAGTCATCTGCAAATCCTTTCTCATCTTCAACTTCTTCCAACCCTTTTGCTCCAAAAACTCCAGCTTTCAGTAGTTCGGGTTTTGCATCTTCATCTACTCCTGCATTTGGTTCTTCACCCTTTGGAGCTTCAACAACTGCTAATCCCTTTGGGTCAACGTCATCATCAACTCCCTCCCTATTTACTTCGTCAAGTCCCGCATTTGGAGCTGGTACCTCCTCTTCACTTTTTGGTCCTTCAAGCTCTTCAGCATTTGGATCTTCTACCTCCATTTTTGGTTCTTCATCAGCACAAGGAACAACACCAGCATTTGGTCCTGGCTTAAGTTTTGGGAACACTCAGTCATCACCATTGTTTCAGTCTGTAACTCCGCCACTTGGACAGATAAGTTCTCCTTTTGGACAGACTACCTCTGCATTTGGACAGAGTGTACCAGCTTTTGGTCAGTCGAGCATATTTAGTACACCATCCAGTGGGTTTGGTGGGAATTTGTTCTCAAGCACTCCGTCTCTAGTAAATTCAAGCAATCCAGTAGGATTTGGTCAGACAACTGTAAGTTCACCACTCTGTGCGCGCGCACACGCTTGCTTGTGAAAAAAGCAACTTGTTTTTTCATATTCTATATTTTTTGGTTTCTCTTTGGGGTGTGCAGCCTGGTGTTATAATTTCAGAAACTTGTGTGATGCTGTCTGTAAAAATTTGTGATGCCTACCGCAATACAGAGAAAGGAATAACAGGAATTTTTAAAGATCAATGTATGCCTATTGAGTTACTTTAGCATGGAGTTATTTTTCTTTCATCTCTTTGGGTGAGTGCCTCTGGTGTTTTTGGAGCAATAGCATTGAGAGATTGACAGAGATTGGAGTGTCACGTTAATGTACCTTTCAATTTTCCTCTCTGAGCCACCCACCAAAAAAAATAAATAAATAAATAAATCAATGAAGCTAGCACTTGTTTAACTAGCATTTCCCGTTCACGATAATAGTTGTCTCCATTTGACGTGGCAGGGTTTGTGGCACTTATGAAGGCTTTATGTAGACATTCAATGTCCATTAACTCTAAATAATCATCGTAATTAACAATAACAGTGGAGTTTTAATTAGTAACTATTCAATTTAGGAGAGTGGGCATCTGTCGAATTCTGCATGCTGCATTTGCAAAAAGATCAACAATGGGATGATTACTGCAAACTATATTAAAATAAGAAATGTTGAAGTCTCGTTTAGCATATGTTACTGTAATAATCCCATCATTGTTCTTTTTTTAAAAGCATCTTGCTGATGTCATGATCTGATTTGCTTTTGCAATAGTTTTGTGATGCCTTTGCCATAAATTGATGTTCTCCTTAGAGATTGCCTTTTTTTACCCATTTTTCATTCTCATATTTTTTGTTTCTATTCTTTTCTGAAGCCATCACTTTCTACACCATTTCAATCAGCACAGCCAGCTCAGAGCTCAGGTGCTTTTGGCTTTGGCAACTACGGTCAGACGCCATCAGGTTAATAATATATATTCTTTTGTTACATGTCTCCCCCTCCCACTACAAGATACAAACATTTTATTTTATCTGCTTCTGTAGACTTATAAGTTCATTTGTGTCTAACAGCAGCGGCAAGTGGTTTCGGTGGCACATCAAACATATTTGGTCAGAGTGCTTTTGGGCAATCGTATGTACTGACTACAGTTAGATCTATTTGCTGAAGTTATAATTTACAGCACATCCAACAGCTTGTATATTAGTGTGGATTCCAACTCTTTATTTAACAGATGTCCACGTCGTAATTTCTTCTCCTCTTCTCATGCCCGTTGTCCTTTTCAGTTATTGATCATCTTATGAGAATGTTCCATTATCCTTTCATTTTATCTTTTACTGTTGCTTAAATATTATTCTTCCAAATTCTGTCTAGCTTTTACAGGCCACATCCATCTTGGGTGTATTTGTGTTTTGGCTTCATAAGGACCTAATGGTTCAGCTGAGAAATGTTTGACGTTAGCTAAAGATGGATGCATTATTTAGACAGTTCTCTCGGTTAAGATGATGTTATTGTTGATAATGTTACTTATCTTCTCCTGTTACCTTTTATTTTCTAGCATATCTCTCTTTGTTATGCCCTTGGTTTTTGGCTTATCACCCTTAATTGTTTTGACAGCTCCGCTAATCAGAACTCCGTAATTGTTCAACCCGCGCCTACAAATCCTTTTGGAACTTTACCAGCGCTGCCTCAGATGTCAATCGGACGCACAGGCAATTCACCTTCTATTCAGTATGGAATTTCTAGCCTGCCTGTAAGTGTACTTACTTTGGTTATAGAGGAGAACAGAATTGATTTCGAAGTGTCTTCCTCCTAATTTGCTTTACTGCACTGTCTTCCACTTGTGATGTTCACTTGTTTCTCTATTTTTGTTGCCGTTTTCATAAGTTAAAAACAATGGAGAACAATTCGAATCAGAGTTAGTTGCTGGTTGCTAACTAATTGTGATCTCTGAACAGGTTGTTGACAAACCTGCTCCTGTTAGAATATCATCATTTTTGACTTCTAGACATCTTTCCCAAAGGAGGATCAGGTTACCTGCAAGGAAATACCATCCAAAACCTGATGGTCCTAAGGTAAAAATCTTGTTTTGGTGAAACTTTCTTGCATGTTATTTTTGGTTTTGTAGTGACTTTGTCAGGAAGAACTGACTCAGAATTGGAGAACTCTGTTACTTTACTTTCAAGCACAGGTTCCCTTTTTCAACGATGATGAAGATACACCCAGTACACCAAAGGCAGATGCACTTTTTGTTCCGAGGGAGAATCCAAGAGCATTGGTGATTCGCCCATTGGAAAAGTGGCAACCTAGGATGGGAGAAGAGAAAACAGTCCCACCAAAGTTTATGTCTAGTGCAACTCATGAGAATGGTAAATTTTTCTTCTGTCTTTTTTAAAAATGAACTTTAGAATTGATTTCGGAATGAATTGAAAATCAATTACTTGGATGAAACTAAAGGTATATTCTTCCCTTGATATCGTATGGTTTATGCTTCCTTGTATTTTTAGCCTCCTGGTTATTGCTAGTTGAGACTTAGTTTTGATACAAACCATGAAATAAGAGATTCTTCTTCTAAGACTTGATTTCACTTTCTTCCTCTCTTTTGGCTTGGATCAAACTTTTACTTTCATAGATCCAAGAGTGAAAGACGAATCATCTCTCAGGTTTTTATTAGGGTCAACTTACAAATGGAAAAATAATGGGGATACGTTTCTATGTTGATTATTGAATTCTCTGAGTTGCCTCTGGCATAATATATTGTATCTGTGACTTAGACTTCAGAAGGATTGCAGAGAATTAGTTATTGTTGAGAGATAAAAAGTGAAATTTTTGTGTGGTCTTTTGACAAGTCAAAGTTTACTTGATGGTGCTACAGTCTTAAATGTGCATTTGTCTATGTCATATAATTTGTGGGTTGCGAATAATTTCAATAGTTTATAATCATAAGAAAAGTGATTACTGCAATAGGAATTGATTCATGTTATTATGCATTCAAATAAAAAAGCTTTCGCTCTGTGAGTATGACATGAGTTTCTCTCTCTTTTTCACATTCCCTTGCTTACATTTATTTAAATGCTATAGAATAGATTCCTTTGTCTATGTATGACATAAGTTTCTCTCTCTTTTAACACTTCCCTATTTAAAATAATTGTTAAGTACCCTAGGGTTCTAAATTAGTGAGGATGTTATATTGTTTCAATTATTAGCCATTGTTTATTTCAGATGTCTTAAAAGCTGTAATATTGACTTCTGTTCAATTAATTAGGATTTCTGATTGATAAAAAATTATTCAAAAGATGAGTTACCTAAAAGACAGATGGTGAATAAGTGATTAACCTTTTTTTTTTTGGGGGGTTGGGGGTTGAGGGGGGGTTTAAAAGGCTCGCAGTGTACTTGAGTTCCATATATCATGTTCTAATGGATTTTTATTTTGATTTAGTTTTGGATATATGTGGCTTTGCTGGTTGCATAATTTTTTCTTTTCCCTATTTCCCTGTCCTTAGGTAAAAGTGCAGAAGGTGTCTCTGCTCCTCCTATAAATGGATCCAGAACTGGGAATGAAGATAGTGAGTACCTATACTCAAGTCTAAAACTTCTTGTTGCATGCTATTAGGTTTTTTAGGATTTTTTTGTTTGTTCTTTTGAATTATCATTTCCGGATTCTTCATTTGTTTGTGCTTTAAATGACTATTGGACATCAATCAAGGCTAGTACAGTCTATTCACTTGTCTCTGGCCTTTTGGGCCGGAAATAGTATGTGTAACTGGTAGCTTTGCCTATTTGAATATATTGGGTCTGCGGATATAGGTTGATGAGAGGGTGAGTTGGCTTTGCTTGACATGTTTATGGGAAAGATTGTGTTCTCCTCAATTCCTTTTCCTTTGTTGTTGTTGGGGCAGCGGGTTGGCTGCGGCTTTCACTTAATCACAAACAACCTTGTGGAGAAAGGAAGTTAATTTACAACTTATTTGCTTGTTTGTTTGTTATTGGACTCTGTATGGCTGTATATTTATCATAATTGATTTTGCCCCATTTCCTTGCTGCTTGTCTGTTGTATCTCTTAAGTCTAATATGATGAACATGGTAGTGAGTACTCTTGTGTTGGGCGGGAAATTTATATAGATTTGTGTATACACAGTGATTGTTAGTAGTCCTAATGAAGTTTGAATTTCTAAGGACAATGGAATGCATCAATTAATATGTTCCAATGGTCCTAGTCTGCATTCTGGAAATTAACTTAGTAGTTTTGGGTAAAGTTGAATGCATCACAGAAATATTTTCGGGTTAATTCTGCATCTTTAAGTTTTCTGAGCTCTTTTTTTGGTGGATTTAACTAATTATTTTGGCTCAATGCAGAAGACTCAAATGAAAATGGCTTTAAGGAACAGTTTCATCATGTCAAGCAGAACCAGAAATCTAATGGAGCTTATACTTTTAATGGCCATCGAGCTGGTGAAGCAGCAGCTATTGCATATGAACATGGTGCTCATATTGAGGCACTCATGCCAAAGCTTCGTCACTCGGACTACTATACAGAGCCTCGAATCCAAGAGCTGGCTGCGAAGGAAAGGGCTGAACCTGGATATTGCAGTCATGTGAAAGATTTTGTGGTTGGAAGACATGGCTACGGTAGCATTAAGTTCATTGGGGAGACAGATGTGCAAGGCCTTGATCTGGAATCTCTTATCCAGTTTAATAACCGAGAAGTGATAGTCTACATGGATGAGAGTAAGAAGCCTCCTGTTGGGCAAGGGCTGAACAAGCCAGCTGAGGTGACACTCCTCAATATTAAGTGTTTTGACAAGAGAACTGGACAGCATTATATAGAGGGGCCAAGAATTGAGAAGTACAGGGAGATGCTTAAAAGAAAAGCAGAGGATCAGGGTGCTGAGTTTGTGTCTTATGACCCAGTCAAAGGAGAGTGGAAGTTCAGAGTCAACCACTTCAGCAAGTATAGGCTCAAGGATGAAGATGATGACGAGTCGCTAAATCCTTCTTTAGGATGCTGAAAATTGGTATCGTATGCAAGTTTAAATTGGTTCTGTTTTTATACAGCATTTCTTCTTTTCTGCTGCATATGTATAGAATTTTCAGCAATTTTGTGGTACATCAGATGTCATGCAGTCAGGTGTGAGATGGCTTTGTTGTTGTGACTTGTTTCTGTTAGTAGTAAATTTTTATTTCCTTGTTCTCTTTGGCTGGTTCTAAATGTCAGTACAGGCTGAAGGGATTGAGTTTTGGTTGTATTCTTACTCGAAGTGACTTCCTTGTTTCTTCTGGTTTCTAAATGTGGAAGACCATGGTTTTGTTTTGAAGTGCACCACCTATGCTCGGAGAAATTGCGGAACTCACGGCCGGTCCTTGGAGGTGGAGTTGCTACTGGGTCGCTACTTTCAGTTGGTTTTATCAATTTTTCACTTGTGTCCAAAGTGTACACGTTTAGTGACCCCCACTAATCGAGTGGAGCATTTGTGCGTGTGTCAAGTGGACTGCAAAAATGAATATTTAGTGCAACACACGCTTGTGTGCGATACCAGATTCGTGTTCTATGTTGCCTAAGGTCCTCGTACGCCGAATCCGAAGTAAATAAAGGGGAAATCGGAATATACCGCATCAGAGTTTTTCGTTGCCCAACTTTGTGTCGAAATGCAAGTTTGGAAAGAATCGCCAAAGCTGTCATTACGTGTGTTGATGCTCATGAAGAGTGTGTCGGTGTTGTCATCTAAGCAACTATCGAGAGATCGTGAACGACGAAGGGCAAAGAATTTGCTGGCTTCTACTTTGGTTAGGACAAATTACTGTTCGTGGTGGTGCTTCCGCACATGGCAGCATATTGCTCTCGTGTTATTAGCCTATGTTAAGTCACGGGATAACACCGTCTTTCCCGCGAGTCACACAGTTCGTATCCTCGTGTCGTCTAGGTCCTCGAGGGACTTAACCAACTTGTTTTTGTGGTGTACCATGTAACAGCCCCACAATATTAGGTCCTTTTGCTTATGTGCTGGAAAGTATAGTCATGTACTTGCAGGGGTTACGACCACTAGCTATCCAAGGTTTGCTGACGAAGAATGAGGCCAGATATACATTTATAGATCAAGGTTGCTAAAATTTCTCCAATAACAGGGAAAAACGCTCCATCCCTCTCCTTAGCAATATTCTCTCTCATCACTTGGAACCCCTCTGCCATTATGGTTTTTGATATGCTTCTCCAATTGTTGCAAGTGCGTTGAGTAACGTAATCCCGGGCTTGACTTTCGCCATCCCAGCTTGTTGGGTACTACTACCAGCAGTCTACCACCAACCCAGCCAGGATACTCAGCGATTCTGGCACAACTTTGTACACGCAAAAACTTTTAAAGCTTCAATTATGATTTTCTTTTCCAGTGAGAGCAAGAATTAATGGAACAGCCAAAAAAAAAAGAAGATGCGGCTTGACACAAGGACAGAAAGATCTTTGCACAATCTAGAACTCCACGTTCAGTCAAAATAGAATCAAAGCTACTACCATGACGGATGTCTACTAATAGAACATGTTTACAATTGCTAAAACAACTTCAACTAGGCAACCTAGAAAACTTCCTTAACCCGGAATGCCTCCTGGCCGTAATGCATGTATGGAGGATATCCTAAGTAAATTCCCCTTCCATTGCCCAGGTAGATAGTAAGGAAAAGAATTAATGAACGGAAATTCAATAATTGATGGGAGCAATCAGGCGAGCGAAGCAAGCCACAAATACATCACAAACAAGGGTGCCAAAAGTCTAGCCTCAATATGCGTCTCAAAGCAACATACAGTCGACGATATATCCAGAACTTTTCATGATGAGAGCTGAGAACTAGACTAGGGAAAATGGAATCAAACTGACATGCACCACTAAAACCCAGTAAAATCCCCTTTTTGCAAAATGTTAATACTCTGTATGGAAACACTGCAACGGTTTTGAATTTCCAGATGCTGTTATCATGGTTCTTGTGTTCTTTTCGTCTTGGGCCTTCCAGTCTTAAGATTGCTCTGAGACTCATCAGGCAGAGTAAAAAGCAAAAATTTTTTGCTGGAGCCAACACGGTTACAGAACAGTCTCAGCATATTTCTGCCTCTCATCCACTTCAGCAACAACTTCATATGTGTTTTGCTTTTCAATTCCTCAATACCAGCTTCCTGCAATATCCAATGGACAAAGTCATGTTTGATTCAGAAGAACACCACCATGACTAATTGAATATCAGACAATTTAAACTTCTAGACGGCATTTCTCTTTCCCAGTGGAACCCCGGGTTACAATACCGGAAAGTTAGATGCAGTTCATACACCTTCGATCAAACATTATAAAAATGCCCGTGTCATAGAACCATGTCCAATTATAGAAAGGTTAAAAATTGAAATGAAACTAACGCTACTGACATGTACTAATTTCACATGAGTTTAACAATCGTTGTGTAACTGCTGCATAGCTGTCTTCTGTTACAGGTCAACTTAACTGAATGCATGAAAAGAAAAGTTAACAATAAAAATCATCCACATGAATATCCATGAGTTTCAAATGATTTTGTAGCCGTTGCACTATTTCCTCCACAGTTAAAGTAGAGATGGTTGAACAAAGGAAAATACTGAACAAATATGACAAAAGTAATTTGGGTTTATTTCCACTATATACGCATAAAATTCTCTCTTACACACACAAACACATACAGATATATTCTTTTTGACTTCAGAAAGAATAACATAATAGAAATTCTTTACTAAAAATGCTGGACTAACCAGAGTAAAGCACATTACATTATACAGTCTCAGTGCCTTTTTTCTGAATTACACCAATATATGCTTACTATCATGACACCACAAACAACAACCTTATGGTTCAAGGATGCAAATACCTCAAAAGTTATGCAGACATGGTGGGAGCCCATCTACACTGTACTTTCTCAAATATTCTCTGGCCACATCTTTTGAACATCTCCCCTCTCCCCCCTTTCTTAAATCTAATGAATCTACCATGGATTTCTCCTCTAAGTATAACTTTACAATTCCATGTTATAACATCACCATTCCGCTAGGGAAATCGACGTCGAAATCTGGCGCGAGTTTTAGGAAAGTAGAGGAGAGGGTTTTAAGCATTTTCCTTGAAACCAAAGAATAAGAAATCACCCGTGACCTACCACCAAAATATTAGGATTTTGATTCAAAGGATTTTTCTTTAGACTCCATGTTTGCAAGGAAGTCTATCACTTGTCTTTATTTCCCTGAACTTCACCAAGTACTAAAATTTTAAAATTTCTAAATATGGATGCTTTGCTAGCCCACATGCCAACAAACAGGTTTACCTCTCTTGCAACATAGCCTGAAAACTTTACAGATTTAAATCCATAAGATCAATGTATGATGTTTTTGAAATTGAAAGGTATTTTAGACGTAGCCAACAATATTGCAAGATATTCTAAGTGGTTGAATATGTAGAAAGACTTGCACTGTGTGAATTCGTTCACAATGTGCATTTCTTTGGGGTAGCTCTGCACATCCTCGTCACAAGGGAAAAACTGAAAGCAACCAAATACTTACTTTTTGATTTTTTTAGACCCGTATCCTCTTGTACTATGTTAAACATAAGATAAATATAAATATAAAAGGAAAACGAAAATACAGACTAAAAGAGAAGATATTCTCTCTACTGCATTGTTTATTGCTTATGTAGTTAATACATGATGAAAATTAATAGTGTTACAAAAATATTAGCAGTGCAACAATGATACACGCTTTTTTTTTTCCCCTCCTCGCTTTCCCTGAATTGGTGGTAAGAGACCTTCAATCATCGGGAAAATCAGTGGCAGGAAAGGATTAGCATACAATGGGAACAGAATAAGCACTCGAAAATTGGGGAGAGGCTAAGGGTGAAACTCGTACAAAATCTTCATGCGTTCTAAAGCTTTTGAAAACTTAGAAGGCTATTTACCTGCGGAAATTCTAGACTTGATCCACATGAACCACCTAAATCGAAGAGTTATATTTTATGCAATTAAAATTATACGGTATAACTCCGCGGTCTACAATCCATGCAAGAATTTCCCATTTCCGTGCCCCTTACCCCGCTGCAGAGCCAAGGAGGCAACCTCAAAGTGTAAAGAATACTAGTATGGAACAGATAAAATTCGCGAATGCTGGAGCAAGCATATTCCATGAATATGGTATCTGCAAACATGTAAATATCTAACAGCTTTTGTTTGAAAGAATAACCTTGACATGGTTCCACGTGTTGGAGACGGTGAGAGGGCCGTGCTGCTTGATAACATGGTACAGATCTTTAGCGATGGAGGCAGCTTCTCGCGGTTCTACTCTAGGGTTGATCTTCCTCAGATTTGGCGCACATTTCCTCGAGAAATATCTAGCGAATGTCGTCGCAGCTCCGTTTCCCCAAGACAACCACATCTCCTCCGCAATCGCTACTCGTAGTCTCACAGCCCAGGAGATTTTCCACTTAGACATTCTTTCAACTATCGACTTTCATTCAATGTATATCTTATGAAGTTTCGAAACCATTCTTCAGAACTGAAAGCCTGTCCGAGCCAAACTAGGCCCAATCCTTGTGGACTATTCTCCTTTGATCTTAGCCCATGAATTTTGCTTCTTACCATTGTCACAACATAGGGATTTGACCAAATCAAGTCAGATTTAGAAATACACACCGCTGAGGGGACAGGTCCAGGGAGCAGCCATGTTTAGGAGGTTTCTCGCTGTTAGCGACCTCGCTTTGGCAACCACGAGGATCACTATTCTGCCCGTCGGTCTTGTTCTGATTTTTATTTTAATATTGACCATTCCTCGTGACTAGCGTTTTACTCCCCGCTATTTTTTTGTTTTAATTTGTTTTTTATTTTTTATTCATTTTAAATAAGTTTAAAAGTCTTTTTAAAATAAAAAATTCTATATAATTTTTAAAAATTATTTATAAAATAAAATATAAAAATATTACTTATAATTTTTTTTAAAATAATTTTAAATTTAATTATTCTTAAATGTATAATGTATAGTATTGAATTATAATTATTATTTATCTATAAAAAATAAAAAAATTAATCTCAGTAATAAATAAAAAATTATATAAATTATAAAAATAATAATTTATATTTTAATGAATAATAACGATGAAATATTTCGCGAATCACCAAGCATTTTTTAATTTCAAACAAAAAATTATGAAATTCAAAATAGAATGTAAAATTTTATAACGATGAAATATTGAGAAAAATAATTATATATCAAGTAGTCATATTACAATGAAATCATCTAAAAAATGGATGCCAGTTAGTCCCACAATGAAATCCTCGACTGCTCTCTGAAGTCGAACTCGATCGCCTCACGATCGGCAATCGTAAGGCTACTTTTGTTTGTTTTAATTTGTTACTCCCCGCTATTTTTTTACTTTGTTTTAATTTGTTTTTTATTTTTTAATTCATTTTAAATAAGTTTAAAAGTCTTTTTAAAATAAAAAATTCTATATAATTTTTAAAAATTATCTATAAAATAAAATATAAAAATATTACTTATAATTTTCTTAAAAATAATTTTAAATTTAATTATTCTTAAATGTACAATGTATAGTATTTAATTATAATTATTATTTATCTGTAAAAAATAAAAAAATTAATCTCAGTAATAAATAAAAAATTATATAAATTACAAAATAATAATTTATATTTTAATGAATAATAACGATGAAATATTTCGTGAATTACCAAGCGTTTTTTAATTTCAAACAAAAAATTATGAAATTCAAAATAGAATGCAAAATTTTATAACGATGAAATATTGAGAAAAAAAATTATATATCAAGTAGTCATATTACAATGAAATCATCTAAAAAATGGATGCCAGCTAGTCCCACAATAAAATCCTCAATGATTCCTCGAGGGCTGAACTCGTCTTGAAAGTTGTTCTTGAGGTTGTTGTTCAGATGGTCCCTCGTCGTGTTCTTTTGTAGCGTATGAGGGACCTGCATCCTCTTCAAACTGCATATGTTGTCGAGGAAACCACGCATTTGATGGACCAACATCATACTCGCCAATAGAAGAATGGCGCCTAGTATCGAATACTAGGTGTTGTAGGGTAATAAAATCATCAATCGCTGCAGGATCACCTGCAGCATAATCACCTTCATTTGCCGGCACAGGTGAGTAGTGATCCTGTTACGAAACTTCGTCTGCTGTAGCACGCCGACGTACCCGCCTATTGCCCCTTCGAATTGGTACTTCTCGAGGGACTTGTTGCGGAATCTGTGGTATTGGGTCAGAAGAATACGATCGTCTAGATGGCTCATACGGCATGCGATTCAGACGATCCACTTCGCCACCAGCAGTCAATGTACGCCGGACAATATCTGATATTCTTCCGTAACCTTGTTGAGAGTACGATGTATCATCAGTTTAGGACGCTTCGTTACTTATTTGCAAGATTCTGTGTAACGCGTCGGCCTGCATATGCATTTTTAGAAATGTTATTAAAAATATATATATATATATATTATAATTTATATATACAGATATGCACTAGAAAAAAATTTACTTACATATACTTCAAGTGTTGAACTAGTAGATTGGTAACCCATAGGATTCGGTTGTTATATTATTGGATTGCCAATCAATCATCGTGTGCGAATCCAATACCAAGCAGCATAATCAGGTGCAACCACCGCTTGTCCAAAAGTGAATTACCCTGTCATAACGTATGCATGCCGATTTATCCAGTTAGCACGGTGTAGCATATCAACCTCATCCCATCCAGCACCAGTAGTACGCAGGTCACGCCGGTGCAAATTCGATCCCGTGTCAACAGTACCAGGAATTAATTGCAACATTTCAAATTGTCGCCTAAATCTATTGGGTCGATACAGCTCTATTGTCTCTCAATATAATAGTGATGTGACAGATGCCCAAATCTGTCGTTCATACGTGCAATATGGAGGGAGAGATGCCAACGTGTGCTCATTGTATGGTTGCCAAATAAACTGCACAAATTAAATCGAGTTTAGTATAAAAAAAATAATGACAATTTATAAAACTTGTACGACTGTACATTCAAAAATATAATACTTACATGATTGTTTCGCATTCGATCCAACTGATCCCTGTACGTAATCAAGACATGGGTTGGCGTGCGAGAAAGTTCTAATGGACCCTGTCATACTGCTCTTCTGGGCGCATGTTGTGCAACATTCTCTATTGGACGTACTCTATCAAGTCTGATCGTAGGAATGCGCTCCCATGCCCATATCTATTACAAAAGTAATAATAATTTTATACAAGAAGATCATAATTATTTTTATAATAAAATACTAATAAGTTTAAAATTAGATCTTGTAATTAACTTTATTACGTACCTGAAGTAATAGTAAGGGACCACTGATTTGATGCGTCGTGTATGAAGTAGCGTTGCACATACAACGATACAAATGTGTCAGTGCCGCACTTCCCCAACTAAGGGTACCCAACAATTCTAATTCACGGATATATCTTAGGAAGCGCAAATGAACACGACTTCCGGATTTGTCCGGGAAAATGAATCCGCCAAGAAGTTGCATGATGCGACACCATGTGTGTTGGGTAACTATATCTGCAGTTGCGTCTGGTAGGAGTGGTTGAGTCAGGGCTCGCTCAATTGCGCTTAATCTCAACCGAGATCCGTCTAGTTCCGTGCCAGTGGGTCGAAAACCGAGTAGCGCATCGCACAAGGCATACAACTCCTCTTGTGAGCAATTGAACCCACGACCAATGATCGGATCACCGTCAATGTGTAAACCGAATAGAACCTCCACATCTTGGAGTGTAGTAGTCGCCTCACCAACCGGTAGATGGGATGTGTGTGTCTCTTGCCACCATCTCTCCATCAATGCCGTAATAAGCGGATGATCAATTTTTATATATAGTAGACGAATGATTCCACTAAATCCAACTACATCCATAAGTTGTACTACACGGGGATTGAATGGTCTAGCATCCCAAAATGCACTGTCATGACACCTTGCATACAGTACTTATTCTTCTAATTGCCCTGCCCAAAGATAAGTAGATCGATATTTACGCTGCTGTGTCAGCATATCCGGGATAATAGGCCCAGGATCGACTCCCTCAACCATAGGTTCGGTCATATTATCCTGAAATAGCGACATGTTTAGAGGAGTAATAAGTTTATCTCTCAATAAAAGAAAGTATAGTATCAGATAAAGCCATACAGTAAGCAAAGGAAATATAGACGATAAAAATTGTATGTACCAATTACTTTAAGACAATACTAAGATACAATAATTTCCAATAATACACCAATAATTAAAGTTGATACACAAATAATTATACATGATACAATAATTTCTAATAATACAATCTACCCTAGAAAACCACCACATCATGAACCATGAAGTGCACTGTTAGAGCAATTTCTCCTATTATGCCCAATACGATGACAGTTTTTACACCAAGGAGGCGAGTCAGGGTTACGCTCGTCCATCTCATTTCTGATGTGCGACGTCCTCATACGACCGCGATGACGGTTCTTGAATCGCTGAACATTTGGAGCCAACGTAAAATGAGGATTGCGCCAGTAATCCTCGTGTGGAATGGGCTTAAACTGTCATGAATAAGTCATATGGTAACATGTTGTGGTGTTTAAGGGTGATACGAGATCCCCAACATTCAACCCTATTTGTTGACAAGCTGCAAATGCGTGCGAACAAGGTATTCCGTATATTTGCCATTTGCAACAGTTGCAGATCCTTGAACCAAAGTCAATCTGGTATGAATTATTCCCCTTCCCATGCTCACGAAATGGTGATAAAACACTAAAAATGCCCCGACCTTGATCATAAGCTTGTACACAATGGCTTCTCCTCTTCAACTCATTCTTCACAAATTTGGACCATATCCGAGAAGGAAAGTGATATCTACCATAATTAGCTTCCTCTCTGTGGTCACTGAAGTATTTAACCATTTTTTTGAAAGAAGATTCGACAATCACCTTGATGGGCAGAGCATGTATGGCTTTAACAACACTGTTAAATGATTCCTTAAGATTAGTTGTCATATTACCAAACCGATGTCCGCCGTCATAAGCAAGCGTTCACTGCTCCTTCGGGATCAAATCTAGCCAAGCCTTCGCTTGCGGGTTTAGCAAACTTATTTCTTCCATAATCTTCACAAATTTGCGCTCTTTGCTTTGAGTCCCAACTGCATACATCAACTTCTTTAACTGATGATTCTTGAACTTTGCATTGAAGTTGCTCCGAATATGTCTCAGACAAAATCTGTGCACTGTTATTGGCTCCTGCCAGTTGGGTAGTTGATCAACAGCATTCTTTATCCTGATGTGCCTGTCTGATATTAAACAAACTCTTCGATCTTTTACCACATGCTCTCTGAGTAGGGACAAAAACCAACTCCAACTGTCATTCGTTTCTTCATCGACGACTGCAAATGCAAGGGGCAGTATATGATTATTGGCATCTTGACCCACTGTTGTTAACAATTTTCCCTTATATATGCCCTAAGAAATGTCCCGTTAACGCTGACTATCGATTTCATGTGAAGAAACGCATCAATGCATGGTTTGAATGTCCAAAAAACATATCCAAATGTCCTGGCCCCACTCGATCCGGTGGGTAAGAAGTACCACGCCACGATGGAACCAGGATTCGCATCCTGCAACGCTATCATATACCGCGGTAGCTGGTCGAACGAACTTAGCCAATCTCCGTATATCATCTCAATAGCAAACCTCCGAGCATTCCACCATTTTCTGTAGGTCGGAGTAAAATGCAGTGTATTTTGAATATGACTGTTTATCTCGCTGACTTTAATCTCTGGATTATCATGAATTATCATCATAATATGCTTCGCTATGAATTTTGCGCTCATATTGCGATGGTTCCCGCCCACAGTTTGCACTAGACAAATGTGATCTCTATTCCAGCGAGATATCTGCCATAAGCCATGACTCTTCTTCTTTCTTGCACGGATTCTCCAAGGACAAGGATGCTGCTGAGTTGAATTTTTACACTTGGCAATCCATAGTGCACTCTTGCTTTCCACTATCCTAAACTCATATCCAATCCTAATTGACCATGATTGAACAACCCAAAGTAACTCATCTTTATCCCTAAACCACATGCCAACTCTCAAATCATTATTCAATTCTGACCAAAAATCCATCACACTGCTACTTGTTCCAAATCCATCAATTTCGTTGTCTATTTTCTGGGTAGCATCCAACCTATCAAGGTACACTGCATATGGTGGATTATATAAACGCTCATACTCAGTGAGTCTTTCAGGCTCTTGTTACATTACGAAGTGATCAGGAATATGTTCTTCAGTATCGTCATCTCCCTCGAGGTCCTCATCCTCGTCGGGAGTATCTTCTGCAATAGACCCATCAATATCAGAGGTAGGTCTTAAACCATCTACTGCCGTTTCCGGTGCACCAACCCAATTGCGCTATCGAGCAACCCATTCATCAATTGGAGTTACATCTAAGGATACACCAATTTCCGCAGATGAAAATAGCTGTGTCGTAGCACTTGGTTGAAAGGGTTGATTATTGAGGTCAACATGAGCAGGTAGATTTAAATCAAAATTAGGCATGTTCTCATGAGCAGCTGAGTTCAATAATTCAGTGAAAGTTCCAGTGGCATTTGCTTGGCTGTTTTGCTCTTGACTTTCTGTTCCTACTACATTCGGTATCTGGATGACCTTATGACTAATATGCAGATCAATTGGTTGTCCCTGCACGGTAGATGAATAGTACCACAAACTTTCCATAGCTTCATCATCATTTATGAAAGTTGTTGTAGACCTGATTGTCGTACCAATAGCAATATTTTCCCTCATTGTGATTCGTAACTGAACAGTAGCCGTATCAAATCCTCGAATTGCACATATTTTATTGACTAAACCGAGGAAAGTAACTCGATTTCTCACAACCAATACTTTCCGACAGGGACCATTAAAAAAATCGTCGTATTCTATACTTATAATATCGCAATTCCAATACAACCGTAATCTAACAGGCTGTTCTAATGACATTGTACCTATATAAAATTAGAAGTATTTTGTCTATTAAAAATTAAAAAAAAATATTAAAAAAGCTATCATAATATATCGCTCATCATTATAAAGAAATATCATAATATGCCAAGTATAATTAATTAATTAATTAATTAAAATATCTATTAAAAATATCAGGCATTAATTAACTAAAACATTAATAAAAATTACAAGTATTAATTAATTACAATATTCAGTATTAATTAAAATATCAAGTATTAATAAAAATTAATTAAGTATTTTAAAATTAATTAAATTACCAAAATATTTAAAATATGTAAATATTTAAAATATAACAATATTTTAATTATCTATCGATTTATAAAATATTTAAAATAATATAATAATTTAAAAATATGTAAAGTCTAAAAAATATTTAAGTATAATTAATTATCTAAATTTACTAAAAATAAATAATTAATTAAAATATCAAGTATTATTAAAATGTCAAGTATTATTTAATTAAAATATTAACTAAAATAATTTAAAATAATTAATTTAAAACATCCAATATTGATTAAATTAATTAAGTATTTTATAATTAATTAAATTAACAAAATATCTAAAATATGTAAATATTTAAAATATAACAACATTTTAATTATCTATCAATTTATAAAATATTTAAAATAACATAATATTTTAAAAATGTGTAAAGTCTAAAAATATTTAAGTATAATTAATTATCTAAATTTACTAAAAATAATTAACTAATTAAAATATCAAGTATTATTTAATTAAAATGTAAAGTATAATTAATTAAAATATTAACCAAACCAAAATAATTTAAAATAATTAATTAAAATATCTCGTATTAATTAAATTAATTACGTAGCTTATAATTAATTAAATTATCAAAAAATATTTAAAATATGTAAATATTCAAAATATAATAACATTTTAATTATCTATCAATTTGTAAAATACTTAAAATAACATAATATGTTAAAAATGTGTAAAGTCTAAAAAATATTTAATTATAATTAATTATCTAAACTTACTAAAATAAATAACTAATTAAAATATCAATTAAAAATGTCAACTATTACTTCATTAAAATGTAAAGTATAATTAATTAAAATATTAACTAACATAATTTAAAATAATTAATTAAAAATATTATGTATTAATTAAATTAAAATATGTAAAGTGTAATTAAATAATTAGTTTGCATAATAAACTAATTATGTAAAGAAAGGCTAGCACAAAAATCAAAGATATAGAACACCAAAAATCTATCCACAACAATAACTATCACTAAAATTTCATTTACTATTTATGACATACTATGCTATTTCACATAATTAATCATAAGATAAGAAAATACAAATCAAAACAACATCTAATACAATTTTATTATTCCACATAAATACAAGAAATAAATTTATAAATTATTTAATATACTCTCAAATACATACGGTCTATAATTTAACAATAAATTATAATATTATATTCAATTAAATTACAAATAAATATAGAATTGAAATAATTTATTGTTTAAAAAGAAAAACTTGGTATATGCGGAGAACTCTGTCAGTGAATATGCGAATAATAATTCCGGTTATAGCTTTCTATCTAGAACAGATTCTGCAACAATACTTTACTCCAAAAATATGCTTCCTTTCGTAACAACAAAATAATTTTTTTGCCAAATAAATTTTAAAAAAATAAAATAGGAGAATAGCAGTGCAATGAGAAGAAGGCGAAATCTGTTTATGCAATGCAAATGAGGAAGAATGCATAAGAGAAAGAAGAGGAATGAAACCGGACAAGCAAAAAAGAGAAAAAAGATTAATGAAATCGGACAAGCAAAGAGAAAGAGGAGAATGGCAGATGTATATATAGTCGTAGAAGCCCCGGCACCCGTGAACCCTTAATTTATTTGGTCAACAGAATCTCTGTTAATACAGAGATTCCTTCGGCTTTTGGGCCGCGCGACTGCCAGTTGGTCGCGTGGCACAGACCGCGCGACCGTCAGTCGCGCAGTGTGGCAACCTCGCGACTGTCAGTCGTGCTTTCCTCAGTTGGGCATGTGAGAGATGGGACCAGGGCAGCTTTGGGCAGAATCAGGATAGCTCGCGATTTCCAAGCGCAAAATCCGGGCACATCGCACCTGCCAATCGCGATGAACCTTCTGAACATGGCTGCCCCTTCCATTCGTCCCCCTCGCGTTGCGTGTTTTCAAATTTGACCCAATTTGGTCAAAAACCCCAAACCATATAGGCTTTGTGGGTGCATCCGTACAATGCTTTTTTAACAGTATACTAATTGTCTTAGAGTGTTGACGACAAAAATTATCTTGATTGTTTATCTTTTTTTTTTTTTGTAATTAATAGTCTAGATTTGACTTCAATTTTTTTGTTTTTTTTTAATTGATGGTTTTTTTAGAGGAAAAAAGTTTCTTGCCAAAAACTCTCTCTCTCTCTCTCTCTCTCTCTATATATATATATATATATATATTGATAATTTATATTGAATGGATGATTCTAAATTGGGACTACCAAATTTTTTTATTTTTTTTGTTTTAAAATTAATGGGTATTTTTTTAATTGATGTTTTTTTTTAAATTGATTCCACCTTTTTTTAAATTGGTGGTTTTTTTTTTTCAATTGATGGCCTAGATTTGACCCTAATTTTTTTGTTTGTTTTAAAATTGATGGGTGTGTGTGTTTTTTTAAATGGTTAGTTTTTTTTTTTTTTAAACATTGATTCCACATTTTTTTTTTCAATTGATGGGTTTTTTTTAGAGGAAAAAATTTTCCTCACCAAAAGCTCTACCCATATATACATTTTTCAAATTGATGGCCTAAATTGAATAGATGGTTCTAAATTAGGACCAAGCAAAATTTTTATTTTAAAATTGATGAGTTTTTTTAATTGATGGTTTTTTAACAAAATAATTAACTTATATAACTAATTTGCACATATAAATCTCAATAACAACAATGAAACCCCTGACCATATCTTCGCACGTTTTTTTTTTTTTTTTTTTTGTAATTGATGGCCTAGGTTTGATCTCAATTGTTTTTTTTTTTTTGTTTTAAAATTGACGGGTGTTGTTTTTAAATTTAAGAATTTTTTTAAAAAATTGATTCCACCATTTTGTTTTTTTTTTCAATTGATGGTTTTTTTAGAGGAAAAAAGTTTCCTCACCAAAAGCTCTACTCATATATATATATATATATATATATATATATATATATATATATATATATATACATATAATTGATGGCCTACATTGAATAGATTATTCTAAATTGGGACCACCCATTTTTTTTGTTTTTTTGCTTTAAGATTGATGGGTGGTTTTTTTTTTTTTTAATTGATGGGTTTTTTTAAAAGTGATTTCACATTTTTTTAAAATTGATGGTTTTTTATTTTTTATTTTTTATTTTGCAATTGATGGTCCAGATTTGATGATCTTTTTTTTTTCACTTTTTTTTTTTTACAATTGATGACCTAGATTTGACCCCAATTTTTTTTTTGTTTTAAAATTGATGGGTGTTTTTTTTAATTGATGGTTTAAAAAAAAATAATTCCACCTTTTTTTTCAATTGACTAGTTTTTTTAGAGGAAAAAAATTTCCTCACCAAAAGCTCTACCCATGTATATATTTTTTAATTAATGGCTTACATTGAATGGATGATTCTAACTTGAGATTACTTATTTTTTTTATTTTAAAATTGACAAGTATTTTTTTAATTAATTATTTATTTTAAAAATAATTAACTTATATAATTAATCTGTATATCTTAATAACAATAAGACCCTTCATCATATTTTCGCACATTACGCGAGGCCGTACCTAGTATATACACAAAAACAAACTTGAATCTACCATTTGGAGGAGCCAAAAAAAAAAAAAAAATCGTAAACAGCATGCACAGGTAGAAAGCGAGATTTCCATTAAATGGTGTCATTTTGAGCTGATATTACAACAGTGGGGCAGACTTTTTTGGAGTTCTATTTGTAGTGTGGTCGCATTTCTATAATGCTCGCATTATAGAAACGCGACTAGAAGACAGCTTTTTCGCTCTACACTTTACAAAATCCTAAAGCATAGAAAATCTTGATTTCATCTAAGTATAATTGACATTTGATCCTCTTACGCTCTAAACCCGCAGCATACATCAAATTGATCAACTTTGTGTCCTTAAATTTAGCATGAAAATTTTCCTTAATGTGCCCGAGGCAATATTGATGGACAGCTAAAGGTTCTTGCCATTCATTCATATGTCTACAGCATTGATTATGCCTTTATGTCTATCTGAAATCATACAAATATATCTTTCCATAATGACATGTTGACGTAGTAACTTTAAGAACTAGTTCCAACTCTCCAATGATTCGTCATCCACGATACCAAATGCAAGAGGGAAGAGGTGACTATTTGCATCCCAAGTGGACGCAACTAACAATTTGCCTCAATATAGCCCCCTTAAATGGGTTATATCAATGGATAGCACTGGTCGACAATATTTGAAGCCAACAATTGAAGGTTTGAAAGCCCAAAAAAGGAAACCAAAAGTTTTCAAATCACCCACACTAGTCCAATGGTGTCTCCATTTCACAATGGTCCCAAGATTAGAATCCTGGAAGGCAAGCATGTATTTTGAGGGTCAATCACCATATACAAGTTCCATAGCTACTTTCCGGGTTTCTCATGTTTTCTTATAAAAACAACCCGCCCTTCATAGTTTCTGAACTTCCGCAATAACATCGCTCACATGGCATTCAGGGTCATTTAAAACCAAATGTGTCACATTACATGCTATAAATCGATGATCCATATTTCTATGCACATTGTTTATAATTGTAATGACACATGTGTGTTCCTTGTTCAAAACTATTATCTACCATTGTCCATAGGTCTTCTTATGTATAATACGAATATGCCAAGAGCAAGGATTGCCAGCACTTGCATGCTTACACTTAGCATACCAACAGTCTTTCTTACTCTCGAAGACCCTGAATTCCCGTCCTGCTTGAATAGACCATTTTCTTACTGCATATATAGCCTCCTTCTTATTTTGAAACCTTATGTTTAGTTGCAAATCAATGTCAGTGTCGGACTAACTTCTCGTGATATCAATCGAGTGTCTACGAAGTGATTCATTAGCACACGTACCAGACCCTGTGTCATTAAATATTGGAAATCTTGCTGGTTTCCAGGTAGTGTTAGAAGGTCCTGTCACATTACCCCTATCATCTTCTAAGGGAATGCTACGATTATAACATGGATTGTTGGCTGGGATGTCATCTTCTTCGCTATCATATCCATCACTCCAATTCATTGGCCCCTCGGAGCTTGTGAAACCTTCACCATCAGATGTATGCACCGTTGAATCAGCATTCACTGCAGCAGTGACCATTGGTGGCTGAGATGCTCTACCATGTGATGGAGTGGTGGTGTTACGATGTACTCGTTCCTCCTGATATGTATTGGGTTATGGACTTTGTGTAGAACCCGAGAGATGTTTTGGGTTGACCAGGTTGAATCTACCACCTCCAAATGTGGGCCGAACATTAACTGTCCCAACATTACTACCAGTTGAACTAATGTATTCAATTCTTATACTGTTTATAGCAGCTCTTGTATTTTCTATTGGTTGGTAAAATGCTTAGGTTGCATGTAGTTAAAGATGTCTCCTCCAATACCAATAGGGAGTTGAGAAAATGAATTGTGTTACTCTTGAACCGAAGGACCCAACCCCGCCACTTGATTTAGCATTGCCACGAATGAACCTGTTTCTGGGGATACGTCACATAAATGATTCTGGCGTTGGGAAGTCACATCGGAATAACTCACATGTAATTGGATGCTCTGGGACTTAAATTCATGCAGCAATATCCATAAAACCTCCATATCGTCGTCATCGCTTAACTCATTTGCAGCATATTGTTGATCAGATCCATAAAGAAATGGATGTCTCAGTGTAATCTTGATTGTCACATTTCGTCCTCCCAATCCAAGATATGTATGAACCTTGTCCACTAGTTTCGAGTAAAATATCCGACGTTGGAGAATGTAAGTCTTTTTAATCGCTCCATCGAACCATATTGAGCCTCAATAATCGTGCTATATTTGACAATCTCAAAAAAAGCACAGCACAATAGATGGTTCCAAAACATCCATGATTACCAAGTTAGTACAATCTGAAATTTACAAGATGCTATACCATTATAAGAAAATTAAAAATCCAAGACCAAAACATAGCAATTTCAAAAACCACAACAAGGTTGTTAGCCCTAAGGGCTTTCTTCTATATTTTGATTTATGACAAACGTTGATAATGACTAACTTATTAATCTATTGTGATAGGGCATGTTTGACATTTATTCTTCAAAAGTCTTCAACTATGATATGTTGGCAACTCCTTCTTTGCTAAAATCAAGAATAGAAGATCGAATGAGAAGATTAAAGTATGTGAAGTTACATATTAAAAAAAGTTCTTTATGAAGAATGATAGACTAGGAAGTGTTATTGGGGTATATCTATTAATCCTTATGTCTTCTTATCTTTTGATTCATTTGACTTTACCTTAAAACTTTAAAGGAGATGTTTTCAAAGTTTCTGAAATTCACAGAATTTTAGATGGAGCAATTTGAATCCAAAAGGTTCGTCCAAAATCCTGTAAATTGGGTTGAAAAAGTTTTTGTCTGGTTAGTGCCATTTTGGACTTACCTTTTGGATGCATCTTCGCCTAAAACCCGAGTCCAAAACACGGATGAGTTTAAACAGAAAAATTTATAGGCGTTTACTTATGACCGTTAGCACTCCACTTTTTGACTCTATAAATAGACCTTAAAGCAAGATTAGATGCAAGCTTTTTGAAACATTCATCTTAGAAATATTATTTCTCAATATTTTCAAAAATCTCCTTTTATCTAGCTTTAAAGTGAGTTCATTGTGTATCAAAGATAAAAATATTTGTGCCTTGTATCCGAGTGATCATCTGCTCAAGTAAGTGAGCTTATTTCTTTTCTATTGATATTCAAATCTCTGTTGTAGTGCAAGGTTGTGGTGTAAAACCCACAGGGGTGAGTCTTGTGTTGATTTATGTTCAAGGTTGTGTGATAAAATCCATTGGGGTGATCCTTGTTTTGTGTTTGTGTCAAGGTTGTGTGGTAAAACCCATTGGGGTGATCCTTGTTCTGTATTTGTATCAAGGTTGTGGAGTAAAACTTAGTGAGGCGATCCTTGATGTGTTTGCGTGACTGAGAGGTTGTGGAAAACCTGGTGTGGTGATCTTCTCTTGTATGTGAGACAGTTTCATTAAGTGATGTTAATGAAATGGGGTTGAAAATCCTTAAGTGTGGGCTTAAGGTAGTGGACGTAGATCATTGTTGATCGAACCACTACACATCTCTTGTCTCATTTTATTCAGTTGTTTATGTACTGCTTTTGACATTCTTTTGCTGTCTAAATCTAGATATACATCTACAAGTACTTGGATAACTTTCTATGAATCTATAAAGTCAGTCCAAGCATCTTGGTGATCATCATTATTCAGCGTTTTAGATAAATCGAAAAAATTGTCTTTGCTTGCCAAAAATCTTATTCACCCCCTTCTAAGGTTTTTCAAAGGAATAACACATTGGATGAAAAATGCAAAGAAAATAAGTGTATATGGATGGAAGAAGTTACCTTGATATCTAAATTAGTAAAATGGCTAATCAAATGCCATCAACACAATCAACATTCGCAGAAATTGCCCACTGAGAAATTGATGTCGCCGACAATGTTTTTTATAGATTTGTGTGAAATGGTCGTAGATGTGGGATGGATATAGTCGGTGAAGGTCGCATTCGTATAATGCTACCTTAAGGTCGCATTATACAAATGCGACCTATGTGCTTATGTTTTTTTTTTTTTTCTAAGTACCAGCAAACAGAAAAACAAACTCCTTGTAAATGCAGAAACAGATTTTCTGCATATATCCTATACATAATCATCCCAACACCAAAACCATTCAAACACAATCCAAATACTCGAACCGATCAAACACCAAAATCGTATAAACACCAAAAACCATTCAAACACCAAAATCATCCCAACACCAAAACCATTCAAACACAATCCAAACACCAAAATAATTCCAAACACCAAAACCATTCAAACATAATCCAAACACCAAAGCCATTCAAACAAAATCCAAAAACCAAAACCATTCAAGCACGCACAATACAAACACCAAAACCATCCAAACACATGTCTTTCAAACATCAAAACCGTCCAAACACACACAATACAAACACCAAAACCATCCAAACACATGTCTTTCAAACACTAAAATCGTCCAAACACACGCAATACAAACACCAAAACCATCCAAATACTTATCTCGATTCAAAGTCAATGGGGTCACATTATACATTCAGACTACATCTATACAAGTAAAGAACGACTAATACGGCGACAGTACACATGGCCTTTAAGGCCTAATCTTCCTCCTAGGTCTCCTGACAGCATTAGGCTGTAGTTCTTCATGTTGGGAAGAATGTATGAGCTCTACTTCTCCTTGGGGAGAAAGGACAAGCTGTGGTTCAGGTTGGGGAGAATGAGTGAGCTGTGGATCTTCTTGCTGGGGAGGATTTGGAATCCGTCTTCCATGCCTAGTACAGACAATCTTGCGAAAAAGTCGAACAGGAAGCTCATCAATGCGTGTAACAGGGTTCGCTTGCCCATCAGTAGTGGGGAGATTCGTGCCTACTGGAATGCCTGTCTCAGGCCTAAATGGAGATTGAACCGCAATCACCATAGAATCATCCTCTAACAACTCATCCGGACTAAAATCGGGGTGTAAACCGCCCCCTGCCTCCTGGTCGTGATGGTCAACAGCGGCATCCTGGTCATGATGGTCCTGTGGAGGATGTGGTCGCGCTGGGGATCTATTGCCTCTTCGCCTCACCCCAGCATGTGCACGACCATCAATAGGCTCCTGGGGCCTCGAAGTAGGCTGACTCACTGCAATAGTCGGCTCCTCTGACTCGATTAGGCCAAGATATCTATCGTGCGGTTGATGACATACTGTTAGTCCTTGAGCACACATATCTCGTATCTCTATAAACGCCCTTCGAGAAACCGTGTCGACATTATAAATATGTCGCTCTACCACTATCATAGCACGTCGCACAATATCGGCCTGAAAAAAACATTTAACATTTAGTTATATATTTAAACATGTTATAACTTATTAAATTATAAGTACTTACCAATACAGCTGTATTAGATCCGGTAGGCTGATATCCCGACTATAGTGCATCGCGAGAAATGGGATTCCCGATCCGAAGACAGGTATGGTCCCTATACCACTGCATGTATGCTCCATCAACCGAGACACCTAACTCACTAATCTGTCTGTACTCTAGTCGATGTGCCCACATCTGGAGATATGGCCCATGATATATGGCATAATCTCTGGCAGGATTGCTCTGCCTATCAATATCATGGAGGTCAATTCGTGTATCGCAATCTATCGGTGTAGACTGCAGCATTCCAAATTGCCGCATGACCCGGTCCGAAAAGTAGAGCTCGACCACCTTCCAATTAATAAGCGTCGTGCGTGACTTCTAAATATAGGATCCATCCAAATAGTGCAGGGGGAGGACGCTTACCAAATCCGGCTGATATGACTGTCAAATAAACTACAACACACACAATACATATAAAGTTTGCGTACACATAGATGGGGTTATAAATAAAGTATGCATACATAACATATAGACTCACATTATCGTCGGAGAGGGTATTAAGTTGGGAGTGATACGACACCAAAACATGCGTGGACGTGCGATAGAGGTATAAACCTACATCCAATCGAGCTTCATATGGTGCAAGCAATGGTAGCTTGTTGCGAGGTCTACCCCGCTCCGGTTGTACAATCCGAAGACGCTCCCAGGCCCATAGCTACATCGCATTTACATAAATGTATTAGAAATATTACATATATAATCAATAATTTTTAAAAACAAAAATGGACCAAATTTAAACTTACCTGAATTAAGACCATTGGGCCACAAATCTCTTGGGTGGACCCAATAGCAGCCTGGCACAAACATCTATACAAGTATGTTAAGACTGCACTACCCTAACTCAGGGTGCCACAGGCATCCAAATCCTCTATAATAGGTAGATATCTCAAGTGCAGTAAATTTCCGGACTTATTAAAAAATAATAACCCCCCGATCAGTAAGAATATAAGACAACGAGCACGCTACTGAATAACGTCATCAGTAGCGTCATCTGATAGAGGAATGCCCAAGTGCTCCTCAATAGGAGCCTTCCTAATCCTATTCCCCCGAATGTGCTCTGCTCGTGGTCTAATACCTAGCAATCTATCACAAAGATCAATCCAATCAGATTTTGAATAGTGAAAGGTGCCCCTATGACTGGATCCCCATCTACTCTAAGACCCAATAAAAGCGCTACATCCTCTAATGTAACGGTAGCCTCTCCTACTGGTAAATGAAATGTAAGAGTCTCCTGCCACCATCGCTCTACTAGTACAGTAATGAGGGCGTGATCTACTTGTATATGCCTAACTCGTCTAACTCCTCCAAAACCAGCACTATCCACCAACTCTATGACTCTACCTGAAAGTGGAGTGTGCTTCCAAAATGTAGAATCGTATTGTCTAAATACCAGTAGAGTCTTATAGGCACGTTGATCGCTAGACCATACCAATGAAAAACGTTGATTGGGCTGGAGAGATAATAAACTACCTACAAGAGGGCCGGGATGAATATCCACGTGCATGTGATCCATCCTACCTATTTAAAGTAAATTGAAACAATTAACGTAATACCTTGAACGGAAATGGTTAAAAGGTGGAAAGGTAAAAGAAAAGGACATAAAATCGTGGAAAAGAAAATGAAAAGAAATGAAAGATCTTGAAAATTGGTTTTCATTGTGTGTAAAATGAAATTTCAAATCTTTTAAATCCTAAACCAAAATAACTAGAAATGAATTCCAAAATATAAACCAAAATTTAAATCTTAATTTAAACACTTAACTAAAAATGAATTCCAAAATAGAAACCAAAATTAACTCATTAATGGTAGCAATCAACTGGTTAATGAATCAACCAAAATTATCGTGTCTTGGCTTCAAGTCACTTAAAGCATTTTCTCTTACCCTCTAATCCACTTAAATCATTTTGTTATATCCTACTAACATTTGAAATGGTGGAAAAAATGCTCAATCAAATCAATAATTTAGAACATATCAACCAATTAACTAAAGTTATACAAGAGCAAAAAAATCTTCAGAATCCTAGTAAAAACAACTACAAAAACAAAACATATCAAACACAAAACTTCAACTCTAAAAAAAAAAAAAAAAATTGATTAACGCTGTTGTTTGGGGGAGTAATACCTCAGTCTAGTGCTTCACCAACAAGTTGTAGCAAATGGGTTCCCACATTTGGATGAGACTGAAACAGAAATGCCGCTGCCAGAACAGGTTGTCGCTGCCGAAATGGTCCAAAATGCTTGGCTTGTCGCGGAAGAGGAAGGAATGGAGAAGAAGAAAATGCACAGTTCGTCGCGAAGGAGGGTTAAGTAATACGACCTGTTTTTATCTTTAAAATCTCAATTTTAGAACAATGTCTTATGCGAGTGGATTTTATGATCGTATTACTATAATGCGACTTTATTTTATACCGCGCTATAAATAGGATTCTAAAAAAGTCCCTCCTACTGTCGTAATATCAGTTCAAAATGGCACCATTTAACGGAAATCCCGAGTAGAAAGTGAACGACCAGAGTGAGATGCGCTGCCCGATTAGAAGACCCAGAGTGATAATAAAGCTGATAGGCGAGAGTGCCAAGTTCACTTTCATGGCTCTGGCAGATAAAACTTCTCCATCACCAGTTAGATCATGGAGAACAGCGTTCTTGACATTGAGGGACGAAGTTCAAACCCTACCTTCACTATCACCACCTCGCCCCTCCACCGTCCTTCTGCTCCTCAACCATCATATTTTGTCCCAATCGGACAATCTGATTGTGGCCACTCAGGAGCTGCCTCCTCACGAGGTAATTCTTATCATACACAACATACACATACTTCTCTAGATTCAACTGCGCCTCCATCATGGCGGGGTCGCTTCTTGAATTGAGACTATTAAGGGCGAAAAATAAAATTAAAAAAAAAAATGGAAAAGAGGGACTGGAAGTGGCCAGCCTAATGAAGAATCTGTCCTTCTGTGGGTTTTAGGTCACTGCAGACATTATGCTTCTGATGGAACTGGCTCGTAATATTTCCGATTCTGCAAGTTTTGACGAACTGATTCAATCATTCCTCCAGTTGTCCCGTTTTGTAAGTTTACTTGTATTCTTCAAAGTTTCAAACTTTATTCGGCCAGGTTGCAAGGGTCGCGTTTAACTAGTATCATTGACGGATTGATCTCAAACTTCAAAATTATATCTTGATTATTGCAAAAGTAAGAAGAAAGATACCAGCTCTATGTTGGGAGATAATTTCCACCTTCCACAAATGGCAATCATTTCCTTTTTATTCAGAAACTTGAGTTCCATTGCCTTATTATTCTTTAGAAATGGATCTCTCAAAGTTACTTTTATATGCTAAGATACCATGCTCAATTGCTCACAGCAATATTGAAAGTGGAACTGAAGCACAACATTTGTTCCCTAGAATACAATCAGAAAGTTTCCCATGCATGCCACCATGTAATTCTATATGTGAGACTGCGTTTTAATATGTTAGTTTGGATGCGTGCTTTGGTATCAGTGCAATTATGAGACTATAGTTACCTTCCTTTCATTAGCAGATGGCAATGTTGTCCTTAGATGACTTGGTTGAATTTTTCTGGTTAGAATTGGATTTCTCCATAAAGTATGGTAGACTTCATGAACACTAAAATTCATGGTTTTGCAAGAGTAAGTGGGGAAAGGTTATAGGAAAAAGTGCTTGGTTAGCTTTTTTTTATGGTGTATGGAGAGAAGGAATGGTAGGAATGTCAAGGATCACCACATGGCTATTGAATGACTGTGATATAAGAGTGATTTTTGTCCTTCACTTCAGGCTCAAGCATTTTTTTCTACTTCCTGAGTCATTGCATTGACAGTTGTCTTGAAGGATTGGAAAGTATAATTATCTTGCTTTCTTTACTTTCTTTAGAATTTGTTGTCCTCTTATAATTCTTCTTTTCACTAAGAAAATTTCTTCTTCTATCTAAAGAAATTACATCTGTTAAGAAGTTTATCATCAGGGCTCCAAGTTGTTTGCAAGTGAATTCATTATTTGGACCAATCATCATTGATTATCTTCATCCTTAACAGTAGCACAGCTTATTGATTATTGAAATCTTCACAATTTCTTTTTTGGTTAACTAAAATTCTAAAATGCCTGAAATTTTGATAGTTCCATAGATGTCAGAAAAATTGAGATGTAAAATTCTTTCATGCTTTCTACATTATTACTCTTGTTTTGCAGTTGGAGAACGGGGAATGAAAGAAATATGTAGTGCAAATTTATAAATTTTTATCTTTATCAATAAATGCACAATATAAAATGCTGATGCAAAAATAAGGATGTTAATTTGCATGAGATATTCTGGGCTACATGTGGATGATCAACATTTTTTGAGCACTTGTAAAGATACATGCTCTGCTGTACGATTGTTCTTCTGATACATGATGAAGTTTTTTGTGATCTTTTGGACTTTTCAGATCCACATGGTCTGCTCTCATGTCTCTTTGACAATCAATTCAAAGTCGTGGGCTCTATCCCTTGACTGCTTTAAGAGAATATTAGAGACTTTTCTTGGCAAAGCTAAAGCAAATGGAAGTTTTACAGGGAATGCAGGTGCGATTAGAGCAACAAAACAATGTTTGGAGACCGTTAGGTATTTCCTTTCTTTCTTTAGCACCTGCCATCTGAATAACTGTCAATGAACTGCTTATAATCTACAATAGAACACATGCTTTATGCCAAGACGATTCATTTTCTCGATCTCTCAATAGATAATTTCAATGAAATTGTACTGATTTTCTGTTATTGTAAGTACATGAATTGTAGTTTTTGCTTTTTGGAAAATGCTAAGGCTCACTTGCATATTTTTCTAGGTTACTTGTTGGGGTATATCAGAGAACAATCTCGTTGTCAGAAAACAAACAACTACTATATTTCCTTCATGGAGTGATTGCATTATTTCAAATGGATTCAGGTCATGCAAATTACTCAAGTGGCAACCTGAAAATATCTACTTACCATCCAAGCGTGTGGGAAGTCCAAAAAATTGCTTTTACCATGATTGGTGAAGTATATTCAAGGGCTGGGACTTCTTTAACAGTTGACATTTGGCAATTGACAATAGAGGTGGGCATCCTGGTTTTCTTTTTTATGAATGCCTAGATTAGCTACCAATGAAGGTGCAATGGCTAAACCAAGATGCTAAAGCAGAATCTTCTGGTGTGAATTAGGTTCTTAGAAGAGTGATGGACGCTTTAGCTTCAGAGGCCCTCCTTGCAGAAGACAGTGTCATGACAGTGTATCATTTTTACCCTCATTATAATACCTGCATTAGGAATCTGTCTTCATTCTTTAACAGCTTATTGAATTTGCAACTCTACAGGTTTTATTACTCAGTTCTGCACTGCCTACACTTGGTTCTTGTAGATTCCAAAGGATCTCTGTCATCACATGTAAGAATGCAGCTGATGTTCAGAGTGTGAAAATTGTCTTAACTACCTAAAATAATATGTGCACCTGATACTTTGTTTTCTTGTTCCTTGTGCTTGAGATTTTCACAGATGGCTGGTTTCATAGCAGCATTGAAGATGTTTTTGAACTATGGTGTTTCCTGTAAAAACAATGTTCGGTTTCCAGAGGCTTCTCAGAGGAAAAAAATTCATTCTACTCTGAAAAACCTAAATTTGGCAGAATCAAGCAGATCAAACTTTGTCCCGTATAGACCTCCACATTTGCGGAAGAAGGAGCCAAAGAATCTGTGGCTGGATAGCAAGGAATCTCCTTCTTTAGAGCCTGCATCCTCTACAGTTTATCATACCTCGTCTGATTCAGATTATAGTAGTGATGGTGATGGATCAGGACAAGATGTTAAAAATGTGCATTGTGGTCAGACTAGATTAGCTGCCATTATTTGTATTCAGGTTCCTCCACTTCATCTCCTCTATTGCAGGTTTTAAAATTTTGTTGTAAGTCATTGTGAAACCAATCTTGCTGGTAGTATTTGAGTTGGGCCCAGTAACCTGGTGGACAGCAGAAGGGAAATTGAGTATGAAATTTCTGAAGGACACGAAGTCAAATGCTTAAAAATGCCTAGAAAATGCATACAGAATTTATTGGACTCATATAGTTAGATGTTACGCAAGTACCTTGGGACTAAGGCTTAATTTGTTGTTGTTGTTGTTATAGTTAGATGTTCATGGCTGGATAAGTGCCTGTTTGGGAGAGCATTTGCAAACCTCAAATGGGCGTCTGGGCTTTAAACACTACCCCCTCCATCTCACAATATAGGTTCTTTTTGAACCAAGTTATCTTCTAAAAATACAACTCTTTTGATTTTAATGCACATTAATGATATTCTTTCAATACTACCCATTTCATTTAATCTTACTTGTGTCTCTCTCTGTCATCCTAAGCACTACGCTCCCAAATTTCCTAGGTAGTTTGACTAGGGCATTTTAAGTAGTTTAACTTATAAAATGTCTTGTTTTGAGAATCCTTAAATTCTATGCACAACTCTTTAAAAAAAAAAAAAAATAAAAACCTATATTATGAGATGGAGGGAGTATTTTTCAAGCTATTTGGGAACCAAAACAACTTGAATGCTTAGTGTTTTGAAACATCAATTGTTCATGATTGGAAAAAAATGTGAGTGCCCCAACTTTTGTCAAACACTGAATTCAATCGTGATTTCTACTCATTTATTTACAATAATAGACATTGAAAGTTAATTGAATTACTAATTTTATTTGTATTTTTAATTGTTTTCTATTTCTGTGTTAGAATAATATTAGTATATTATCTCTATAATTATATATAAAAAAAACTTTTATAGTTAAATTTCAATATTGTTCATCTTTGATTTCATTGGTATGAAAAATTATTTATTTGTATTTCTCAACTGCCCTAATATAATTATAAAAGATACATAAATATAAATATAAATTAAAAAAGTCAGGAAATAGGTTAAATGAATTTGATGGTTATTTGGACATTTTACAATTTAAGCTCACGTTTAAAATAAAATTGCCAAGTACATAAAATCATCACATTCTATCATGATTTTCTACAATCATGATTGCTAAAAGCACGATTTGTACAATCATTGCAACCACTATGGTAAACTGATCCTTCTTTTTTTTTTTGTTGGGTGTTAAATGACCTACTGAATACAAATTTTGAATGAGTGAGAGACTACTATTTAGAGGGAACATAAATGTTATGATTAGAGGGAATGGATATGTTATAAGTGTGTATGCACCTGGGACTTGCAGAGTTCATTAAAGCATAGTTACAGTCACGGCAGAAGTGAGGATCACTGTCTGGAAATTTGAAGTATTTGACTTCCAAAGTATTCTTTTCAATCCCAGTGAGGGAATTTGAAATTATGTGATTTATTTTTTGTCACTTTTGGAACCAAAACTACTGAACTCTTGGGACTTGGGAGTTTATCTTTGTAAACTTTTGGTGGGTTCAGATCAGTTTCACCTCACTCTAGATTTCATCATTTTCTATCACCAGAAACTTGACTGCGTGAAGAATTGTGATTCATCCCATCAGAAACCATTGTTGTAAATTTCACTTGTACTGATCTTTGACTCTCAAGTAAACCTTCTTTCAAAGAGGAGGGAGGGGGCAGGGGAGGTAGGACTTCGGAAGACTTTTCTTCTTTCTGCACAAACCTTCCTTTTGAACTTCGGTTAGTGACATGTAAAAGTGTTGATAACGTGATAGGTATACATACAATAAGTTACAAGAAATGTTGCTTAAAGTATCTTTGGAGTAGTCAGGGAGTTTTCCTGATTTCCTGTTCAACATATTACTTAAAAATGCCTTCTTTTCATTGAAAACGACTATATTACTTCCATTATTAAAATTCTGTCAGTTAATAATGAAACCTCATGATTCTTCTTTGTTGACTACATGCAGATATTGTTTTCAATACTGTTTGTGAATATAATGATTAGAAATTCTTATACTGTTTACTGTGATTTTGATTCGAAGGATCTTTGTAGAGCTGACTCTAAATTGTTTACTGCCCAATGGACGATGCTTTTACCCTGTAATGATGTTTTACAGCCAAGGTGAAAATTTTGTGCTTCTTTCTCCTGCACTAAGTCTATGATGTTCTTCCCTCTGTCCCAAATTGGGAATCTGAAAATAAAAAAAATTATTTCTGCTGTTCATTTACAGGAAATATGAGGCCACTCTTTTGAGTAGCATGCTATTTGATCCTTATTTGAAGGTATTGTTTTTGTTCATTTGCTTGCTATGCAGCAGTCCAAATAGTTTTACTTTTGGGATTGTTCCCTCTTTGTTATAGCAGTGTTATTACTGTTTCATCATATTCATTACTTGATTATTTTCCATTGATCATTTATATTTGTTTACTCCTTGTATTTGTGTCTTTTGGTTTGTTTATGATTTGTTAGCTTGAAAGGTGTTTGGCTTCAATTTGTTATGTATGAAGCATCAAATGCTCTGGAATTGTGTATGAGTGACTGATACACATTTTTACTTCTCCTGCCTAGGCAAGACTAATGTCTGCATCTACAATTGCGATGATGTTGGATGGAACTGCTTCTGTTTTCCTGCAGGTGGCAGAATTTAAAGATTCCACCAAGTGTGGATCTTTTACAGCACTTTCTAGCTCCCTTGGACAAATTTTAATGCAGCTGCATAAAGGTTTTGGAATAACATTTGTCCTTTTATGTGCACCAGCTGAATCTGCTCCCTGCTTCCATTTCCGTCCAGAAAGTTATTTGATTTCTTGGTCTTTTGTAAAATGTCTATTGCTTCATCTATTCATTATCTTTAATGTGTAATAATAGGTACTCTATACTTGGTGAAACATGAAACACACAGAGGTTTGCTGGCATCACTTTTCAAAGTTTTGGTGCCTTTGATATCTTGCACGCCGTAAGAGCCCTCATCCCTTCTTGATTCCTAGTACATCAGAAATTTTCTGATTGCTAATTTCCATTTTTCCCTCTTACTATTGTTATCACTTCTCTGTTAAAATAATATGTCTGAAAAAACATTATTAGTGCTCTAAGTTGGCTGCATTAATACTGTTTCAACTAGAACATTGAATCATACCGAAGCCGTTAATTAGACAAATGTCCTTGTAATATTAGCAATAAAATGGCCATAGATGTGTACTCGGCATAATATTTGATGTAACTCACTCGTACTCTTTAGGATTTGCAAGAAATGCACAATAAGTTTGTATGCAATTCTGTCAGGAATATTTACTAGGAAGGTGAATTGGATTAATAGCATGTTCTGTTGAGGTAAGCAATTTTAGGGCAAGATAAAGAAGTTCAAACCATAGCCTATGTTACATGAACTCTCATTTTTGTTGCCTTATATGGTTCTGCTATTCCTTGGAAAGGGAAGTATAACAGCAAATGAAACACACCTGACTAGGCTTGTTGGTGTTGCTTAGTTTCTTATTGGACAGCTAGAGATAATATAAGACTTTTTCTGTAGATTGTATGTGATATGTATAGGAGTTTCAAGTACATAATGTAAACTTATTTGTTTCTTTTACTTTATCTTGAATGCCTGGACTATGCACAAAACTGCCTGTGTATGTACCCCCACTAAATAATGCTGTTGCAAAATTTTGACTAAAACAAATTCCATGGAAGTTGTACATGGCCAGGCTTTCAAGGATATTTTCTATGAATTTGAAATTTTTTTTGCTCTCCTTGGTTGAAATTGGCTTATCATGCTCGTAGATGGAAGCTTTTCCTGCTTCTTTGCTATTCAAGATGGGACCATTTCTTTCATCTTTCATCTTTTTATTATTTTTTCTTTCTTTTCCTGTTCATATCTCATATATAGGTGAATATATGCTGGATTCACTCCTTAAACTGCAAGTTTTTCCTTGTTTCTCCCAACATGTTTCGGTCCATTTACCCTGATGTATCTCAGTTGAACAAGGCATGCACCTAGGCTTCATCATTTTTTGCTATTATCCACTTTCTTAACTGAGATACATTTGTTATCTTCTGTCTTAAAATTTTCTATCCCCGCTTTCTTGATTGTGTTACTGTGTATTAAAGTATCCTTTGTCCTCATTTTCACTATACCCATATGATATTCCCAATGCTTCATCTTATGCACATCATAAACAACTGGCTGTTGTGCTGTTATACTTCTGTTCTTGCTTTTGCACTCTAAGGAGTACTCTATTGTATTTGATCAGCGGTTATTCTTCCGAAGGCCTGCCAATGAGGTTTCTGTCCTTCAGCAACATGCATTTTGGTAGTAACCATGGTTGCAAGCATTATGCACATATGCAATTTGTCTTAGTTGTTATTTTGGCCATTACTGAAACTATGATCCAATTCTGACTTAAACTTTGGAGGTTTTTCCGATAATAATCGTAATACTATCCCAATTTTCTTTGGTTCCTGAGGTAATTTGCAATGCTTTCGTTCGTGTATTGAAAGTCATTCTATAATCTATGCAAACTTGGAATGAATACAGATTTCTGCTTGCTTATGAGATCTGGACTTAGTCAGTGGTTTTGGATATGTATTAGATAGGAAGATTGGAACATATGGTCAATATTGCCTTCAAATCTAGCTCATGTTTGGGTGAGTTGGCCTCTGGATGTAAATACTTCATTTATGTTGAGCAGCCACCTCATCTAAGAGCTCATGTTTTTAAGTCAGAGGTGGATTCAACTTAAATATTGGGTCTCTTTGGTGAACTTTGCATTTATTCTCTGACAGGTACTAACTGAATATGGAACAGGAGCAGCTCATTGTGAAAGTATGAGTTACTTGGGCCCACTGGAAAAAAAATTAATACATGTTCCTTTGGATTTGTTCTAGCATCTGAATAACAAATTATCCTTCTCACTAATAGGTTCACTAGTCAATTAATCTTTTAGATAAAGAGGTAATTCCACATATTGGAACAATCTACACAAGTAAGATACATGGTTTGCACCCATGTTTCCTTAATAGGAATCATTAATTTATCTTATCAATGGTTAGCTCTTTTTTTTTTTTTTTAAATTAACAAGTTGAATCATTCCTTAGGAGTAGTACCTTTTTATAGTGCTGTTTTAGACAAGTGCGAAATATTTGAAAAATCCTACTTTTGACCCCCCATTGAATTCTGCCTGTTGTTAGTAGTCAATGTTAGGAAAGGAATTCTAGTATTTTGGAGAACATGCCGGGATTGCACTTTGACAGTTAATATGGTTGAACATATATGTACTGATGTATGTTACTGTGAATCAACCAGATTTAACCAAAATAATTTTGTAAGACCTGTCATGATCTTCAGTTCATTTTTTGCATGGAGATGGTGCCTGATCCATTCGTACATATATATGCACATAGCATTTATGTATTGACTCATATACATGAATTACATGTAATATGTTTATATGTAACACATGCATCTAATTTGGTGTATTCATTCCACTGATTAGATGCCTATGGATGTACAATAATATCTTCTTAATGATTATCCAGATATTCAAGGATGCCTTCCGACTTGTTGCCAACTGTTATTTCTTCAGTTCAGGGGAGGGTTGAAGACGGATTTTTGCTTCAAAGTGATCAGACATTATTGGTTAGTGTCATATTCAAAGGCTTTTGATCTGACATGAATGGGAAGATTCTCAAAATTCTATTTTCACTTTTGTGTTCTTAAGTTTTTTTAGCTGTGTGTTTTGGCAATACCATTTGACACTTTTTATCTGGCTTCCCTGAAGACAAGATTGGGCTTAATGTAAGTGGCTCCATTTGTAACTTTGTTTCCAATCAAGGATAAGGTTACTCAGTCCCTCTCATGTCCCTTAAAAGATGGGATGGCTACTTAAAAATAGCTTAGCTGAAGCAAGTGCTTCTATGATTAACTAATGCAGTGCTAGAATGAACTTGTCTCTCCTTTCCAAGGCCCATCCCAACATTTGTTCAGTCAAGCCCTAGATAAGATGGGTCTTTTTATTCCCAACCGTAGTTTATGAGTCTTAGGACAAAGTCTATTGGCCATCCAAAAGCTAAGTCCCAGATTGGAATGATACCTGGTGGAAGTGTGCAAAGAAGGGGGAGGGCCTTTAGTTCACGTCGAAGCTATTTTTAGGGAAACACCAATAGAAACCCAAGATTAGGGCTAATTTAGTAACCCTAGGTTCTTAGGGAAGAACACAAAGCCAATGACGGTTTCATATAAATGTCAAAATTAAAAACTATTTTTCCCAAGGTGTTGGGGGGGGGGGGGGGATGTATTTATATAGAGACTAATCCTAGCAGACTACCCAATAAGATTATTGTCCTCTGAGAAAGTTGCTAATATGGAAACTAAGAAACCTAGGATCCTAAATTACGAGGAAACAGAATACAACTAGACTAGGGATTTTGTTCAGCATCATAGGATTTTGTGCATGGCACTTGGTTATTTTGGCTTTTTCTGCCAAGTCTTGTCGATCTTTCTGTGGGTTGACACTAGCTACTTTTCTAGTCTTATTTTTTATAGTACAATCTTTTCAAAAAGGAAACTAGATGATTTTTGTAATGTAATGTTTTATAAACAATTACTTTTCTAGTACTTACATCAGTGAGACGTCAAGTTCTTGAGGAAGTAATTCCTTCTTTGCCATCTTCAGTTCCTAGACCTCTCTCCTTCTGTCTGCATGCGTGTGTGCATGTGTGATTGTCATCTCTTTCTTGCCCTTGTCTGCATTTGTAAAGCTGTTAAACCATTAGAGAAAAAAAAAAAAAATCAATTCTCAATAACTTGTTCTACGTGCCTGTAAACAAATAATACAACCTTGCTGGATCAATTGGCTATTTGAGGTAATTTGTTGCTGGAACTAACTTCTTTGTTCTGCATTTTGTGTTTATACTAATGACTTATTCTCTCCATTGACCTTAGTGGAAGCCTTATCACTTGCTATCCAGGCTAGTTTACATGAATATTCTCTTATATTTGGCTTTATGTATCCATTAAGTACTGCTATTGCATACTCCTACCCTTTCCCAACCACACAGAGAAGACAAAAAGTTGAAAAAGAGTGAACATGTATCCTACTTATACCTCTGGTTTGTTTTATTTGTAGGCTGCTGCTATTGATTGCTTGACAGTTGCTTTTTCCGTCTCTCCCCCCTCTGTTGAAATAAAAAATATGCTTTTGGAGGAAGCTGCTGGAGGTTAGCTAGTTTTCTCAACTAATGGCTTCAAATTTTGCTTGGTAATATTGTTGCATTTTGCAGTTCTTACGTAATATAACTTTGTAATAGACATCTATTCCATATAGGTATCCTGTATCATTGTCATGGAAGCACATAGCCAATTAAATCAATCTCAGTTTGATCCATCCACCAATCACCTCATTAAGTTGATATGTTTTTTATCAGATAAAGCAAGAAGTAAAAATGTGAACACAATAACTTTGCAGCAATTATTGAGCTGTAATATTTGGCTCGTCATCAAATACTAGATCATTAATGTTTCTTTCTTTGACCATGAGTCATGTCAACATAGTTGCTAGTGAAGTAGTGGGTCCATGTTGATGGGAAGGCTTGTTACTTGCTTGTGGTACTATGTTGTTGGTTCATAAAAGAAGCATATCTTTAGGTCCCCAAGAAGAGTCCCCCCCCTCCCTCTTTTTATTTTTAATAGATAAAAGAAGAAATTCCACTAATAAAAAGAAGAAATATAATATAGATGATGAGGAATACTAAAGAAAGTAAATTAAAAACTACATCGATGCAGCCTTCCAATCTCTTGGTGAATCTGTCGATGCCAGGTCACTCAAAACACCAGCTGCTATTGCCTAATGAAATGAGAGAAAAAACAACTGTACCAAAGTAGTTTATTAAGTATATACTAATCTCAAAATTCCTGTGATTACTTTCTGCCTAAGTGGCCCAAAGAAATGCAAACTCAGCACATTGCCATAGAATTCTCCCCTGCTGACCCTTGCCAAAGCTACAAAAATTAATCTGCTTGATCTAAAACCATATTAGAACACAGCTACTTCTTATCAACCAAAATCAACTAAGTCTCCCGTACTTCCTTACTGTGTGACAATAAAGGAATAGATAATTCTTAGTTTAATTGCTGGACTTGCACTTAAATCACATATTTGGTTTAGGACATTATAAGGCCTTCTCATCTAAAAGCTTTTGTTGTAGAGAGGACTGCAGTTTGTACATTTAACATACCCATAGCTTGTGGATCACCCACACTTTTTGATGATAGGCCCAATATATGCATACTTGACACCTTTTTATGTGAATTACTGTGTGCAGTGACATTTGGAAACAGGACCTTCCACTTGAATGTCACGTTAAATTGCCGCAGCGTTTAAAAGTTTTAGGAACCATTATCCAAGCGAAGGCTCTGATTCTCAAGAAGCCTTAGGTTTTCAGATTACTTTCTCCAACTAGATTATTCCCTAATAAACAATAAACAAGAAAAAAGTGATTTTGGAGGGAAAAACTCTAGAGTCATTGACCAATCACAATTTAGGGTGTACTTGGATAAAGAAATTCATCTCAATTCAAAATCACTTTAATTTAAAATAATTATAATTTAAATAATTTTCATTTCCTGAGAACTGTTATATACTCATAATACATCATATTCTCTCTCTTTGACCCACTTGGACCCCACCTTGACCCCACATATTTAATAATTTTTATTACATTTAAACAAATTCATCTTAATTCAATTTCTATCTACTTACACCCTTAGAATCTGAACTTGAGTGTGGAAGGAAGGATGTTAAGGTTTGACAATTGGATTGATTTATCTACATTCCTATCTGTCAGATTTTGAGATAAACATCAGTTGCAAGAAATAGAACCATAATGTGAGGAGTGGAGGCTTTTTGAAAGGAAAGTAGTATGATATGTCTTTTCTTTAACCTGTGTAGTACCTTTAACAGCTGATAATGCATTTACGTAGTTCTTATGTCTGATTCATACATTTATGTAATATATCTGTATTGATAAATGTGGTGAAAAAGTTATTCAGATGTATATTCAGGTTTCTCTGAGGTGCAAAACACATCTGGAGTTTTATCTACACTGCTCAGATGCTCTAATCCAGTAACTAGCCCATCTATAAACTTTGAAGCACTTCAGGTAATAATTTATCTTTGTGATGGCCAAAAAGAACTCAGTTCTTGTTGGTGGCACTAGGAGTTGTGTGTTCAAATACTCAACAACAGATCTAACCATGCTTTGCTTGATTCAAACTTTTAACAGAGTTTTCCCTGCAGTTGGTTCTAAATAAGTTGAGAACTTTCTTGGTTGAATATACATATTCACTTTAACTTCCAAATCTTGGGGGTTGTGTGTATCATGTTTTGCTTTAAGTGTGCTAGGTTTTCTGACATTTAATAAGATGTAGTTGACTATGGACTTCCACATGTTACTCTCTGCTTTTCTTTCACAGTTTCCTCTTTGGTATTGCCATTCTCTCTCTCTTGTATTACAATCTTCGTCATGTGGTTTTGCCTGCTCCTTGGGTAGCTGTTTCTTGATTGGTTGCAAACTTGTGGATTTTTTCCTTGTTATGAGACAATATCTTAATGTTCATAGAAGGCGATAATATTGAGCTTCTGCCCAGACTTTACTGTAGTACCATGGGGGACACAAAAGTTGTTTTATGCTTGTCTGGTCATTCTGTGTATTTATTAATTTTGGTTGAGATCTTTATATCCACCACCAAGTTTACCAATGACTTCTGAGTAAGACCTTCAGTTTCAGAAAACTTGTTATGAAGAGTTCTGTATTGAAATTGCTTTTATCTTCTGATTCACGAGAATCCAGAAGGGAGTTGAGCCCAAGAATGTTTGATACAAATTAGCGTTCTCTACTTGTTTGCTACATTCATGTGTATAGTCTGAGTTCACGCTCCAATGGAATAGCATGCTTACCCTCTAGGTAGTTTTTTGCAGGCCCTTAGAGCTGTGGCACATAATTATCCAACTACAGTTTTTTCATGTTGGAAGCAAGTGTCCTCAATTGTCTATGAATATTTGAGTTTCACTCCTGATGTTCCGACAAGATGGTGGAAAAATAACTGTGGACACAGTGGTGGGGCTAGTTGGGAGACAGTAACTACAGCTGCAATCAAGGTGAGTTTTTCCCCTATTCTGTTGTCAGTTTTTGTCCTGCTATTTTCTCTATGTTCCATGACTTTCCTTTGGCATTGAAGAATTCGCATATATATATATATATGTGTGTGTGTGTGTGTGTGTGTGTGTATTCGAGTACATAGCAATAGAATCAGTATTATCCTGCCTTTAATGGCATTTTGCAATTTTTTCTTGAAATTTTATGCCATTGCTGCATTCCACTAGAAGAAAAAGTTTATTAGCTATTCTCATAGTCTGACAAGCTACAGTTTAAGTAAGAGAACTCTCTTTTTTAATGGAAGGATTTTTGTTCATTGAACAAGAATGCATGGTCTTCTCCTGCGGAAGATGGTGGCCCTCATGCAGCATTCTTATATAAAGGGGAACAAGAGTTAGGATGGGAGCCATTTTCCGGAAGCTAGTATACAGTGGAGTAGGTTTTAGAGATTTGTAATCAAAACAGAGTTTGGAGCTAGGATGGTGGTGATGTTTGTGCAGTGAACAGTTGTGATTTATGTTACTGATTTTGAATCATTGCTAGGTATCAATAAATGTTTATATACCGACGTTAGGAGCAAGAGCTGATAGTATAGGGGATCAGGAAATTCTACAAGGCCATCAAAGTTCCTAAAATGGTCAAGGTTTCAGCTGAATAGGACGAGGAATTCTGGATGACCTCTAATCAGAAGTTTTTTGAAGTATTAGAACAAGAGTGAGGAGTAGGATATCAGAATTAGTTAACAAATGCTGGAAGTCAGTGTTGGATAATGGGATCTGTTAAGTGGAAAATTGGCATCATTTTCTTCTTTCCTGCCATGAAGAGAAGAATAGCTGGGTAAGAAGAAGAAAATGGACTACAGATTTTGGGTATGGTGGAAAAATTATGGGGATATGCTTACTATAATTAGGTATCTACAGCTAATGTTTCCTTTTCTATGTTTTTCCTTTTCTGTTTATACCGCTAGGAAGTCCCATAATTCATGGATCTGACAGCTAGTAGTAGCTTCCTAATTTTGTTTGTACAGCTACGAGTCCCATAATTCATGGGATCTGATAGATGGTAGTTTTAATTTCTGCTAGGGTTTTTGTGTATAAAGGCTGACCAACACTGTATGTACACAAGTGAGAATTCAATAGAAATTGTTTATTCACAATATAATTTCTTTTTGTTTGGATTCTGAGAGGTATTGTTCCAATGTTGGTGGTTGCAGAGTTGGCTGTGGATAGAATTAAGCTCTAGGTATAATTACTATAATTCCTGATTGCTTAATACTTCTAGATGGCATAGTATTCATCATAATGGATACCCAAGCAAAGTAGTTCATCCAAAATCTCATGTAGTGAAAATATTGAAACCTCAAATTTTCTCTTCTTCTTCTTTGTTAGCGGGCCTAGGTGTCTTGGAGTTCGTACTTGTATATGGGGCATACTTGGTCCAATTTTTGCAATAGGTTATGAGGATAACATATAAGTTAATCCAAAGTTGCATATTTCTTATAGATCACGTGAAAATTGGAAATTTTGATAGATCATCGTAAGTGAAGTTAACTGAATAGCTTCTTTCATTTTTTCCCCTTCCATCCCACCCCTCCCCCCGGGGAGCCCCCACCACCAACCCCCTTCTGCTAAACAATGGATAGAAAGTGGTTGTTTGTCTCCAGCTTCATTAACTTTAGAAAATCCTGGAGACTTCCAAATCTTTATGGGTTGGATATGAATGTGAATGCACTTGAAAGCCATCTTGTGATTGCCCCTACCCTCCTACAACTTGATTGGTGTATTTAGTGGTTCTGTCAGGACTGATGGGGCTCGAACATGCAGCTTCTGCTTGACAGGGAGCTGCTCTGACCAAGTGAACTACAATTCCAGGGAAATAAGAGATCTAGCAGAATTTTTTGTTCTTTTTTTTTCCCCCTGTATCGAGTATTTAAAGGATGGGGATTGGTTTGACTGCCCTAACCATGGCCGAATATTTCTGAGATGTTAGTGAACAAGACTTATATGATTTATCTCAGATTAGATGGTGTGGATTAATACCACAAAAGTGGAGAAATAGCATCAATCTGCATTGTATTACTACAAACCACTTTGACATTGGAATATGCTATTGGGTTGCCTTATGCTACAAATGCATTGACTCATTGACATAACTGTTGCCTTACGAACTTACGAACAACCTAAGACTAGGTTATTGTGTTAGTGTTCGTGAACAAATAGTACCTAGCTTCTTAGGGTAATCACTTTGAGCTATATTATATTTTTAACTGTTAGTTATTTTCTTTCAGTACCTTTATGACCTCTAGGTACCATCCCATCTCATATTAAGACTAGCCATGCCGTGAACACACTCATGAAATACAAGATGGATGTCATCTACTAGATTCTAAAATGTGCAGTTGTTCTTTATAAGCTGTTAATTATTGTCTGAGAAAGTAAGGATACTGCTTGAGCGTTTATGCTCTAAATCCAAGCACTCAAATTACATTATAAAGGATTTGAATGCATTGGCAGTTTGGCACTTGTAGTTTCCATTTGCCGTCTTTTAATTTTCTGCATGATGCTTTAAACTTTGAAAGTTATCTTTCCCAGAACTTCTAGCTTGAGTCCTATTCTTTCTTCACTATTTCCGTAGCATGATTAATCTATTTCCCGAGTCCTTTGTTTGCTGTGCAAAGCTTGAGGGGGAAATTTCAAGTAAAGGAGGACTTCAGATGGCATAAGTGCAGGCTTTAAGCTAATATATTTTTTTATCTTTTTCCTCAATTTGATTTGAGGGGTGTTTGGCTAATTTTACTTGTTCCCCATCTCAAAAGCTTATTCTTTTGATCCTGAGATATCAGCATGACCACATGTTCTTATAGCCACACTCTTACTCTCTATCTCCATCAATCTTACATACCCAATTTAAAATTATTTATGCCCTGTGGACTCATTCTACATTTACAAATTTGCTTTATTTTTTTTTAAAATTGAATTATCAATTTGCTGCTGCCAAACTTTGTACAGGTTTTGGATGAATGTCTTCGTGCAGTTTCTGGATTTAAAGGAACTGAGGATCTTTCAGATGATAAATACCTTCGTGGCCCATTTACATCCGATTGCATCAAAACAAAGACAATTTCATCTGCTCCATTTCATGGGGTGGAGGACCCTGCTGCTTTTAAGGACGAGGTTGAAATATGTTCTCTTGGGGGTAACCAGTGGTCTGAAACAATATCCAAACATATGCCTTGTATCCTTAGGCATCCTTCTGGCTTGGTTGGTTAACAAGAACATATCGATTCTAAATGTTTATTTCTTATGCTATTCATTTGTTCTCAAAGATTCCTAAGGCTATGTGTTTGATTTGCAATATTTTGGGTGGTATTGACAGAATGGAGTACACGTTTTTTGAAGACCAGTATTTACTTATTTAACTATTTTGAGATAGAATTAGTTTTTTTCTTTTTTCTCCTTCTTTTGGGGGATAGGATCTGGTATTTTTTTTATGAATTGCATTATCAGCCCTAACAAAAGGGATAAGAAGGCAGCTCTTGTGAAGCTTTTAGTTTGCTTTATTGAGGATTCCTCATCCTCTTTCTTATACTTTGTAGAATAAATAAATCTTCTTCTTCTATCTTAAAAAAAGAGTAGATACTCCTTTGGTGTATTGCCTTTGGTTAAAGGTAGATCCTTCTTGATGTCTGTTACTTGAATCCAGAATGTTTAATAGAATAATATCCTCACTTATTGTTCATGTGCACTGCTTCATCTTTACCTTTGCGTACAGGGTAATAACAAAGACAACTCAAAAGGTACCAACTAGAGGTCTTAAACTGCCCTAGATTACAGAAATTTATCTATACTTTCTTTCTTGAATCCAATCAAGACACGAACTCCTTACGACTGCCACAATGATTTCAAGCAATCAAATGCTGTGACAACTGCATCCGTTTCCATCCTATGCTGTTATCACCTACATCATATTCAGTTGGGTCCATAACTGATATCTTAAGCAGAGGCAAATGCATTTTATGTTATTATTACAATATAAGGTTTCAACTTTTCAAGTTATCTTCAATGTGAAAATAAGAATTATTCTGATGATCATGAATTTTTCAATATCTTAAACTCTCTTTGGTGTTAAGGTTTGTTTGGCGAACTAATTTTACATGTTTCTTTTTTATGTTGTAGAACTTGATTGGTTAAAATTCACTTTCTTATATCCACAATTATAGTTCCTTTTTCTCTTCTGAAGGTAAGGGCAGCAGCTATAACTTGCTTTGCTGGATTAACTTCACCTGTCTTCTTTTCACTGGGGAAGGATGACCGGGACTTTATTCTTAGTTCTTCTGTAAGAATTTTCATGGAAATTTAATGTCTTGTTACTAACCCAACCCCAAACACACAACCCCACTTCCCCCCACCCCCCCCAACTAAAAAAGAAAAAAAAAGGTATATAGCATTAGACCTAATACTTGTCGTTGCTACAATGTTTGGAAATTGTCTAGCTTAATGCTGCTATTAGCGATGATGTCCCTTCTGTAAGGTCAGCTGGTTGTCGTGCCATTGGAGTCATTTCATGTTTTCCACAAGTAATCCACAGGTAATCAGTTTTGCCTGACTTCAGAGATTTTTTTATAACTGTTGTTTTGTGAAGACATATATCCATAAAAGCATTTCAATCATTCAGTGTAGAGATTCTTGACAAGCTTGTCTCTGCTGTTGTGTGCAACACCAGTGATTCATTAGTCTCGGTTAGAGCTCTGACTGTTAAAAAATACAATTCTTTCTTCATTCACCAATTATAGGTTGGGATTTTCATCTCACCAGGCAACCTTATTCATGACAATTTTCAGGTGCGGATTACAGCTTCATGGGCTTTAGCAAACATATCTGATTCCCTCCGGCATTGTGTTCATACACCTACTTTTGAGAATGGTTTTGTATTTGTTTTCAAATTTTCAACTGAGTGGCATTGATACTCATATCTCAAGAAACTTTATTTTTGTCTCATGGCATTTGTTGGTTGAGAGACTTTTTTAGTTCTAATTGTCTTTTCTTTTGTGTAATAGATCCAAAGGCAAGCTCTGAATTGATTCATTTACTTATTGACAATGCTTTACGTCTGACAAATGATAATGACAAGGTAGAAACCAAAAGTCTTTCATAAATGTGATCTTAATTGTTTCTTATGATGTTCTGATTTGAAGTTTTTTAAATATTTTCCTCAATCTGACATGCTTAGTGAACTAAGCTGTATCTTAGTTGCTTCATTGATGTCTTCATGTAATATTCATTTTCTTTATTTGCTTACTCCTGTTTGTGTGTAATTCCATTGGAAGCAACATAGTTTCATATATTTGTATATGTAAATAAACTTAGAAAAAGGGTACTTGGTTCAGGAACAGAACCTTACTCTTCCCTTCGTTTTTCTATTCCTGTCAGATCAAAGCAAATGCTGTTAGAGCCCTAGGGAACCTCTCAAGATTCACCCAATTTACTAGTAATTTAGATGCAAGCGATGACAAAGAGGAGTGTATGGCCTTACCAATTAGCACAGTGGAAAAGTTGCCCAAGATTGAGAATGTTGGTGGGAATTCAAATCCATTCCAAGCAACCACTTCAAAAGCATCAATTTGGCTGGGAAAGACTGTGCAAGCATTTATTTCGTGTGTTACAACCGGAAATGTTAAGGTAACTCTGACTCTAGTCTCCTTTTCCTTTGCTAGAGAAGGGAAATAAATATAAAATGCCTAATGTAACAGCAATACTGGTGAATGTAAAATTCCACTGGCCCTCACTGCTTATTTGCCAAAACTGCAAAGACCTATTCTGTAGTTCATGAGATTCTAACTTCTCTTGTAAGTGGCTTTTAGTAGACACAATTATGATGGAGGTCATTATCGATTCTTTACTATAATTGTTATAATTGATTAATTGAGTAAAACTTATTTTATTCGATAACGATTTAGGCTTATATAAAGCCTTTATAACTTTGCATACAAGTCCCTAGAATTATCTATACTCTCAATAAGACCCTAACAAAGATATAAATCTTAACACTCCCCCTCAAGATGGGTAGAAGATATCCATTAAGCCCATCTTATCACACAATCTTGAGAGATCTAATGAACTAAGTCCTTTAGTGAGACAGTCAGCCACTTGCTCTCTAGTAGCTACATGTCCCAGCTCCAATAGTCCACTATCCAGCTTTTCTTTGATGAAGAACCTATCAATCTCCACATGTTTGGTTCTGTCATGTTGCACGGGGTTATTGGCAATGCTAATTGCGGACTTGCTGTCGCACCATAGCTTCATTTTAACTCCTTTATCCATCTTGAGCTCTACTAACAAAGCTCTCAACCACACCATCTCTGCAACTCCTAAAGCCATTGCCCTATACTCAACCTCTGCTGTTAACCTTGCAACCACTGACTGCTTCTTACTCTTCTAGGATACCAAATTGCCTCCTGCAAACACGCAATATCCAGCTGTGGACTTTCTATCATCAGCATAACTTGCCCAGTCAGAGTCACAATAGCCCTCAATGTTCAGATGTCCATTCTTCTTAAAGATCAACCCCTTCCCTAGTGCACTCTTCAGATACCTCAGAATTTGTTACACTGCGTCCATGTAGCCCTTCCTTGGGTCATGCATGTAGCGGCTCACCATACTCACAGCAAATGATATGTCAGGACGAGTGTGACTCAGATAGATGAGACGTCCTACCAACCTCTGGTACCGCTCACGATCAACCGGCTCTCCTGCCTCTGCGCTCAACTTGAACCTCTGATCAATTGGTGAAACCGCAGGCTTGCAACCCAACATGCCCGTCTCTGTGAGTAAGTCTAACGCATACTTCCTCTGAGATAGAACAATCCCCTCTTCTCCACGAGCCACCTCAATCCCCAGGAAGTATTTTAGCTGCCCGAGGTCCTTCACCTCAAACTCTTTGCCCAGTTTTGCCTTCAGTTGAGCAATCTCACCCTCGTCATCACCGGTGATAATCATATCATCCACATACACTGCTAACATAGTAATGTGACCACCCTGTTGTCGAAAGAACACTGTGTGATCGGCATTGATTTGCTGATAGCCCATGCTTACCATAGCTCTTTTGAACTTGTCAAACCAAGCTCTAGGAGACTGTTTCAACCCATACAGTGACTTCCTTAATCTACAAACCTTGTCCACTGTCTGTTTTGTACCAAAGCCTGGGGGGAACCTCCATATACACCTCTTCTAGCAGATCTCCATGAAGAAATGCGTTTTTAACATCCAACTGATGTAGTTTCTAACCCCATTCACTGCAATGGAGACAAGTGTCCTTACTGTTCCCATTTTGGCCAGGGGAGCAAAGGTCTCATCATAGTCAATGCCATATGTCTGACTATACCCCTTCGCCACCAACCGTGCCTTGTAGCGATCAATTTTTCCTTCTGGGGTCTGCTTCACTGTGAACACCCACTTGCACCCCACTGCCTTCTTGCCTGGTGGTAGTGACACTATCTCCCAAGTTCTGTTTTTATCCAGAGCTCAAGTTCTTCTTGCATAGTTGCTTTCCACTTTAGATCCTCTTTAGCATCCTGCCAACACTTAGGTAAAGTAACAGAGTCCAAAGATGTAATGAATGCTCCATACGTAGGTGATAAATTAGAGTATGAGACAAATTGAGCAATGTTATGTGGGAAACCATAACGGTCGAGGGGAACTCCTGCATTATTGCGAGAGGTCCTCCTTACTATCATGGGAGTGGGATGAGAAGAAGGAATTATAGCACCTGTGTTTTCTGAGTTTGAGGGTGGTGTGGGTGTCTCAGAAGTTGGAGTAGGCCGGGACAAGGGACTTGATGGCACCAGTGGTATTGCAGATGTTGACTCTGGCACCTCATTCTGCCTCCTCCTGGTATACACTCTCAACTCCCCCTGTGCCTGAGTTCTAACACCGACGGGTTCCTCTTCTTCTTTGTTCTCGTGCTCCTCAATTGATTCCCTCCTCTCAACAGAATAAGGAATCGATAAGGGAATTGATCCTACATTCACCAACCTCTCACCATTCTCCCCCTCTCGCCTCATACCTTCTTTATCAGATAAGTCACCAATGGGTGAGGTCACCTTCAGTGTATAATATGGCTCAAACTCTCGAAAATGCACATCCATGCTTACAAACAACCTTTTCTCTACTGGACTCCAACAAACATACCCCTTCTGGGTAGTAGAGTATCCTACAAAGACACATTTCACAGCTCTAGGACCAAGCTTCCCTACGGATGGTCTGTTGTCCTTCACAAAACACACACAACCAAACACCTTCAATGGGAGGATCCCACCATTATCTCCTTTCAACATTTCACACGGAGACTTCCAGTCCAACACTCTTGTGGGCATCCTGTTGATCAATTGAGCAGCTGTTAAGACCGCTTGCCCCTATAACTGCTTTGGGACATTCATCGCGATCATCATGCTCCTAGCTGTCTCTAGAAGGTCTCTGTTTTTCCTTTCTGCTACCCCATTTTGAGCTGGTGTGTATGGACATGTAGTTTGATGTTGTATGCTTTGAGCTGACAAGTATTCCGCAAATGCTCTATTGGTATACTCTGTACCATTATCAGACCTCAATATTTTCACCACTGCTCCATATTGAGTCTGAATAGACCTATGAAAGTCTTTGAAGCAGTCAAATACATGACTGTTATTTTTCATCAAATACAACCAAGTAACATGAGAAAAACAATCAATAAAAGTCACAAAATATCTAAAACCATTCATAGAACTAGTGGAACAAGGTCCCCAAACATCAGAATGTATCAAATCAAAAGCACGAGAGCTTCTATGACCAGAACTAACATAAGAACTTCTAGTAAGTTTTCCAAATTCACATGCATCACACACTAAAACTGGATACAATCGACTTAACACACTAAACGAAATGTGTCCCATGCGTTGGTGATGGAGCATCAACACATCCTCAGCACTCATTTCAGATCCTCCTACTCCTACCTTCTCCACCACAGATATCAATGCTGAGTCCATCCCCTCACGATCCAGGTACCACGAGTCCATTATGCCACGTGCCGGTCCCGAGTCTCGGCCCGTCTCCTTCTCCTGGAAGATCACCTTGGGAATATCAAAAGAAACCACACATTTTAGTTGGAGTATAATGGCACTAATAGATAAAAGATTTCTTGGGAAAGAAGGAGCATGCAAAACATTGGACAAAGTTCTCGAACCCGTACACTTCACTGTACCCTTACCAACCACGAGTTTGTGCTTGTCCGTCGGCGGTTTGGATGCTCTACGGCATCGCTAAGTGCGTATAGGAAGAGAACTCACTAGCATTACTGTCACATGTCGAGATGCACCAGAATCTACGATCCATTCTGGTGATCTAGTGGTGGAGATAGAGGCAAGAGCAGTACCTTTGGTCAATTGAGCATAGGTAGCAGTGTTACCCATGGGCAAAGCGGAGGTGGATGCATCCTCAACCGCACTCTTTTTGGCTCCATCACCCGCTGCTCTCTGCTTCCTTTTCAGTATTTCTAATAGCGCCTGGTCTTCCTCAGTAAAGACCACACCCGCCTCTTCCCCTTCCTCTGCTACCATCAGATTGGCCCGATAGCCTCTTCCACCTCTTCTGCCCCCACGGCCGCGACCACGACCTGCAAACTGTCCACGTCCACCTGAGTCTCTCTCCTTGGGTAGCTTAGGACAAGCACTGTTTCGGATGACCTACTTCACCACGGTTGTAGCACTGCCTAGTCTCCTATTTGAACCCTGTGTTACCTGAGTTGGAGACCACTAGCGCTGACTTCATCCCAGGATGTCCGCCTGTCCCAACCTGTAGCTTAATACGACTCTCCTCCTGTATCATAGCCGAGACCGCCTCCTCAAGTGAAGGGATCCTCGTCTGAGCTAGCTGCATCGCTGTCCTTTGCTCAAATGCTGGGGCTAACTCCTGGAGAAATAACATAGTCCTCTCCTGAATCAAGGCCTCTCTTTCCTTATACTCAGGATCTTTACAGCATGCTCGAGGCGAGAAATGATCATGATCTAGCCACAAGCGTTCCAATTCTGTGGCATACTCCTGCACTTGTCCTATCTCCTTAGACTGTAGCATAGATGTCCCTCTTAATCTGGAACACCCTCAAATTGTTCCCCACACCATCATAGGTTCTCTTCAACTTCTCCCAGACATCATTGACCTTCTCGATGCCATCCACTGTTGCAGCAATAGACGGGACCATTGAGTTGAGAAGCCACATGTACACCAACATGTGAGTTGACTTCCACTCATCTCTCCCTGCCGTGCCCTCAGCTGGCTCTGCTTTCTCAGCTGTCAAGTACTCCCCTAGATTCCTCCCTTCCAGAGTATACCTCACCCGATCTGACCAGCTCAAATATGTTGCTGGCCCATCGAGTTTCAGATCAACAGGTGGAAGCTCCACCTTAACAGTAGGTGGCCTCGCAAAATTTTCACCCCCCGACATCCTCATAAACCGCATCAATGTCACAAGATCTGCAGGATTTAATTTCTTAACCAGCTCCTCCATCGTATTCTTGCTAGCCTCTGTCATCGACTCGTATTCAGCTTCCGCACACCTATCACACGAGTCTATCACACACTTACCCTTCTTCTTCTCCTTGACTCGATCTCGATCTTTTACATATCAAGATCTGTCTAGAACTCCGGCATCTTCATGCTATCTCAGGACCCATGGAGTATCACCCTCCCCGCACGGGCACGGAGATAGAAAACAAATTGGAAGTTGTGAGGGGCCTAGAGAGAAATGAGGGTTACTGTTACTGGAGCGATTTTACTGTAGCGGTGGTGCTGTAGCAGTGGCGGCACTGTAGCGGCGGGTACTGTGCGGCGAAGCAGGTTACGGCTAGGGTTTGGCTTTGATACCAAATTGATTAATCGAGTAAAAATTAATTTATTCGATAACGATTAAGGCTTATATACAGCCTTTACAACTTTGCATACAAGTCCCTAGAATTATCTATACTCTCAATAAGACCCTAACAAAGATATAAATCTTAACAGTTATCAAATTATCAGTTCATCTATTGGAACATTTTAAAATTTGTATTTTATGAAATTATGCAAATTACTGGATATTTAGAATATAATTGGTGACAAATTCAGAGGAAGGTTAGTGGAATTTACTCTTAACAATGAGAGGGAGAGAAGGAAAGTTATGCTTGTTATGTTTAAATTAACTAATTTATTAAATTATTTTTGACAAGTATTTGGGAATTTCCACCAGGTTCAGTGGAATGTTTGCCATGCATTGAGCAATTTATTTTTCAACAAGACTTTGAAATTGCAAGACATGGATTGGTAAGTAATTACGCAACTAAAATGTATGTATAGATTTGCTTAAACAAGAATGATATACTGTATTTGCCATGTATATGCTCATTGGTAGTAGCAATTGCAGAAACTGAAAATGTTGATACTGAAAGATTAATTTTGAACTCAACCACCACTTGTTGCAAGTTTGCAATGGCAGAATGTCATATTTACTTTTGGAAAAAAAAGAAAAAGAAAAAGGAAAGGTGATACGCATGTTGTAAATCTATAAGTTCTATTAAACTATGATTATATTTGCTATGTTTGTCAAAGTGCTTTCAGAGGCAAAATGGGAGGTCTTGTGCCACTCAATAAATCATTAGTCTTTGAGGAGAGGGGTTGGTTTATTCATATTTGTTGAGGTGTAAATGAGCTGTAAAGTAATTAGGATGAGCTATAAATAGATCAGGATGATCAGTTTTAAATCCATTAAATGAAGGGATATGATTAGATTAATTTAATCCTTTAAATAGAGGGATTTGATTAGATAGCTATCCAGATTTGGAAGTAATCCTTTTACCTCTTGTAATCTACTATATAATACTGTGTAAAGTTAATTCATAAATAAAGAAATTCAGAATCTTTTTCTCATATTTTGTTACATGTATTAGAGCCCTAGGCTTTTTAGGATTCTTCTTCTTCATTGTTGAGCAGCCTTCTTTTTTTACATTGTCTTCTCTTTCGAGCAGCCTTCATTGCTCCATTGTCCCACCTTCATTGCTAGTTTATATCACCAACAACCTTGTGATTTCAACTAGCCTTCATTATTGGTTGTTTAGTGGTCAGCCTTAATTGTCCAAGTTCGTTTCTTGAAGTAAAGTTGAACCAGCCTTCATTGCTAGTGGTTAGTGACAGGCCTTAATTGCCTAAATATCATATCTTTAATTAGAGAAGATATTGAAGATTGAAAAGACAATCGCTGCAGTACAAGTAGTAAAGACGCTCCAAACTAAGCCATCGGGTCGTCTCAACCAAAAAAAAGTTGGCAAGTTAAGGTGCCTTATTGGCAACATAGACGAGCCCTTAGGTACTTGTTCTTCGGCATATTCAGGTAAGTTTTCATTCTCTATTGGTTTAAATGTCTCAGGAACTAGGGCTACTCACGGTTCGGGTCGGTGCAAGGATTTTGGTATCTCCGGTACTGTCTCGAATATTTGGTTCTTCCAAATCATTGGTATTGGTCCCGAACTGCAACTCCAAAATATCTGTAATTTTGGGACAAATCGGGATGGATATTCAGGTCTTGATCGGGACGGATATTCGGATCTCGATTCGGGTCTCGGTTCTAACAGGACAAAACCAGTACCAAATCAGATTTTTGGGACAAATCAGGATGGAGATTCGGGTAAAAGCACAAATACAACAAGCTAAATGTTAAATCACTTTTCGTTAACAAAACTATTTCAATATAAATGTCTTTCTAAATATGTATATAATAATTAAAAATTCTAAGAACAATGTATTTTATGAACAAAATTATCTAAAATATTCTTAGTCAGATTATTTAGAAAGTTAGAAATGTAATGTATAGAACATTAGGAAAAAGAAGAATAAATAAGGCAAGAGAAATTTTATATCGATGGAGGAAATAACGATGTGGCGAAAAACAGGGCAGGGTGGGTAAAAAAATATTGTAATGTTTAGAATATCAAGGAAAAATACAAAGTTCAAAGTGACTTACCATCCCAATTATCATATTAATTGTCATTTAGTATATCTTTTGTTAGTGTGTTAAAATGATAAAGTTATTAATATATGTTTATTATTGCCCATATAAGAATCTATTATTGCAAAAATATATTGAAGTTACTTAACTGATGTATATATATGCATACACACACACACACATGTACATATGTGTATATATGTGTGTGTGTGTGTGTACACATATATATGTTTTTATGTATGTCTCTCTCTCTCTCTATATATATATATAGGTTGGATTATATATTTTAGAATATACTACGATGACGAATTTGATTTTGTTCAATAAAATAGTAATTTAAAGATTAATTTTTTATATGCACATAGTATAAAAATATTTTGTAAATATTATTTTGCATCATTCTTTCTTTCTTATATATTTATACTTATAATTTTGAATTATAATCATTTATTATATTTTAAATTAAAAAAATATATAGAATATATAATATCTACATATACATATTAAAACTTTAAACATAGTTAGATAAAAAAAGAAATATTATTAAAATAAATTCAGGATACTTTTGAAAAGATTAAATATAAGATAATCAATTTTAATAATATTAGTCATAAATCTTAAATTTTTTTTCATTAAGGAAAATTTTGAATTGATTCTATTATTTCTAATATTTTGCTTATTAGGAAAAAAAAATTAGAATACCTTATCTTTCTTTTTAAATATAATATATATATATATATATGTATGTCTACATAACTATATATATATTCGGTTCTAGTTTCGGTTCTTCAATTCGGTACAATTCAGAACAGTTCGGGACGGTTTTCATACGGTTTGGTATGGATTTTACATAAAAAATTTCAAGACGGTTCGGTTCGGGAAAAGTCAAACGTCAACGAATTTTTTTTTTGTTCTGGTTCTTTTTGGTCCGGTTATTCTGATCGGTTTGGTTATTCTCTAGCCCCTTGAGCAGCCCTATCAGGAACAACCTTTGCTAACTCCTGAATTATAGATTCAGGAGCCACCGACCATATAATTATAATTCAGGAGCCACCGACCATATAAATGACTCACCAAAACTTTTTTTCACATACAAACCATGTCCAAGTAGTAGGAAAATAGCTACTGCTGATGGCTCTTTGATTACTGTAGCAGGTATAGGGGACGTCAAAATCAGCTCATCTTTATCTTTAAAAAATATTCTTCATATCCCTAAATTGTCCACAAACCTAACCTCTATCCAAAAACTCACCTAGGAATTAAATTGTCATGTGGTTTTTTATCATAATTATTGTGAACTTACAGGATAAGAATTCAGAAAAGAGGATTGGACGTGCTAGAGAACAGGGTGACCTCTACTTTCTTAATGCACCAAGCCTATCAAACGAGATTAACGGCAGTTTCTCTTACTCATTTCTTTCAGTCTCTCTTTTATGTAATAAAGAAAAAATCTGGCTCTACCATCGCCGACTTGGACATTCATCCTTTAAAATTGTCAAAGTTTTGTTTCATTCCTTTTTCAAGGGTCTAAATGTTAAAGAATTTCATTAGGATGTGTGTGAACTTGCCAAACACAAACAAGCATCTCCCCGATTAGTAATACCAGAAGTTTTGTTCCATTTAATCTTATTCATAGTAATATTCGAGGTCCTACTATTCCTAATGTTATGGGGGCAAAATGGTTTGTTTTTTTTTATCGATGATTGTACTCGTGTTACTTGGATATTCTTACTCAAACATAAATCTGTTCCATGATGTCAGCGCTGTCTCCTCAAATTTCTGTTTCATGATTAAAAATCAATTTGGGGTTAACATAAAAAAGGTTTAGGTCGGACAATGCTAGGGACTATTTCAATCAAGTCCTAACTTCATACTTTCAAAAAGAAGGAATTATACATGAGTCATCTTATGTTAATACTCTACAACAAAATGGAGTAGTAGGAAGGGGGGGGGGGGGAGGTCACCTCCTTGAATCAACCCGAGCCTTCCTTTTTCACAAAAATATGCTTAAATTTTTTGGGGAGAAGTTGTTCTTACAGCAACTCATGTTATCAACCGTTTGCCTTCAAGAGTCCAAATCTACAAATTAAAAATAATCTTGTCCCTGAGGTGTTTGCGTGTGTGTCTTTTGTTTAAGTTCATAGCTAAAATCGAGACAAGTTGGACCCAAGAGCACAAAAATATATCTTTGTAGGTTAGTCATAACTAAAAATGGTACAAGTGTTACCATCCTCCGTAAAAAATGTTCTATATCTTCGCAAATGTTACATTCAATGAACATGATGTCTATTTCTCAACTTCAGGAGGAGACTTCAACAATGGAAGAAAAGCATAGGGGAGATTTGCAAGTTTCCTTCCCACTTGACTTGGCATCTTCTAAACCTGTGTCTATGTCTAATTCTGTGCTCGAGTCTAACCGTGTGTCTACTTCCATGCCCGCGCCTAACCCTGTGTCTAATTCTATACCTAAGGCTGAAAAGACAATTAATGTACTTGAGAATGAGAGATTTGACAAGGTATATTCAAGGGAGAAGGTGGCCATTCCTGAATCTATGCAAGTTCAAGCTTCCAGTCCAACTCTTGTGAATGAGATAACACTTTTTGAATCTTCATGGCATGACGCAACTGAATCTTATCAGGACCTTCCAATTGTCATTAGGAAAGGGACCAGGAAATATACCAAACGACAACTATACCATCTTGCACAAATTCTTTCTTTCAAGAAAATTTCACATTCTCACAAAGCCTTTCTTGTTAGCCTAAATATTAGCATCATACCTAAAACCCTATCTAAGGCTTTGACTAATGAGAGTTGGAAACAAGCTATGAATGATGAATTAGCAGCATTGAAAAAAAAAAAAAACGTGGGAATTGGTGAAGTTGTCAACAGGACAGAAACATGTGAGTTATAAATGTAGTTATACTGTGCAGTATAGGGCAGATGGATCAATTGAAAGTTATAAGGCAAGGTTGGTGGCCAAAGGGTATACCTAGACTTATGGAATTAACTATCTTGAGACTTTTATCCCAGTTACAAAGATGAATACTGTTAGAGTTCTCGTATCTTTGGCAGCTAATTATGGTTGGAGTTGCAGCAATTTGATGTCAAGAATGCATTTCTACATGGAGAACTCAAGGAAGAAATCTACATGGAAGTACCACTAGGGTATGGTAACAATTTGGCTGCTCAAACCATGTGTAAGTTGCAAAACACCTTATATGGCCTTTAACAATCCCCATGGGCATAGTTCGGGTGATTTGCCATAGTCATGATAGCCACAGGGTAAACAAAGTCGAGAAGATCATACCTTGTTCATCAGACACTCAGTTTTAAGGAGAGTCACAATACTGCTAGTGTATGTTGATGACATAATAATTACTGGGAATGATGATAAAGAGAGAGTATTGAGGTTAGTATTTGGCTAAAGAGTTTGAGATCAAGGTGTTAGGAAGGTTGAAATATTTTCTTGGGATTGAAGTAGCCCATTCTAGGCAAGTTATATTCATCTCCCAACATAAGTATGTTATTGATATTCTTGAAGAAATTGGCAAGACAGCATGCAAACCGGCTAGTACTCTGATAGACTCAAATCTTAAACTTGGAAAGGCAGAAGAGGGTATTGTAATAGATGGGGAAATGTATCAATGCCTTGTAGGTAAACCTATTTGTCTCTCTCTTACACGACCAGATATAGCATTTGTTGTGAGTGTGATCTGTCAGTTCATGTATAATCCAAAGGAATTTCATTTACAAGCGAATTATTAATTATTACAATATCTCAAAGGGACACTAGGGATAGGTATTTTGTTTAAACGAAATGGAGGTCTAGTACTTAAGCATACATAGATGCTGATTATGCAGGATCGGTTGTTGATCGGAGATCAACTTCTGGCTTTTGCACTTTTCTTGGTGGGAATCTTGTGACATGGACAAGTAAAAAACAAAATATAGTAGCATGATCTAGTACAGAAGTAGAATTTCGAGCAATGGCTTAGGGTGTGTGTGAACTACTGTAGTTGTCAATTATCTTAGAAGATTTGAAGATTAAGTGGGATGGCCCAATGAGACTTTATTGTGATAATAAGTCGGCAATTAGCATAGCTTATGATCTGGCGTAACATGATCGTACAAAGCCCATCGAAGTTGATAGACATTTTATCAAAGAGAAATTGGAGAGTGGTTTGATTTGTATGCCTTATGTGCCTACACAATGTTAACTTGCGGATGTACTTACGAAGGGATTGGGTAATTTAGTATTTGAGAACATTACATCCAAGCTGGGAATGGATAACATCTATTGATTCTATTCCTCAGCTTGAGGGGTAGCGTTGAGGTGTAAATGAGCTGTAAAGTAACTAGGATAAGCTGTAAGTAGATTAGGATAATCAGTTTTAAATCCCTTAAGTGAAGGGATGTGATTAGATTAATTTAACCTCTTAAATGGAGGGATTTAACTAGAAAACTATCCAGATTTAGGAGTAATCATTTTTTTCTATTGTAATCTACTATATAATACCGTATGAAGTCAATTCATAAATGAAGAAATCCATAATACTTTTCTTATATTTTGTACAATATTAACTGATATCTTACAAGAATAAAGGGGATGTTCAAGATTGTGCCAATTACCGTGGGATTAAACTCATGAGCCATACTATGAAGCTTTGGGAGAGAATGATTGAACAGAGGTTAAGAGGCATTATACAGATTTCAGATAATCAATTTGATTTTATGCCTGGGCGTTCCACTACGGAGGCAATTCACTTATTACGGCAGATGATTGAATATTATGGGGAAAGAAAGAAAGATTTACATATGGTATTTATTGACCTGGAGAAAGCCTATGACAAGGTGCCTAGAGAAATAGTTTGGTGAGTGCTAACCAAGAAAGATGTATCGCTAAAGTATATTACTCTCATTAAAGATATGTATGAGGGAACATGTATAAGTGTAAGGAGTTGCGCCGGAGTAACTGCAGAATTTCCTATTACTATCAAGGTGCATCAAGGATTAGCACTTAGCTCTTTCCTCTTTGCGTCCATTATGGACGAGTTGACTTGCACTATAGAAGAGGCTGTGCCATAGTGTATGTTTTTTGCTGATGATATTGTGTTGATTGATGAGATTTGAGCCGGTGTAAATACTAAATTGGAGCTGTGGCGACAGATGTTGGAATCCAAGGGCTTCATAATTAGTAGGAGTAAAACAGAGTATATGGAATGCAAGTTTAGTAGTAGCAGAAATATAGTTTAGAGTGTAACTTTAGATGGTAGAGATATACCAGTAGGTGATTGCTTCCGATATCTAGAATTTATTTTTCAGAAAGACGGAGAGCTTAATGGCGACGTTGCACACCGAATTATAGCGGGTTGGTTGAAATTGAGGAGTGTGACTAGTATTCTATGTGCTCGTAATGTACCATTGAGCCTAAAGAGAAAGTTCTATAGAATAGCCGTAAGACCTGCTTTGCTATATGACATGGAATGTTGGGCAGTTTGAAGGTGTTATATTCACAAAATGAAAGTAGTTGAGGTGCGTATGTTACGGTAGATGTGTGGATATACTAGAAAGAATAGAGTAAAAAATGAGACCATTAGAGAAAAGGTGGGAGTGGCATTTATTGAGAAAAAGATGAGAGAAAGTCGTTTGCATTAGTTTGGACATGTACAGAGAAGACCGAAGGATGCTCCTGAAGATATGTTAGACAGAGGTAGAGGCAGGCCTAAAACGACATGGATAGAGGTGATTAGGAGAAATGTCTTTGTTAGATTTGGATGAGAATATGACGGTCGATAGAAGGAAATGGAGGGAGAGGATTCATGTGAATGACCACACGTTGCCTGGTATTGGTTCATGTAGCTGACCCCAAGTTCCTTGAGATTGCGGCTTAGTTTGTTTTTGTTGTTGTATTAAATGATATCTTACCTGAATTGCATTATGGTTGCCCGAAGGTGTTATCTTTCCTTTGCCATGCCCTCTTGGATTGTTAAGCCTGAAGAAGGCATCCAGTTCCAAAGAAACATCTGGAACCCACTTTGCATGCAGAGTCTATGTCATCGAACATTAACATTGCAGTCTAATGATGGTTTCTTAGCAGAGATGTTTTCACAAGGATGAGAATTTTCACTCTTTAGGAGTCTTAATGTGAAGGCAAAGAGAGTGAGCCCAAAACTCATCTCATAAAACCTTACACTGCACTTGAAGATGACAGTTACTTGGGAAAGAGGATGTCTGATCATAGCTTGGGATATAGAAGCTCAGCAGAATAACAGATCTATATTGTATTTCTTATTCATCTTTTCCAAGTTTTTGTTTTGTATCGGTTCTGAAAATGCTCTAGGTAAGCAAATACACAGGTTTCTTTGCATCACCTGCTTTTTACCTGGGTTAGACTTTTGTCTTCTGGCCTAAAGTGTAGCCTACTTTCCTTTGTTTGCTTTTTCTTTCAAATTTTGGTCTTTAACGCTTCTTCTGTTTTTATTCTTAGAATTTAACCTCAACTATTCCTTTTGAAATTGTATATTAAGTTTTGTCTAAAACACCAAACAGCCAAATAAGGGCATGTTATCCAGTAGAGTAACAATTTGTTCACTAATATCCGGTACCCCATGACAAGAAAAAATGAAAGAGAATTTTTGAAATGTTTCCTCTCTCATTTCACTAAGAGAATTACAATATATAGACATCAAGAATAATCAAATCCCTTAATCCTAGGGTCTAATATGGTAAGCGTAATCAGATCTCTTAAATCTAGGCCTACTATAGGAAGAAATACTGTAATAATTACAGCAAGAATATATATAATAATACTGAAAATCTTAGAGAGGTAATCAAGGAATATACAATTATAAAGGACTAAATAAGGAAAGATGAATATATTGACATCCCCCCTCAAATTGATGTGGGTAAGTCTACCAACATCATACTGAGAAACTTGTGTCGTTGGCGTGTCAAAGCTTTTGTAAAGACATCAGCTATTTGAAGATCAGTAGTAAGATGAGGAAGAGTGATAACACCTCGAGTAAAGGCCTCCCTAATGTAATGACAGTCCACCTCTGTGCTTTGTGCATTCATGATAGATTAGATTTGCAGCTATTTGTCTATGTGCTTTGTGCGTTCATGATAGATTGGATTTGCAGCTATTTGAATGGCACTAGTATTATCACCATGAAGTGGAGTAGGAGCAATGGAAGGAAATCCAAGTTTGGAAAGAAGACCACGCAACCACACAATTTCAGAACAAGCTACAGACATGGCTTTACACTCAGCCTCCGTGGAAAATTTAGAGACAGTCCTGCTTCTTACACTTCCAAGAAATCAAGGTATCTCTAAGAAAAATGCACCAGCCTGTTGTAGACTTCCTAGTATCCGGGCAGCCAGCCCAATCTGCATCACTATATGCGGTCAAAATAAGAGCAGATTTTGCAGGAAAAAACAACCCACGAGTAGGTGACCCAATTAAGTATTGAATAATGCGATGAACTGCAGCAAGATGAAGATGTTGAGCTGAGTGCGTAAATTTGCTAACTATATGGACAGCATATGAGATATCAGGCCTCGTAATTGTTAGGTAGATAAGACTACCAACAAGTTGCCTATATAAAAAAGGATCAGGCATGCCTATATAAAAAAGGATCAGGCAAAAGCTTGCTTTCATCTTTTTGGTATTTCACATTCACCTCCATTGGTGTATCAACAGCAGTAGCATCCTTTAAACCAGCCAACACAATGAGATCTTGGATATATTTATGTTGATTTAAGAACAAACCATGATCTCGAGAGTGAACTTCCAACCCTAAGAAATATGTGAGATGCCCAAGATCTTTCATTTGAAATGTACTATGCAAAATATTCTGAAGCTTAGTGATCAGCCCATGGTCATTACCAGTGATGATAATATCATCAACATAGACTAAGAGAAAGACCATACCAGTGGTTGTCTTTTGAAAGAAGAATGATAAATCATATTGACTTTGTGTGAAAGAGAAAGTGAGAAGAGTGCTGCAAAACTTCTCAAACCAAGCTCTAGGGGCTTGCTTCAACCCATACAAAGAGCGTCTTAGCTTGCAAACTTCATGAGAAGCCAACAGTGGCATTCCGGGTGGAAGTTTCATGTAAATCTCTTCCTTAAGGTCGCCATGCAAGAAGGCATTTTTTACATCCATTTGATGTTAAGGCCAAGATTTAGAGGAGGCAATAGCAAGAATGGTTCTCACCGTGGTCATCTTAGCAACTGGTGCGAATGTTTCTTCATAGTCGAGGCCATATTCTTGTTTATTCCCCAGAGCTACCAATTGAGCTTTGTATCGATCTAAAGAGCCATCAAACTTGAGTTTCACAGTATAGACCCACTTATTACCAATTGGCGTAACATTTGAGGACAAGAAACAATGTCCCAAGTATGGTTTTCCTCAAGTGCTTAAAGTTCTACTTGCATGGCCTGTTGCCAACACGCATGTTCCACAACCTATTTATAACAAGTGGGAATGGAAATAGAAGACAAAGTAGTAGACATAGCCATCGGAACCATACCTTTCAGTAGGTTTGTTAGGTCTAGAGCTTCTACGAAGAGGAGTGGGATCATTGGAAATGGGTAGAATAGGATCAGATGCCGCAGGAAGATGCAGAAGAAGGGCGTATATGATAAACATAACTAGGTTTAAACCTTTATACTGGTGTTGGCGACTTAGGAAAATGTGGTAAAATGGATAGAGAAAGGAATTTTGAAGTTTGTGGTGTGCTAAAAAAGGGTTGATTTTCAGAAAAAATGACATTCCTAGAGACACAAGTTCGACGGGCATGAGGATTATAGCAGAGAAATTCTTTTTGGGTTCTAGCATATCCTAAGAAAGCACACTTCATAGATTGGGTAGTAAGTTTTTCTCTCACGTGCGGGAAGGTGAGCAAAACATACACATCCAAAAATATGAAGATTGGAATAATTTGGTGCATGCCCAAACAAACGAAAATAGGGAGAATCATTATTCAAGTTAGCAGATGGTAATCTATTAATCAGATAAACAGCAGTAGCCAAAACTTCACACAAAAAATGAGAAGGAACACAAGACTCAATTAGAAGAGTGTGAACAACATTAAGAAGATGACGATTCTTTCTTTCAGCCACACCGTTTTGCTGTGGAGTGAAAGGGCAAGAATGTTGCGATATGATCCCATGACTTCGAAGAAAAAATTGAAATTCATTTAACATATATTCACCACCTGAATCAAATTGCAAGATTTTGATGTTGGCAGAAAATTGGGTTTCAACTAAAGCAAGAAAGGCTTTAAACACAGAGAAAACCTCACTTTCAGACTGCAGAAAATATACCCAAGTAAAGCGAGTGAAATCATCGATAAATGTAACGAAGTATTTGTGATGTTGATGAGAAATTGCAGGTGCAATACCCCATACATTAGTATGTACGAGTTCAAAAGGTTTGGTGGTGCGGGTTTTATGCAATGGAAAAGAAAGAGTTTTGCTTTTACCAAGTTTGCAAGATGCACAATCAACAATATTGTGGGAAAATATGGCTAAATGGTGTATTTTAGGAAAGTAAGGCTGTAAATATTGTAACACTAGAGTTAGGAAAGTTTGACCCTTAAATTAGGAGATTTTGTAATTAGTGATTAGGAGATTTTGTGGGCAGTAATTAGGGGATTGATTAGGAGATTTTGTGAATCAATTTATTAGGCTAGTTGCTATATTTGTACCTTAGGCAGCTTGTATATAATTAGCTCATTGTAATATTTGAGAAATATATGAAAAGAGATTATTCTCTCTCAATTTCTTACATGGTATCAGAGTTGTTCATCCTGATCTGCTTCTGATTTTTCTGCTTGCGCCTATTCTTTGCTTCTTCTTATGTCGGCTGGCCTTGATTGCTGGTGGTGTTTCGTTCATTCTAATTCCTACGACCAGCCAGCCTTAATTACTAGTATTTCTCCTCTATTTTTCTTCCTCATAGGTACTGTATAGCCGGCCTTTATTGCTGGTGTTGTTTCCAATTGTTTTGATACTGATTTGTACCGAGTAGCCTTCATTGCTGTTATTCTCTCTTCGCTTTCAAGCAGTCTTCATTACTGTAGTCTTCTCTTTCGAGCAGCCTTCATTGTTGTCGTTTTCTCTTTATTTTTCCTATTCAGGTAGCCTTAATTGCTGCAAAATATGTTTTTTTTACCATGTCAACCTCCCAAACACGAGTTGTAAGTGCAAAATGCTGGACGCTTCATGGGAAACCACCCAGTCGAGAATGGGAACAAAACAGGGGACAATCTAAAAGTGGACAAGCCAATGTAGCAGTTGGCTAAATTGCTAAACCACCACAGTCAGACATTGCTAGTCTCAACCAAGATGACTTGGACAGGGTGAGTGCACTCATCAGCAGTTTAGAAAAGCCCTCAGGTAAGTTTCCACTTTCCATTGGATTAAATGCTTCGGATACACCCTTTTCCACCTCTTGGATCATGGATTCAGGAGCTACCGATTATATGACCCCTTCACCAAATATCCTCACCACCTATTTCCCGTGCTCAAGCAGTAGGAAAGTAGCCACCGCATATGGTTCTTTGACCACTGTGGCAGGAATTGGAAGTGTTCAAATTAACCCATTGTTAACCTTGAAAAATGTTCTCCATGTCCCTAAGCTAGCTATTAATCTGATATCCATCCAAAAACTTGCCCATAACTTACAATGTATGGTGGTTTTTCATCATAATGGTTGTGTATTTGAGGACAAGAGTTCGGGAACGATAATTGGACATGCTAGAGAACGGGGTGGCCTCTACTTCCTTGAAGCAAGTCAACCAACCATCCCCAAGGGTAAACCGTTAGTGTCATTTGTTTCCGAGTCTTTGTCATCTAATACGGAGAAAATTTGGCTTCATCATTGTTGACTTGGACATCCATTATTTCGAGTTATAAAACTCTTGTTTCCATCTCTGTTTCAACATTTAGATATTGAGTCTTTTCATTGTGAAAAATGTGAACTTGCCAAACACAAACATGTACCATTTCGAGTGAGCAATAGCAGAAGTTCCATTCCCTTTCATTTAATCCCTAGTGATGTCTGGGGTCCATCTACTATTGTTAATATTTCTGGGGCACGATGGTTTGTTTCCTTTATTAATGACTGCACTCGTGTTTGCTTGGTCTTTCTTCTTAAACAAAAATCTGATGTCAGTATTGTTTTTCCAAATTTCTGCTCCATGATTAAAAATCAGTTTGGAATGACCATCAAGAGAGTTAGGTCTGACAATGCACGAGACTATTTCAATCAAACTCTAAGTCCATATTTTCATAAGGAAGGGATAATCTATGAGTCCTCTTGTGTGAATACCCCGCAGCAAAATGGAGTTGCAGAAAGGAAAAATGGTGATCTCCTTGAAAAAACTCGAGCATTGTTATTTGAACATCATGGACCTAAAACCTTTTGAGGGGCGGCTGTTCTTATAGCAATACATCTTATAAACCGATTGCCATCTAGAGTCTTAGGATTTCAGAGTCCAATGGATATATTATCCACTTTCTAATCTAATTTCCACACCACAGATAATCTTGTTCCTAGAGTATTTGGATGTACATCCTTTGTACATGTTCACAGTCACAACCGAGGAAAATTAGATCCAAGGGCTTTAAAATGTGTATTTGTGGGATATTCCTCAACCCAAAAAGGATACAAGTGCTATTATCCACCCTCCCAAAAATTCTTTGTTTTTATAGATGTTACTTTCAATGAACGTGAATCTTACTTTCCAAACTCTTATCTTCAGGGGGAGAAGTTTGTGAGAGAAGATGAGAGTTTGGGTTTTGACTTGTTATTGGATCTTTCAACTTCAAATCATCCTACTTCCTCATCCACTAGTGATCCTGTCCCAGTTCACTCTGAACTATCTGAATCCGTCACAGTCTCATTTGAACCTGTATTTGCTCAATCTGACACCACTGAGTCTGTTCCCAAGGATGTTAGATATGGCAAAGGAAAGATGTATACAAGGAAGAAGACGGCTGCCCCCAACCCTACGCAAGTCTAAAAGTTTGATCAGGTAATAACTTCTGAACCCATATTACAGATTGAAACAGAACTAGAGGTAGAGAGTGAGATCTATAGGGGTAGTAGTAGTGACATAGACTTACCCATTGCATTGAGAAAAAGTGTGAGAGAGTGCACTAAAAGACCTTTATACCCCCTTGCACACTTCCTGTCTTTTCAGTGTTTTTCTCCGTTACACAGAGTCTTCCTCAGTAACCTAGAAACCATTGCCATTCCTTCTAGTCTATCCGAAGCTTTGTCTAATGAAAAATGGAAACAAGCTATGAATGTAGAAATGGAGGCACTGGAAAAGAACAAAACATGGGAGCTTGTGGAGTTACCAGCAGGGAATAAACCAGTGGGGTGTAAATGTGTGTACACAATAAAATATAGAGCTGATGGCTCAGTGGAAAGATACAAGGCAAGGTTGGTTGCCAAGGGTAATACTCAGACGTATGGAGTGGACTATCTTGAGACTTTTGCCCCAGTTGCAAAATTAAATACTGTTAGGGTCCTATTGTCTTTAGCAGCCAACTTTGGATGAGATTTATAGCAGTTCGATGTAAAAAATGCTTTCTTGTATGGAGATCTCCAGGAGGAGATATATATGGAGATACCTCCAGGTTATGGGAAAAGAATTGCTAATCATACAGTCTGTAGGTTAAGGAAGGCATTGTATGGGCTTAAACATTCTCCTCGAGTATGGTTCGGCAGGTTTGCCAAGGTTATGGTGATGTTAGGATACAAGTAAAGTCAAGGGTATCATACTTTGTTCATCAAGCATTCGTCTTCAGGAGGAGTCACGGTCTTTTTAGTTTATGTGGATGATATAATTGTTACAGGGAGGGATGATGAGGAAAGACATTCTTTGAGTGAATGTTTAGCAAAAGAATTCGAGATTAAGACACTTGGGAAGCTAAAATATTTTCTCGGAATTGAAGTGGCACATTCAGAGAAGGGTATTTTTCTCTCTCAACAAAAGTATGTAACTGATCTACTCAAGGAGACAGGAAAATCAGCATGCAAACCAGTGAGTACTCCGATAGATCCAAATATAAAGCTTGGACTAGCAGAGGAAGATGCTATGGTGGACAAAGGGGTATACCAACGTTTGGTGGGAAGGCTCATTTATTTGTCCCACATACAACCAGATATAGCTTATGCTGTGAGTGTGATTAGTCAATTTATGCACAATCCAAAAGAGGTTCATCTTCGAGCAACACATAGGGTGTTGCAGTATCTTAAAGGTACACCAGGAAGATGACTTCTTTTTAGGAGAAGTGGGGGCCTAATGCTTGAAGTTTATACAGATGCTAATTATGCTGGGTCATTGATTGATAGAAGATTGACCAATGGATATTGTACGTTCCTTGGTGGAAATCTTGTGACATGGAGGAGTAAAAAACAAAATGTAGTAGCACGGTTTAGTGCAGAGGCTGAGTTTCGAGCGATGAGTCAAGGAGTATGTGAGTTACTTTGGTTAAAGATCATTCTACAAGACATAAGGATCAAGTTGGAGAGCCCAATGAGACTTTATTGCGATAATAAGTCTGCAATTAGCATAGCTCACAATCTTGTGCAGCATGATCGGACAAAGCATATCGAAATTGACAGACATTTTATCAAGGAGAAATTAGAGAGTGGATTGATCTACACACCTTATGTGTCTACAAATGATCAGCTTGTTGATGTGTTAACCAAAGGGTTAAGTGGTCCAGTGTTTGAAAATATTGTATCTAAGTTGGGAATGGAGAATATCTATTCGCCAGCTTGAGGGGGAGTGTGGGAAAATATGGCTAAAGGGTGTATTTTAGGAAAGTAAGACTGTAAATATTGTAACACTAGAATTAGGGAAGTTTGACCCTTAAATTAGGAGATTTTGTAATTAGTGATTAGGAGATTTTGTGGGCAGTAATTAGGGGATTGATTAGGAGATTTTGTGAATCAATTTATTAGGGTAGTTGCTATATTTGTACCTTAGGCAGCTTGTATATAATTATCTCATTGTAATCTTTGAGAAATATATGAAAAGAGATTATTCTCTCTCAATTTCTTACAAATATCATTATTAGAAGGTGTCGAATTTTTATTTCCAAGTAAACAAGCAACATAATTCGACACCGAAAAGGGGGATAGAAACAAAGGAAAGAGACGTCCCACTTTAGGTCCCTTCGCGATCATCTTCCCGGACACTTGATCCTGCACAAGACAACCAGAATTTGAAAATTTAACAATACAATTGTTGTCAACTAATTTCCCAACAGATATCAGATTTGTGGACAACTTAGGAGACACAAAAACACTATTTAAAGAGGCTGAAATATCACCAACAGCTGTGATAGGTAAGGAATTACCATCGGCAATATCACCAAAGGTAAGGCAGTGTTGGTCATGTGATTGGAAGCACCAGAATCAAAATGCCAAGGTTTAGGATTAGAATTTTTGTTACCTGAAAGGCCTAAAGTAGAAAGGGCAGAAACTATCATTTGTTGGACCATTTCAGGAGTAATAGAAGACTGACCAGGACTAGGGGCATTTGAGGGACCAATTTAGACATTGTAGGCAGTTTCAGATTTCTTTGGAGGCCGAGTGGACCAATCTTTGAGGACATGCCCTATTTTCTTACAATAATTGCAGAACTTTTTAGTACAATTAGTGGCAATGTGCCCAAATCCTTTGCAGCTATAGCACTAGACATTAGTTATATCTTTGTCGCCTTTAGGCCTCCCTTGAGTAGCGTAGGCAACAGGAATTGGAGCGGAATTTTGAGTTTTCTGCTCCAAGACAGCTTGTGTAATAAGCCATTGTTCCTCCTGGAGAATCTCTCCTACGCAAATATCTAACAAAGGAACTGGTTCTCTGTTCATTAGGTTGGACCGGATTGCTTCAAACTGTCCCCTTAACTTCATTAAAAACTGGTCACGCTTGCTAGTCTCATGCATACTTTGGATAGCTATGAGTCCTTCAGGAGGTACACTTGCATAGACAATATTAGCGTACTCGGTCCAAAGATTTCCAAAGGAAGAATAAAACTCTTAGATTGACATACTCCCTTGACTGAGTTGACTCAACTTGAGTTCCAATTGAAACCTTCGTGCTGTATTGCTTTGGTTGTAAATTTTCTTCAAATAATCCCACATTTCTCCAGAGGTCTTATAAGGCTTGAGATTGAGAAGTATGGAGGGTTCCACACTTCCAAGTATCCAAGACATTATCTGAGCATTCTTCACCTCCCATTTCACACATTTCTTCTCCTTCTCACTATTAGGTGCAGGATTTGTCCCATCAATATGACCCCATAATTCCTTTCCCTCGACAAAGATCTGAAATTGGAATGCCAGGTAGAATTGTTCTTGCCATTAAATCTAACAAGAAAATGTTCAGATCGTTCTAAAGACATGACTCAACTAGAAACAAGAACTAAGAAATTAGGTCCAAGAAAACAGAATACAAGAACACAAGACCAGGTCCAAGAAAACAGAATAGAAGGACACGAAAAAATAAAACACTAAGATTTTGGTGCTAGATAAGGAACCAGACACAAGATGAAATGATCTAAGAGTTTTGGCTCTGATACCATGACACGAAAAAATGAAAGAGAAATTCTGAAATGTTTCCTCTATCATTTCACTAAGAGAATTACAATATATAGACATCAAGAATGATCAAATCTAGGGCTGCAAACGAACCGAGCTTCTCTTGAGCAGCTCGCGAGCTACTCGGTCAAAGCTCGGCTCGAACTCGGCATTGACTGAGCTTGAGCCCGAGCCGAACTCGAGTCTAACCTTGAATTAAACGAGTCGACTTCGAGCTTAGTAGAGCTTGACGTGAAACTTGTTTAAAATTTGGCTCGAATGCTAGATTCGTGAACTTGAATTCGAGTTCGAACAAATAAAGGTATAAATAATATTAATAAATATATACGTATTAATATAGGGTAAAATATGCTAATTGTGGGAAAATATGGCTAAAAGGTGTATTTTAGGAAAGTAAGGCTCTAAATATTGTAACACTAGAATTAGGGAAGTTTGACCCTTAAATTAGGAGATTTTGTAATCAATGATTAGGAGATTTTGTGGGCAGTAATTATGGGATTGATTAGGAGATTTTGTGAATCAATTTATTAGGGTATTTGCTATATTTGTGCCTTAGGCAGCTTTTATATCATTAGCTCATTATAATCTTTGAAAAATATATGAAAAGAGATTATTCTCTCTCAATTTCTTACATGGTATCAGAGCTGTTCATCCTGATCTGCTTCTGATATTTCTGCTTGCGCCTATTCTTTGCTTCTTCTTCTGCCGGCCGGCCTTAATTGTCGGTGGTGTTTCGTTCATTCTAATTCCTACGACTAGCCAGCCTTAATTGTTGGTATTTCTCCTCCATTTTTCTTCCTCGTAGGTGCTGTATAGCCGACCTTTATTGCTGGTGTTGTTTCCAATTATTTTGATACTGATTTGTACCGAGCAGCCTTCATTGCTGTTATTCTCTCTTCGCTTTCAAGCAGTCTTCATTACTGCAGTCTTCTCTTTCGAACAGCCTTCATTGCTGTCATTTTCTCTTTATTTTTCCTTTTTAGGCAGCCTTAATTGCTGCAAAATATTTTTTTACCATGTTAACCTCCTAAACACGAGTTGTAAGCGCAAAATGCTGGACGCTTCATGGGAAATCACCTAGCCGAGAATGGGAACAAAACAGGGGACAATCCAAAAATGGACAAGCCAATGTAGTAGCTTGCCAAATTGCTAATACACTAAAGTCAGAAATTGCTAGTCTCAACCAAGATGAATTGGACAGGGTGAGCGCACTCATTAGCAGTTTAGAAAAGCCCTCAGGTACTTGTTCTGTGGCATATTCAGGTAAGTTTTCACTTTCCATTGGATGAAATGTTTCGGATACAACATTTTCCACCTCTTGGATCATGGATTCAGGAGTTACCAATCATATGACCCCTTCACCAAATATCTTTACCACATATTCCCCGTGCCCAAGCAGTAGGAAAATAGCCACTACCGATGGTTCTTTGACCACTGTGGTAGGAATTGGAAGTGTCCAAATTAACCCATTATTAACCTTGAAAAATGTTCTCTATGTCTTTAAGCTAACTACCAATCTGATGTCCATCCAAAAACTTGCTCATGACTTACAATGTATAGTGGTTTTTCATCATAATAGTTGTGTATTTCAGGACAAGAGTTCGGGGACGATGATTGGCCATGTTGGAGAACGGGGTGGCCTCTACTTCCTTGAAGCAAGTCAACCAATCATCCCCAAGGGTAAACAGTTAGTGTCATTTGTTTCCAAGTCTTTATCATCCAATACAACAACAACAAACTAAGCCTTAATCCCAAGTAACTTGGGGTCGGCTACATGAACCAACGTCAGGTAACGTGTGGTCATCCACATGAATCCATCTCTCGAGAAAATTTTGCTCCATCATCGTTGACTTGGACATCCATCATTTCGAGTTATAAAACTCTTGTTTCCATCTTTGTTTCAACATTTAGATATTGAGTCTTTTTATTGTGAAAAATGTGAACCTGCCAAACACAAACGTGTACCCTTTCCAGTGAGCAATAGCAGAAGTTCCATTCCCTTTCATTTAATCCATAGTGATGTCTGGGGTCCATCTACTATTGCTAATATTTTTGGGGCGCGATGGTTTGTTTCCTTTATTGATGACTGCACTTGTGTTTGTTGGGTCTTTCTTCTTAAACAAAAATCTGATGTCAGTATTGTTTTTCTAAATTTCTGCTTCATGATTAAAAATCAATTTGGAGTGACCATCAAGAGAGTTAGGTCTGACAATGCACGAGACTATTTCAATCAAACTCTAAGTCCATATTTTCAAAAGGAAGGGATAATCTATGAGTCATCTTGTGTGAATACCCCACAGCAAAATGGAGTTTGATGTCAAACATGCTTTCTTGCATGGAGATCTCCAAGAGGAGATATATATGGAGATACCTTCAGGTTATGGGAAAAGAGTTGCTGATCGTACAGTCTGTAGGTTAAGGAAGGCATTGTATGGGCTTAAACAATCTCCTTGAGCATGGTTCGGCAGGTTTGCTAACGTTATGGTGATGTTAGGATACAAGCAAAGTCAAGGAGATCATACTTTGTTCATCAAGCATTCGTCTTCAGAAGGAGTTACGGTCCTCTTAGTTTTTGTGGATGACATAATTGTTACAGGAAGTGATGATGAGGAGAGACGTTCTTTGAGTGAGTGCTTAGCAAAAGAATTCGAGATTAAGACACTTGGGAAGTAAAAATATTTTCTCGGAATTGAAGTGGCACATTCAGAGAAGGGTATTTTTCTCTCTCAACAAAAGTATGTAACTGATCTACTCAAGGAGACAGGAAAAACAGCATGCAAACCAGTGAGTACTCCGATAGATCCAAATATAAAGCTTGGACTAGCAGAGGAAGATGCTATGGTGAACAAAGGGGTATATCAACGTTTGGTGGGAAAGCTCATTTATTTGTCCCACACACAACCGGATATAGCTTATGCTGTGAGTGTGATTAGTCAATTTATGCACAGTCCAAAAGAAGACTTCTTTTTAGGAGAAGTGGGGGCATAATGCTTAAAGTCTATACAGATGCTAATTATGCTGGGTCATTGAATGATAGAAGATTGACCACTGGATATTGTACGTTCCTTGGTGGAAATCTTGTGACATGGAGGAGTAAAAAACAAAACGTAGTAGCACGGTCTAGTGCAGAGGTTGAGTTTCGAGCGATGGCTCAAGGAGTATGTAAGTTACTTTAGTTAAAGATCATTTTACAAGACATAAAGGTCAAGTTGGACGGCCCAATGAGACTTTACTGCGATAATAAGTCTGCAATTAGCATAGCTCACAATCCTGTGTAGCATGATCGGACAAAGCATATCGAAATTGACAGACATTTTATTAAGGAGGAATTGGAGAGTGGATTGATCTATACACTTTATGTGTCTACAAATGATCAGCTTGCTGATGTGTTAACCAAAGGGTTAAGTGGTCCAGTGTTTGAAAATATTATATTCACACTGGGAATAGAGAATATCTATTCACCAGCTTGAGGGGGAGCGTGGAAAAATATGGCTAAAGGGTGTATTTTAGGAAAGTAAGACTGTAAATATTGTAACACTAGAATTAGGGAAGTTTGACCCTTAAATTAGGAGATTTTGTAATCAGTGATTAGGAGATTTTGTGGGCAGTAGTTTATGGGATTGATTAGGAGATTTTGTGAATCAATTTATTAGGGTAGTTGCTATGTTTGTGCCTTAGGCAGCTTGTATATAATTAGCTCATTGTAATTTTTGAGAAATATATGAAAATAGATTATTCTCTCTCAATTTCTTACACTTACCACCTGTAAACCTTCACAAATTTTTATTTCTACTCTCAAACTTTAAAATATGTGATTTTAGCCTTCAAACTTTTGAACACCTAAAAAATAACCCTTTCAACAATAAAAGTTCAAGTACAATACAAAATCATCTGATTTTAGCTCTCATTCTCCCGTTTTTTTATTTCTAAAATATTATTCTTCAACTTTAATTTCGCTCTCTTCTCTTCGAATTTCTTCATTTATTAATAACAATTTCAAAATCTAATTTCAAACATTTTATGCGACTCAATAATTTTGAGATTACTCTTTCGCACTTTTTCGAATCTAACCATACAACAAAAATAATATATTTTACCCTTTAATAAACAAAACTAAGACATAAAGATGAAGAAGAAAAAAAAAATCGATTCAGTTCTTGATTAATAGTAATTTTTTTGGCATCTCTACAGAAAGGAAGAATAAATTTGAAAGCAGAGGTGAATTACCAAAAAAAAAAAAAAAAATCTAAAAAAAGAAATGAGAGACGTGCAAGTCGCAGTAATCTTTTCCTGTCATATATAGAAGTTACTTTGTAAGAATTAGAAATATGGCACCACATTGTGAGAGTTGAGTGAATGAAAATACCTATAAAATAGTTAATGTGGAAGTCATTTGATGAACTTTCATGAGTGCTTAATAATTTAAATTGATGGAAAAGTTATATTTTAGATGTTTTAAAACTTTGAGGGCTAAAATCACACATTTTAAAATTCGTGGGTGAAAATCAAATTTGTGAAAGTTTAAAGGTAGCTAACATATTTTGCCCATTAATATATCTTGTTATGATATATGAAAGCATATTTATAAATTTTATTACACAAATATATTCTATATCTTTATGAACGTGTTTTATTATAAATTTACCAAAAAGTAATTATACAACTGATAATAAAAATTATTGTACCTTACAATTTTTTTTTTGCTCTCTCTCTCTCTCTCTATATATATATATATATATATATATATATATATATTAATATATCTTGTTATAATATATGAAAGCATATTTATAAATTTTATTACTCAAATATATTCTATATCTATATAAATATGTATTTTATTATAATTTTACTAAAAAATAATTGTACAATGGATAATAAAAAATACTGCACCTTACAATCTTTTTTTTTTTTTTTGGGCTAAAGTACCATTAAATATTCTTGCTAATTTATATTACTAATATCACATTATTGTAACTCTAGAATACAAAAGGTCAATCATTGATTCATTATTCATTATGAAATTTTAGTAGATATTTGGTCTAATTTTTATCCTTATTTTCATTCCCACCTTGAATCTCCTATAGTTGGACAAACAAATTATAAAAATTGTGTTTCTTTTTATCTAGTAACTTTTCTATTAATGAATTTATTTAGAGTAAATTTATTATTTTTTCATCAAAATTAATTTATGTTACTTTTTTCAACAAAAAAAAGAAAGAGATTTAAATTTAAATTGTTCATAATAATTAAATACTCCATTCGTCCCTATTTATCTGTCATAACTGAAAAATTTTGGTGTCCCTATTTATCTGTCACATTAAAGAAATTTAGATACTATTAATGTTAATTTTACTGCTATACCCTTGTATTAAATAGCTTTGAAAAATGAAAGTATAATAACTTTAGAGGGAGAGTTGAGCAAACAAAGCAAGAAAATAGTTGTGGAGAATATTAAATCCAAGGGTACTTTTGGAATGTATAAACAAAGTTGCATGAATTTAAGAGACTAACTAATTTTTCTTAAATTGTGTGAAGTAGTTAACTGTGACAGATAAATAGGGACGGAAAGAGTACTTAATTGTAACCTGTGTTTAAATGAATAGATGAAAAAAGTTTAAAATCACAAAAATAGAGTTCAATTTAAAAAAAAAAAAAAATCTAATAAACACAACAAGAAGAAGACATTGATCATCTTTTTTTTTTTTTTTAAATTAATTTGATCATCTATTTCATCTATTTTGGATTTGTATTATAATATTTTATAAAATTGAAGTTAAAAGGATTAAAAATTCAATTGTATTAAACTTTTAGTAACTGTTTAAGGGATTACTTTAACTAAAAATATTAAGTTAATTTATAATTCGAGCTTGAGTTTGAGCTCGAGCTTTGAACAGTATTCGAGTATACCCGAGCCGAGTTCGAGTAATCCTAAAAGTGAATTGAGCTGAGCTTGAGTATAAAATTTTTTGTTTGAACGAGCTCGAGCCGAGTTCGAGCCTTTACAAATTTCATACTAGCTCGATCTCGATAAGTCATAACTCGACTTGACTCAGCTCGTTTATAGCCCTAATCAAATCCCTTAATCCTAGGGTCTAATATGTTAAGCGTAATTAGATCCCTTAAGTCTTGGCCTATTATAGGAAGAAATACAGCAATAATTACAGCAAGAACATATACAATAATACTGAAAATCTTGGAGAGGTAATCGAGGAATATACAGCGATAAAGGAGGACTAAATAAGGAAAGATGAATATATTGACACCCCAGTTACAAGAAATAAGTAAACGATGTATGCAGGTCAGAATGGCAGGTTGTTTACTTTCCCCAAATACCTTGTTCTATTGTTGTTGATGGTGCATTTTTTTTTTTTTACTTCATAATAAAAAGTGTGAAACATTACGGTTATGTATTCATTACCAATCCACATACAATGCCATCGATATTGATCCCCTAAATGGCCGTTCAAACATTTTGGGTTTAAATATTTTTTGCAGGGCCCCATCTGTCTTTAGTATTCTTTTGCTGCTTTTGCGTGATTCTGCAAATTTTAAGATCAGGATACAAGCTGCTGCGGCCTTGGCTGTTCCAAGTAGGGTTGAGGGTAAATATTGTTAAGAAGACTTTTTCGCTGCACTCATTGCATATTGTATGTTATTTTCATTGGTTCAATAGGTATAACCTGATGTTTGACATAGTTTCAAGCTGACATCACTCAGTTCATTCCACTATGCTCATGCACCCCTAATTCCAGTACTCAGTTTTGGCCATATTGCTTTTGTACCACTTCTTTCTGCCATTTAATCAGGAATTTGTTGATTTCAATTCTCTGAAGAATTTATGTCAGCTTAGCAATTCTCGTAACCAAACTGGTCACTGGAATCGAAGCACTGTCAATGCTTTTTTGATCTGAACTAATAATGAAGCATGACAAGTATAATTACGGTTCCCAGGAATTCTCTTTTAGAAATTTGGTGATTTTTAGAGTTTTCTAGTTACATATTATTTGCTTTCTTATTTAATTTACTATTTTAGATTTATTTGACTTCCTTAAATATTGCTTTGTTGGGGTTTTAAGTGGAGACTATGTACCCAGAATTCATTTATACGGAATTCATTAGAAAATTAGCATATTTCCATGATGCGATGCTGTTGTCTTCTTCCAAATACAGAATTTTAATGTTTGTTGATTTGGGGTGAACAAGATGTGCATATATGACATTTTTCTTCTAGGGAAAACTTTGGTGATTAGTTATTGCTGGTCGTTTTATTAATATCTCTATCTGTTTTATGTAGATTATGGAAGATCCTTTTATGATGTGCTCCAGGGCATGGTGCTTATGCTGGAGAATCTCAATTCAGATCAGATACCGATGCCATCTAATTTCAAATACAGGGTTGCACTTGAAAAGCAGGTTATTGTCCTGAGACTGTCTTATGGAATACCATGAATTGATTCATGTAGAACTTTTGATTATTGAAAGTAGTTTGTTCAACTAAAACTTCGGCACCTATGGATAAGTTTATGAAAGAAAATGCAAAAAACAGATGGATATGTTCACCTCTGTGCCATTGATCCTATTATTTTCCCTCAATGGTTTACTGTGGTATGCATGCTCAAAAGAGTGACTAATTTGATTTACGCTTGTGGTGGCAATGAAACGACATGTCCTATTTAATTGTTATCCATGCGTCCTTTCTGTACATTTTCCATGTGAAGATAGCAGCTTATTTTGTATTGATTAAACTTGAGCTGTCCAAATATGAATAATGAGCTTTCATATTTAGCAACCTCTTTACGCATTTTCAAGACTTCTATATGCTTTGAGGCATTTCTTATCGATGATGTGTATATTAGCTTGTTTATGTTGGTTACCTTTAGTGGGAAAATTGGTATCACCTAGTTTGTGCCCCATTTTATCTTTCGGTGACTTGGGTTAATGTTCAATTAGGAGCTATTTCTGTAAGCGTGGGACTTATCATCTTAGCTTATAGTAGCTCTTCAAAGTTGAGCATTCTTACCAGAAATTTCCAAGTATCAATGGGTTCATATTTTAACTTGACACCTTTATTCAGCTGAATCATATTTTCACATCCTAGGTACTTCTTTAGGGAAACATAATGCAAGGTAAAATGGGTCATAGAACAAATGGTTCTTGAGGTACATTTCTCTTTCCAGTGATAGTAAATACTCCCTCCGTCCCTATTTATCTGTCACAGTTAACTACTTCACACAGTTTAATAAAAACTAGTTAGTCTCTTAAATTTATACAATTTTGTTTATACATTCCAAAAGTATCCTTGGATTTAATGTTTCTCCATAACTGTTTTCTTACTTTGTTTGCTCAATTCTCTCTCTAAAGTTATTACACTTTCATTTTTCAAAGTTATTTAATACAAGGGTATAGTAGTAAAATTAACATTAATGGCACTTAAATTTTTTAATGTGACCGATAAAAAGGGACATTAAAATTTTTCAATTGTGACAGATAAATAGGGACGGAGGGAGTATTATATTTCTACTGTAGCATGTATCTTCTTAACTCAGAGACTCTTGTTCTTCTTCATCTCATGTTCCTTGAATATTTACTTCTCCTTTTTTCTCTAACTACCTTCCTAACCTACTTCCTCCACAATGAATGCTCTCTAGTCCAAATAAAAAAAAATAATAATAATAATAAGAATATATGTGTGTGTGTTTGTGTGTATGTGATTAAGTACTTAAGAAAATGTGCTTCGTATCCAATTGTGTTTGGTGTTTAGAAAAATGTTGTTTGGCATAGTGACTTGAAAACATTAACCGGACATTACGGATAAAACAATTATTTTTCAGTTTTTTAATTAATTTTTTCTTCACGTATAAATGTTTCATGAAAATTTAAGTATAACTGGACATGTATTGAATTTGTTTTCTTAGATTACATATATTTATATTTCTGATTTGGGGAATAATTAAAAGTGCATAGCATCGTGCTTATTTTCACTTTGTGAGACCTGCAAATATTAGCAATTGCCTTGGTATCCTAAAATGACATATTGTACTCCTCCTTAAATTGCACGGATCATGTTAAGTGCATGGAAATAGAGTTGAATAGAGTTTGTATCTGAAGTTTTGTGACTAAATAAATGTCTGCACAATCAGATTATTTGAATATCCATGTCTGCAGCAACTGTGTACGGGTATACAATCCACTTGACGAACTCTTGGAGAGTAGATGTCACTCTGAAGAGGATAAATGCAATGTTTTGATGCATATTGGCCAAATATATAGAGGTTATGAAGTAAAATATCTGAAGTTCTGATGTATCTGCACATCTTCATTTGTGATATTGGATGAATCTCATACCAGGATAAACAAGGGAAAAATAGTATGTGGTCCCACATAAGATAAAATGATAGAGATATTTCTTGGGTAATTAGTAGTTCTGTAACTATCAATGTGCAAGCAATCCTTTGCTGGCAGATGTATCATACTGTATTTACCTAACAACTTTGTATGAGGGTCACGGATAAATGTATGAAGGCAAACTTTTAGTCTTGAAATTCACTATTGGCAATATTTAATCTGATTATGAAGGATAACAATCATTTTCAGAGATTGTATGCTTACATCTGAACATGTCAATGGGTTTTTTTGGGTTTACAACTTGAGTCATATGAGATCTTCCATGGGAGACACCAGAAATATTTTACACTATGTGATGTCACAGACATACAACATTAGATCATGATCATGCTATTAATTTATTTTATTTCAATCCCACTTCGACTTATCTTCAATTGATATGCCTTGCTACAGATCACTTCAACAATGCTTCATGTTCTTGTGCTTGCCTCTGGAACAGATCATAGGCCTTTTCAAGAGTTTCTTGCAAAAGTAAGCATCTGAATATGTTTCAACTTAGGTCTTACTTCTTATGCTGCTAGCAGCATTCATCTAGTCTCTCTTATTCTTATACCTTGCAATCAGTATCTTACTAACTGTTCGCTTTCATTTGACTTCATCTGCTAATACAAAACATTGTTTTTATTCTCTTCCTTTATTCAGATGTTATCTACTCTCTTATTATTGATCTCTTTATTTGTTTATATGAGTATATTTCAAATATTCTTCTCTATTTATGAGGCTTATTGTTCACTTGTTACATCTAGAAAGCATTGTTTCTTGAGGAGTGGCTTAATGGACTCTGCTTGTCTCTTGAAGACAGAAGCACACAGCTTGAGGGTGAAAAGAAAACTTGTCTGAATGAAAAGAGAGAGGTAGTAATCAGAGCAATTCAGTCACTAATCAAGGTTTTTGAAGATAGCAATTATAATATCACTGTACTAAGGTTTCACAAGCTGTTAAGTGGCATGCAATGAATCTCTGTATTCTCTGGATTGTCGAGTATTTCATATGGTTGTTTTCTCTGTAGTAATCGGGGGCTGGAGTCTTTATTCAGTTTAGCTTTTTCCTGCTGCAGTTAATGAAGTGTTCTTGCACAGTAAATGGCCCCTTCCCCGCTTTTTTTCTTCTCCTTTTCTTTTACTTGAACGTTTGGTTTCTTTGGACAAGACATTCTTGGGGATAAGATGTGCATTAACTCCTTGCGGAACGTAGTATGTCACAAAATAGTGCTATTATGATCTTTTGGGGGGCAAAAGTGTGGAGAAAAGGAAAGTGATAAAGGAATTGTTTCAAAACGGCCTTATTGATATTGTCTGCCAAACATCTTTTTCTTGTACATTGAAGAGCTCCGTTCTGATTCTTCGTTGAAAGCTTTTCAAAAGCGAAAATTCTAATATAGATCTGATTGTATGCATTAAAGGGTTATATTTTATACAATAAAAGTTATATGGTATAATTATTCAATAAATGTGGTCTATAGATTTACGGTCCATACAAGAATTTTTTTTTAGAAGGAGCTTAATTAATAACTTTTTTTTTCTTTGGAGGGCTGAATATGAATAGTAAACTACGGAAGACTTAATTGAGATGAACCTACAATTTTGGGGTTTTATATTGAATTAAAACTTTTCTTTACAAGCCAAAAATGAGAATGAGCAATTTTGTCATGTTAAATTTATGATTACTTCTCCGGAAACAGGGCAAATTTTGTGCCGAATTACTAGGGGAAAAAATTCGGGACAGATGGCCACGAATAGCTCAGGCTTTTCAAAGCCTTAAATAGGTTGGCCAATCGGCGGTTGACCTGAACTTTAACCCCTCGCCCCTGGTTTGGCAGTTGAACGAATCGGCAAGCAGTTAAAGTTACGTTTGGCCAATTGTTGGTTGCCTAGTTTTGGGGGTTTTTTATTTTTGAATTTTTAAAGAAATTTTTAGGATACAGAAGGTATAAAAATAATTAAAAACAAAAGAAACTTTAAGAAAATAGTTTAAATTTAAATTTAATTTTATAAAATTAATTTGTTTACATATCTTCTTAAGGTGTAAAGGAATTAAAATTCTTGTAATCTCTTATCTTTTAATTTTTTCTTGCCTTAACCATTACAAACATTACTAATACTATCGGTTGTACTTGTGGTTCTTTCAATATATACTCTAAAAATTTACTAATGTTCAGTTGCATATTTTCTTGTGCACGATCTTTAGTTCTAGTTCAATCATCTAAAAATGATCGAATTTTAACAATCTCTAGTGCCATTGTTGAACAAGTTTTGCTCAACATACTTCTTCTAACATTGAAAACTTGTTCTATCTAGAAATGGTATGTGGACCGGCCTGTACGGTTTGGGGCCGTGTTGAGCTGGTCCTTGAGATCAGTCCTTGGGCCACTCGAGGCGATCTTATTAACATGTGGGCTAGGCCCAGGGTAAAAAATCTTAGGCCCAGCACGGACAGGCCCCTAGGACCAAGAGGCTTGCGATCCTAGCAGGTTAGGCTAGTGAGCATTTCCTCTTTTTTTTTTCCTTACGAATTTTAATCTTTTTTTATTTTTTTATAATTTAAATAATACGATTAATTGTATTTAGAAGAAAAGTGAAAAACTTTAGAGGGGGAGTGAATAAGGTTTTTGGCAAATTTTAAAGCTGTTCAAAATTTTTCTGTTTTGAGAAAAGAGCTCCTTCGAATTTTAGACCAGAAGAACTTGCAACAATAAGAGCTTCCCGAAATGACTTAAGGTTTTCCTACGCCCTTAATAAGGCAAGATGCTCGATGCAATTAATGTTGAAAAAATGAGTTGGTGAGAGCAATAAACATTTCTTTTGAGGAGCAAAAAAAAAAGGATTAAAGACGATGGCAGCTAATTGAAAGTAAATGCAAAGATAGACAACACAAGATTTATAGTGATTCGATCTACTAAGATCTACATCCACTACCTTAAATTCACACTTAAGGATTTTCAACCAGATTTTATTCATCCAATTTAATGGTATCAATCTGTCCTAAATATAAGAGAGGATCATCACACTTGATTTTCCAAAACCTCTCAATCAACCAACAAATTAAGGTTCACCCTCAAATGGGTTTTACACCATAACCTTGATACACCAATATGCTTGAAGAAATGAAATGAAAAATCGCTCACTTTTTTGAGCAAGTATACAAGACAAATGAGCTCAAACAACCTTTGCCTTTTTGACACAATTTGATTTCACTTTGAAGCACTATGAAAAAGGAGATTTTTGTTTTTTATGGAGCAAGAGTGTTTCTTAGAAGAATGGGACAAAATATACTTTCAAATCAAGTTTTGAAACTTTTTATAGAGGGATAAAGTGGAGTTCCAACGGCTAGTTTTCGCTGTCAGATTCACTAAAGTTTTAGACTCAAGTTTTGAACGATGGTGCATCCAAAATGTAAGTCCAAATTGGCACTTTTTCAGGAAAAATTGATTTGATACTGTTCACAGAATTTTGGACGAAGCTTTTGGATGCAGAGTTATCCAAACTACTCAATCTAAAATTCTGAAGATTTAAAACTTTGAAATCTTTTTGTTTTAGTGCTTCAAGGTAGAATTAAACTGAATTATAAGGTAAAGAAGACATAGGAATATACACAGAGAATATCTTAACATAGATTCCTAGTCGGAGGTTCTTCTATAATGAATTCTTGGTTTATAATATCTTAAGCTTGATCTTCTACTTAATCATCAATTCTTGGATTCTATTACTCAAGAGTTGCTTAGTAATCTTATTTGTGAGTCTTAGAAGAACTGAGGTCAAATATGTCCTATAACATGTAGATCACATAAGTTAGTCCTTATCAATGTTTGTCATAAGTCAAAACAGAGGAGAACGCCCTTAGGGCTAACAATCTCTCATTTTTTGAGTGATGACAAACTTAATGGAATTGTGATATAAAGAATAATGATATGTACAATACGGACATGTTAGACCAAGAGAAATAAGAATGAAGTGCAATCTCTATTTATAGGACTCAAAGAGTACTTATGAGATTAAGATGAAAAATTAAAGTATACACTCACAAACATAACTCAATGAACCTATGGCCCAACTTACCTCCATATCCTCCTTCCTTCCATCATACAACTATTCCTTAAAAGAATAGTAGCAGTAAAAATTGTATAAATATATACACAAGGAGGTATAGCAAATAAGTCATAAGATGAGATGCTCCCCCTTAATATGTACATATATGAACATATGTAAAATATGAGATCTAGAAGTGATTTGAGAGAAAACTGGATTCAATCTTTGGACGTCCAAAGTGCATATCCAAAACTAGGTGAAGGAGAGTACGCAACTTTTGGACTTTAGGTTTTGGATGTTCTAGACAAGTGTCCAAAATGAGGTGAAGTTTAGACAGAGACTGTCTTTTTTGAAAAACATAGTTTTGGATTGAATTTTTGGATCAAGAAAACGTGTCCAAAACTCCCCCTGTACAAGTGCAGGAAATAATGAGTTTTTTTGAAATTTTGATCCACCCTAGTTTTCTCAAGAAATTTCAGACTTTGAAGGAAGGTTTTATGTAATGAGAGATATATGAATAACTATCTTTATCATTTGAGATTTTTAACAGGAGCATATTGATCAACAACCATATCATGAAAGCTTTCAAAACCAGGTTGAACAACAACTCCAATCTCAATGATACCTTTATATATAAAAAGAACACATTTGACTGAAAGCATGATATCAAACTAGTTTTCAGTGAACCTCTTTAAATCTTTTTGGACAGTAGCAAGCTATAACCATAGTCATTCAGAGATCACATATCATAAATCAATAAAAATTTCACAGCATGCTAGTTTAATCAGATCCAAAACCCGTCATAAATTTCATAGAAGTTTCTTAGGATCTTTAAAATATTCATAATTAGCATATAAATCTGTTGCGGTGCATAACATAATAACTAATCCCAATTCATAGCACAACCTCACACAAGCATCAATACAACATATAAATCAGTTAATCCAATATTAGATCAATCAGTGCAAGATAAGAATCAGAATACTCAGAAATAGCAACAATATCAGATTACTCAGAATCAATCAATCAGCAGTGTAGTGTAGAATTAACAATATAACCACAGAGAGCACAATAGCACAACATAGTGCATAGACAAATTTCCACCATTTTTTCCCAGTGTAAGTGCGCATACTCACACACACACTGTGCACAAGCACCCAGTCACAACAAATCCCACAATTGCATAGTAATCACAATCCAGCTATCATTTTTCTTTCCCTTTTGTCATCAATCAAAATGTAGAGTAATAAGTAAATATATGAAGCAGAGATAGTTATATATATATGAAGCATTCATAAGCTGAGTAGAGATAGTAGTTAAAGGACAGAAAATAAATTGTTCAAATACTGGGGCAGAAAATAAAAATTGTTCAGTGAGAATCAGTAAGGAGGTTCTGGTAGAGAGAGGCTAGAGAGCAATCTTCTGATCTGATCACGCAGGAAATGTGAACAGTCTCGGTCTTTGATCTGACACTTTTTTCTAGAATGTTGGCCGGCAAGCTTACTTGATTTCCGCTTGACTACCATATATTTTTGTCTCTTTCCAGATGAGACATGAGGCTCAGTAGGGATAGGGGGTGCTACATCTTCCGGATGTGGGGATTTTTCTTTGCCTTGCTCATGGACTGTCATTTCCTCAGCCGGTTGCTCTTTTGCAGCTACTTCTTCTGCCTCAAGGACTGGTTTCTCTACTGTGGCCTTTGCTGGGGATGGTGCTAATGGAGTAGATACTGGTTCATCTTTTTGAGCTTTTTCTTCCACAACTGTCAGCCGATTCCCTAGAGTTTGAATCTCTGAGCTAAAGTTATCCAATTTAACAGAATGCTCTAGAATGCTCTCAGTTATGCCTTTATCCTAAGTCCCCTGTTTACTCTTGCTAGAGGACTCAGCTTGAGCTGCTGCTTTAGCTTTCCTTTTGGTCCCTGCCAATTGAGCTGTTCTTTTTCCTTCTTCCTTAATTTTCAACACTTTTGTTTTCTCTTCATCGGAGAGATCTCTGAGCAGAACCTACTTCTGATCCACTAGAATGAATCCCATTCTTTCAAACGATTCTGTGTTGTACACAGTTGTTCTCATCTGTCCAGGCCCAACTTTGTCCAAATCAACATAGAAGAATCTGAATATTTTGGTCAATAGATTGTCATATGGGAGTGCCTTAAGAAAGGATTTCCTTGACTGCATTATTAATTTTTCTGCTAAAAATCCAAAACTAATCTACCACTCCTCAGAGAGGGCTAGCATTAGAATCATCTACATTATACTCATTGAAGTTTTGTGTCCAAAACTCGAAGCAACCATTGTTGACACCATATGGTGTAACACTCTTCCAGGCCCATTTAACCATTTTGTGTTTCAAACAGATGAGTTTTTGAAGCTTCTACCACCAGTAAATCTTGCCTCAAATTTGCCTAAGTCAAAGATATCAGTTCCTTCAGGGAATTTGTTCATCTCAAAGAACAGGACACCCCCATCTCTTACATTGAAAATTTTGTTTAGCAGTCTGTGATCGAACTCAATATTTATATATCCAACTCTGGTGCTGTACCATTGCACCATAAAACCTCCACTGGTCTCCTCAAGTCTCCCTTTTTCCAAATTGGCATAAAATTCCGAAACCAACGGGGGTGTATAGCCTCTCATCGACTGTTAGTAATGCTTCATAACCCAGATTCTCAAACATGTTTAGAATATAAAAAAAAATTAAAAAATCTCCAGACTCTACCCGATATCCAGAAATCACAATATTATTTTTCGCTAACCAATCATTGAAATCAGTTTCACATTTTTTATCAAGGAAATGAGGTACCTGTGTTTCTGAACTTTCTGGAGTAGTGTGCTCAGTAGATGAGTTTGAATGCGAGGCCTCCTTAGAGATTTCCTTTTCTTTATGCTTGGTTGTCGCCGGTGTAGTTGCTTTTGATTTAGCCACTGCCTTTCCCATCTTGGTTCTTTTAGCGGTTCCTTTGTCAAATTTAGCTGTTTTCGCCATTTAGAAAGTGAGAGTAAGATGAAGAATTTGTTGTTCTATCTCAGAGAAGCTGAAGCCAAGAGTGATGGTGAGTAAGTCGGTTTCTGATTTTCTAGAGAGAAAGAGAGAGTTAAAGCCTCTTTGAATTTCCTAGGTTCTAGATAGGATAGGACAGTTAAAAGCTTTTCATCAAAGGCTTTTCAGAGGTTTGAAGAACGTGTAGACTTTTTGAAAAATTTGAAAAGGCATTTTGGGCTCATGTTTTCTTAAGCAGATAATATAAATTGTTTGGCTTTTCATAAATTGAGAGCTGCCGATATTTTGGACTTATACTGAGTCCAAAATCATTCGTCCCAAAAGGTGGAATGAAGAAAGTTTAACTGAGGTAGTTTTGGAGTCGAGTTTTTCAAATAGTGCGTCCAAAATCTACGTCCAAAAGCTGTGTTTTTAGTGGTTCTGCAAAAATAAGAATAACAGTTCTCTGGCAAATATGTCAGTCACATGATATTTGTAATTCCTAAACCTCTTTTCAGATTATTGAATCTTTCTTCGGCCAGAGGTTTTGTAAAAATATCCGCAAGTTGTTCATCAGTTGGAATACATTCGACACATACATCTCCTTTAAGCACATGTTCCCTAATAAAATGATGTTTAACTTTTATATACTTTGTCCTAGAATGTTGAACATGATTTTTAATTAGATTGATAGCACTTGTATTGTCACATAATATAGGTACGCAATTAAAATTGAGACCAAAATCGAGAAGTGTATTTTTCATCCACAGAATTTGTGCGCAACAACTTCCAACTACAATGTATTCGGCTTTGGTTGTGGATAAGGATATGTATGCCTACTTTTTGCTGCCCCATGACACTAGAGAGTGTCCAAAAAATTGGCAGTGGCCACTGGTGCTTTTTCGTTCAACTTTACAGTTCGCATAATCCGTATCAGTATATCCTATATGATCAGATATGTTAGTGCGAGGATACCATAAGCTATAATCATATGTTCCAACTAAATATCTAAGGATACATTTCACGACACATATGTGCGATTTCTTTGGACATGATTGAAACCAGGCCTAAAGACAAACTAAAAACATGATATCTGGCCAACTAGCAGTGAGATAGAATAAACTTCCAATCATACCTCTATATTTAGATTCATCTATGTTCTTACCCTTTTCATCTTTGTCAAGTTTTAGGGAAGTGCTCATAGGTGTGCAGATTTCTTTAGCTTCGTTCATACCAAACTTTTTGAGCAATTCCTTAGCATACTTAGCTTGATTTAGAAAGATTCCATCCTTGGTTTATTTGATTTACAGCCCGAGGAAAAAGTTTACTTCTCCCATCATGCTCATTTCGAATTCTTGCTGCATTGTCTTAGCAAATATCTTGCACAAGGAATCATTAGTAGCACAAAAAACTGATATCATCAACATAAATTTGAGTAATAAGAAGATCACCAGATTTTTTTGACTTAATAAACAGTGTGGTATTGATCAATCCTCTTGAAAAATCTTTTGAAAGCAAGAATCTACTAAGCCTTTCATATCAAGCTCATAGGGCTTACTTTAAACTATAAAGGGCCTTTGAAAGTTTGAAAACATGATTTGGAAAATACTCATGAATAAAACCCGGAGGTTATTCTACACATACTTCCTCCTTAATAAAATCATTTAGAAATGCACTTTTAACATCCATTTGATAAAACATGAAATTTTTGAAGGATGCAAAAGCAAGAAGCATTCTTATGGATTCTAATCTAGCAACCGGAGCAAATGTTTTATCATAATCATTACCCTCTTCTTGATTGAATTCTTGGGCAATTAGTCTTGCTTTATTTCTAATGACACCTTCATTTTCACCAAGTTTATTTCCAAACACCCACTTGATACCAATAACTAGATGATCAAGTAGTCTAGGGACTAATTTTCAAACTTGATTTCTCTCAAATTAGTTCAGCTCTTCTTGCATAGCAATTATCCAAAATTCATCATGCAAAGTTACATCAATACAATTAAGTTCTATTCTTGAGAGTAGAGCAAAATTATCTATGAAATACCGTCTAGTTTTAACTCTACAGCTCGGATCACCAATGATTTGCTCTTTTGGATGACTGCTTTTATATTTCCAATCATTTGATAATTATTGATATGTGAATTCTTCAATTTCTTGATTTCCTTATTCAGCTTGTTGTTCTTCAAATTCTTCTTCTTTTGCATGAGTATCCAGCGGCGGTGCTTTGTGTTGTTCTTTCCTCACTTCCTTTGAACCTCCTATATCATCATTATCTTTCCTTAAAGTATAAATGTTAGATTCATCAAAGATAATATGTACGAATTCTTCCACAAATAGAGTTTTCTTATCGTACACTTTATATGTCTTTTTATTGGAAGAGTATCCAAAGAATATAGCCTCATCAGATTTACTATCAAATTTTCCAAGATTGTCTCGGGTATTAAGGACAACATTTGCAGCCAAATACTTTGAAATAAGAAATTGATGGAGTTTTGTCAAACATAAGCTCAAATGGTGTTTTTCTTAAGAAGGGTATCAATATCACTCAATTTACAATATAGCATACTGTATTTACAGCTTCAACTCAAAAGTATTTTAGAAGAGAGTTTTCACAAATCATGGATCTAGCCATTTCTTGCAAAGTTCAATTCTTCCTCTCAACAACACCATTTTGTTGAGGGGTTTTGGCAATTGAAAAGTTGTGAAATACTCCATTTTCATCACAGAAGTATGTAAATTTACTGTTGCAAAATTCTCTACCATTATCACTTCTAATAGAAATCAGCTTGCATCCAATAGAGTTTTGGACGCGCTTGAATAGTTTTGAAAATTCAGAAAATGCTTCATCCTTTTGTCCAAGTAATAAAGTCCAAGTAAATCTTGAGAAGTCGTCAACTAGCACATAAGCATACCTCTTACCACCAAGGCTAGTGGTCCTCATTAGTCCAAACAAATCTATATGAATTAATTCAAAAGGTTTTGAGGTGAAAATTATTTTCTTGGGTTTGAAAGAAGTTTTGATTTGTTTTCCAAATTGGTATGCATCACAAATTTTGCTTTTATCAAATTTCATTTTGGGCAGCCTCCTAACAAGCTCTTTTGAGGATAATTTATTTAGTAAATCAAATGATACATGGCTTAATCTTCTATGGGATCACAAGTTGAAAGGGATTGCATGAGTAAGATTCCATATGTTTCGGCAGTTGGATTTATCATGTATGCTATGATATGTGTGAGGCCCGATATATCCTGTGCTCTCAGTTTAACGAATAGATACAAATTTGACCCTAGTGAGGGTCATTAAGCGGCTGTAAAGAACATCCTTAAGTACTTGCGAAGGACTAAGGATGTGTTCTTGGTTTATGGAGACGATGATCTGAAAGTAAACAAGTATATTGATGTCAGTTTTCAATATGACAAAGACGACTTCAAATCACAATCTGACTACGTATTTGAGTTCCAAACAAGAAACTATTGCTGATTCTAAGACAGAAGCTGAGTATATAGCCGCTTCTGAATCAACTAAGGAAGCCGTTTGGATCAAGAAGGTTGTGACGGAACTGGGTGTGGTCCCTAACGTTATTGGTCCAATATCATTGTATTGTGACAACAACGGAGGCATTGCACAAGCAAAAGAATCACAGTCTCACCAACGATCTAAACACGTATTACGATGCTATCATTTGATCCGGTAGATCATAGATAGGAATGATGTAAAGATAGAGAGAGTTCCCACGGATGAGAACATAGCTGACCCACTTACAAAAGCACTATCCCAAAAGAAGCATGATAGGCATATTGAGTCATTCGGTATTAGATACATGAATGATTGGCTCTATTGCAAGTGAGAGTTTGTTATTATTGTGCCCTAGAGACAATCACTTGTACTTTGTATATGACACATTTATTTTATAATACAAGGTATTATTTATCTTTCAGTTTATTTTCTTTACTTTCATGTAAAATAACTGTTAGATAAAGTCCCTAATATAACACTGTGTTAAGAAAATTATGATAGAGATCATGATGTGAGATTCTTACTACATTGTATAGTGTTAGTACTTAAATAATCCATAGTCGTAGTATTAATGAGATATGATTTCATTAATACAATAAGATTAGCATGTGTTAAACTTCGTGATTTGATCAGGCGGTGGTTCTCACATCTGTGAGTATTGTGATACTCAAAGTTAACACGTAGATAGTTGTTAATAGAACAAGTACATTAGATGACCTGACAATGAGATAATCACATGGATAACTATTTAGTGCCAGTGATAGAATCTCGCTATAGTAAACGTGTAAGTATCATTAGATTTGAGATCTCCAAGGTACTTTGTTTACTGAGCATTGTACTTTAATTCTAATCCCTAAAGCTAGATCGAGGGTTGCCTATAGGATGGATATTAGGTACAATGTGAGGTAAACGAAAGTAGTTGAGAGGGTCAATAAAAGATTCACTACTCCTAATAGTATGGGCGAATATCTCACGACTACTTGTTAGAATTACTACTTGTGAAATCCTTAGCCAAGGTGATTGTGTTTTGGAAACAATTCCAATTGATACACATGTAGAGTAATAGATTCTTGGTACAAGTACTATTATATTCGGACCAGAATTAATTTATATTTTGAAAGGCGTTGGCACTAATTCCGTACTCCAAACCGAATGAGGTATTGAATGATGAAAGAAATTTATTATACTGTAGTTTGTTATTAAAGGGTTTATGTCAAGCTACTCTACTTCCTGGACTCTTGGGTGGTCATGATGTATTGCTAGATACCACCCATGATCTGCTTAATATGGATTTATTAATTAGAGAATTAATAAATTAAATCTTATTAGAATTAATAAGTTAATTTTAAAATTATTAAGGATTATTAATTCCAAATATGTTTGGATTAATTCATATTTCGCTACCAATAGACCAGGAAACCTAAATGGTCACACACAATAAGGGTTTGAGTACTCAATAAATTATTTGATAATATTGTAGGGGTAATTGTAAGAAGAAAATGATTTATAAGTGAATTATAAATTTTTTTTATAATTCATGGCCCCAATTGCGATTATATAAACTTCAAGGACTCAGTTGTAGTCAGTTGATCTTGGAAGACTTAATTGCAATTAGCACAAATCTTAAAAAATTATAAACAGAGGAAATCGTTTCCTCTAAGAAAAAAAAAATACGACACAGAAATTGTTTTCTCTGTGATTCTCGTCTTCTCCAATTCTCAAACCCTAGCCGCCTCTTTTTCTACTAGCATAGAATTGAGTGGGTTTTTGGTGAGTAATTAAGCCTTTGTGTGGATACTGTTAGAGGAAGTCCTCGCTTGGACTTCAGTGGGCGCCATGAGCAATTGATCACAGATCACTATGTGCTATGTGGAATTTGCGATCATGATCGCAATAGTTCGAGAACTGAAGAAAATTCTACAACAGGTAAATCCCATAACTTGCTTTCTTACCTATTTTAATCGACAAACATGTGATCTTTGGGAGGGATTTTAGTGTTATTTTCCGTTGCATGTATGCTTTTGCATGGCTAAATCCTATCAGAAATGCATCAATGCATGGTTTGAATGCCCAAAAAATATATTCAAATATCTTGGCCCTATTGGATTCGATGAGTAAGAAGTGACACGCCACGACGAATTTAGGATTCGCATCTTATAAGGGTAGCATATACCGCGGTAGCTGGGCAAACGAACTAGGCCAATCTCCGTATATCATCTCAATAGCAAACCTCCGCATGTTCCATCTTTTTCTGTAAGACAGAGTGAAATGTAATGTGTTTTGAATATGACTGTTTATTTCGCTAATTTTAATATTCAGATTATCATGAATTATCGTCAAAATGTGCTTCGCCATGAATTTTGCGCTCATATTACGATGATTCCCACCCACTGTTTGTACACAAATATGCCCTCTATTCCAGCAAGAAATCTACTATAAGCCATGAATTTTCTTTTTTCACACACGGATTCTCTAAGGATAGGGGTGCTGCTGAGTTGAATTTTTACACTTGGCAATCTACAGTGCACTATTGCTTTCTACTATCCTAAACTTACGACCAATTCTAACGAACCATGACCGAACAACCCAAAGTAACTCATCTTTATCCCTAAACCACATGCCAACCCTCAAGTCATTGTTCGATTCTGACAAAAAATCTATCCCACTGCTACCTGTACCCAATCCATCAGCTTCGTTTTTTATTTCCTGAGCAATATCCAACCTATTAAATTTAAGGTACATTGAATACGATAGATTATATAAATGTCCTAATTTAGCAGGTCTATCAGGCTGTTGTTGCATTACAGATGGACTGAGAATCTGTTATGTAGCATCACCACCCCTTCGAGGTCCTTGTCCTCGTCGGGAGTATCTACTGCAGTTGGCCTGTCAACGTCAGACGTAGGTCCTAAACCGTCCACTGTTATCTCGAGCAACACATTTATCAGCTGAAATTACATCTAATGGTACACCGATGTCCACAGCTGAAAACAATTGTGCTATAGCCCCTGGTTAGTAGGGTTAAGTGTTGACATGAAGTGGAGATGTAGCAAACCCTATTGGGGTTGATACGTATTAATTGCTTAGTCCAACAATTGGAGTCTTTGGGACAGATGTAATGTGAAGGGATTGGAAAGTGTTAGTTGAGAGATGTGGTTGAATATTAGGGGCAACAGGTGTATGTAGATTTAAATTAAAATTAGGCATGTTCTCAGGAGTAGCTGAGTTCAATAATTCAGTGAATGTCCTAGTGACAGCTGTTGGGCTGTTTTGCTCTTGGCGATCTGTACCTACTGTATTTGGAATCTGGATGATCTCATGATGAATATGTACATCCATTGTCCTTTCACGATAGATGAATAGTACAACAAATTTTCCATATCATCATCATCCATTATAGAAATTGTTGTAGACTTTATTACAGTACCAATAGCAATGTCTTCCCTCATTGTAATTTGTAACTGAATAGTAGCCATATCAAATCCTCAGATTGTACATGTTTTATTGACTAAGCCGAGGAAATTAATCGATTTCTAACAATTAATGTCTTATGACAGGGACTATTAAAAAAATAGACGTGTACGGTGCGTATAATATCACAATCCTAATAAAATTGTAATCTAACAGGTTATTCTAATAACATTGTACCTATATAAATTAGAAAGTTTTGTCTATTAAAAAATTAAATAAATATAAAAAAACTATCATACTATATTGACCATCATTATAAAGAAATATATGCCAAACTAATTAATACAATTAAGATTAATTAATCAAAAATAAGTTAATATACAATAGTTTGATATTTTCTACTAAATTGAGGATCGAATTGTTTTATTGTCATTTAATTAAAACTTTATATTAAGCCGTTTTATTCAAAAAAAATAATATGCGCATAAAATTTTATGATAATTTTAATTACAAAATAAATTTTGAACATTTGAAAACATAAAATTTAATACATTAAATATATTAAAATATTTTCATAGATTATAAAATATTAAAATATTTATGGCACGTATTTAAAATATTTATTTTCTCATCAATTTGAATTAAAAATTATTGAAATTTTAAATTTATATTTAATATTTAAAATAAGAAAATATTTTAATTACCTATCAATTTGTAAAATATTTTAAAATGTGTAAAGTATAATTAGTTATTTAAATTTACTAATTATGTAAAGTATAATTAATTAAAATATTTACTAAAATATTTCTAAATAATTAATTAAATATGTCAAGTATTAATTAAATTAATTAAATATTTTATAATTAATTAAATTTACTAAAATATTTAAAATACGTAAAGTATAACTAATTAATTATGTAAAGAATAATTCAAATTTACCTATCAATTTGAATTAAAATATTTATTTGGTGATAGTTTGAATTAAAATATTTAATAAAGTATTTTAATTATTTATTTACTATTTATTATACCATCAATTTATTTTATTAGTTTATTTCATCATCTAACAGATAGGACACCAAAAATCTACCCACAACTATAACTACCACCAAAACTTCATTTATTATTCATGTCATAATATGTTGTCATACCATATTTACTATTCATCCAATCTATTAGAATTTATGTTAAAATTATTCGTGTATTTCTATTCATCACATGCCAAAATACGCATTCATCACAAGACAACACAATAAAAATCAAAACAACGATCTAATAAAAATTTTAATTCCACACAAATCCAAGCTATATATAATATAATATACATATTTGTAAATTATTCAACATAATCTCAAATACATATTGCTCACAATTCAACAATAAATTTCAATATTATATTCAATTAAATTTAAAATAAATACAGAATTCAAAACATTTTCTATTTTGTTGTTTAAAAAGAAAAACATGTTATATATGGAGAACTCTGACAGTCAATATATGCGAATAATAACTCTTTTTATCTGGAACAGTTTTTACAACAACTCTTTACTCAGAAACTATTCTCCTCTCCAGCAGCAAAGAAAAGAAATAAAAAAACAACACAAAAAATATAACAAAAGAAGAGAAGAATAGCAGAGAAAGAAGAAATGCAATGTGAGAAGCTGATTTCGAAATACAATGAAGGAATGGCCTTGAACATGGTATTTATAGCCGATTCAAAAAATGGTCCGTGAGAGAATCTCTGAAATGCAAATGCAAGAATGCAAGAATCTCTGAAAAAGTGCTCTTTCAGAGATTCTAAAATCTCGTCAAAAAGGTGCTGAGAGGCCACGTGAAAGCTGATAGACCTCATGTTTAGAAAATGCAAGGTCGTCAGTCCTCGCTCTTCTCTGACGCGAGGTTGTCAAAGCTTGCGCATTTTTGAAGCGCGTTGTCGTCCTTTTTTGGCCAGCCTGTTTTGTCTGCTTGTTAGGCTTTGTCCAGACAATGTCGGATAGGCTAGTCACGCTAGTTATGGGGCAGAATAGATAATCGCGCGATTGCCAGACGCAAGGTCTAGTCTGACCTCGCGCTTGGCAATTGCAAGGTACCCCCTCCCCATCCCATCCCGTTCGTGGTGGATTGATAGGTTTTTTATCCGATTTGGTCAAAAATCCAAAACCGGTAGGGGTCTAAGTCAAACTCTAACAATTTCAAGATATCTTTTTGTTAGCCCTCAGGGCGTTCTCCTATGTTTTGACTTATGACAAACATTGATAAGGATTAATTTATGTGATCTACATGTTATAGGATATGTTTGACCTCAGTTCTTCCAAGGTGCGCAAATAAGATTGTTAAGCAACTCTTGAGCAATAGAATCTGAGAATAGATAATCAAGTAGAAGATCAAGTTTAAGAGATTGCATACCAAGAATTCAAAAACCTTAGACTAGGAATCTGTGTTAAGGTATTCTCTGTGTATATTTCTATGTCTTCTTTACCTTATGATTCAGTTTAATTCTCCCTTAAAGCACTAAAACAAAAAGATTTCAAAGTTTTAAACCTTTAAAATTTTGGATTGAGTAGTTTGGATGACTCTGTATCTAAAAGCTTCGCCCAAAATCCTGTGAATAGTATCAAATTGATTTTACCTGAAAAAGTGCTAATTTGAACTTACATTTTGGATGCACCATCGTCCAAAACATGAATCCAAAACTCTGGCGAATTTGACAGCAAAAACTAGCCGTTGGAATTCCACTTTATCCCTCTATAAAAGGTTTCAAAACTCGATTTGAAAGTAGATTTTTATCCGATCCTTCTAAGAAATACTCTTGCTCCATAGAAAATAAAATTCTCATTTTTTATAGTATTTCAAAGTGAAATCAAATTGTATCAAAAAAGTAAAGGTTATTTGAGCTCATTTGTCTTGTATACCTGCTCAAAAGAGTGAGCGATTTTTCATTTCATTTCTTCAATCATCTTGGTATATTGAGGTTATGGTGTAAAACCCATTTGAGGGTGAACCTCGATTTGTTGGTTGATTAAGAGGTTTTGGAAAACCAAGTGTGGTGATCATTTCTTGTATTTGGGACAGATTGATACCATTAAATTGGGTGAATAAAATCTGGTTGAAAATCTTTAAGTGTGAACTTAAGATAATGGATGTAGATCTTGGTAGATCGAAACACTAGAAATCTTGTGTTGTCTCTTTCTGCATTTACTTTCAATTAGCTACTATCGTCTTTAATCCTTTGTTTTTGCTCCTCAAAAGAAATGTTTATTGCTCTCACTAACTCATTTTTCCAGCATTAATTGCATTGAACATCTTGCCTTATTAAGGGCGTAGGAAAACCTTAAGTCATTTCGGGAAGCTCTCATTGTTGCAAGTTCTTTTGGTCTGAAATTCAAAGGAGTTCTTTTCTCAAAATAGAAAAATTTTGAGCAGCTTTAAAATTTGCCAAAAAACTTATTCACCCCCCTATAATCAGAGCGTGGTCTACTCTATCCTTAGTTTAACAACCGCGTAGAAAAAATTCTCATGGCAAACTCATCTGCTCTCCCGTATGTTGAAGGATCCTCAACAAATCAACTTCCATTATTCAATAGAAACAATTATACATTCTGAAAAAACAGAATGAAGATCTATGTCTATTCAATCAACTTTGAGCTATGAAATTTGATTGAAAATAGTCCATTTGTTCTGTCAAAATTTGTTGATAGCAAAAAAGTGCATAAAAAGAGTGATGAATTTGATGCCGAAGACAACGCCAAAATGACGTTGAACTTTCAAGCTATGAATATCTTGTGTTGTGCCCTTGATGCCACTGAGTATAATCAATTTAGTGGACGTGATTCAACCCATAATATGTGGAGACTACTTAAAGTCACCCATAAGGGGACAAACCAAGTAAAAGAATCTAAATTGGGACTTCTAATTCATGATTATGAATTATTTTTTATGAAGCTAAACGAAAGCATAACTGATATGTTTACCAGATTTACTAATATTACAAATGGACTTAAAGCCTATGGGAAAGTCTATTCCCTTGTGAACAAAACTAAAAAATTCTAGATGCATTGCCTAAGAGTTGGCAACTGAAAGCTCTAGCTATGGAAGAATCTAAGGATCTGAAATCCTTACCAACTGAAGAGCTGATTAGATCACTTATGATGCATGAAATGAAACTCAAGTGGTTTCAAGAATCTGATGAGCATGATAAAGGTAAAAGGGGAATAGCTCTAAAGACTGCAAATGAGGAAGCTGAAACCAATCAATCGGATTGTGGTGATGAAACTGAAGTAGATACCGAAGAATTGGCCATGATTACGAAGAAATTCAGAAGAATATTAAAAAAAAAAAAAAGAACTTTAAAAAAGGAAAGAAGTTTGTAAAGAAAAAATGACAAGCCTCAACATTTAAGCCTCAATATTATGAATGCAAAAGCATAGAACATTTCATTGTTGATTGCCCAATTGCTAAAGAAAAGGAAGGCAGAATGCTTAAGAAAAAGAAGAAGGATCTGAAAGCAAAAAAGGTTAAGGACTGATGGGAACTTGGGACCAAAATGAGTCTGAATCCGAGGATGATGATTCTAAAAATGAGACTGCCAGCATATATTTCATGGCAATGGAAAATGAGGTAAATTCCACAACCACTAATTCCATATTTGATTTACACAATTCTGATCATGAAAAGCATGTTGATCCAAATGAATTACTAATTGACATGTTCCATGAACTGAAAAAGCTGTCTAGAAGAAATAAAGAAATAAAAATAAAAATTAATTATTTGTTAGATGAGAACGTAAAGTTGTTAAATGAGAACAAAGTCTATCTTGAGTCACATATGTGTGTTATTGTGGAAAAGAATGTTATTATCACTGCCCTACATCACGTATCTCTGTAAAATGAATTCTTATATGATAAAATCCATTCTCTTGAAAGTATTGAGGGAGACGAAACAGGGGAGCATGCATTGGTTACAGGAAAAAAACAGAGAAAAATAAAACCAAGCCATAAAGGCCATACGGAAGCGTGAAGATCATACATTTGCGCTCCTTAACCCTTCTAGGTTGCGTAGGAGCGGATTGAACAACTGGAATCGCCTCGCTTTGCACACTTGAAGAAGCTTCCGGTTGAAAACCCGCTAGCCTTCTACTTCGCCTTGTTTGCATTAACGCCAAGCTTTCCAACTCTCGGAATATTCCTCTGCCTAACCTCTAGTCGGTGAACACAATGGTGAGGAGGAATAATCTCAAATCTCCTTGGTTCACTCGCTATTGATTAGCAAAGTCCAAGGAGAAAGAACAAGAGGAAAGCAACGTGAGAGAGAAGAGAGACAGACGTGAGTTCTCTGTGTGTTGTGTTGGGAATTAGGGTTTTCCTCTCCCAGAGACTAGTTTATTGGTTAGCCAAAACTAGGTTTCTCAATATCTGATAAACATATCTTCGGGATTTCAAAACACTCGGATGTTATCCTGAGAATCAGTTTGGCCTAACCCAAAACTCCTCTTAACCGTATCTGGAAAAACCCTAAGGTCCAAGCTATTGGGCCAGAAAAATATTTATTATTTTCCTTAGACCTAAAAAGCCCAAAATAATAAACATTAATTATTTATTTTCTGGGCTTACATAAATAACCCAATAAATAATTAATGAGCCCAAATGAACCAAAATAATTAATCTTTAATTATTTATTTCTTGGGCCTATTTAAATAACCCAATAAATAATTAAACATTAATTATTTCCCCTAGTTTAAGCCCATGTTAATTTATTAATTATTCATACTGGACCTAGGCCCTAAATAATTAATTAACCAATTAAACTAGATAATTAATTTCTCTCAACTCCTATTTTAATTAATTTATTTATTTTATTCCAGTCCAATAATAAATTAGACTTCCTAAATAAAATTAAATAAAATCAAATAAAATAAAATCCTCTTGAATTGAGACCAATTCCTCAACCCAAAATTAGTCAGGACTTACGAGTTAATCTAAGGACCAAAAAGACACATCGCTTTGGCTGCTAAAATGACCAAAATACCCCTGCTATATAAATAGCTGTATTTTGCATTTTAAATATTTCCTAATATCACCATAAGGAAATATTGACCCTAAGGACACTGCTGCATTAGCAAAGTCACCAACCTACAGGTGAAATGACTAAAATACCCCTCTACACATCGCCGTACATTTAGAGAGGAAGAAGTGTACTAACACCCCTCTAAATGACATCTACCATCCTTAGGCTTCTAGTCCAATGATCCACGACTTCCTGGAGTGTTTCCGTTTTCCAAGGGAGCTACCCTAAAGCAAACATCCAAGTCATGTTTCCCAGGGCCCTGGACATTTTAGACCATTCGGACAACCACAAGGGGCGATATAGTGCAGAAACTATCTTGTACAAGTCTGTCTTAACTAACTAGTCACACATACCTAACATGCAAGTATATTGGCCCTACGATAGAACCTCAACTATAGCAAATCAAAGTATATGCTTCTAGTTTCGCCAGACCACCAACTCATACTCAAGTCGTAGAGTACTAGTCTACACTGTAGCGGTAGTAGTCTAGGTTTCTATCATATAGTACTTTTAGAAACCACTACTACATGTCATGTCCTACGTATTCGAAATACGCTTATGTCATGAAGTGAGTGGACTACTCACTGGCTAAAGATAAGACATTCCTCATTTGGAATTCATAACATAATAACCTAAACATGATGAGGTTCCCAGTCTCATCAATAGGTTAAGAACTAATGTTTATGTATTAAATAACCCGTGATCCATACCTTATTGTGAAAGACCACCATTCACATGGACCACTTATTTAAACACAATGGGTCTGTTCCAAACGAAAATCGTGCACAAACAAATAGTAAATTCACAAATGATTTTCTGAAAATAAATTTTTTTATTAAAATATTCGATTTTACATCAGAAACCTAGTCTAAGAGGGCATACAATCCAACAAGTATGATTAGCAAATTTGATAATACGAAAAATAGAATAAATGATCTCACTATATGTATTGAAAAGTTTACAAATGGCAAAAATAATTTGGAAAAATTGCTTGGTACTCAACGTATAGCTAAAAACCGAAATGGCCTAGGTTATAAGCATAAGATCAAAGATAGAAATCACATACCTCACTTTGTAAAAGCTGCCTCATCATATATGACACATAAGCTGTGCACATACTATGAAAAATCTAGACACAAAGCATCTAGGTGTCATGTTAAGAAGAAAGTAGAATTTGGTGCAAGAACATTTTGGCAAATTAGAGGAACCAACCCCCGTGGACCCAAGAAAATGTGGGTACCAAAAATCACTCTTCTTTTTCATGTATAGGTTCATTCATGGGAGAAAATGAACTTCACAAAGTAGTTTTTGGATAGTGGATGTTTAAGACATATGATTGGAAATATAGCTCTATTAGAAGATGTGCAAACAACAAATGATGGATTTGTTACCTTTGGAGACAAAAAGAAAGGAAAAATTCTTGGCATATGTAACATTGGTAAATGATCTTCAACCATTATAAAACAAGTGCTGTTAATTGATGAGTTGAAATATAACTTGCTAAGTATTAGCCAATTATGTGATAATGGTTGCAAAGTCATTTTTTGAAAAAAAATTCTTACTCTATTATGGATAGCTCAAATAATGAAACAATATTTGTTACTAATTGTGTTGGAAATATTTATGTATTTTATCTAAATGAACTCATAACGCATGGTATTAGATGCCTTTCTGTGCATGACAATGATGGCTATCTTTAGCATAGAAGATTAGACCATGTTTCATTTGATTTACTAAACAAATTATCCTCAAAAGAGCTTGTTAGGGGGCTGCCTAAAATGATATGTACAGAAAGGCTTTTTGAAAGGCTTATCCCATGGGACATGGGTAAGAATCCCTTTTTGGATTGATCCATACTAAATCTCTTTAGCACTTTATCTATATAGATTGTGAAAGACTTAGCAACCTTTTTGACCTATCTCTATAGATCCTTATTCAAAAAGTGTAAGTTGCTTCTTCAAGATCTTTCATGGAAAATTTCTTGGACAACCAAACTTTAACTGATTGAAGAATAGGTACATCATTTCTTATTAGCAATATGTCATCTACATAAAGTAATAAGAAAATTATTGCGCTCCCACTAACCTTCTTATACACACAAGGCTCATCCATATTTTGAATGAAACCAAACTCTTTGATTGTTTCATTAAAAAGGATGTTCCAACTCTTAGAAGCTTGATTTGTTGGAAAGTATACCCTCAAATACTATGTATTTTGTGTAAATATATTGCAATAAAATATTTATTTATTTATTAAATTTAATTTATTTCTTATATTATTGCACATTTAAAGCCCAAGTATGACAAGGAATGGCCTATGTATTAAGTTGTTCTTCACAATAAGATATAGACTATGGGTACTTGTCATACAAGTAAAATTAAGTTTTTAGTCATTTGATGGAATTAGGCATTTTATCAAGGTAAGACTATTATGCCATGAGTTCCAATGAGGAATTGTTTACCTTATATCAGTGAGTAGTTCACTCACATCATTGGCATAAGCGTATTTCGGATATGTAGAATTGGACTTGTAGTAGTGGTCTCTTATAAAGTATTATGATTATAGAGACTGGACTATTATTGCTACAGCGTTGACGGATACATTCATACTTGAGTATGAGTTAGCGATCTGGCGAAGTTAGGATTTTATACTTTGATATTGTTGGATTGTATGCCCTCTTAGACTAGGTTTCTAATGTAAAATCGAATATTTTAATAAAAAAATTTATTTTCAGAAATTATTTGTGAATTTATTTTTTGTTTGTGCACAATTTCGTTTAGAACAGACCCATTGTGTTTAAATAAGTGATTCATGTGAATGGTGGTCTTTCACAGTGCGGTATGGATCATAGGTTATTTAACACATAAACATTTGTCCTTAACCTATTGATGAGAATGGGAATCTCATCATGTTTAGATCATTATGTTATGAATTTCAAATGGAGAATGGCTTACCTTTAGCCAGTGAGTAGTCCACTCACTTCATGACATAAGTGTATTTCGAATACATAAGACAGGATCTGTAGTAGTGGTTTCTAAAAGTACTATATGATAGAAACCTAGACTACTACCGCTACAGCGTGGACTAATGCTCTACGACTTGAGTATGAGTTGGTGGTCTGACAAAGCTAGAAGCATATGCTATAGTTGAGGTTCTATGGTAGAACTAATATACTTGTGTATTGGGTATATGTGACTAGTTAGTTAAGACAGACTTGTATAAAATAGTTTCTACACTATATCGCCCCTTGTGGTTGTCCGAATAATCTAAAATGTCCAGGGCCCTAGGAAACATGACTCGAATGTTTACTTTAGGGTAGCTCCCTTGAAAAGCGAAAACACTCCAAGAAGTCGTGAATCATTGGACTAGAAGCCTAAGGATGGTAGATATCATTTAGAGGGGTGTTAGTACACTTCTTCCTCTCTAAATGTACGACGATGTGTAGAGGGGTATTTTAGTCATTTCACCTGAAGGTCAGAGACTTTGCTAATGCTGCATTGTCCTTGGGGTCAATATTTCCTTATGATGATATTAGAAAATATTTAAAATGCAAAATACAATTATTTATATAGTAGGGGTATTTTGGTCATTTTAGCAGCCAAGACGATGTGTCTTTTTGGTCCTCGGAATAGCCCGTAAGTCCTAATTAATTTTGGGTTGAGGAATTAGTCTCAGTTCAAGAGGATTTTATTTTATTTTATTCGAGATGTCTAACTTATTATTAGATTGGAATAAAATAAATAAATAAATAAAATAAAAATAGGAGTTGAAAGAAATTAATTATCTAATTTAATTGGTTAATTATTATTCAGGACCTAGGTCCAGTTTGAATAATTAGGAAATTAACCTGGGCATAAACTAAGGGGAAATAATTAATGCTTAATTTTTTATTGGGTTATTTATATAAGCCCAAGAAATAAATAATTAAAGATTAATTATTTTGGTTCATTTGGATTCATTAATTATTTATTGGGTTATTTATATAAGCCCAGGAAATAAATAATTAATGTTTATTATTTTGGGCCTTTTGGGTCCAAGAAAAATAATAAATATTATTTCGGCCCGATAGCTTGGACCGTAGGGTTTTTTCTAGATACGGTTCAGATGAGTTTAGGATTAAGCCAAACTTATTCTCTGGATAACATCAGGGTATTTGAAATATGATATCCCGGGGGATATGTTTATCAGATAATTGGAGACCTAGTTTTGGCTAACAATAAACAAGACTCTTGTATAGAGAAAACCCTATTATTTTTCCCTAACTTATCTCTCTAACTCATGAAGTAATCCCTGAGGTCTCACTGTTCACGCAGCTCTCTCTCTCGTGAGTTTGATTCCTCTTGTTCTTAGTTCTTTGCTAATCAATAGCGAGAGAACCAAGGAGATTAAAGACCACTCTTCTTCACTCTAGTGTTCACCAACAAGAAGTTGGGCAGTGGCATATTCTGAGAGTTGAAAAGCTTGGCATTCATGCAAACAAGACGAAATAGGAGGTTAGCGGGATTTCAACCGGAAGCTTCTTCAAGTGGGCAAGGTGAAGCTATTCCTGTCGTTCAATCCACTCCTACTCAACCTAGTAGGTTTAAAGCACGCAAATGTATGATCTTAACGCTTCCGTGCGGCCATTAAAGCTTGTGTTTTTTTTTCTCTCTATTTTTTTTTTCCCGTGAAGCATGCTCCCCTATTTTTCTTCCCTTCAGATATATGTTGGGTGAGATTTCTTTTGTGAGATCAATAACCTTATATGTTAGGTGTATTACTCTAATTAGTTAAGACGGACTCATGCAACCGAGTTTCTATATTTCACTTAGTGAAGTTAAATCACCCTCTTGTGATTGTCCAGGATAATCTAATAATCTAGGGTCCTGGGAACGTGACTCTAGAATGTGTACTTTTAGGTAGCTTCCAATGATAAGCAAGTGCATTCAAGTGAGTTATGAATTATCGGACTAGAGATCTAAGAATAGTAGATATCTTTGAGATGGGTGTTAGCACATTTATCCTGTCTCATTGATGAGTGTTACATAGAGGGGTATTTTCGTCATTTTACCTATAGGTCGGAGATATTGCTTTAGAAATATTATTCTTGAGGTCAATATTTTCATATGGTGATCAATGAAAATATTTAAAATGGTAAAATACAACTATTTAATAGTAAGGGCATTTTGGTCATTTTAGTAGCTGTGAATAATATGTTTCTTGGTCCTCGGAGTAGCTCAAGTTACCTTGGTGTTGTTTAAACACAATCTAGACTTGATGGATAATTATTTGGAAGAGAAATAACATTTATTTTAAGAGTCCAATTAGAATTGATTAATTACTCTTGGGTTTTAATAAGGCTCAGAAAAGATAATTAAGTAATTAAAAAGATTAGGTTGGAATAAATTAATTAATTGGATTGATATATGTTGACATATATTAAGAGTACAATTAGAATTAATTAATTAGTCTTGAGTATTTAATGAAGCCCAAAATAGATAATTAATTAATTAAGAGGATTAGGCTAGTCTTGGTATAACACCCCACCTACTTACGTAACCCAAAATGGGTCGAGGATGTCATCCCGTCCTTTGGACTAGGGGTCTTTATAATGAAAGAGTAAAAGAAATTCAAAATTCAAAGAAAGTTTAACCAAAAATTAATTTAAAAAATTTAATACTTATACAAAAATTCCTAAATAAAAATAATATTCAAAACAAATATCCAACAAATGGACATGGAAATTCCATAACAAAAACTTCAAGCTACTGATCTTCCAATCTGATCAAGACTTGAGGCTCCTTGAAAACATAAGTTCAAAATAGTGTGAGATTGGTTATCTCAGTAAGCCCCGTATGTGAGTTGGGCTAAGAAAATAAAACAAGTTTCATGATGCATGCACCCACGGTATATCAAAAGCTTATCATGCATTCTTTATAAATTTAATTCTCACTTCTTGAAAGATACTGGTGAGAAATCACATAGCAAAACACTCTTAGAATATTTTGATTGGAAAGATATGAATGATTAAAAGAGTATTAAGCTTCGAATAAAATGCCAAGGTCCCCTTAGAACAATTCCACGAAAATAATTCAACAGTTAAAAGTAATTAAGTTAGTGTGGCAGGGCACAGAGGTGGCTCTCACACTAGGTGAAGCACATGATGTAATACCCCGCCCAAAACCACCTTTGACCTATGGGGAAAAAAGTCATGCATTGCATAGCATTTCACATTTCATGTGTTATCTCAAAAAATATTCTTGCATGGGTGCATGTGATTTTCAAGGTTGCTCTTGCATTTAATTTATTTGATGGAAAATAATTGTATTGTGCATTAATTGAAAATTTGTTTTAGGTGAGATTTGGTAGAAGAGATAGAGGGATGAGAATTAGGATGAAAAGAATTTCTTAGAGAAATATTATCATCGGAGTTGATTTGGAATAGCGGTTAGGTTTGGTGATTATCCTTTAGTGACCCGAGTTCAAATCTTACCTCTTGCGAATCTTAACTTTTCTTTTTGAATTCTTTTTCCTAGATTTCTTCATGCTTGGCCGAAAATCCCAACTTTCCTTTTTAAATTCCAAAGCCATCTTCTTAGGAGATAAGTCTCCATATTTATCTCCTAAATTCAAGGACTTTTGATAAGGATAAAGATTGATTTTATTTTCAGCTTTTAGCTTCTTTAATTTTCGAAAAACCTTAGCTAGAATAATTAAATTCCAGCTTGGTTTTAAGTCATCAGATTTTATAATTGATAGCTGGAATTAAATTGTTATTTCTCTAGTTAAATATCTTGATGATTTTGATCATAGAACCCTAGCTAAAAATCTAGAAATTTTTCCAGCCTAGTGCCGCCACCTTTGAAGAAATTCTAACTCAACACAAACTCTTCCAATACTTGGAAATCTTATCCTAAATCATCTTGCAAATCAGGCTTTATCCTAATCCTAAACAAACTAGATTTTTGTTCCTCTTATCTTGCAATTTTCGATCAGCCTTGTGCATGCACAAGCTGCACAAAAATTCTGCAATCCTAAGGGTAATCAAACTCTTCTAAACCTAGCTCAAATCACCTAGAACTGAGGGAGACGTGAACAGGGGAGCATGCACTGGTTACAGAAAAAAAACAGAGAAAAATAAAACCAAGCCTTAAAGGCCATACGGAAGCGTGAAGATCATACATTTGCGCTCCTTAACCCTTCTAGGCTGAGTAGGAGCAGATTGAACGACTGGAATCGCCTCGCTTTGCCCACTTGAAGAAGCTTCCGGTTGAACACCCGCTAGCCTTCTACTTCGCCTTGTTTGCATCAACGCCAAGCTTTCCAGCTCTCGGAATATTCCTCTGCCTAACCTCTAGTCGGTGAACACAATGGTGAAGAGGAACAATCTCAAATCTCCTTGGTTCACTCGCTATTGATTAGCAAAGTCCAAGGAGAAAGAACAAGAGGAAAGCAACGTGAGAGAGCAGAGAGGGAGACGTGAGTTCTCTGTGTGTTGTGTTGGGAATTAGGGTTTTCTTCTACCAGAGACTAGTTTATTAGTTAGCCAAAATTAGGTTTCTCAATATCAGATAAACATATCCCCGGGATTTCAAAACACCCGGATGTTATCCTGAGAATCAGTTTGGTCTAACCCTAAACTCCTCTTAACCGTATCTGGAAAAAAACCCTAAGATCCAAGCTATTGGGTAAGAAAAATATTTATTATTTTTCTTGGACCCAAAAGGCCCAAAATAATAAACATTAATTATTTATTTTCTGGGCTTATATAAACAACCTAATAAATAATTAATGAGCCCAAATGAACCATAATAATTAATATTTAATTATTTACTTCTTTGGCCTATATAAATAACCCAATAAATAATTAAATATTAATTATTTTCCCTAGTTTAAGCCCAGGTTAATTTCTTAATTATTCATACTGGACCTAGGCCCTGAATAATTAATTAACCAATTAAACTAGATAATTAATTTGTCTCAACTCCTATTTTAATTAATTTATTTATTTTATTCCAATCCAATAATAAATTAGACTTCTTGAATAAAATTAAATAAAATCCTCTTGAACTGAGACCAATTCCTCAACCCAAAATTAGTTAGGACTTACGGGCTATTCCGAGGACCAAAAAGACACATCGTCTTGGCTACTAAAATGACCAAAATACCCTACTATATAAATAGCTGTATTTTGCATTTTAAATATTTTCTAATATCACCATAAGGAAATATTGACCCTGAGGACAATGCTGCATTAGCAAAGTCTCCGACCTACAGTTGAAATGACTAAAATACCCTTCTACACATCGCCGTACATTTAGAGAGGAAGAAGTGTACTAACACCCCTCTAAATGACTACTATCCTTAGGCTTCTAGTCTAATGATTCACGACTTCCTGGAGTGTTTCCGCTTTCCAAGGGAGCTACCCTAAAGCAAACATCTAAGTCATGTTTCCCAGGGCCCTGGACATTTTAGACCATTCGGACAACCACAAGGGGCGATATAGTGCAGAAACTATCTTGTACAAGTCTGTCTTAACTAACTAATCACACATACCTAACATGCAAGTATATTGGCCCTACGATAGAACCTCAACTATAGCAAATCAAAGTATATGCTTCCAGTTTCGCCAGACCACCAACTCATACTCAAGTCGTAGAGTACTAGTCTACACTGTAGCGGTAGTAGTCTAGGTTTCTATCATATAGTACTTTTAGAAACCACTACTACAGGTCATGTCCTACGTATTCGAAATACGCTTATGTCATGAAGTGAGTGGACTACTCACTGGCTAAAGATAAGCCATTCCTCATTTGGAATTCATAACATAATAACCTAAACATGATGAGGTTCCCAGTCTCATCAATAGGTTAAGAACTAATGTTTATGTGTTAAATAACCCGTGATCCATACCTTATTGTGAAAGACCACCATTCACATGGACCACTTATTTAAACACAATGGGTCTGTTCCAAACGAAAATCGTGCACAAACAAATAGTAAATTCACAAATGATTTTCTGAAAATAAATTCTTTTATTAAAATATTCGATTTTACATCAGAAACCTAGTCTAAGAGGGCATACAATCCAACAAGAACACCTCTCACCAAACCAGATTACTTTAGCTACACAAAATCAGATTTTTATCCATTAAAATTTCTAGAATTTCGGCCAGTTTGTGCACAGGAATTTCGGCCAGCTTTGCTCAGTGTAATGCACAAAGTTTTGCGCTTCAAACCCTATTAAAACTCCTTATTGAATTGGCCAAGTACAATGCCTAAAGCACTCATTATTCCCTCTCTGAATTGCGGACAGAATAGCTGCCAAAATAGTCTAGGAAATCCTCTCTTTTCTCACAGATTTCGCACAGCAAAGCACTCCTCTTTCGCACAGAATTTTGGTGGTCAAAATCCACACAAACTCTTCCTTTTTTTGGCCAAAAACATGAACACACACGACCCTTCCCTTGTACAGATTTCGGCCAGCTTAGGAGAGCAACTTCAAACTATTTTTCTACTCTCGACTCCTCTCAATTTCGGCAGCAATAAAAGTGCAGCAAGCTGCAATTTTCGCCATTGTTGCCAAAGAAACCTAGAGTCATTAGGAGTCCTTCTTAACATCACCTTCTAACCCTAAACTAAACTCTTCTAACCCTAAACCATAGCAGCCGCCTATTTCAACCTAACTACACGAAAAATTCCAGCAAATCTCCTCTGCAATTTTCGAAAACTCAAGAGCAATCTTAGGCCAAGAAACCGAGCACTCCCTAAGGTAAGCAAAAGACCACTCAACCTCTTGATTCCTTTCCTCTATTGATTCTTCTCTTTTCCTTCCCTTGAATCACGCCACATAGAGGCTGATTTCATCTTCTTTCTCAATTTTCGGTCTAGAGGAGCAAAGAAGGCAGCTTTTCTCTTCTTCTCAAACGAACTCGGGATGATCACCATAGGAGCATCGAGACCTTGTTAATCCAGTGGTTGTAAGATAAGGGAATTCTTACCCTTGATGTTGAAATTAAGATATAATGAGATTGATGATATCTATGGAAGTATGATAGCATGATAAATGTGCTTAGTTGGGATATATGAATATTTGGAGTCGAGTAATGGATTAAGCATGTTCAATAGATAGCGATGCTATGTTTGATGTTTTAATAATGGATGTGAATTGTGTTGATTAAGTCAAGACCTTTTTGATATATTATTCATGTCTTTGATGGATATATGGTCATAGTGTATGTACTTTGAGGATTAAGTGATTTATTTGAAGCTAGATAATGGATCATGATTTGTTATGGGAATAAATGAATTTAATGCATGCTTGAGTCGATTGAGACCCTGATCATGATATTATGTGATTCTAGATCAGGAGGGTATTTGAAGAAAGCGAGCTGTGATTTTATCTTATTTAACTGAGGCATATCAAGTAAGTCCTTACATAAACTCTTTTGTTAAATGTATGTGGTGGCAAGTCGAATGTTGTAAAGCTTTGAAAAGCTATTGTTGATCTATGATTATTTGGGTTGTAAACGTGGATGTTTATGCTCTAAATGGTTTTGTCAACTTAATGCCTTTATCAAAAACCGTTCTCTCTCTTAAACATTTTAGAAAACTCATTTTTCAAGAAAACCACGTTTTACAAAGCCAAAGTATGGACTTATTATTGTGAATTTGGAATTGATGGATATGTTCGTTAAGTACTCAATAAGGGTAGGCTAACAATACTAGTCTTGGAGGGCGTGAGTGAGTCTTCTGGCAGGCGGCCACCTCCAGAAGATAAGCTCCGCTTGAAAAGGCGACAGTATTGGCTGGTCAGGCCGGTCCGAGTTAGCATTTGTACTTAGTAAGGTATTATTTATTTTTTCGGCATGGACATTCGGATGGTTTTGTTAGGTGTAGAGATAGAGGAGTATCTCACCCGGTGGGCTGTACACTCACCTTTGATCAGAACGCCCAAAGTGTGGTAATCTGGTCCTGGCAAGGTGCACAAAGTGTGGTGCCTTGACCGTTTCCTTATCATGGGGCTTAAAGTGTGGCGCCATGACTGCCTTATTCGAGTGGATGATTTATTCTGTTCAAAGTGTGACAATGAGAAAACTTCACTCCTTGAAAAAGGGAAATTATTTATGACTTGTCAAATATTTCTGCAAATATTTTCACTATGCATACACGAACTGTTCAAAGTACCATGTGCACACACAGGACTTACTGAGATTTAATCTCACACTATTTTATATCATGTTTTCAGGAGCTTAATTATGCTGAGCAGGCGGGATGTGAAATAGTTGAAACTTTTGTTATTTTCCATTATGTTTTGAAAGGCAATTGTTGTTTTATGCTTTTGGATCAAATGATAGCTTTATTCAGTTTTGCTCTAGTTTTGAGCCTGATGTAACAAGAGTTTTCCTTTATTTATCTAAGTTTGATTTCTTGGGTTTGCCTTTATATTATGTACCTTGTTTTAAAGACCCCTTGTCCTCTGGACGGGGCAACATCCCCGCCATTTTTAGGTTATGTAGTAGGGGGTGTTACACATAACTCCCGTAAGGTAGTGAAAGGGCACAACGGTGGCTCTCACTTTTGTGAAGCACTTGACCCCCAACACCTAGTAGGTGTACAACCTATCAAATGAGATTCTCCTCCCTCTCTCACTCAATCCAATCCGGCTGTCCCACTTTCGGTCATCAGTTCTACTAGAATCCCGTCGATAGTTGATGACGACTTAATCTTCTATACTAACGTCCTGATCGAAAGGAGTCAACCTCTCGGAGGTGGCCACCTACCAAGAGATATCCCCAGACCAACCAAAGGCTAGTATAGAGGTCTAGCCCCTATTGAGTACTCAACGTTATTCATTTTCTTTTTCACAATTTGCAAGGCTCCCATAGAAAACCTAAAAAATTAGCTCATTACATTTCCAAATAACATTTTTCAACTCACATAAAGATTTTAGAAGGCATGGTTTCGAGTCAATATTTTATTCGTGTTCATAGTTGAAGGAGCCACATGTTCAAATAAGTCATGCTATGATTTTCAAAAAGTATATGCATGATCATGAATTCATCTCTTGCATATTCAAAACAATTCATAATGTTTGATTCTTGGCTCCTAAGTCATGCTTGACATATTTTAAAAGTTTCTAAAATTAGAAGGTTTCCAAATATAGAAAGTTTCCAAAGTAAGAAGTTTCTAAATATAGGAATTTTAAAAAATTAGCTCTCGTGCAATTATCTCGTGTTTGCAAGAGATACTCACCAACCTTTCTTTCAAACCAACATAGTAAAATAAAATCGATTTTATGAATGCAAGGAAACTTACCTTATTTTCAAGCTTAGGATATAAACTCTAACAACTTGGTCCTTACCCTTGAAAACCTCCCAAATCTAGAAAAGAATTCATATAAATCAATCACAACACTTCCTAAATCATCCCAAGGAAATTCAAGTCCACATTATACACCAAGTGCACATCATGCCTCTATTATGCTTTGCTCGCCAAATAATATCGAAGACCAGAAAGCATGAATTTTACATATACTCTGCACCTAAAACCTTCCATCAACTTAGTAATTTAGAACAAAACCCCTAAGCTGCCTCAATTTCCAGCAAACATATTCTATGTTTCTAAGGGTAAAACACCTATAAAAACGCCTCTGAAAGACCTCAAATTTTGTAGAAAAATATTTTAACATGTAAGGAACAAAACACAATTGGCCAATATAGAAAATCATGTACACAAAGATTGCAGAAAATTCTGAACCGAAACTGCATGAATCTGTCTAAATCTGTCAACAAGGAGAGAAAAAAAACAAGAACTCTCAACATTGATCCTGTTTTAACCCCAACTTTTCCAAATTATTAAAGCACACAAAAACCTGCATTTTCAACCTTTTCACCCATAAAAACCATGCTCAAAACAGATTGCAACACAGATTCCAAAACAGTACATAGTAGGTACTGAAAATCCACTCTTCTTAGTTTTTTTGTTTTTGAAAAATTTCTGCAATTAAATGCAGTAGTTTCTGACACAACAACACACACTAAAGTCATCACTCATGTCCCTAGAATCAAGATTCGAGGTGGCATTTCAAAGGAAAAACCAGTTTTGCAAAAAATTTTAATATAACCATCAATATGCTCAAAACAGGAAATTTTTATAGCAAAGTTCACGTACTCCTAAGCATTAAAAAAAAAAAAACTTGCTTGGATTCAATTCTTCAAGAAGACTAAACTCGAACATGCCTAGAGAAAAAACGAAACATAGGATACTCAACATCTAACATCTTGAATTTAAGAAACATCTAAGAATTCCTATTCAAACTACATATTCAATTGCAGCAAAAATTCTGATTTTATAACCAACCATCTTAAAGCCAAAATCATGTACACATGTTTCTCCCTTCAAATTTCCCTTGAAAAAAACAACCCCAACATTCAAGATTTACGCAAGATCAACATTAACAAGGAAAGATCCCGCACAAATAAGTAAGGAGTTGACCGAAAATCTCATCACAAACACACATATACATGCTGCCATTTTTTGGGAAACGAAGAGCAACCTAGAATGATAGCTGCTATGTGTGTCAGCTAGAATAAGGAAACTCTTGGCTGAAGTTTTTGAGAGTTTGCTGTGAATTTGGTTAAAGAAATGTGTGTGTGTCAGCTTAGAATGGGAGGGCTGGTTGTCGTTTGCGGATATGAAAGATGGAGGTTGTAAATTTTGAGAGAAACCTGATTAGGTTGCCAAATGAATTTGATAAGTATGAAATTTCATATTTGTATTTGATTGAGGAGTGGCTAGCGGCTAGAAGAAATTCTTTGAGTGATCCTAGGCCATTTGAAAATCAAATAGACTTGGTTTTTGGTTTTCTAAATTCAAATTGATTTCACGGCATTTGAAACTTCTAGAAGTGTGGTAGCTTAAAAGTAGCAGTTAGTTTATGGAATTCAAGAATAAGTTTGTTCAAGATCACCAAGGATAAGCTAATGAATAAAATATGGAAATTTGAAACTTTAAAGGTGATGGCTGGATTGGAGTTTTGAAAATCAATTCTCTTGAATCACATTCATGAAATGGACATACAACAATGATGGTTGCTAGAAAAATGCTAGGAAAAGAAGTACTCTAAAAATTCATCTAAAGCTGATTCAAAATTCAAAACAAAATTTGTTAGGATTCATGAACTTCTAAACGCAGAAAACATCCACGAATCCGTTCCGAGGACCTAAGTAAACGATTAAGAAGATTTAAGGTTTATAGAATTACCTCTATTCGGCATAATCAAGATCCTTCGATTCTGATTGTGCTGTCGTACGTATAACCCGAATGATCACTAGACGTTGCAATTCGCAAATGTCCTCTATCGGATGCACACATGAACTAACTTATTACCCTGAGAGTGCCAGCGCTTAGAGTTTTTTTAGAGGCTTTTTTCTGGTGAATAGAGGCACGAATATTTTAACAGAACGGCTTTCTTAAGAAGATGGTTAGGATTTTCTTAAAACCCCTCCGAACCTCTTGGAGTCTAACTCTGATAATATCTTATCATATTTTAATTTAAATTTAAATTAAATTAAAACTAATATGATAATATTCTGCCTCTGGACACAGTTCAGAAGAGTTAAGGGTAAAGCCAAAATTTATTTGGTAAATAATATTCGGGTATTAAATCTCGGGAATATTATTTTTATCAAAATAATTATTTTTGGTTTCATGACTCTTGGCTTTCTGTGTGGAAAAATAATATAAAAGAAAAAAGAAAATAATAATAATATCTTTTCCAGAGGCTCTTGACTTTCTCTCTCTCTTGTGGCTTTTTTCTTTCCTGACTTTTGGTTTTCTTCACTGGTTTTGGTTTTAACTGAAGAATCCAAGCCTGTGAAAGAAGGTGAACATCCGGTGGAAAAAAAAAACTGACAATGATCATCTCCTTCTCTTCAAAATTGAGTGCTCACCAACCAGGAAATTAGGTTAGGTCATATTCCGTGAACTAGAAAGCAAGCATTCACTGGAGGAAGAAAGGATGAAGTGCACTGGTGTTCATGGACGGAGGAAGAAGAAGCTGTTTCTGTGTTTCAAGCAATTCTTCAACGTTCTTCAAGTTTTAAGGCTCCAAGAGGTAAGTATTTAAGGCACCATGCTGTGCCAATACTCTGTTAAATGTTCATATTCTCCATTTTCTTCCACTGAAGCATGCTCTGTAAATATGTTCAATCCTTCAATAAAGACATGTTTTTATGCTTGATTTTGCATTTTTTTTAATCTGTAAATTTTGGGGACTGAAGAACGTGATTGCTGGAATTGTTGAGAGGCGAAAAATGGCTAAAAAGCATGATTTTTTCAGAAATCAGCGAACTCCAGAACGGATTCGGCGCCACACTATTCTTTAACAGTCCTTCCTTTTTTGTTGGTAAGCAGACTGTAGTAGATGATACCAGCCTAACTTCCTCCAAAAGGGATTTTGTTGCTCTAGTTGTCAAACTATCTGACTAGGTTGGCGTGTTAGGGCAAGCCAGCAAAACTAAGAGTCTGGCTAGAGAGATAATATCAAGTGAGCTTGACCAAACTCCTAGTTATGCCAAAATACTTAGCCCTACTCCTCTGCAAACTATCTATCCTGGGCAAGCTCCCCTTATTTTCTGTTTTTAAATATTTGGCTATAAGCCCAGCTGGCTTGTAGTCGTAGTCTCTAGACACTTTTTATTGACGACAAAAATTGGTTATAAGATTGGCTGGCCTGTAGCCGGAAACATTTTTTTTTTCCTGATTTTTCTTTAATTTTGACTCCCTTCCCATATGGAAGGGAAAAAAGACTTCAAGAACTTACCGTTAATGCTTTTCTCCAACTCTTGCCCCCTCTGGTTTTATTAATTTGTACGTCCCTCCTGGGATAACTTAGATAATCAAATAAGGACTTTCCCATGTTGGTGATCACTTGCCAAACTTGGTTGGCAAAATAGTTTTCCAAATAAGGTCACCCACCTTAAAAGCTTTCTTTTGCACCTTTTGGTTGTAGAATCTGACTGTCTTTTCCTTAATGACCCTCAAAAACTCCCAAGGCTAACATCCAGATTTCATCTAATTCATCTAGCTCCATGGTCATAGCTTGTTGGTATTCGTCTGGCTTTAAACCATGTTGTTTGACCACCCTAGCTAATTGGATAGAAAATTTAAGTGGCAAAACAACATCCTGACCATAATTTAATTTGAAACATGTAAAGCCAGTCGCTGTCCTTTTTGAATTTATATACGCCTATAGAACTTGGTTTAATGTTTCATGCTATCTTTTGGGCTGCTCTTCAACATTCTTTTTAATCATGTCAATTAGAATCCTATTAATAGCATCGGTTTGGCCATAATAAGGCATAGAATGGATAATCTTAATACCAAACTATTGGGCAAAAAAAATTACCTTATCGTCGGTAAATATTGTGCCATGATCAGTGGTAACAGACTCTGGAATTCCAAACTGGTAGATAATTTGATATTGGATGAATTTGATAATAGCATCCTAACTAACATTGGCCATCAGTCAGGCTTTAACCCACTTAGTAAAATAATCAGTTGTAGCTAGGATAAAAACATGCTCCTTTGAAGATGGTGGGTAAATCTTACCAATGATATCCATTACTCAGCCACAGAAAGGCCATGGATTAATGACTGGATGAAGTTGTGCTGCTGGGACCCTTTGCACACTTCCATACTTCTGGCAAGTCGTGCATCCTTTGGCATATTTAAAGCAGTCGGATGTGATGGTTAGCCAATAAAAATTATACCTATGTAGTATCCATTTGAGCTTGGGTCTAGCCTGATGGGCCCCGCATAAACCGTCATGCATTTCTGTCATTGCACGCATAGATTCTTTTTTGCTCAAACACTTGAGTATCAGGCCGTCATGACTTCTTTTGTACAAGTCATCATCCACTAGTAGGTAATTGGGTGCTATGTTCCTAACTTGCCAATTGGTCTTGGTAGACGGGTTCTTTAGGTAGGTAATAAGACCTATATGCCAGTCCTTTGAGGCCTGACTAGTCAACATTGCACACATATTCTCCTCTGGCCTTGGCAAAAAAAAAAATTCTTTCCAAAAGCGAATTGTGCTAGGGCATTAGCCTCATTATTGTATTCCTTTGGTACATGCATAATCAATATGTCTAAAAACTGACTGAGAAAGCTGAGAGCTTTCTATTGCAACGAAATCAACTTGGGGTGTAGACATTTGTATTCCCCAATCAACTGTCTGATTACCAGCTGCGAGTCACCTAGGATTTGTACTACCTGGGTGCCTTTTGCAATTAGTACCTCCAAGCCAATGATAAGAGCTTCGTATTCTGCTTGGTTGTTAGTGTTGGCCTCATCAAGTTCCAATGAACACTTTCCTTTGAGATCGGTCAGGAAAGAAATGGTCATGCCCGCTCCTACCCCCTAGCCAGTCTTTAATCCATTAAATGTCAAGACTCATGCTTAAACATTAACATATTGTTGTGCAATTACGACTGGATCTTCTACATGTATACATAGATGTTCAGCCAAAAAATTAGCCACTGCTTGACCTTTAACCACCCGAAGCGAAACATATTTGAGGGCTAAGGCATTTAGCTTGATTACCCATTTCATTAACTTGTCTTGCAGTACAGGTCGATTGAGCAGGTAATGGTCTCTGTCTATTTTACATATTACATGCACCTCTTTTGACAGCAAATAATATTCTAATTTGGTGTAAGCGTAATATAAAGAAATACATAGTTTTTCAACTGGTGAATACATAGTTTCAGCATCGTTAAGTAATCGGCTAATGTAGTAGATGGCTTGCGTAGATTTATTCTGATCATCCTGTGCTAACAGACATCCAATTGATTGTTCAGCCATAGAAATATACAACTTGAATGGCTGATCAGCTTGTAGGGGAGTTAAGACAGGCGAGCTAATCAAAGATTGTTTGATTTGATCAAATGCATCTTGTTGTTTCTTTCCCCAGATGAATAGATCCGCTGACTTCAACCTCAATAAAGATGAAAAAGCTCGCATTTTCCCAGCCGAATTTGCCACGAAGTGCCTCAGGAAATTGATTTCCCCAATCAAGCTTTGTAACTCCTTCTTATTCCTAGGAGGTCTAGCTTCCATGATTGCCTTTATTTTGTTGGAATCTATCTCGATTCCTTTGTGATGAACCAAGAAACTAAAAAACTGTCCGGCTGAGACTCCAAAAGCACATTTAACTGGGTTCATCTTCAAGTTATGTTTCTGCATCCTACCAAATACCTGCTCCAAATGCTTTAAATGTTGAGTAAAGCTAACTGACTTGACTACCAAACCATCGATGTAAACTTCTATGTAACCGCCAATTAGGTCATAGAATATAAAATTCATTGCCATTGGAAAGTTGCTTTAGCATTTTTTAGGCCAAAAGGCACGACCACCCACTCAAACAACCCAATTGATCCTGGGCACTGGAAAGCCGTTTTATGGATATCATCCTCAGCGATAAAAATCTGATTGTAGCCTGAATAACCATCCATGAAACTGAGGAATTAGTGACTGGCCGCCGCATCAATTAGCATATCAGCTATTGGCATAACATATTCGTCCTTAGGTGTTGCTAAGTTTGAATCCCAGAAATCAATACAGATCTGCGGCTAGCCATTCTTTTTAATGACTGACACTATATTAGAAATCCATTCAGAATATCGTGCTGTCTGGATAAAACCACCCTTCAAAAGCCGCTCTATTTCTACTTTGATTTTGGGTATAATCTTAGGATTGAAAGCGTCTGGCATCCTATTTATGTGATTTGAAACCTTCTTTAATAGGCAGCCGATGCTCGATGATCTTCCTGTCTAGGCTAGGCATTTCGCGATAATCCCAAGTGAAACAATCCTTATGGTTCTGGATAAAGGCAACCAACTGGGCTCTCTGCTCCTCACCAAGCAATGCATTTATTCCCGCTAATCGGCATTCGTCCGGCTCATCTAAATTTACCTCGATGAGCGGATCTTGGGGAATGAAACTAGGCTTCTTTCTTGGTAATGCCTCCCTCAAACTTTCTTCCAACCAAGGTTGCATAAAAAATGGATGTTCGTCCTCCTGATATCCGGCTGTGTAGATGGTGATCTTTTAAAAAATATCTTAAACAACAATCTAGCCAGTCATACCTTGCAATTGGAAACCCGTCTTAGTTAAGTGGCATATTGTGGACCCCGGGCTAGATTGAATAGCTTTTATTTTTACTGGCTCAAAAACTGGGGAGTAATACGTGGCTTCCATCATCTTAACATTTGCTTGGATAGGATTTTAATCAGCCTTTACCACCTCGACCTGCCCCTCATTCCAAAACAACAAAAGTTGATGCAAAGTGGAAGGGACACATTTGTTAGTATGTATTCAGTCCCGACCCAATAGGATTGAGTATGAAATCTTGCCCTTGATGACAAAGAAAGCTATTGAGCTGGTCTTTGTCCCCACTATTACATCCGAAATCAAGACTCCCAGTGTTCGAGTAATATTACCGGTGAAGCTAGTTATTTGCATATTCGTTGCCACTATATCTGCCGCATACTTTCCCAACTTCTTAAGTATTAAAATGGGCCTAATGTTAAAAACAACTCCCCTATCTACAAACACTTTGGAAAGGGGTCTTCCATTTATATGGGCCTTAACATACAAAGGTTTCAAATGATTGGCTATCTCCTCTATTGGTTCAGCGAAGAACACGTTGGACTCTTTTGGGTTGTTTGACTGGTCTGCTACGTTACTCCATTCAACTACTGCCTAGTCTGTGACAAATATATCTCCGACCAATGTTTGTCTACCCTCAGTCTTGCAAAACTGTGATGGCAAAAAACAAACGGTATTTATGGAACCTTCGGATTCTAATCCTTCTAGTCCGGACATCTGGTCACTTTACATAGCTTTTTGTTTGTACCTAGTAGGCCATTTTTCTCTGTAGTGTCTTTTTCTGGGTGGCGGTAAGTGTAATAGGCATTGAGTTTATAAAATTCTCATCCTACACATTTAAGGTGGAAATACGCAAGGTTAAAATCCCTTCATGTACCTTAAATGTCACTTTCCTGGCTGTCTTCGATCCAGCTTCATGTGGAAACTTTAGCCGATCAAACACATATCATCTGTTGGGACCTGACTAGCCTGCCCCCTTATCTTTCTAGAGCTTTGTCCGCAGATCTATTTTTCGTCGAGGGTGATTTGCTGGTCAATTAATAAACAACTCTGGATGTAAGTCTAATTGGCCTGGTTGTCCTACTTTCCAAACCCATATCTTCTTTGGTATAATGGCCCAACCCTTGCAACGTTTATCATATTCTGATCCATTATTCGTCTAGTAATCCCCTTTCCAGTTAAGTTGTCTCGCCTTTTCTCAGCTTCACTAAGCTTTCGTAAAACGGCTACCAATTCGTTCTTATTATGACCTTCCATCAAAGAGGTCTTATAACAGTTTGGATCTCCATTATTAGCTAATTTGGGTTTAACTGCTTTCTCTGTAGCTAGCGTAGAGTAGCCTAGACCCACTTCCACCATGTTAAGATCAGCAGTTGGGAAAAAATTGGTATCTACCAGCATATTAGTGCCATTGCTATCTGCTAATTTAAAACGTCCCTTCTGGATAACTTTCTGAATGGCATTCCTAAAAACTAAACAATTGTTAGTGGAATAAGTGAAGGAATTATGCCACTTACAATACTGCTTCCCTTTCAGCTCATTAGCAGCTGGAATTCTTTGGCCATTTGTAAGGCTGATCTGTCTGTTTTTGAGAAGGTAATCAAAGATTTGATTAGCCTTAGTTATGTTGAAAGAGTATGTCTCATAATCATTTTACTTGACAGGCTTCTTACCCCTAACCGGTTTTAGGGTTGGACAGCTATAAGCTTTCCCAGTTACAATTTCAGCCGCCAAGATTTTTTCTTCAGTGACAGGTTTGCTGATATCATCAACTACTGAAAGCAAAGTCTGTCTTTTTTGAAATTTTGCTCCTAGCCGTGCTTTCTTATCTTTAATGATCTGCTTGACTCTGCCTACATGTGAAGCAAGCTGTGGCAAGTCAAAAAAATCATGCAGAATTAAAGCCTCTCTTAATTGAGGAGACATCCGGTCGACAATGATCTGTGTGTACTCTGATTCTGGTAAAAGTATATGGCATTTTCCTTTCAACTGTCTAAATCTTTCTAGAAAATCAGTAACAGTTTCTCTGACTTTTTGTTTAATAGCCAAAAGGTCAGCAACTGAAATTTCTGGTTGAGGCCGGTAGAATTTTTCATGAAAATTCCTTTCTATTTCAGGCTAGCTTTGAACAAAATTTGGCACTAAATTGGAATACTAAGTAAAAGCATGACCAGTCAACAATAATGGAAAGAGATGTAGCTTATGTCATTCACTCCTACCTACCTCACCACACTGGACAGTGAATCTGCTAATATGCTCTATAGTAGTTTTGCTATAATCTCTCGAAAAAGTAGTGAAGTCTGGAACCTTGAAGCCCTTGGAGAAAGTCAACATTGAATCATCCACTCAAGATAAGGTTTTCGGTAAGCAACTTTCTCCACGTCAGTGATGATCAAGCCAAATTGTTTCCTCAGAACGTCAGCTATTGCATTTGAATCCACTTGTTATTGCATACTAGGATTCTGTGGTTGAATTGGACTTCTTCGTTGGTAGGCCTGCAAAGACGAGGCGACTTGTGGAAATTGACTAGCTGACATTCTTTGCTGAGTTGTTACTGGGATTACAACCAGTCGTGCATAACCTTCTATTATAGGATTGTCTACTTGCTGTGCAATGGTGTATGCTTATTGACTACCCGGGACAGTACTAAACGACAGTCCAGCTGCCTCAGTTGGTATGAAGGACCCCTACACTGCATTTCCTTCTGGCCCAATTACTGGATACTGACTTGTGGTGTATGCTGGTTGATATCCCCCAGCATACATTGGTTGTTACCTTTCAATATATACTGGTTGTTGTCCTCTACCATAAACTGATGGTTGGACATCTGCAATGGGGCAAGCAATAAGTGACGATAAGGTTTCGAATGCCAAGTTTGAATTTTCTACTTGAGGTACATGTTCCGTTGGCGTGGGATGATCTGGACGAGTTATGGTCACCCTTCCATATTATAATTGTGCAAGAGATACTGGCTATCTAAGATTTGATTTGTCCTCTGACCATGTAGAGGTGCTAGTGGGATTGCACTAGATGCTGGTCGGTATTCTTCAATTACTGTAAGCAGTCATTTTGCAACATTGGTTTAAAAATGATCATCATCTGTTGTACTAGACTTTAAAGTAATTTGCCCATGCTTTTATCAAACTGCTGTCAAATGGCTGAAAGGGATGTGGAAACCTCGACCCCTGTTGATGCGGGCAGGGTACCTTCCGATCGACCGGAATTTTCATCTGAATGTCCCTCCATCTGACTGACTATGCGACCAGATCGTAATGCATTCAATGGAACCAACACTTGATGATCCCACTAGGCGTGCCAAAAAGATGTGTTGACTCTAAATTTCACCGTTTGACTGTCAAGTTAGTGACTGACTGAACTAATTTAAAAGTGATTCGGTTGGCCGAAGGTAGTACTTGGCTGGTCAAGAGTTTCACACTTCTTTTAACTTCCAATACGCGATTATGTTTGGGATATCACGCAAGAAGCTATCAAATGATAGGGTTCTCTAGGGCACTCCAAAAAAACCTCCAAACAAACTTAAATTGTGAAGTGAATGCAATACTCTAGTGGAATTGGAAGGAAAGATTTGAAGACCAAAATATCAAACCCGAGACCATAAACACTCATAATTCTAAAAGAAATACTTGGTTGTAATTGAGTAAAAGTTGTAAATTTAAAGGAAAGCTGTAAATAAAAATAGTAAAACAAGCTTTCAAAACAAAATTAATGAAATGTGATATTCTCTTGAGATGATTGTTTGATGTCCCCTTGCTTCTGCTCATCTTTCGGCTTTTATAAGCGGAATTTCTTGATTTCTAAGCTTTCCAGTTACATTCTCATGACTGAACATGGAGAAAATGGTGATTGTAGCTATTCTTCTCTACTCCATGATTTGTTAATGGTAAAGTGGGCAGTTACTTGGAGAGAAATTCATGTCTTATTTCCTTAATATTTGACTTCCTTAAAAATAGGACGTGTTTTTGAAGTCAAACTCTCAAGCACAGCTAACTTTCTCATAAATAGGAAGTGTTCTGATTGAAGCCAAACACCTAGACAGCTGCCCTCCGACTTGCCCATGATTCTATTGGAGGTTTTCTGGCCAGGCTACACATGGTCTAGTCGCATTTGTTTAACCTAATTCAGGTATTACTTGCTAACTGTCATGCTCACTCAATTGATGACTGACTTATTCAACTATTATTCTTGATCAACCCATCTAGTTGGTCCTTGACTTGCCCATTTAGTTAAAATTCTATTTTGCCCGTCTAGTTGCATTTTTTGGGTGTCAACAATTATGTTTCTATAATTTATTTTTGAAACTAGTTGATCATGTGTTTCTTAAAAAAAAAAAAAAAAAAAGACGAAAATGAAAAATGGAAGTTGGCGACAGTTTCGCTGGCTTCTATTTGGTTTCGTTGTTTTGTGATAATATTATAAAAGAATATGTAAAAAAAAAGTTTAGCAACCTTTTGTTTGCTTCGTCCAAGAAGTATGAAAATGGGTTTTAACTGTTGTATTGTGGTTCTATTACCTTCTGTTGTTTTGCTAAGATGTGAAAAAAAAAATGTTTTCGTCTTTTTGGCCGCCATCTCAAGCAAATGCTTTCTACAACTTTTGTTTGTGTGAGGACATCTGATGTTCCCTAAAAAAAAAAAAATTGTTGAGTTCTGGACTTTCTTGGCAGCTTTTGTTTGTTGATGTCAATTGTTTTGTGTTTTGAAGTTTTGGTGTTGAAGTCTCCTTTAGAAGGAAAAAAAAAAATCTGTTGCAATTGACATATGCTAATGGCTAGCCTACCGGGCCTGCCTAAAAAGTAGGAGTGTGCACTATACGGGTTTGACTGAATTTTCTAATCGAATAGAAGAATTCGGTTCATTAGAAGAATTCGGTTCATTTTTCAAGCATTTCGATTCGATTTAGTTCAGTGTCATTTTTTCCTAAAAATTTTGGTTTGGTTTTCAGTTCAATTGAATGAAAATTCAATCAAATCGAAAAATTGAAATACAATTAATTAAATATATTATTTTATTTTTAAATAATTTAATAAAAATATTACTCCCAATTTGGAAATTGGAATCCCTAGCTACTTACTCAGTCTTAGTCAACTCATCTTTTTCATGTCTTCTGTTGCTTTCAACCTCATCAGCTGCCTTCTCCTCCTTGGCTTCTCCTCTCCTCTGTGATTCTGTGACAACATAGAAGTGTTGTGTCATTGTCACCAACCAACTCCCTACTCCCCAGAGCCTGAGATGTCCATCTTTTGAATTCGTGAGTCCATGACCGTAACTTTCTGCCAACGCCGCCACTAAAGAAGTCCATTACTACTAGCTTGCCTGAGAAAAGAAAGAATACAAAAGAACCTCCCCATTTGGTGTCATTATCTTGCGAGCAGTGACCACTGATTGTTAGGGTTTACATGAAATGAAAGTGGCATTTTTCTTTTTTTTTTTTTAGCTTTTAATTTTCATAAGGCTACTAGCTTTCCATTTGTGGAAGATTTACAAGGAATTTATAGTGGATTTGTTTGCATTTTATATTCATTTATGTGGGTTTGTGGGTGACTTTTATTACTCATAAATATGTACCTTAATAAGTGCAAATGCTAGGTATGATTTGGGGTGTAACATACATTGCCTCTTTGACTTCAATGGCTTAATGAAAAACATGCTTGCTAGGAAATGAATGCTAGAAGACTTTGTTATCTAAATCTTTAATTGAATCTTTAAACTGTAAATTATATTTAAAAATTACACATTTTCTTTGTCTTTATAAAGCTTGATGATAACAAATTACTGTCATTTTGATAGTAACAAACTAGTGCCATTCATGAAAAAAGAAGGGACCAAGGCAGAAAATGGCAAAATGCGCATATATATCACATATTTCTATAGCTATTTTCCTCAAATGATATATAATGTAATGTATCTTCATTCTTCACTATCAATTGGCTAACCAAAAGCCAGTTTTAACCTGATACTATTTTTTGATCATATCTAAAATGTTTTTTAATGTTTTTATTCTTTTATAGGTATTTATTTATCTTTATTTTATGCTTTTTGATGTCTTAACAGCATGCTAGTTGACCACTGAGGAAGTTGATTTTTTCGGTATTATGCTTTAAGTTTTCTTGATGCCATCATGCCTATGTAATGTAAATGTAATTGTATTGGTTGGATTGGATATTTGTGTATTTTAAACTGTTTGGGCTTTATATTAGATTTGAGATATAGTGTATGTTGCACTTTTCTTGTTCATATGGATTTAAATATATCTTAGGTTGGGTTAATGCATCAAATTCGGTTTAAACTGAATCGAGTTGAGCCAAACCGAAATAATTTAATTTCAATTTAGTTTTATTGATTTTTTCTAAATGTTCGATTGGGTTCGATTATGGTAAAAAAAATTAAAAAATGAAAAAAACCGAATCACGAACTAAAAGTCGATTGCACAGCCCTACTAGCAAGGTTGGCCAGCTGGCCTATGTCTCTTAGGCTCGAGTAAAAAAAAAAAAAAAGCCCAACTATTATTTTAAATTTCTTTATGTACTATTAGGGCAGATTCTTATTATTTTAAATTGAGTTAAATTTATATTTATTTAAAAGTTGGGCTAAACATATATTTTATTTTAAGTCGAGTTATATTTATAATTTTTTTTAAGATTTGGTTATACTTTTACTTGATTGTGTATATAAATAACTATTAAAAATTAGTTCTATTTAACTATTTAGTGCTACCTAATGTGTTTTATTTAAAAGTACATGTCACGCTTCGTGCTCGAGAATTCGAGAGCGCATGGGCCTGGCAGCACATACGCTCAACTATTTGGCCACCGTTCTCGCTGAACCAAAATGGATATCCTAGATTGACAATGAGTACTTAGACCAATCCTTATATACCATTTGAACTTATCATCAGAATCCCATGTGAGATCCAGGTGTCACATTTACCCCCTCCCCCCGAACTTACAAACTAAACCCAAGACCAACCAGAAGGCATGGGATTATAGAAGCAGTTCCCATCATGCATGGTATTGAAGGCTTAAAATGGCAAAAATCATCAAAAGGAAAGCATGCTAGAAAAACGAAAAATTTACCTTTGTGATTGAATGGCTCTCTTCGCACCGGTGTAGATGTCCGTATAAGGATACTTGAAGCTATTGGATTACGTTCTTGTAAACGTTTACTGCGTCTCATTCACGCAAAGCCTTTAATCTTCTAAAATGGTGCACGTAGTACAGCCGGTAAAAGCTTAAAGATTGGATTTTGATAAGCTTTTGGTGAAAGCTTTACCGAAACTCTGTGAAATTGGGTTCTGTTTCTGTGAATGATGAACCCAAAAGTGTAAAACCAAAAACTACACTTCAATTCATTTTCCATTCATTTCAATCAATGCCCCAAGAGAGAATCCATTCGCATGCAAACAGAAAGCATCCATACTTTCTGTTATCTTTCACGCGAAACAATACGGGATCCATCCCGTGTTGTTTTTTTAATTAATTAAATTAATAATTAATTAATTTAATATTTTTATTTTATCTTTGGTCTTATTCATTAGGCCAGATAAGATTATTTATTCTTAGGCTTGAACACCCATAAATAATAAATCTCAATTATTTATTTTCTAGGCTTCCTTAAACTGCCTAATAAATAAATAACATGTCCAAATAAACCAATATAAAATTTCATACCTTTTATCTAGTTTATATCCAGATTAATTTTTTAATTATTCAATCTGAGCCTTCGACCCTAAATAATTAATTAACTAATTAAACTAGATAAAATAAATACTCTCTTTTGGACTTTTTATTTTATTCTAATCCAATAATAAATTAGACTAATAAAATAAAATAAAATCCATAATTATCAAAACCAATTCCTTAACCCAAATCTGTTAGGACTTAAGGGTCATTTCGGATACCAAAAGACATATCACCTTGTGCTACTAAAATGATCAAAATACCCGTACTATATAAATAGCTGTATTTTGCAATTTAAATATTTCCTAATATCACCATAAAAAAATATTGTCCCCAAGAACAATGTTGCGTTAGCAAAGTCTTTGACCTATTGGTGTAATGACTAAAATACCCCTCTACGCATCGCCGTGCAATTAAAGAGGAAGAATGTACTAACACTTCTTTAATAGACATTTACTATCCTTAGACCTCTAGTCCAATAATCAGCGACTCATGAAATATTTTCACTTTCCAATGGAGCTACCCTAAAGTAAATCCAAGTCATGTTCCTCAGGGCTATGGATAATTAGATCATTTGAACAGTCACAAGGGGCGATATAGCGTAAAAGCTATCTTGTACAAGTCTGTCTTAACTAATTAGTCACATATACCCAACATACAAGTATATTGACTTTATGAAAAAATCTCAACTACAGTATATCAAAAGTATATGCTTCTAACTTCGTCAGACTACCAACTCATACTCAAACGGTAGAATATTAGTTTAGCTATAACAGTAATAGTCTGGGTTTATTATAAATAGTACTTTTAGAAACCATTATTACATATCCTATTTTATGTATTTGAAATACACTCATTCTATGAAGTGAGTGGATTACTCACTGGCTAAAGGTAAGCCATTCTCCATTTGGAATTCATAACACAATAACTTATACATGATGAAATTCTCATTCTCATCAATTGGTTAAGAACAAATATTTATGTGTTAAGTAACCCGTGATCTATACCTTACTGTGAAAAACTATTATTCACATAGATCACTTACTTAAACACAATGGGTCCTTTCCAAACGAAAATCGTGCACAAATAAGATATAAATCTATAAACAAATTTACCTCTATGAAGGCTTAAAATGGCAAAAATCATCAAAACGAAAGCATGCTAGCAAAACGAAAAATTTACCTTTGTGATTGAATGGTCCTCTTCGCACTGGTATAAATGTCTGTACAAAGATACTTGAAGCCATTGGATCACATCCTTGTAAACGTCTATTGCGTCTCATTTACGCGAAGCCTTTGATCTTTCGAAATGGTGCCCATAGCACAGCCGGTGAAAGTTTAAAGATTGAGTTTTGATAAGTTTTTGGTGAAAGCTTCACCGAAGCTCTCTGTGAATTTGGGTTTTTGTTTCTGTGAATGATGAACCCAGAAGTGCAAAACCAAAAACTACACTTCAATTCATTTTCCATTCATTTCAATCAATGCTCCGAGAGAATCCATTCGCAAGCAAATAGAAAGCATCTATACTTTCTGTTATCTTTCACGTGAAATAACACGGGATTTATCTCGTATTGTTTTTTAATTTTTAATTTTAATTTAATTAATTAAATTAATATTTAATTAATTTAATATTTTTTTATTTTATCTTTGGTCTTATTCGTTGGACCAGATAAAATTATTTATTCTTGGGCTTGAACACCCATAAGTAATAAATCTCAATTATTTTTTTCTAGACTTCCTTAAACAGCTCAATAAATAATTAACAAGCTCAAATAGACAAATATAAAATTTTATACCTTTTATCTAGTTTATATCCAAATTAATTTTTTAATTATTCAATTTGGGGCTTAGGCCCTGAATAATTAATTAACCAATAAATTAGATAAAATAAATACTCTTCCTCGGACCTTTTATTTTATTTTAATTCAATAATAAATTAAACTAATAAAATATAATAAAACCCATAATTATCAAAACCAATTTCTTAACCTAAATTTGTCAGGACTCAAGGGCCATTTCGAATACCAAAAGACACATCGCCTTAGCAACTAAAATGACCAAAATACCTCTACTATATAAATAGTTATATTTTATATTTTAAATATTTCCTAATATCACTTCAAGAAAATATTGACCCAAGGATAATGCTGCGTTAGTAAAGTCTTCGACCTACAGATGTAATGACTAAAATACCCTTCTACGCATCGCCGTGCAATTAGAGAAGAAGAGTGTACTAATACCTTTCTAATAGACATCTATCATCCTTAATCCTCTAATCCAATAATCCACGACTCTTGAAATGTTTTTACTTTTCAAGGGAGTTACCCTAAAGTAAACATCTCCGTCATGTTCCCCAGGACCCTAAATAATTAGATCATTTAAACAGTCACAAGGGGCGATATAGCGTAGAAGCTATCTTATACAGGTCTGTCTTAATTAATTAATCACATATACGCAACATACAAGTATATTGGGTTTACAAAAGAATCTCAATTTCAGTATATCAAAAGTATATGCTTTTAGTTTCGTCAGACTACCAACTTATACTCAAGCGGTAGAGTATTAGTCCATGCTGTAGCAGTAATAGTCTAGGTTTTTTATAAATAGTATTTTTAAAAATCACTATTACAAGCCTTGTGTTATGTATTTGAAATACAGTCATTCTATAAAGTAAGTGGACTATTCATTGGCTAAAGGTAAGCCATTCTCCATTTGGAATTCATAACATAATAACTTATACATGATGAAATTCTCATTCTCACCAATCGGTTAAGAATAAATATTTATGCGTTAAATAACCCGTTATCCATATCTTACTGTGAAAGACTACTATTCACATGGATCACTTATTTAAACACAATAGGTCCTTTTCAAATAAAAATCGTGCACAAATAAGATGTAAATTCACAAATAAATTTTTAGAATAAATTCGATAATTATATCAAATAAACTAGTCTAAAGGGCATATATTCCAACAAGTATAACACTTAGTTTCCATATTGGGGGCTAGTTACCTAGCTTTGATACCAAATGTCACGTCCCATGCTTGCGGACCAAGGAGCGCGACTATGGATTTGGCAGCACCCACGGTTAACTACTTGGCTACCGTCCTCGTTAGATCAAAATAGATATCCCAAATTGATAATGAGTACTTATATATAATCTCATAATAGATTAGGGTGTCACATTGTAATGCCTCGTATCCGTGGACCCGAGAGCACCACTATTGGCCTGGCTGCACTACTTGGCTGCCGTTTCATTGGGCTAAAATGGATATCCCAAGTTGACAATAGGTACTTAAACCCTTCCTTATATATTATTCTGACTTATCATCAGCATCCCCTCTAGAATCGGGGTGTCTTATTCACCCCCTAGAACTTAGTTCCCATACTAGATATTGGTTACCTGCTCTAATACCACATATCATGTCACACCCCGTGCTTGTAGGTCCAGGAATACGATAATGAGCCTGACAGCACCCACGATCAACTACTTAGTTGCCATTCTTGTTGGGCAAAAATATATATTTCAAGTTGACAATGGGTATTTAGGCTCATTCTTATATAATATTTAGACTTATCATCAGAATCGTATGTGAGATCGGGTGTCACAATATATTATATGTAACCTACTCATTTCTAAGATGATATTTGAATTATATATTAGATTAGTGTAGATCATTCTATTTAATATTATATATATTAACCAGAAATATGATGAAAACTATGAAAATGCATGGTATTAGATGTGCTTATGGAGTGGTTAGCTCCGCAAGAGTTTTATTTATTAGTTTAAATTAGACAGTAATAAGTTTCTTATTATTTAACTAAGATTAAGCAAGACATTTATTGTAATGATGGTCTTATTTATTCATGAAATTTTAATAGATGATATAAATTATGTCGAGTTATGAATTTTTCTTTGGGGGTAATTAATTTTAGTTGAAGTTATTCGATATTATTTTGGGTTAGAACTTTGATATTTTCTCAGAGATATTGTCATGTGACGTCTCAAATACGAGTTAGAGTTCTTTTTGGGGTCCTAAAATCAGGGCATTACACATATAATAAGCATAATGTATGATTCTATTTGATTAAAAACTCATTGATTTATTTATTCTTAAAAGTATATATTTTATTAATATATCTAAAAATTGATAAAATAAAGAATTTATTAAAGGTTAAAAGGGGAAAAAAAAGGAACCATTAAGAAGACACATTAAAAAAATATATAATTAATAATTGTTCAACCTCTATTATTTATTTGTTATTAAAACAAATAATCTATATAAAAAATTTTGTCACATAGTTGATTGGAAGTTAGAATAAAGAAGGAAACCTTTGCCTAATTGATAAATATTATAGATAGGAATGTAAATTTAAGTTGAAAGAGTATAAATTTAACATTTCCGTTTAATATTTATATATCAAAATAATGGACAAAACTATAAATTCAAATTATATTTTTTTCTTTTCCTTTCCCTTCTTTTTTTCCAAACAGTGTATCTAACATTTCGTTTATTTTCTCTACATATATAATTAAATAACCGAAAATTTAAAAGTCATAATTGCCAAACAACCTAAAATTTAAAAACCACTCAGTAAACAAGCTTACTTTTTGGGCTTTTCTGGGCTCTATTCACTCCCCGTAAAAGAAAAAAAAAAAAAAAAAAACTTTCTCCGTTACCATGTAAATTCCCAAATTTTCTAACTGCAAGGAGGAAACAACCGCCGTATACGTATCATCAAACGACGGTATATAAATACAAGCATGGATTCACAGCAACTAATTCTAGGAATGTTACCTTCCGTAACATATAATAGCATAGCAGGCATTCGTAATTTGCCTGTCAGTCAGAAACTAATCTGTACTTGAAAATATCTTAGGCACTGAATGTTATTAATTGATATTTTTACCAAATCAAATACAGATATTCGTAGGAAACGCAGGAATTTCAGCTATGAGAATGAGGCAAAATTGACTAGCAACAAAATGACCAACATTTACCCATTCGGAGAACCTACAAAACGAAAACTTTGCTACAAATACTGCCGATATCAACGAATCATTTCACTACAAACTACTTCCTACTACCTGGTCGCAGTAATTTGAATAAAAAAGTTTACCAAACCACCTGAGGGCACTTGAACTTTATAGTGACGTTGTCATTGCTTAGCTTCAGCAGTCCAATAGCTTTTGACAGCAACAAGAATCTTCTCTGGGTTAAATGGTCCGTTTTCGTGATCTATAATGCGACTCTCCCATCTCATTCCATCTGTTATGCTTTTGATTTTCCCGAGGACCTCAACGACGTCCCTGAATATAACAGTTCCTTCTGGCCTCAGGATTCTATCCATCTCAAGGAGAATGTAGGTGATGTCACACCTTCAACGTCATCCATCCAGAAACAAGGAACCCATAAATATACACAAATTTCATAAACACAAATTATGTAAGCCGAAACATCAGAAATTTACACGACTGAAAACACAGCCAAACCGACCATTTACCTGTTCTCGTACATGCTAAACACACCGCTGGCGTGGATAAGATCGTATGTTCTTGCATATGTTGAGAATGCTTCACACCAGTCATGATATGTGCCAATGAATCCTCTTTCATAAACGATACCAAGAGTGTCAAGATGTGAATTGGCAGGGACTACATTCATTACCCATACTGGATACTTTAACAGGGCTGCAGCAAAACCACCAAGATGAGCGTTCATGTCCATTACATTCCTGTATTGCCCCTGGAGTAATGGACTAACAATACGCTTGTAATTTGCCACTCGCTCCTTCCACATTCCATTGTCCTCTTGGAATTTCTCTGCCGTAATACCTGGTATTGAGCCACTGCTGATCCTGGGGGAAACGGCAAATGCACGTTCTGGCCATTTTTCTAAAGCACCACCTGCAACCTCGTCTGAGTTACTTACCTCAGGCAATGCGCTGATGCATGTTTCCATATCTTTATACCTTCAATTACAACAACTGATTCGTTAACATAGGTGAAAATTACTTTATTTTGCAAGTTAATTATTAAAGCTTCTGAACATACCAGGCGACATCAGCATTCTCAGATTTACACATAGGTGGTGTATGGTAAATTGCCCTGCTCTTAATGCACTTAACATGGTTTATGGGCTTTTGCCAGACAGCAAGATCATCCTTCTCAACTAATTTCTTCCAACATAAGCGTTTGGCGACATCCTCAATGGCGTCTTGTTCTTGCTTCAAATCTTCTTGGGTCCTTTCCCAACCTCTCCAGTATTTCTTCCAGCGGATAGGAGGACCCGAGAGTATCCAGTAGCCACCAGGCCTAAGAACTCTGTCAACTTCAATTAGATAAATGCCATCTGTGAACAACCAAAAAAAGTGCAGAAGAATGAAACATCTAAGTAATTATTCAACTTATCAAAAGAGATGTATTACTCTGCCCATCTAATTCATACTTTTTGCCCCTTTTTTTCATTCAAACAATTCAAAGGAGAACACCTTACCATATTTGTGCCAAGGGATCAGACATCGCGAGCAGTGAGCCATATCAAAGGCCCTTGCAGGATAGGGAAGTCTTTGCGAACCCATGACACCAATCATTGCTGGGACCCCTCGCTCCAATGCAAACCATACCTGTGCTTCATGTGTATCTCTTGGAGCAAAAGACATTGCTATGATGTTCCTTTTCAACAGGTAAGCACCCCAACTTGCAACCTTCGACAACAATATACCCATGACAAAGAATGTTTTTGAAACATAAAAAGTTGCCTATTGTAAATTCGTTCCTAAGACATAGTTTGGTTCATGGGAGAAGAGGGAGAGAGGACCCCAGAGGAGAAATGTACAAGAATAGCACCAGCAGAACTAAAACCATAGATGTTTAATTTAACAGATTAAATGAGCAAGAAAAAAATGCAACAGCTTGCAACTTACCCCGCAACCAGTGTCAATTGCCGTCCGGATGGTTCCATTGGTAAGAGGGATGAGCTCACTAATATCATCTATGTAAGCATCGGCTCCACGTGGAAACATGGTGCCTCCACCAGGAAATCTAAAGCGATCACCTTCCATTTGGATCCAGTTCTGATTTGCCTTCTCAATACTAAGATGTTTATGAGGGATGTTTGCATACCATGTATAATCTCTACTCTGCGGCCATTTGAAAGGTGTCTTGTAGTTGGGTGGAGCGGGTATTAGGCAGCGAAGGAGCTCTTCCTTCTCGGGACAGTGTCTCTCCCTGTATTTCAACATATTGCGGTCAAATTTCCTTCCTCTACGTGGATCTTGGCACGGAGTATATTCAGTGAAGGACATATCACATGGCGGAAATTGTTGGAATTCCTCGGAACTGTTCATCTCCAACTGATGATGGCTTTCAAAGTCCAGTGGGGCTGCTAACAATCCGGATGATGGAGAGGATAGTGCTGAGGTATCGGAGTTCTCCTTTTCCTTAGGAGATCCAACATTGCAGCCAACTCTCTTGAAGACGTCAGATTGGCTGGAAGGGGCCGGATTTGTTCTCTGCCAAGCACCTAGAACATAGAATAAGATGCAGAGCCCACTCACTGCTAGGATCCAAGTGAGTCGTTTTCTCTTGGTTTCCAATTGGTGAGGCTTCGGAGATCCACTATAATCCTTTGCCATTAATTAAAAGCTGACTTGAAACAATCCCTTGTGACAATTGAGGCCTGAAAATAGTAACATTATCCACATAACATTCAAGAAGATATCAAAATTATACTTGAGCTGCAGATAAAGAAGAGAAGTACGAATATTTTACTACTGCAAGCTTACAGCAAAAAATATGGCCGAAAGAATCAGAAGATAGGCGTTGCATATGTATAGATTGAGCATATACAATTCAAGTGGAGGCTGTGGAGCTGCATACCTTTCGAACGGCTTCTGGGTCGCTAAGAACAGAGAAAGAAAGCAAGGGAATGCAGAGAGCAACGAAAAGAAAGAAGGAAGCTTCAATCAACTCTTGCAACAACTCCAAACAAACTTCCACTACTTCAACGAGAGGCTGTGCTGAAAAACGTACAGGTACCTTGTTACCTCCTTTCCGAGAGAGAGAGAGAGAGATGGAACGCAGTGAAATTGAGAAGCTTCGGCAAATTTTTTAGAAGAAAATGAAGAATTTTTATACATATTTTAATAAAAATTATATTGTATAATTTTTATTATATAAAATATAATTTTTTAATATATAATTTAAAATTAAAAAATAATGATATAATAAAATGAAAGGACAATAACTTACCTGAAGATGTTCAAATCCATGGTCTACCGTTAACTTACCTGAAGATGTTCATATCCATGGTCTACCGTAGATTTTTACAGTACACAGTGTATCATAGCTGGTGGCAGGACATGTGGGTCCGGTAAAAGGATGAAAATTGAAAAGAAAGGAAAAGTAGAGGAGGACAATAAAAGACTCTCTACTCTGTCTATTGTTTTCTTTCAGGAAGAAATTGTCAAAAAGTTGATAATAATAGTGCTGGTACAAGTGAATGAAAGGGAAGGATGAATTGGCCAAGACAGCAGCACACAAGGTGAGATGGATGAAGATTGGAAGCGATGAAGGAGGGAGTATGAATTCTTTTGCTTACAAAAGGCCAGCCGACACAGTAGTGGAAATAACAAGGGGAAAAAAAAAATACTTTCATTAGATATGATTTTCATAGATTATATATATTAAAAAATTATATATATTTTATAAAATACCTTTTAATATCATTGCATCATTAAAATCAAATTTTTTTTTTTTTTTAAATCACAAAACAAACGAAGAGACAGAAATGGAATGCTTCTTTCTTGGATTTGATTTGAGATTCGAGCGTGTGAGCGAGAGTGAAATGCTAGCAAGACAGGGTAAGACGCGTTAACCATCCCTGCATATATTATTCCCATCCACATACGTAAATAATTTCCGACAGATTTGCCTCAATTGGCTCCCGTCCCCGTTTGTCTTCTTTTACTAACCCAATTTTCCGTGTGATGCACAATAGAAATTTACCAACGAGATGCCACAAATTAGTTTCTCCTCCCCTCCAAAGAAAAAGAAAAAATATATACTACATTAATATCACTTCAAAATTTTCTTATGAAAGTTGCCTTAGATATTTTTAAGATGTAACGTGAACTGTTCTTATACGAAATGTTCCTTAACTTACTCGATTTCAAAAGAAAGTTTTTGATAAAAGAAAAAGAAATACATATATGTTATGAATTATTAGAATCTCCATTAATTAGTGGAGGCTCCACTAATTATGGATTTATGTGAATTATTAGAAGATTTTTATGGATGTCCACCATTTAGTGGAGACACTATTAATTGAGATTAGTTGAAGATGATGTATGCCATGATGTATTCCACTAATTAGAGCTCTATAAATAGAGCTATGCTCTAAGCTTGTAATACACCATCATTTTGTGAAAGAAATATTAGTGAAAGAAAGATTAGAGAAAGAAAGAGAGAAGTTTGAAGAGAAATTCTTGTGCAAAGAATAGTTAGAATTTTCTTAATGTGTAGTGTGTAGATTTTATTCTAACACTACCCTAATTTTATAACACGTTATCAGCACGAGTCTCTGCCGTTATTAAAGCCAGAAGACAGTACGCATTTATTGATCTCGCTAAATTCGAATTTGTAGCCCTTGATATTTACGAAAAAAATTTATATGTCATACGTAAATGCATCTAAATGCTAAAAAAAGGAGATCCATATGTCATGTGGATAAAAAGAAAGATTTGACCACCTGAAGATGGTCGTACTACCCATTGCACGGTATGAATGGTTGCACTTGAAGTTGCAAGATTGTAAAACCGTGAACTCCGTGATGTATAAAACTACATCTTAGTTAAAAATTTTACGGAGAAAAAGTTACTGATGAAGTTATATTGGAGAAGACATTCTCCACTTTTCATGTCCTACAGTAACAATATCGAGAAAAAGGGTATCCAAAATTGACAGCTTTAACATGAGTTATTATTGATAAATCATGAAGCCAGATGAACTGGCTCAACAGCATTCCCAGAAGTGAATGTTGTTGGCTCCAGCAGAAGCCATCGTTATAGTCGTAGTTGTGGCAGTGGCCGTGGTTATGGTCATGGACACACTCAATATTTCCCTTATCACAGAGAAATATTGGCCACCTGAAGTGGAACAGAAAAGATAATAAGGGAAAACGATATTTCCATTAATAATAAGCATCACATCTTTTATTCATATCACTAGTGTTCATATGAACTTGATGATACATGCTTATAGTTGCTCTTTTGTAATTGAGTTGACAAATTTAAGATGAATGTTTGTAATTGTTCTTTTTCAATATTTACATTAGAAGAAGACAAACAATTAGTAATTATGGACTTCAACTCCTCTTTTTCGGTATCCTCCTCATTTTCTTTCCCCTTTGAGCCAGCATCGAGACTAGCGACAGAATTAGCCGTAAAATTACTGCGAAATGAGTCTTGGAATTTTATGATCCCCTTAAGTTTATTATAATTAAATTTCTTATTATATTTGGCCTTGAAGCATGCTTGTCTCAATTTCTGTATTTGGTCCTCTAACTGCGTATTAGGACTTTCTTCCACCAACTGTTTTTCACATTCCAGTATCGCAATAGCTTCTTTCAACTTCTTCTCAGCCATATGTCCTCCTTCTTCTTTATTTTGCATCTCCTGTAAATCGAAGTGATATCATCGGTTATTTACTTATAAATCTTTCATAGTTTCATACTTGTAAATTATAAGTATATATGAGAGAGAACATGAACATTCTTGATTATGGTCTCCAAGCTCACCAATTTCCTATGAGGCCATCGACGAATTCCTAACTCCCTACATCTTTTCTTGAGACGGGTTATGCCAATATTCAGTTCTTTGACTACGCTCTTGATTGGTAGGTAAAAGTACTGTGAAATTGTTTCTCTTGATAGTGTATGGGAGTTATTGCCCTTCTTCTCTCTGCCTCTTAATCATCTTCTTCTCCCCAGGAATTTTGTCTGCAATAATATCTTGAACTTCGATATTATACATTTCATGAGTACTTACTCCGACTTCGTTGCCAAGACCACTCATTATTTCTCCTAGAAAAAGAAAATAATATCAGTAAAGGTAAAACCATTCAAAATCCATATTTAAATGTATAATAACCATATTCTGGCTTTGTTCAAAATCCATTAGAGAGTAGAAAGGATCATGCACAAGCATATCCTCATTCAAAGGAACAGTATTAAAAGCAGTCTCTTGTAGGGGCAGATCAACTTGGTCCAAAGCAGTATGTTCAAAACTTCCACTGATTTACATAAAAAACAAACCAAAAGAGAGTTTAATTTCATTATCAAGCATACTAAAAACAAATGGAAGCCCTCAAAGGTATCTCACCTGAAATTAGGAGGAAGCGGTTGGTTTGGAAAGGAAAACATATCAAAATCTTCTGCGTTCGAATTAGGCAGAAGCGATTGGTTTGGAAAGGAAAACATATCAAAATCTTCTGTGTTCAAATTAAGCAGAAGCGGTTGGTTTGGAAAGAAAAATACATCAATATCTGCTGCAGAAACCGAGTCAAAATTTGACCATATCTCAAATGAATTACGAGTCTCCATATCTGCTTTGTGATTTTTGTTTTTGATGCTTACTAATGACTGATAACTGAGATATATATCGATACATATATATATATATATATATATATATATATATCTGTATGAGGAAGAAGAAGAGGTAGATGGTAGGTAGAGGGTCGGAGGAGAAGAAAAGACAAGAGAGGAAGAGTGAAAAAAAAAAAGAGATATTTTTCTTGGCATTTTCTGCTTGTCATTATTTTCTTATGTTTCTTTTCTTATTCTCTTGTGAAATCATTATTCCTAAATTAGGGGGAAAATAGAAACAGTACAAGAAAGATCGTGATTGGACAACATCATTAAATTATCTTGATCCGCATATAAGCGCGTGTGAACTTGAAGTTCAAAAGATAATTCATTTGTAAAGCATTGCAAATCAAATGTCAGACGCTTTTGTTAACTCTAGAAGAGTAACAAAATCGCATATGCCAGCTATAAATGCTCATATTCTAATTGAAGTTCCAATAGAACAAAAGATTTTACATATAGCTGCTGAGCCAAAAGTATGCCAGAAGCATGGCCGACCTCTTGGTTCTAAAGATAAAAATCCTCGAAAGAAGAGAGGATTAATGGTCCAAATGATCATATTAAAGCAAAGAATGATAAAGACCAAGAGAAAACTTATGATAAAGAACCAGACATAAATGAAAGTAACACTAAAATTTCTATCCATTATACCACTTTCGATAAAAGTTGGAATCGGATAGAAACAATTATTGATCATATGTTTGCATATAATATCTCTTGATGTTATACAGGATAGTGATGATCCTGAACCAATATCAGTTGATGAATGTCGGCATAGAAAAGATTGGCTGCAATGGAAAGATGCGATTCAATCGGAGTTAAATGCACTGACAAAACGTGAAGTCTTCGGACCTGCAGTCCGAACACCAGAAGGTGTAAAATCTGTTGGCTACAAATGGATATTTATGCGAAAGCGCAATGAAAAGAGTGAAATCGTTCGATATAAAGCGCGATTAGTAGCCCAAGGTTTTTCACAAAGACCAGGTATTGATTATGATGAAACTAATTCTCCTATTGTTGATGCTATTACACTTCGATATCTTATCAGTTTGGCAGTACATGAAAAGATAGATATGCGCCTATTAGATGTTGTCACTGCTTACTTGTATGGAAATTTAGAAAATGATGTTTACATGAAAATCCCCGAAGGATTTCACATGCCTGAAGCATATAAACATTATCCTCGTGAAAATTACTCCATCAAGTTGCAGAAATCATTATATGGCCTGAAGCAATCTGGGTGCATGTGTTTCACACGTCTTAGTGAATATTTATTGAAAGCGGGATTTAAAAATGACCAGGTATGTCCATGTGTTTTTATTAAGAAATCTGGTTCTAAATTTGTGATATTAGTTATATATGTTGATTATATTAATCTTATTGGAACTCCTGAAGAGCTCTAAGAAACAATTGATTATTTAAAAAGAGAATTCGAAATCAAGGATTTTGGTAAAACCAAATTTTGCCTTGGTTTACAAATTGAACATTTGGAGAGTGGAACATTTATTCATCAATCAACATATACAACAAAAGTGCTAAAAAGATTTTACATGGACAAAGCACATCCATTGAGTATTCCAATGATCGTCCGATCATTAAATGTGGATAAAGATCCTTTCCGACCTCAAGAAAATGATGAAGAACTCCTTGGTCCTGAAGTACCATATCTCAGTGCAATTGGTGCATTGATGTATCTTGCTAATAATACACGACTCGATATTGCTTTTGCTTGTCAATTTATTAGCAAGATTTAGTTCTTCACCAACACGACGACATTGGAATGGAATTAAACAAGTCCTTCGATATCTCCAAGGTACAATTGATCTCGGATTATTTTATTCAAATAAAATCAGTCCAACATTGATACGTTATGCAGATGCTGGTTATTTATCTTATCCACATAAAGCACGTTCTCAAACGGGCTATCTATTTACATGTGGAAATACTGCTATATCATGGCGTTCTACGAAACAATCTATAGCGATTACTTCTTCAAATCATGTCTGAAATTATAGCCATTCATGAAGCAAGTCGAGAATGTGTATGGCTAAGATCCATGATTCATTATATCCGAGAAAGTTGTGGATTATCATCAATCAAAGATATTCCAACTCCTCTTTATGAAGACAATGCAACTTGCATAGCTCAATTACGAGGAGGATATATTAAAGGAGATCGGACAAAACATATTTCACCAAAATTCTTCTTTACTCATGAACTCCAGAAGAAATGTGAAATTGATGTGCTACAAATTCGGTCATGTGACAACCTCGCAGATATTTTCACGAAGACTTTACCGACTGCAACATTTGAGAAGTTGAGATATAAAATCGGTATGCGTCGGTTTAAAGATTTAAAGGAATCATCTTATCAGGGGGAGTAATAAACAAACATATAGAATAGTGTACTCTTTTTCCTTCACTAGATTTTTTTCCCACTGGATTTTTATCTAGTAAGATTTTAACGAGGCATATTCTTTATGTATGGATGGACATCTAAGGGGAGTGTTATGAATTATTGGAATCTCCATTAATTAGTGGAGGCTCCACTAATTATGGATTTATGTGAATTATTAGAAGATTTTTATAGATGTCCACCATTTAGTGGAGACACCATTAATTGAGATTAGTTGAAGATGATGTATGACATGATGTATTCCACTAATTAGAGCTCTATAAATAGAGCTATGCTCTAAGCTTGTAATACACCATCATTTTGTGAAAGAAAGATTAGTGAAAGAAAGATTAGAGAAAGAATTGTGAGAGAAAGAAAGAGAGAAGTTTGAAGAGAAATTCTTGTGTAAAGAATAGTTAGAATTTTCTTAGTGTGTAGTGTGTAGATTTTATTCTAACACTACCCTAATTTTATAACAATACATTAAAAGTAACATGATTTCTTTAAAAATAATACAAAATCAAATTATTAATATTTATCCTTAAAAAAACCAATATTGTATAATTATTATAAATATCTTAAAATTATTAGAAGCTCCATTAATTAGTGGAGACTCTACTAATTATGAATTTATGTGAATTATTAGAGAAAATTTTTATAAATGTCCACCATTTAGTGGAGACACCACTAATTAAGATTAGTGGAAGATGATGTTTGAAATGATGTATTCCACTAATTAGAGCTCTATAAATAGAGCTATTCTCTAAACTTGTAATACACCATTATTTAGTTAAAGAAAGATTAGAGAAAATTGTGAGTGAAAAGAAAAAGAGAAGTTTAAATAAATTATTGTGCAAAGAATATTTAGAGTTTTATTAATGTGTAGTGTGTAAATTTTATTCTAACACTACCCAAATTTTATAACACGTTATCAGCACGAGTCTCTGCCGTTATTAAAGTCAGAAAACAGGTACGCATTTATTAATCTCTATGGTTATCCTTACTAAACTCAAATTTGTAACCCTTGATATTTTTGGAAAAAAAAATTATATGTCATGGATTCTAAATACAAAAATACATCTAAATGATGAAAAGAAAGATTTGACCACCTGAAGATGGTCGTACTACCAGTTGCATGGTATGAATGATTGCACCTAAAATTGCAAGATTTTAAAATCGTGAATTTCGCGATGTATAAAATTACATCTCAGTTAAAATTATGCGGAGAAAAAGTTACTGATGAAGATATCTTGGAGAAGACAGGTATGCATTTATTAATCTCTATGGTTACTCTTGTTAAACTCAAATTTGTAACCCTTGATATTTTTGAAAAAAAAAATTATATGTCATGGATTCTCAATACAAAAATATATCTAAATGATGAAAAGAAAGATTTGACCACCTGAAGATGGTCGTACTACCAACTGTACGGTATGAATGATTGCACCTGAAGTTGCAAGATTTTAAAACCGTGAATTTCGCAATGTATAAAATTACATCTCAATTAAAATTATACGGAGAAAAAGTTACTGATAAAGATATCTTGGAGAAGACATTCTCCACTTTTCATACCTCGAATATTGTCCTGCAGTAACAATATAGAGAAAAAGGGTATCCAAAATTGACAGATTTAACATGAATTATTATTGAGAAATCATGAAATCAAATGAACTGGCTCAACAGTACTCCCAGAAGTGAATGTTGTTAGCTTCAGCAGAAGCTATTGTTATAATCGTTATAATCATTATAATCATTATAATCGTTATAATCGTAGTTGTGGCAGTGACCGTAGTTATGGTCATGAACACACTCGATATTTCCTTTATTACAGAGAAATACTGGCCACTTGAAGTGGAACAGAAAAGATAATAAAGGAAAAAAATATGTCCAGTAATAAAAAGATATTTTCAGTAATAATACGCATCAAATTGTTGAGATATTACATTCAGATGTCAATATACTACATTATTACTAACAGTTCAAAAAAAAAATCATAAGTCACTTTTATTTCCTTCATTCATCCCATTGGTGTTCACGTGAATTTGAGGATGCATGCTTGTAGTTACTTTTTTTCAATATAGCTGATAAATCTCGGGTGAATGTTTGTAGTTGTTCTGTTTCCTTGTTTACATTAGAGGAAGACAAACAATTAGCAATTATGGATTTCAACTCCTCTTCTTCGGCATCCTCCTCATTTTCCTTCCCCTTTGAGTCAGTATCTAGACTAGTAGCAGAATTAGCCATGAAGTTACTGCGCAATGAGTTTTGGGATTTTCTCATCCCCTTAAGTTTCTTATTATATTTGACATTGAAGCATGCTTGTCTCAATTTCTGTGTTTGGTCCTCCAACTGCGTATCAGGACTTTCTTCCACCAACTTATTTTCACATTCCAGTATCTCAATGGCTTCTTTTAACTTCTTCTCAGCCATATGTCCTCATTCTTCTTCATTTTGCATCACCTGTAAATATCGGTGGAGATATATTTATTCCGGTCATTATTTACTTTTCATAACTTACAAATCTGTGACGTAAGTTTATGAGTATGTATGAGGGAGAACCTGAACATTCTTGATTATAGTCTCCAAAGTCACCAACTTCCTGTGAGGCCATCGACGAATTCCCAACTCCCTACATCTGTTCTTGAGACGGGTTAAGCCAATATTCAATTCTTTGGCCGCTCTTTTGATTGACAGGTAAAAGCACTGCGAAATGGTTTCTCTTGATAGTGTCTTAGCACTATTGCCTTTCTCATTTCTTTGCCTCCTAATCATCTTCTTCTCTGCAGTAATTTTGTCTGTAATAATATCTTGACTTTCAAGATTAAATGCAAGATGCATGTCATGATTACTCACTCAGAATTCATTACCAAGACCACTCATTATTTCTCCTAAAAAAGAAAATAATATCAGTAAAGATAATACCATTCAAAATCCATGTTTGAATATATGATAACCTGGAATCATATTCTGGCTTTGTTCAAAATCTATTAGAGAGTAGAACGGATCATGCACAAGCATATCCTCATTCAGAGGAATAGCATCAAGAGGAACAGCATCAAAAGCAGTCTCTTGCATGGGCAGATCAAATTGATCCAAAGCAGTATGTTCACTGATTTACATAAAAAACAAATCAAAAGAGAGTTTAATTTTATTATCAAGCACACTAAAAAAATGGAAGCTCTCAAAGGTATCTCACCTGAAATTAAGAGGAAGTGGTTGGCTTGGAAATGAAAACATATCAAAATCTTCTACGTTAGAATTAGGAGGAAGCGGTTGGCTTAGAAAGGAAAATACATCAAAATCTGCTGCGTTAGAAACCAAGTCAAAATTTAACCATGTCTCAAATGAATTACGAGTCTCCATATCTGCTTTGTGGTTTTTATTTTTTTATGTTTACTAATAATTGATGATTGAGATATATATCGATATATATATATATATATATATATCTATCTATGTATGAGGAAGTAAAAGAGGTAGATGATAGGTGGAGGAACGGAGGAGAAGAAAAGACAAGGAGGAAGAGGAAAATATGGTACCGGAAAAAGTGAGAAAAAACAAAAAGGGATATTTATAATAGATTTCTCGGCATTTTCTACTTGTCATTATTTTCTTACATTTCTTTTCTTATTTTCTTGTGTAATCATTATTCTCTTGTTATCATTTTCTTATATTTCTTTTTCTTTTCTCTTATCATTATTCCCTAAATTAGGGGGAGAACAGAAATAGTATAAGAAAGATCTTGATTGGACAACATCATTAAATTATCTTGATCCGCATACAAGCGCGTATGAACTTGAAGTTCAAAAGATAATTCCTTTGTAAAGCATTGCAAATCAAATGCCAGACGCTTTGTTGACTCCAGAAGAGTAACAAAATCGCATATATCAGCTATAAATGCTCCTATACTAATTGAAGTTCCAGCAGAATAAAAGAGCTGCTGAGCCAAAAGTATGTTAGAAGCATGGCCGACCTCTTGATTCTAAAGACAAAAATCCTCAAAAGAAGAGAGAATTAGTGATCCAGATGATCATATTAAAGCAAAGAATGATAAAGATCAAGAGAAAACTGATGACAAAGAACTAGACGTTGATGAAAGTAACATTGAAATTTCTATCAATTATATCACTTCCGGTAGAAGTTGAAATCGGATAGAAACAATTATTGATAATATGTTTGCATATAATATCGCTTGATGTTATACAGGATAATGATGATCCTGAACCAATATCAGTTGATGAATGTCGGCATAGAAAAGATTGGCTGCAATAGAAAGATGCAATTCAATCGGAGTTAAATGCACTGACACAACGTGAAGTCTTCGGACCTGTAGTCTGAATACCAGAAGGTGTAAAACGTATTGGCTACTAATTGATATTTGTGCGCAAGCGCAATGAAAGTAATTATATCGTACGATATAAAGCACGGTTAGTAACCCAAGGTTTTTCACAAAGACCAGGTATTGATTATAATGAAACTTATTTTCCTATTGTTGATGCTATTATACTCTAATATCTTATCAGTTTGGCAGTACATGAAAAGATAGATATACGCCTATTAGATGTTGTCACTGCTTACTTATATGAAAATTTAGAAAATAATATTTACATGAAAATCCCCAAAGGATTTCATATGCTTACAACATATAAACACTATCCTCGTGAAAATTACTCTATCAAATTACAAAAATTATTATATGGCCTGAAGCCATTTGGGCGCATGTGGTTCAATTATCTTAGTGAATAGTGATTGAAAGTGGGATTTCAAAATGACCAGGTATGTCCATGTGTTTTTATTAAGAAATCTGATTCTAAATTTGTGATATTAGCTATATATGTTTATAATATTAATCCTATTGGAACTCCTGAAGAGCTCCAAGAAACAATTGATTATTCGACATCAAAGATGGTCGTAAAATTACACTTTACCTTGGTTTACAAATTGAACATTTGGCAAGTAGAACATTTATTCAACATATACAGCAAAAGTTCTAAAAAGATTTGGCATGGATAAAGCACATCCATTGAGTATTCCAATGATCGTTCGGTCATTAGATTTGAATAAAGATCTTTTCCAACCTCAAGAAAAGGATGAAGAACTTTTTGGTCCTGAAGTACCATATCTCAGTGCAATTGGTGCATTGATGTATCTTGCTAACAATACATGACCTGAGATTGTCTTTGCTGTTAATTTATTAGCAATATTTAGTTCTTCACCAACACGACGACATTGGAATGGAATTAAACAAGTCCTCCGATATCTCCAAGCAGCTACTTCTTCAAATTATGCTGAAATTACAGTCATTCATGAAGCAAGTAGAGAATGATTCATTATATCCAAGAAAGTTGTGGATTATCATATATCAGAGATATTCCAACTCTTCTTTATGAAGATAATGCAGCTTGCATAGCACAATTACGAGGAGGATATATTAAAGGAGATCAGACACAACATAGGTCATCAAACTCCAGCAGAAATGTGAAATTGATGTGCTACAAATTCGGTCATATAACAACCTCGCAGATATTTTCACAAAGACTTTACCGATTGCAACATTTGGGAGTTGAGATATAAAATCGATATGTGTCGGTTTAAAGATTTAAAGGAATCATCTTATCAGGGTGGGTAATAAACAGACATATAGAATAGTATACTCTTTTTCCTTCACTAGATTTTTTTTCCCACTAAGTTTTTATTTAGTAAGGTTTTAATGAAGCATATTTTTTATGTAATGGATGGACATCCAAGGAGGAATGTTATGAATATTTTAAAATTATTGGAAGCTCCATTAATTAGTGAAGGCTCTACGAATTATGAATTTATGTGAATTATTAGAGAAGATTTTTATGGAAATCCACCATTTAGTGGAGACACCACTAATTAAGATTAGTGGAAGATGATGTATTACACTAATTAGAGCTCTATAAATAGAGCTATTCTCTAAATTTATAATACACAATTATTTTATAAAAGAAAGATTAGAGAAAATTGTGAGAGAAAAGAAAAATAAAAGTTTGAAGAAATTATTGTGCAAAGAATAGTTAGAGTTTTATTAGTGTGTAGTGTGTAAATTTTATTCTAACACTACCCAAATTTTATAACAATAATGAAAATATTACAAATTATATATTTGTTTGAATTGTATGAAATTTGTGTGACTTCCACCAACAAATAAAGCTCAAGAATAATCACGCAAGTAGAATTCTAATTTTAATATCAATGATTGACTCTAATATTAATTATCATGCTCTCACACTTTCATTTTTTATCACGTTTCAACACTTTCAACACACTTAATTATCAATAATTGTTATGCTCCAACACTTCAAATGAAACTGGTTATCCATTAATGCCATCACGCTCCTACACATTCGCCCCGATCATGCTTCCTCACTTCTATTTGACTCCAAATCTTCTAATAGATACTTTACAATATTTTTTACTACACCAATAAAAAAAAGGACACATTTCTAATTACTTAACATATACTTAACCCTTCTTAACATAACATCGCTATCCACTTAACATCTGAATCACCAATCATCATTGATTTCATTGACGCCAGGGCAGAAGGCATAGTAAAGATCCTCAACTCAAAAACATAGGTCGCGCCAAGATGAAAAACCGTTTCCATTTGCTCAAATAAAAGACACAGGCCACACCAAAAACTGAAAAAAACATTTCTGTTATCTATCCATCTGTTTGTCCATCCGTAACTGCTCGATTCCAGTGTGAATTTCCTCCATTGGTAAGCCACTCAATTCATTCCAATAACACGATTCTGTCTCCTAAAATCTCTGAAACAGTTGTTGAAATACAAGATACAAATTCAGCTGCCACTTCAGCATCTTTATCAAGCTCATCATTGGCCAGCTCAATTCATTCAGCACCATTTGATCCAGGCTAAAGTTGACTTCAGCAGTTAGTTAACATAGGAGTTAGTGTAATTAGAAGTTAGTTGCCAGCTGTAATTCCATTAATGTGTTTCCGTATTTTATTTCAATATGATGTAATTACAGTTTCAAATCCCTGCTGTGAAGTTTGTTGTGTATATATATAATATGATGTATATTATAATGTAAAAAGAAACTGATGTAATTCCGTTTTTTCACATTCCGTTTTTTTATTCAATATTATAATGTAAAAAGAAACTGATATATATGTATATATATATGATGTATACATCATATAATACAGCCAATTTCTGAATTCTTGTAATGTAAAAAGAAACAAAATTTTGAGGGAATGCAGCACATTATTTTGGCTTTCTTATGTCCAAAACCTTAGAATATATTATAGTTTTAGTAAAATAGAGATGAAATGTGAAAAAAATTGTGTCCATTCTGTGTTTCTTTCTTATTTGATTTCAAGAATTGTGTTTGTTATTTGATTTGAAGGCCCCTTAAATTTACTTTTGATATTTCACTTCATGCTATTAAAATTCTTAATTTCCCTTCATTCTTAGTGCTAGCACCATCTCCAACTTCACTATCTTCATTGGCAAGACAGGCTTTGTTTCTTAAACTACTACTTTTTGTTGTACCATTACATCTAAATACACATTTTTGTTTAGAATACCGAGTGCAAAATAGGTTCAACACCAATATAGTTGCACATATCGAGCTTGGGAGAATATTATTCAATGACCAAGAGATTAAGTTACAGAGAAGTTGAATTGTTCCTTATTGTAAGATAGTGTGGAAAATTAGCCTGTATTTGCTTTATCCACATTTCTCTGATTTGTGATCATATATATATATTTTTTTCTCTTTTGAAAAAGGACAGGGTGATAGCAAAGTTTTCAAAAATTCTTGTTGTAACTGTAATTTTGATGGGTAGGTTTAGCCGTATGAGATCACATGCTATTAACCACGAGTATGAAAAGGGAGATCTAGTTCCTTTGTATGCCAACGTAATTGGACCATTTCACAATCCTAGGTAACGGTTGTATTCTGTCTATTGTGGATAATTGTTCATGCACTAAAGAAACAAATGTCTGTATAGAATTATTTGCAGCTACTTTTAAATTTGTTGGGGATAACTATCATGTTATTTTTATTTATTTAGTTTTTTTGGCTTTCATAATACCTAATTCTCAATATTGTTGCCCTTAGCTGTTTGGTCAATCCAGTGAAACATATCTATATTACAATTTTCCATTCTATGCACCAGTTTTTCATCTTTGCTTCATTCTATTATTCTTTGTCTTGCACTTGTTATGCCTTTGAACTCCTATTCATATTACCTTCAAGTTGAAATGTAGTAAATTATCTAAAAGAGAAAAAGCAATCTTTTGATGAGGTGTTAAATGGAGACCATCTTGTTACTGCTCATTACAAGCTTGACTTCTTGGTGGATAAAGCGTATAAGGTTTTGTGTAAGGAAAATTTGAGTAAAAATGAAGTTTCTCAATTTTTAACTGCTGTGGTACAGGATTATTTTCTACAAATGCATTATGAATATTTACCAAGATGGGGTTTCATTGGGCAGATTGATTGTGAAGGAAAAACCAGTCTGGATGAGTATAGATATCTTATATATACACATTCTTATTTTCACATCCTTTACCATGTGATAGAAATCAATGTTTTATATGCCAACATAAGTTTAGTTGAATTACTAGTGAACAACGTTGTAGATGTGGAGTTCTTCTATATTGTAAAGTGGGTGTGATTTATTTGCTAATAACCACTGGTGCATTAGCAATATGTGTCATTGGAAATTCTATTGTCTAGTGCATTTTGGTCACAATTGGTAACTGGTTTTCCCTCATTTTTCTTGGCTGATTTAATTGTTAATTAGCAACAAATATGTTATATTTAACGATATTTCATGAACTATTGCTTGTATTCTACAGCTACTAGGCCTTTTTTTCATTCTAGAATTTCATCAGCGGCTGGCAAGTGATTTTTAAAATGGTTTTAATGATGCTTTTGTACTACATGTTCATCCACTTAATACAATTATAGTCCTTATTTGTATGCAAGCCAATTTAGTTCATGGAGTAGTTAAAATTCATGGTTCTGGTGGGACAACCTAGGCAAGACCTAGAGTCTACAAACATAACATAAGCCATGATCATCTTTAGAAATGCAGGATAAGATTGGTGATTGGAAAGACTTTTATACTTCTTTGCAGCACCTATAGGGAAAGAATGCCAATATTTTTGCAGAAACAGATAATATGAGAACAATATTTAGGCTTAAATTTAATTGATGTTTTCTCCATTGTACTTTTCGCTTCATGGCCAATGATTTCTAAATTTTGATCTCTTTTTTCCCAAGATTACATAGAAGCAATTAACAAACTATCATAATCAAGGATTAATGACTTGTTTGGCAGAAAATAGGCACATGCCCTTATTGTAAGGATTATTTGTCTATTTTCCTCAACTTAAAATTTAATCATTTTCTAATGCTAGCCTACGTCATTGTTCTGAAGCAGAAAAATAGTAACATAAAAATTTAATTATTTTGAGAAAATTATGATACAATTTTTGTGAAGTTGGGGAGGGGGTATTAGTCTAGTCAATCAAGTTATATGAATACCATATCTTAACTTTCATATATGGGGAAGCAAAATTCTATCATTTTTTTCATCATTGAGATTAAATATCATGAACAGTACTTAATTTACATAAATTTGACCAAAGAAAATCATAGAATAAAAGATGTACACATTTGACCTAGTTTTACTTTACTTTTTACAGGATTAATATCCATAGCATAAAGCACAGGAATATGCCAATTGTTTCACAAGCAATGCATTCCTGGCATTCTGATAAAAGCACACTATTTCCTGGAGCAACAAACTACCCAAGTCATTTATGATGATAAATGTTTGATTGTATCCGATTAATTTTGTTAATGGGTTAAGGAGAAGAATAAAGCATCAATGGACCCCACCTGAAATATATGCATGTGTGTGCAATTAACTAGTTCTTGAACTAAGTAACCAGGTGTGAGGGACAACAATTGTTAACAAGTAGAAACTTTGAAAAGGATATCAAAAGCTGCTTCTACTCACTCAAGTTAGGTGATAACAGGAAATGGTGCTGATGAAGTTGAAAAAATCTGTGCAAGCAAAAGGTGAAAGACTAATTTTTGTGGAATATATGAGATGACGAATAGACTAATTCACCAATTGAAGCCTATGTGTGGGGGATTACTAATGTAACTTTCAGCTTCCCTATTCGGGTTAGTTTCATGACAAATCTTCAAATTTTAGTAGCAAAAGAGAAGAAAACGATTATTCAGGACTATTGATCACATAAAGGAACAATTATGAGAGAGGATAATGATGAATTTGCTTCCTTTTCTTGAATCTATTGTAATTGATTCTTGTAATGACAATTTTATTCTATTGATTTTGTGATAAAAATTTTATTCTTTAATATTATATACATGTTGTTCCTTTTCACTATCTCTTACGTTCTTATTGTTGTAGTTTCATTCTTGCACGTTGACATAGAATTCATGAAGTTTTGGTACATAGAATTTATAGAGATTTCTTTCACTGGGGCATTTTAACAAATATTAAGCAAGCTATTGAGGTAAATTCTAAAGTTCCATATGTTAAGAATGGCGTCAATGATAATTGCCAAAAAATTCAATGAAAACGAAAAATCACTGTAGAAAACTATTTTTGAAGATACTGTAAGAGATAAAAAATAGAGAATTATTTGAGTTATGAGTATGCTTTATATGAGATCACTGCTGGACTCAAGTTACTATAGAGGACTATTCTTCATGTTGGTGGATCGCGACCACAGAAGCAAAACAGAAACAACAATAAACTGCAGAAAAATAACAGCGGAAGCAATTTTACCTCTGCATTTAATTGTCTGTGTTGATTGCTTAGGTCTAATAGGGGCTGTGGGAACATTCTAAACCTCTTTTCTCGAAGATGATTCCGGTTGTTGTCCAACAAGTCTCCTACTCCAGTGCATGAATGCAATCGCCTTTGGTTTTCAGAATATGTCCACTGCCTAGAAAGCTAGTGAGAGCTATGAGAAAAGAAAATGGCCTTTGGTTCTTCTTGACCCTCTGCTAAAAATAACAGTATCAAGAAGAGGAGTCTCACTGTTCTTATTTCTGGGTTAAACATAAACACACACAGAGAGGGACGAAAAATCAGAGAGAGAGAAAATAATAGTCTGGCTATCTTTTTTTTTTTTTTTTTCACACTGAAAGAATTACCGTGCATCAACTTATCTCATATGGTTTCAATGATAACAAACTACCAGGATAACTCAATTTTCAAAAACCCAGATGTTATCATTTATCTTCCCACAGAAGACGTTTAGTTAGGGTAAAAAACTAAATACCCTTTTGTTCTGCCAAAACTTGATCTAAGCTATTGGGCCAGAAATTATTATTTATTCTTGAACTCAATAAACCATAAATATTAAGCCTCAATTATTCAGTTTTCAGACTTATAAAAATAGCCCAATAAATAACCAATGAACCCAAATAGACCAAGATTATTTTTCAAGCCTTTTTACCTAGTTTAGGCCGAGGTTAAATTTTCAATTATTTAATCTGGGCTCAAGCCTTAAATAATAAATTAACTAATTAAACTAAATAATTAATTTAATCTCTCTAAACCTTTTATTTTATTCTAGTCCAATAATAAATTAAACTTTCTGAATAAAACAAAATCCTCTTTAATCGTGACCATTTCCTCAGCCCAAAAATAATTATGACTTACGGGCTATTCCGAGGACCAAAAGACACATTGCATTGACTACTAAAATGACCAAAATACTTTTGCTATAAAAATAGTTGTATTTTATATTTTAAATAATTTCTAATATTACCATAAAGAAATATTGACTCCAAAGACAATGTTGCGTAAGCAATGTCTCCGACCTACAGGTGTTATGACAAATATATCCCTCTATGTAACGACGTATATTTCGAGAGGAATAATATACTAACATCTCTCTAAATGACATCTACCATCCTTAAACTTCTAATTCAATGATCCATGACTTCCTTGAATGTTTCCGCTTTCCAATGGAGTTACCCTAAAGAAAAAATTCAAATAATGTTCCTCATGACCCTAGATTATTAGATTATTTGAACAATTACAAGGGGCGATATAATATAGAAGTTATTTTGTATGAGTTCTTCTTAACTAACTAGTCACATATACCTAATATACAAGTTTATTGACCCTACGATAGAACCTCAACTATAGTATATCAAAATATACGCTTCTAGTTTCGCTAGACCACCAACCCACACCTAAGCCATAGGGTATAAGTCCACATTATAACAGTAGTTTGGGTTTCTACCATATAGTACTTTTAGAAACCACTACTATAGGTCCAATTCTACATATTCAAAATACCCATTTATTATAAAGTGAGAATACTATTCACTAACTAAAAGTAAGCCATGCTCCACCTAGAATTCATAACATAATAACCTTATTATGATGAGATTTTCATTCTCATCATCCAGTTAAGAACAATAGTTTATGTGTTAAGTAATTCGTGATCCATACCTTACTGTAAAAAATCTTTATTTATATGGATCACTTACTTAAACACAATAGGTCTTTTTCAGTAAAATCATACACAAATTAAAATGAGAAAACACAAATTATTTGTGAGAATAAAACTTTTATCGATTTAAATCAAAATTACATTAGAAATATAGTCTTAGTAAGTATACATTCTAATAATCTCCCACTTGCACTCTAAGACTATGTAAGTCTATAGGTGCCCACCCCTATAGCGTCTAAGTGTCTTCTAAAGACTCTCTCAACCAAAGGCTTAGTGAATGGATTAGCTGGATTGTTCTTCAAGGCTATCTGTTCTACCATGACTTCCTATCTCTGAATAAATTTCTGGATCAGGTGATATTTCCTCTCTATATACTTTCCCTTCTTGTGGTTCTTCTATTTTTTTAGATTGCGAGACTGAGCCTGTATTTTTGCAATATAGCATAATTGGTTTGGATGCCTTCGAAGTTCTATGAGGAATTTCTGAAGTCAGACTGTTTTCTTGGATGCCTCTGAAGTTGTCACATATACAGCTTCTATGGTTGAGTCAGCAATACAAGATTGCTTAATACTCCTCCATGAAATTGCTCCTCCAGATAAGGTAAAGACATATCCATCGCCTAGAAGTCTGAATCCATGTATCCTATTGGAACCAAATCATCAGTTCTGTAAACTAGCCTATAATCTCTCGTTCCTTTAAAATACTTTAGAATATGATTTATAGCTTGCCAGTGAACCTCTCCAAGGTTTGATTGATATATGCTGACTAAGCCTACAGTAAAGTAGATATCTGGCCTAGTACATAATATGGCTTACATGAGATTTCTCACAGCTGAAGTGTAGAGAATCCTACTCATCTTGTCTTTTTCTTCTTGAAACTTAGGACAGTCCTTTGAAGAAAGAGATAACCTATGTCTGAAAGGGATTAGTGCTCCCTTGCATGAGTCTATGCTGAACTTTGCCAACATCTTGTCAATGTATGTAGTTTGGAATAAATCTAACATTCTTAACTTCTTATTTCTAAGAATCTTAATCTAGAGAATGTAACTGGCTTCTCCCAAGTCTTTCATATTGAATTGACCAGAATTAAACCTTCGTAGATGACCATGTCCCTACATCATTCCTAATAAGTAGAATGTCATTCATATATAGCACAAGAAAAACTACATTAATACCTTCTAGTTTTCTATACACACATGATTCATCTTCATTTTGAGTGAAACCCTATGACTTTACAGTCTCATCAAAATGAATGTGTCATGCTCTCGATACCTGCTTAAGTCCATAAATGGACTTCTTAAGTTTACAAATCATATGTTCCTGGCCTTTAGTAATAAAGCCCTTCAGTTGGGACAAATAGATATTTTCGTTAATATGGCCATTAAGAAAAGTCGTCTTAACATCTATTTGTCATATCTCATAGTTATAATGATATGCAATGGCAAGGAGGATATGGATAGATTAAACATGGCTATCGAAGAAAAGGTTTCCTCATAATCAATACCCTTTTTCTGAGTATATCCTTCGCCACAAGTCTGGCTTTAAAGGTTTCCACATTCCCATCTGCACCTCTTTTCCTTTTGTATACCCACTGGGTTTTATCCCTTCAGGTGAAGCTACAAGATCCCAAACTTAATTGAAGTACATTGATTCAATCGCAACTTCCATTGCTTCATGCCATAGGTCTACATCGGCATCAGTAATAGCCTCCTCGTATTTATTAGGATCTTGTTCCTAATTGTTGGAAACTAGGTCAAAAATTTCTCCAGTCTATCTTTTTGGAACCCTAGATTTCCTGCCACTGCGACGAGGCTTCTTTTATACAAGTTATTGAGATTGTGCCTCTTCTTGTTTAACAATTGGGTCAGAAGAAGTTGATTCAGAAGATAATTTCTTCACGCATTCCAACGCAGTTGAACCTTTCATAGATATACTTTGATCATCTTTAAAGTATTTAGCATTAGTACTCACCAGTACGTTCTGTTGGGACTTCAATTCGAATAGGAGTGTTTATAGCTGGAATATGCGATTTTGTTACTCTTCTGGAGTCAACAAAAGCGTCTAACATTTGATTTGCAATGCTTTGTAAATAGATTATTTTTTTAACTTCAAGTTTACACGCACTTGTACGCGAATCAAGATAATTTAATGATATTATCCAAGTAAAATCTTTCTTATACTGTTTATATTCTCCCATAATTTAGGGAATAATGATTCATCAAAATGACAATCAGCAAATTTTGCTGTAAATACATTTTCTGTCAGGAGTTCAACATACCTGATAATAGAAGGAGAATCATATCCAACGTATATTCCCTTTCTTCTTTGAGGACCCATCTTTGTACATTAGTTTGGTGCAATTGGAACATATATAGTACACCCAAAAATTTTTAAATGAGTAATATTTGGTTCTGAACCAAAAGCTAATTATAAAGGAGAAAATTTATGATAACTAATTGGCTTTATACGTATAAGTGCTGCAGCATGTAAAATAGCATGTCCTCAGGTAGATGTTAGGAGATTTATTTTTATTACATTTATGCTACCGTTTATAGTATAAATATTTATTTTTTTCATTTTGAGATAAGAAAAATATTTCTCATTTTTTAGTGTGGTGTATGTAGTTCCACTATCAATAATACATACATCATTATTAACAGCAACCATCTAAACAAAAATATATATATGCAAACGTAAATATTATTAGAATATAATGAAAATTCAAAAATATCAGGGTGAGGCATTAGTTCTTTTAGGTACTACCATTATCAATTAAATAGTTTATCCTACCATCTGGATGCTCGAAAAAATCAGATACATCCATATGAGGAATATTGATATTAAGATCTTCAGGATCAATATCAATATCGTCGTCAGCATCATTTACTGGTTGTTGAAAAAAATTTGCTTCAACATTTTATTTTTCTTTTTCAGTGAAGTTTGATATAATTCCATTAAACGCTTGGTCGTACGACAGTTACGTGACTAATGACTTTTCATACCACATATATAACACTTATCCTCATGCTTTTCTTGCATTTCTTTTTCTTTCCCTTTACTATCTTTTCTTTCCCACTTCAGGTGGCTAATATTTCTCACAGTTTGATTATTACTGTGATAAGGAAAATATCGAGCGTGTCCACGACCATAACCACGACCACGACCACGACCACGGCTACGACCACGACTACGACCACGGCCACGACCACAACTACGACTATGACTTCTGCTGGAGCCAACAACATTCACTTTTGGGAGTGTTGTTGAGCTTATTGGTCTAGCTTTATGATTTCTCAATAATAACTCATTATTTTTCTTTACAATGAGAAGGGCAATAATAAAATTAGTAAATTTTGTATACCTTTTTTCTTGATATTGTTGTTGTATGACAATATTCGAGGCATGGAAGGTGGAGAATATCTTCTACAAAATATCTTCATCAGTAACTTTTTCTCCGTATAATTTTAATTGAGATGTAATTTTATACACGACGGAGTTATATTCATTCACAAATTTAAAATCTTGCAACATCAGGTGTACCCATTCATACTGTGCAATTAGTAGTATGACTATCTTCATGTGGTCAAATCTTTCTTTTAAATTTATCGACAGGACATATGGATATTTTTCGATAAGATATTCTATTTTCAAATTTTTGTCGAGATGACGACGGATAAAAATCAAAACTTTAGCCTTTTGTTGTGCAGATGAACTATTTTTTTCTTTACTAGTTTCACTAAGGCCTTTAGCATTTAGATGCATTTCTGCATCGAGAACCCATGACATATAATTTTTTTTCAAAAATATCAAGGGTTACAAATTCAAGTTCAATAAGGTTAACCATAGGGATCAATAAATGCGTACCTTTAGTCTTCTGGCAGAGACTCGTGCTTTTAGTCTTCTGGCTTTTGTAAAGGCAGAAACTCGTGCTGATAACGTGTTATGAAATTTTTGGCAGTATTAGAATAAAATCTACACACAATAATTCTCTGATTATTATTTGCACAAGAATTTCTTCAAACTTCTCTCTTTCTTTTCTCTCACAAATTTCTCTAACAATTCTCTCACAATTGGTAAATCTCAAGCTTGGAGAAAAGCTCTATTAGTGGAATGAATCATCTTCCACTAATATGTATTAGTGGTGTCTCCACTAACTCTTAATAATGGACATTCATATCCACTAATGGAATTAGTAGATTCTCCACTAATTCATAACATACAAAGGATTTAGTAATTGTTTCCTAAAAAGTTTAGGCAACAGAAAAATTATAAAAGGCTGCCACCTTGGTGAAAATCGGGTTTATAATTTTTTCTTCATCTTCAAGGTTCACAAAAAATTCTATAGTTTTCTTTTAAAGAAGAAAACAAAAGTTTTTTATTATTATTCTTCCTTTCGTAAATAAATTCCAATAGTCGCAAATTGTACTGACTAGCATCGATATTAACTATGCCTAATTGAGTACAATTCCTCGTGTGAATTGCGTTATAGAAATTCCTATACTTGGGATTTTGGTGCTTCGTGCTTGAATGAGTTTACGGAAGGATTCTATGCAAGCGAAGAAAATTTTAAAAACTGCATTTTTAGGTAACGAATTTTTCCCTCTCCTAAGCTATTTAATTACATATGAGTGATCCTATTGTATGGATTTCATTTTATTTTTCGATGCGCATTAATTGTTATTGCATGATCAAAATTCAATAATGGCCATGTTATCATATGAACTCAACCACTTTTTGTAAGCCACATTTTTTTCAAGTGTAGACTATTTAGGCTTAAGAGAACATGTTTCATTTAGGATGTATTTAAACTTCTCAGTAGTGAGTATGATTATGATATTCTGTTTCTAATCAATAAATTTTTTTCTAGTTGGTTATTTGTTAAGATCAAGGATAAAGTGTTGGAAGTCATTTTCTGAAATTAAATAAAATAAAACACATGAGTCAATATCATACCATGATGCATGATCATTATAAAATATTATAACATGATGCATGATCAATATGATGAAATTGACTGCATCTTAAAACTCCAAAGTAACATATACCTCTATAGGAGATAACAATATAACTTATAGTTAGATATGGACTCTCCCACTAAAATTAATATATCTTATATTCAAATGCAACATTAATTTTAGTGTCACTAATATTTTGGCAATTATAGATGTCATTTGAATATTCTATAGGAAGTCCTTAAAATATCTCTAATTTAAGTGTATAACCCCTATATTGTTATTTTTTAAAGTTTACAACCCATATACATCACCTATGAAGTAATTGTGAATTAGTTAAACTTATAAAAAGAGCAAATTATTCTGGTGACTCTCCAACTATTACAAAATTCAAATTTTGCCCTCCAACTAAAAACTGAGTAAAATAGTTTCTCGAACTTTCTAATCGTCTAAATCTTATCCTTCTAACAATTTTTAAGGGTACTTCGATAATTTCACATTTTAATATTAAAATATATAAGTATTTTATTTTTAATTCATTTTTAAAATTTTCTTTTATCTTAATTTTTTTCTTTTTCTTTCTTTTCTTTTTCCTCTTTTCCCTTCTTCTTCCTCTTTCTCACCACTGCTGTGACTCCAAACAACAACATACATCACACCACCATCACCCCTTTTTGACACTTCCTAATAGCAATTTGGATTAAAGTCCATAGCCTCAAAGTATTTTATTTACATTTAAAAAAAAACTGTGATTGAGTTTGGACTTACTTGGTTACATTTTACCAAGAAGTGAACTCGCACAATTTCACTCTTCACCAGAAATTGCAGTCAGGAGTAGGGTGTGCACACATCAAAATCAATTGGGAGGGTTTCAGACATGATATTTGACCAAATCCAGAAAGGACTTTGAGATTCTCTTGAAAACACTCCAGATTGATTCTCTGTCACACTCTTCGACATAGTTTTTGCCCTTTTCAAATACTTCCAAAATTCCTAAACCCATAAAAAAATTTACGCCTTTTTCATCTAAAAGTGAAGAAAAAACATTTCTCCTCATCAACGGATCCTATCACCTCATTCTTGTGGCGACTTTGGATAATACAGTGGTAACTCTCTATTCCTCCATTAGTTCCCATTATTAAGCTATTAGCTTGTATCTAATATTTGTGGTTAACTTAATGAAGCTTTCGCAAAAAGATCTGATTTTGATACTTTTTGGCATACATGATTTTTGGTATGATGATTAGTGTAGTAGTGTTGTTTGATTGTTGGTTCCTGTGCATGATGGTCTCCTGCATATGTTGTTTGCATTTGGTGAAAATTCATGTTTGAGAGACACTTTAAAATACAAGCAAGTTAATCCAAATTGCTATTAGGAAGTGTCAAAGAGGGGTGATGGTTGTATAACGCATGTTGCTATTTGGAGTTGCAGTGGCGGCGAGGAAGAGGAAGAGGAAGAACAAGGGAAAAGAGGAAGAATAAAGAAAGAAAAAGATTAAGATAAAAGAAAATTTTAAAAATGAATTAAAAATAAAATAATAATATATTTTCATATTAAAATATAAAATTATTGAAATACTCTTAAAAATTAACGACATTGTTAGTTGACCATTGGTCAACTAATGAAAGCGTAAGATCTAAACGATTAGAAAGTTCGATGAACCGTTTTATGCTTTTTTTAGTTGGAGGGAAAAATATGAATTTCACAATAGTTAGTGAGTCACCAGAATAGTTTGCTCCTTATAAAAATGACACCAAAATTTTAGGTCCAATCTAGTAACCAATACAACGGGCAAATATTAATTTTAGGGAGACAATTTAAAATGGCATGAAATAAATATTAATTTGTACTAATGAGCTAATAGGAGAGGCCTAAGGTTAAAAATAACTATTCCCTCCGTCCCAACAAAATTGACCTACTTACTATTTTGGGATGTCCTAAAAAATTTGACACTTTCCTTAAAAGGAAAATTTTTACTATACAATTTAGTATAAAATAATCAATATACCCCACATATATTATTTTTATATACTTAGAGTTGACATAAAGTATTGTGGGACCCATATATTTCTTATTTTTATTATACTATATTATATTATATTATATTATTATATTCTAATTTTTACTTTTGCATAAAATATCGTGCCAAGTCAACCACTGTCAATTTTAGTAGGACGGAGGGAGTATTATTTAATTTTTAATTATAAAATTATGTATAACGAAATAGTACATAGAGGGTGTTAATGCAAACTATATGACATGTTATCATGAATGATACATAATTTATACAAAAATAATGTAGTAAAAACTATAAAAATAAAGAACAACTTTATGGCCAACATAGACACCAAAAAAAAAATTTGTAAAATTACAATTGAAAATTTTAATTGCTAACAAAATAACTAATTCTTCAATCAATCTACAATTTCAATTAAATGCCACAACCTAATATTATTAGCTCTTCTTTGGTGCAATAGTTACCATGCTGGACCTTCATTGTAGAGACCAATGTTCAATTCTTCTTACTGCCATCTCCATCATTTTTAAAAAAAAAAAAATTAAAGGGGGCTTTTGGTACAGCTTCTGGACCAGCCCAGCGATAGGCCGGTCTAGCTCCAATTGGCTAGGCTTTTGGCTACTATTCTGGCACAAGCTTGGCCGATATGGATCTATCCAGGCCACTGGGCCAACATATGTTGGCCCAGGCTGCTAGCTGTTGCCCTAGCTAGCCGACAAATGAACATGACATCCACGGGCATGTGAAGCGGCTCTAGCGTCTCCAAATAAAATAGTTGCAATTTTTTATAATAACAATTCAAAAGAAAAACATGGAGATGTAACCCACTTTTTTTTTTATTATAAGATTCAATAATACTTATACATATTCATCGATTCAAAACTATGACTATAAAATCATTCTGAATTAATCAAATCATTCATAATGAATATAAAGACATTATTCATACATCGATCAACTAATATACACATAAAAGATTTAATCTTAATACATAAATATATATCAAACCAATGACTTTGATACCAATTTACTAATTATCACGTGTTACCTGTTCTAACACCAATTGTAAGATTACCCAATTTGACATTAATTGTTCATACTTTCGTTCTTGTTATTCTACCATATTTTTAATCCAGTCTGGTAGCACCTGCAATAAACTTTTTGGTTACTGTCCTTATTGAGTTTAAATAGATATCCAAACAGTAAAACAGTATAAGATCCTAGAGATGTTTGTAGGATTATCTATTTTGATACTAATTGTTCTTACTTACTTTCTTGTCTTGCTTTGACATTTTTAACACATTTACTATATTTAGACACGGGGTGTGACATTGGATAGGGTTCTAGTGGTGTTGTAGAATTACCTATTTCAATACCAATTGTTCCAATTTCTGTTTTTGTGATAATCCCTTGTTTTCAACATATTTACCAAATTTGGACACAAAACGTGATATTATGTCTAGTAGCATCTATAGTCAATTACTTAACTACTATTCAGAATCCCTATAACAGAATCAAGGTGGATTTAAATACTAGCAGTAATGTATTTTTATTTTGATTTTTATGAATTTACTGTGTTTAATTGTGAAGCGGTGATTTGAGCTAAAAATTATGAGAAAAATAGTTTATGAATGAATAAGGAAGAAAAGAAGTTTTTGAAATATTTTAAGATAAACAAAATATTTAATAAAATCAAAGATCCTTTTAACATTGTGTAATAAGGGTAGCCATGTGAATATGAAGGAGAGCGAAGGTCAAATTAGCAAACAAAATTTACATACCTTCTCACTCCCTCTCCCCAGTTTTTCTTAAAAAAAAAAAATTTAAGCCGCCAACACCGCCTTTCCCAAAAAAAGAAAAAAAGAGGAGAAAAGTTAACGTAATATCACCAAAAAGAAGAGGAATTTAGTCCAAAAGTCCAGGCTGGCCGTCATTTGTAAAGAAAAATCACTACACACAAAAACCATTTTCATTTCTTACAAAACATTGGTTTCCATATCAGAATGACATTTTCAATATACACATCCTATATTAACTTATAGGGAGCAAAATATTTTTATAAAAAAGGCATTAATGAATCTTAATCTAGACTGGTCTTTTTCCTTTTGAAAAAAAAAAAAAGTCTCATTCAAATAGTTTCAAGTGTAAGGAAAAAATAAGTGCTAGTTATTATTCGAGTTGTCAACCAAAGACATTTACTACTGTATCTGGTTATCAACCGACCTTTGATTTCGATTCAAATTTTTTTCTAGCAACATTTTCTGCTTCAATTACCAACCAACCGGTACATATAAGTGATGAAGAAGTTGAAGCTCAACAACAACATCCTCACGTTGACACTCCAGAAAGTGAAGTACAAACCGAGGTTGAAACTGAGATTACAACAAAGAAGGCGCAAAAAAGATAAGCTAATATGTTCACTAAGTATTTCACCATTACAACACTATCATTTGGTGAAGTGAAAACTAAGTAGAATTATTGCATTGTTACTCTTTAATTGTATGCATTCAAGTTAGGAATGAGTTATGGTACATTTTCTCAACATCTAAGAAGACATTATTCTCAAGAATTTGGTTTGGATTCTAAATAACAACAAATTTCTAAGAACACTACTGCTATTTTTGTCCCTTCTTCTGTTGGTTTATTTAAATATTCTGAAAATTTATAAAGAGAAGATTTAGTTAAAATGGTAGTTGTAGAACATCTTGCATTTAATTGTGGAGAAAGATTATGTTTTAATAGATATTTTCAAAATACTTTAAATCCGGCTACAAAATGTATTCTCTGCACTATCCTTATACGTACACTTAAAAAATTATATAGGAATGGTAAGAAACAATAAACTTAAATTTTTTTAGATTTGCCAAATAATGTTTTTTTATGTAGTAATATTTAGAATGATTATTGGCAACTTCATTCTTATATGGATGTTACTTGTCATTGGATAGATAATGAATGAAATATTAAAAAATGATGACTTGCTTATAAGGGCTTTAATGATTCACATTCTGCTAAAAATATTTGTCAACTATTAATTTTCATTTCAAAAGAATATGGTTAGTGAATAAGGTTTTTTTGGTTTCTTTACTACCTCAATTACTAATTTTAAAATTTTAATGGAGCCAACTTTTGGAGAAAAATTTTTTTATGCTAGAAGTGTATGCCATAGTTTAAATTTATGTGTATAAGATAGTTTAAAAAATCTTGATTTTTATATTAAACCAATAAAAATCGTTTTTTCTTATTTATAGTTGAGACCTTCAATTAAAAAGAATGGAGCTAATTTTGTAGACATAATGGTGTCAAACCAAAACAATTTCTAAAAGATGTCCCAAATAGATGAAATTTAACATATAAATTATTAAATGAATCTTTTCTACATAAAGGATTTATATGTGCTTTTTCTTTTGGTGCAAATACAGCTATTGAAATATATTTGTTTCTTTAAGAATGGATTGTTTGTGAATGTATTTTAAGTATTTTAAAAATATTTAATAATGCTAATTATAACTTATTGGGTGTTTTTTTTTTTTATCGTACTTCACATTTAATTGTTAAGAATGTATTAATATTAGTAGTATTTTTAATGAATAGTGATAACCTTTTGTCTCTTTGTATTAATGCTATGATAGCTAAATGATTAAAATATTATTTTAAAAAACCCGATGTTAATTTAATTGCTAGTACTCTTGATTCACGTATGAGAATTGACGGTTTATAAAATTATTTTACTTGTTATTATGATTCTTTATTTTTTAATAATAATAATAATGATAATAGTACACAGGCACCCCAAATAATCAAGAATTAATAAAGTAAAACTTTTTATGTTAGAAAGGTCAAAACAACTAAGAGGATCTTCAAGTTTTACGACAAAGTATGAATTATATTTATCTTGTAATCTAGAGTGCAAGGAAATAGTAATGACATTTTTACTGTTTCCATTTCAACTGTTGCAGTAGAACTGGCAATGGCAAGTGAGTCGGGCCCAAGGGCCTATTCGTGCCGGTCCCAACTGGGCCCTCTTATGGCGGGTTGGCCTGTGGTCTGGTCTTGCAAGCCAATTCGTGCCGAGCCAGGGATAAAATTTCTTGGCCTACCATGGGTTGGCCCGGCTAGCCCATAGCTCGCCCATAGATCGACAGGCCGGCTTGGAAATTTTTAATTTTTTATTAATTTTTTACATTTTTACCCCTCCAATATGACACCCCACCTAAAATGCAAACATGTTGCACATATAGCATGAGCATCCTCACACATACACATATTTGTTATTGCATGAATAAAGTTAATTGAGCATGATAGAGGAGGAATTGTTGTGCTTGAGTAAAGATAAATAAAACACCACTTGAAATAATAAGGGAATACAACATTCTATGTGAAAATAATTAATTGGAAGAATATATATTTTGTATAAATATAGGTATATTTGGGTATTTAATGATTTGAGTGCCTATTAATTAAAATAATAAATAATTTTGATGACTAATTATTATTTGATTAATTCGTTTAACTATATAAAAATATTATTGTTATATTATAATGAAATATTTGGACATTTGACCTTTTATGTATTTTAAAAGTTATTTGACTATCTTATTTATGTGTTAATAATTTAGGAAGTAATTAAATTAGGTACTAGCATGTTCTCTCACTTATTCATTTTATTTCGCATTAAGAGAAATTTTGATTTTTTTTCTCTAATTATTTGTTCAAGCTAGGAAAATATTTCGAGGAGACACCTAGGCTTCCAAAAGCATTGGTACTGCCACATAGGAAGAGGGAGAAAAACCTAATTCTTGTATAATTGAGAGAAATTATCTTGAATTGATTTATTAATTTCCAATCCTTTAATATTTAAAAAAATCTTGGGGAATATTCTCTCCTATTCCTACTCCATTGTGCCGCCACCTAGCCTTCTAAACCCTCTAGGATATGATTAGTTAATTAATTAAAAGAAGCTTTTTATTAGTTAAAACCTAGAGAAAATAGGATTTTTCCTTAATTCTTTTCCTTTTCCTTCTATTTTCTAAACCTAGTATAATTCATCTGTAAAAGCCTATCTAAATCAGTTTTTGGAGACCTAAATTCTCCTTGTAGCCGTCACTTTCTCTCTCTCCCTTCCCTACCACATGAAATCTTCCTCTTGTGCCATAAAATTGGTTGCTTCAATTGCTTATGGAAAATTCTGCACAAGGCTGCACACTTGAAGCATCATTTTTGGGTTGAAAGTTTGAAGATTTAGGCGGAAACAAAAGTTTCCCTTCCTAAGAGTGATCGAGGTTGGTTTGACAAGAGGTATGAATCTAAAGCATTATTTTCTTTAATTTTCCTTAGTGCTGCCACATAGACCAAAAATAGGATTTTGCTAAATAAATTATTAATGTGTTTTTCTATACCAAAGATGATTAAAGAATTATGTTTAAAAATCAAACTTGCTTAATTCTTGGAAAAGAAACCTTTTTTCAAAGGATTTAAACTAAAGAAATGTCTTTTTTTCTCTTGAATTATTGTTTTCATAGAAAGCTAGAATTTTTCTGAAGAAAAGATGATTTCCTGTTGTGTTCTTGGAAAAAAAAAAAAATCTTTATGTGTTTATGTTAAGGGTGTGCCGCCTAACCTAAAGTACTCTAGGAATGTATTTCCTTAAGACCTAGAAGTTGATTTCGTGAAACCTAAAATAAATTGCAAGCTGGCTGGAATTTTTGTTAACCTGTGATAATTGATTGTTTTGCTCAAAATAAAATAGCAAAGTAATTTATTATCATGGAAACTTTTGATATTGTTTACTAGACATGTTCAGGATGTTATTTAAGCTAGAAATCAGGTAAGAAAACACTAGGATTAATCCCAAAATTTTTCAAAAAAAACAGAGGTTGTCGATTTTCTATACGGTCTATTTGAAGCTGTCATTATGGGGTGATAAAGTCCGAAACTAAAAAAGGTTAAAACAGTAGGAGTTAACTGTAAAATTTTAGAATTTTCTGATGCTGAAATTGTGATCAGCTTAAGAATTTCTAAGGAAACTCTCTATTATTAATTTGTATCCTTCTTTTGGTGTAATCATTATAAATATTGACACTTAGGGATGTAGTAAAGGTTTGGATAATGATTTATTTGAAGCCTTGTTGGTTCAATGTGAATAGGACATTAATTATATAAGAAATACGATTTTCTAAAGTACTAGGAGTAGATTGTGACTTCTTTATTTTATGACTTTTAGATTTGGAAGGTTGTCAAGGGCAAGGATTTACTCATGGGAATTAAGAAATTTATTTGCTATAGCAAGGTAAGTTATTGCATTAAAATGTTTATGAAATAATGCAATTGCAAGTTATCAAATGTTATGTGTTATCAATGAAAACATGGTTGTTGTAATAAAATGTCTAGCATGGCTAGTTTTCTTACTCTATTTCAACTCACACATTGATTTTTTAAACAAAAGGATTTCAAAACACATCACTTGATTTTTGCACTAAATGATTTAATTAAGGCTTACCACGTCCAAATAGATATTTTCTTTTTTATTACTACTTGATGCTAATGAATTTCTTTGATACAAAAATGTTAGAGTACTTAATAAGGATAGGCTACTATCATTAGCCTAAGATGGAGCAAGCTAGTTTTTCGGTAGGCAACCATATCCGGTAGATAAACTCGTTTCTATTTAGACGATAGTGTTATGGAGTCAGGCCGGTCTGAGCTAGCAAATCAGTTTCAAGTGTTATATTTCTTATTGATTGAAAGGGATTTCAATCACAAACTTATATTTAAGAACATGTTCTTCTTCCCATTCTCCTAAACCCATGAGTTATTTATCATATAATAGCATAATCATAATATTGTTCAAAATTAACATAAAATAACCAAACTTAATCTCTGAATTTATACAGAAAATACGACTCTCATTATGTTCTTGAAAATTAGAAGATGTTAGAACTACTTACCCCTCACAATAATTAAAATAGAACTACTAGCCCCTCACAACAATTAAAACTAACATCTCCAACTCAAGCCAAATGTTCACCACAATCGTTTCATAATGTCAAATCATAATAATACTAAAATTAATCAAAAAGATTATAACCTTAATAAATCAATTAAACTTAGGTTTTAAAACCTAGAAACAAAGAGGGAGGAATCTCCTAACATCTAACTAGAATTTAATAAATGAATTAATAACTCAAATTTATAAAAATTACCTTCAAGATTGGAAAACTCATAGCTTCTTTCCCCAGAGTCTGAAACACTTGCATGACTACCATATGTAACTAACGATAAAAATAAGAAATGTCATTCAAAAAAAAAAAAAAAGACATAGAGTTAGCTTTTAAGCTCTCGTAATAGATTTTCTTTTCTAATATAACTTAACTTCCTATTACTCTAAGACTTAGGTCATAACATGGTCCACCCAAGAGAATGGGTAAAAAAATAAGTCGTTCAAAAAATACAAAACCCAAATCAATTTAGTTTGGATATTTATATTATATCCCCCTTACAAAAAGTTTCGTTCTCGAAAATTATACATATTTTCTATGTCGAACATGAAAGGATACTTCTTCTGCATGTCCTTCTCTATCTCCTATGTAGCTTCACGAGGGATATGATTTGTTTATTGGACTTTGATGTAGAAAATGTCATGTCTCTATAACACTTACTCCCTATGATCTATTAGAATCTCTAAAAAATGCCTCCTCGTAGGATAAGTTTTTCTGTCACTTTCAATGATTCAATCTTTAGAACATGAGTGGAGTCTATAATATACCTTATCAACTGTGGAACATAGAAAACATCGTGCATTCTAGATAGTGCTGGCAGTAAGGCCGATAAGCAAGTATTCCAACTTTTTCTAAAATCTCATAAGGACCTATATATTATGAAGTTATCTCTCTACTCCTTCCAAACCTCATCACCCTCATTAATAGGAGAAATTCAAAGATACACCTTCTCTCTCGCCTTAAATTCTAACGGTTATTTTTTGCTATCTACCTAACCCCTTTTTTTTCCTATCCGGTGCCACCTTGATTTGTTCACCGATCAATAATACCTTCTTCATAGTGTTTTGTACCAATTCTAGTCTAATAATTATCCTCTCTCCTACACCATCCCAATACACTGGGGAAGTACAATACATGGAGCCATCTCAATACTTTCTTGATAACTGTTATTATAGGAGAACTCTATCCATAGTTGTTATGGCTTTTATCATTAAGCAATGCCTGGACTTAATCGGTCTATATATAAAATCACCCAATTAGTGTATTTACCTAACTTTTACTTTGATAGTTCAATAACAAACTCTATAGTGATACATTTATATTTTCATATAGGTATTTCCAAATATTTTAGCAACCCCTAGGTTGTTGATGTTCAACCTTTATTTGTTGACACACTAAACATTTATATTCCACTATCTCTTTCTTTGTTGTACTCTACAAAAGTTTCTTTTCAAATTTTTATACATTTTAGTACCATCGAAAAGTATAGATAAATTTAGTTATGAGCTAATTTCAAAGTTTCATTTTTTTCAAATTTCAATGATCGGGTACTCGTAATCTCCCTCAAAACCTCAAACTCCTGTCATTATGAACGTGGATGTTTGTTTGCTTGTCATCTTAAACTTCATTCTTTCTTTTCTCCAAACTAGCATCTACATCTTAGACAATCTTTATACATTCCATTAAAGTTGGTTATAGAGTCAAAGCTGCTAGATATTCCTTCAAAGGTTCCCCTACTTCTATTTTCAATTTCTACCCTATATCCCCACAATACAAGTCTGGATACTAAGACTTCTCCACTAAGAATAAATACATGAAAAGGATCAACTGCAGAGATAAGGGCTAATTTGAGGGTTTTGGCTAAATGCTAGGGTACAAAAGAATAGATAATACTACAAACAAAAAGTGTCAAAAGTTAGTACAAAATTAATCAATAGGATACTTGTTACCACATCATTTGTAGTCTCAACCTCCTATCGAGTCAGTACAAAAACCCTAACATTTGACTTCTTTTGCTCCACCGACTTGGTGACTAGTTAAGTTGTGGGTCTTGGTGCTTCTTGAACTATCATCAGGCACTCTCCAATACAAGTGCCTAACTTTTCACATTTGAAGCAAGCCCCAATTTTTCATCTGCATTCTCCAAGATGTATACACTAGCAAGTTTGACAAAGCTTTTTTCATCATGTACAACTATTGAAGGAGTGATCTTGGATAGTGGATGTCTCTTTTCTGCTAGGAGTCCTATTGAGAAAGGTCTTGAATTTTGACCCTGACGGAATATAGGCCTAGGTCTTTTATTCTCCCTTCAGCCTCATATTCCTTAATCTCTGCCTTAATATGTAAACACCAAGCTAGTGTATGACTCTTCATAATTCTTTGAGGCCATCAAGTACAGTCAATTTTTAATTCTTCTCTGTAGTCCACTCTCGAACCATTATAGCTTTAAGGCTTCACTGGTCATAATTTATGGTACAAACTATCCTATAGTATTAAATCTTGATGTATAGATCACTACACTTATCCTTTTTGTCTGTACCAAATCAAAGAACTCATTCTACTTTTGTAGTCTAATTGGCATCGGGAAATAGTGATCGAGAAATACCTTCCTAAATATTTTTGAAGTTATAGATTTATCATCTTGAATATATGTTAGCTTTACCCTTCTCTACCATTGATTTACATCTCCAACCAATAGCAAAGGTATAATTTTCGACTTAATATCATCGGGTATCTCCAAAATCTTGAAATTCTCCTCCAATTCCTCCAATCACTTACTTTCCTTTATTGGATTTACATCTCCATAAAAAATAGGCATTCCTATTTTCTTAAGTCTCTCGTAGTGTGCTCTAGGCCCCAATATCTGTCTCAACTGTCTTTGTTCTTTCTCTCGTTACAATCTCTATTATTCTTGCTGCACAAGTTATTGATTTTGCATAACTTATGCCATCGATTGTCATCAACTTAGGTGTTATTGGCAAAGGCGTAATTGTTAGCATAGCTTGCGGGAAAAGTCCAAAAGCCGGTATTGGCATATGTTGACTAGTCCTTCCAGTAGTCTGGCATGGTATTCTCCATCCCCATTCAGCAAATGGCATATTTATGTCATCCAACCGGTGTTGAGGCCCATATCATTGTTTCCATGTCTTTTCTCACGTGCCATCTATCCACTCCCGTAATAAATAATTATGTAATAATTATTATAATAGGACACAATAAAAATAAATAAATAAATAATAACTAATAAATAAACCATAATAGTTAGCTATCAAAATTCTAACATTCTATCCCATCCCAGAGTTCGTAATACTATTAAATCATAGCCTAATGTTAAAGACCATAAACAAGGTTTTGATATCACTAAATGTAACACCTCGAATCTGAAACCCGAAATGGAACTCAAGCCTATATTTGCGATGCTACATGGCAACATCTCTAAGGAAATACTAAGCCTCTAACCCAAAATAATATCTAATAATTTCAATTGAAACAAATTACCTCCAAAGAAAAATTTATAACTTAACATAATTTATATCATATGTTAAAATTCTATGAATAAATAAAACCATCATTACAATAAGCGTCTTGCTCAATCTTAGTTAAATAATAAAGAACTTATTATTGTATATTCAAACTAATATAAAACTCTTGCTAAGCCAACCACTCCATAAACAAATCTAATCCCATGCATCTTTATAATTCTTATCATATTTCGGACTAACATATGGAAAATATTAAATAGAATGATCTACATTAACCCAATAAATAATTCAAATATCTTCTTGAGAATGAGTAATTACATATAATATGATTTTAAGTAAAATATATTGAGTAGTACAAAATGGCAAGATTGAATTAATTTTTTAATATTTATTTATATACATGATGAAGTAAGAATATAACTCAACCTTAAAAAAATTATAAATATAACTCAACTTAAAATAAAATAAATGTTTAGCCTAACTTCTAAATAAATGTAAATTTAACTCAATTTAAAATAACAAGAATCCGGCCTAATAGTACATAAAGAAATTTAAAATAATAATTGGGTTTCATTTTTTTTCCCTTAGGCCTACAAGAGACATGGGCTGCCAGTGCTAGGCAGGCCAGGCCGGCCAGCCATTGGGCCATGACAATTGCAATTACTATTATTATTTTTTTTTTGGAGACTTCACCAAAACTGCAAAACTGAAGTTTCCAAAACAATTAACATCAACAAACAGAAGTTGCCAAGAAAGTCCAGAACTCAACATAACTTTTGTTTTTTTTTTAAGGAGATGATGTCCCCACAACAAACAAAATTTGCATAAACCATTTGCTCAGGACGACGGATGAAAAGGCGAATATATATATATATATATTATCACAAAACAACGAAACCAAACAAAAGCCCAGCGACACTGCCGCGAACCTCCATTTTTCGTTTTCTTCTTCTTTTCTTTTCTTTTTTTTAAGAAAACATGATCAACTAATTTTATAAATAAATTACAAAAACATAATAAATCAGAATTTCAAATAATTCAGTTCTCTCTATTAATAAGCTACTTTTTTTAGAATATATACATAATATAAAATACAGACATAATAAAATTCTTAAAACTTTTTTTTTTAATTACGAGTAAAATTGAAAGGCTTAATATATTCTTATCACATAACAAACAGATACTCATGAATTTCATATTAGGAAGAGGATCACTAATATTAATCTTGATTGTTTATTCCGTCGAGGATGCCAAACTTATATTTCTTACTAATTGAGTAAGATTTCAATCACAAACTTATATTTTAGAACATGTTCTTCCTTCCATTCTCCAAAATTCATGAGCCATTTATCATACATAGCACATATCATAACATTGTTCAAAACTAATATAAAATAATTAAACTCAAATTCTAAATTTATATAGAAAATACAATTTTCATAATGTTCTCAAAAATCATAAGATATTAGAATAACTTATTGTAACACCCCACTAGATTGTGACCTGAAGAGGGTCTGGGATGTCGCCCCATTTTCGGGATCAATGGTCTTTATAACTAGGTAAGAGCAAAAAGAAAGGAAACGAAATTCAAAAATTATAATCCTTTGAATTTATTACAAAAGTATTAGGAAATAAAACTCAGAAGTGTACAATTTGAAATCAACATCTCAATGAAAGTAATTAAGCATGATAACTCTTGTCTCTAATAGTTCCCCACCTTAGATTTAGTATCTCCTGAAACATGACACAGAAATCATGTGAGACAGAAATTCTCAATAAGTCATGTGTGTGTAAATGGAGTATTTGTAGAGTTTTATGATGCAATTGCAAAGACATTTGAAGTAAAATATTTGCAAGTCATTAATCAGAGAATAACTGTTTAGTGGTTCCAATTTCAATGTTTCATAAATCAATCCAATTGAATTCAGAAGTTCAAAATTTGGAAAAGCTACAAAGTCAAAACCACTTATAGAATAATTACAACACATTCATTATAAACTAAAGAGGTCATGAAAGTCCGCATCATGACCAACCACTGTGAAATCCTACATCATAGCGAAGTAGGTGATTGGCCCACTAAGTAAGATTCTTCTCCTTCTCCTATCCAAACTTACCGATCGTCCATCTTCGAATTCAGTCTCACCAGGATTGGATGTTAATGCGGACTGGCCTGACTTGTTGTTATTGGCGCCTCTTCCTGATAAAGTTCATCTGCCAGAGGTGGCGGCCTATCGGGAGACTAGCCTTAACCCTCAAATTAAAAGCTAGTATTAGAAACCTACCCTAATTAAGTACTCAATGCATTTATTACCCGATTTAGAGTGTGTACAAATAATTCATTAGAACTGCAAGTTTACTCAAACATGGAAGTATAAATTGTATTCGAAGATGATTTTAAAAGTATTATTCTACGTCTTTTAAAACATTTGCTTGATCAGAATTGGGTTTAGTACACAAATAAGTGGCTTATACATGTTTGTTCAATAAGTTTGCAATTCTAAGATAACGTCACATAGAAATATTTGACTTGCAAATTTGTGCAGCGTTTATTGAAAGAAGTTATGCAAAGATTTATTTGTTGGAATCACTTGGTGAAATGACTTATTGGGTTGCTGGGATTTGAAGTACAATTTGGCCTAATAAGAAATTAAGATGTTTAAATTACGACCTAACCCACTCATAAAATTGAAGCATAATGAGTCTTAACAGTACACTATCCATAAGCCCTATGCATCAACTTCAACCATCTAGCATCATACTCATAACACATCTATTATCCACATGCGTGATATAGATCCCAAATAATAATAAATAATGCATAATGAACAATTTATAGATAAGATTAAATAGTAAATAAATAGGCACATGAGTAAGTAAACACATAATAATTAAACAGTAGCTACAGTAATAATTAACTAGGTTAATTAATCAGTAATAATAAAAAATTCATGATTAATATATGTTAGGTATTAAATTGTAAATAATCATTTTTTGTGAATGTCTAGCCGTATTAAATAATGAATGATATTTTCTTTTAGTACAGTAGATAAATAACTACGTAAATAAGTTAGTTAAAAATAAATAGATAATTAATTAAGAAAATGGTCTCCTAATTGAATAAAATATCAATCAATGAATTTTTAGATAACATTATTAACTTTCACGAGATTATTCTATCATAATTAAAATAACGACTTCCATAAATTATTAAGGTATGATAACATTAATAACAATATAAGAGAAAGATAATTTGATATTTATAACCATCTAAACATATAAATAATATACTAATCACCCTTGATGAAACCAATAGATGTAAGACAATATACGTCTCAGAAATAGTATCAAAATTTCATTATGTGCTTCAAGTGTCTTTGACAACACACTACCGACTTTGTACACAATACCACATACACCAATTTATTAACCATAAGTTCTCTCAAAGATTTTATCACAACAACGAGAAGATGGTCACATTAAAAATATGCTTGTAAGAAAAGCAGTGCAACATCAAAACCATTCTACTACATGCTTTATCCCTACACGAGTCTGAAACCCTACGCCATTATTTAGCAATTCGGAACAAGAAGATAATAATGCCAAAGGCTTACTTGTGAGAAGAAGGTGACTTGGTTTGGTTTGAGTAGCCCGGGGGGGACGTGATCTTGGAGAGAGTGTCCTTGGCTAGTTTGACAAGAATCAATAGATAGATTACTGTGTGAAAGTGCATCCGAGATAATAGAGTCACAGCTTTGTATGAGAATAGAGAAAATCAAGAGTAGAAGAGAAAGAGAGAGAGGATTGAAGAGAGTTTTACCCTTACTTGCTATAGGTCGAGTAATGGAGTCTCTAAGTTTGCCTCGGTTTCAAGTGACAGAGATTAGATAGTGGCCGAGAAGAATTCCTTCGTGTGTGAGTTTTTGTTTCGGTTGAGGAGAAAGCTGGTGTGAGAGAGGAGGCCGAGAGACTGGGGCTTAGGTTGTGGGGATTCCGGTTCCCTTGATGGTGAAATGAGGGAAAGATGATAGGGTGATTGATGAAGTAAGGAAGAAAGGTCCTTAATCTGTGGAGGGAAATATAGAAAGCAATCCAAGAAGGAGAGAAGGATGTTGTTCGGCTATAGTGATGAGGAGAAGAGTATTTCTCGATTTTGCTGGTGGGGAAGGCAAACCGAAAGGTAGAGAAAGTGGGATTTCAGTTCCTAGAGATGTTGAGAAGAGGGAAAGGGATTAGATGACTGTAGTACTCCTTGTCTTGTTGAAGAAAAAAAAATAGAGAAGAATGGGGAACAAAGTTGCTTCCGTTTGCTGCTGCTGGAGTAGGCCGAATGGCCTTGGTTGCTTTATTGCTTCGGTTTTGAGACAGAATGAGATGAGGGACTGCTTTTGGTTGTGTGTTGTGCTGGTGCGGTTTCTGTGCTGCTGATGCTATGATTGCTCGTGTAAATGAGAGGGTAAGGTAATAGGTTTTTCCAAAGCTGAAATTGAGCAGCTCATTAAGAGTGTGCCTGGCTGCTTTCGTTTGTGTGTGTTGAAGGGAAAGGTGGCCGAAATCTTGCTATTAATGTTGTGTGTGTTTCGTGTACAAAAAGAAGAAAAGGAAAAGAATAGAGATTGCTAGAATTAGTGCACGAAATCTCCTAGCACAGATAGGGTAAGTAAATTATTTTGTTACTTGAATGAGAGAAGTTTCCTTCTTGTTTTCAATTCCTTATTTTCGGTCATCTCAATCAAGAAAAAGGGAGATGTACACACAAAATTTTAGCCAAATTGAAGGTGCTGATCAGTGTCCAAAATAAGCTAATTGGATTGGTAAATACTCCCTCCGTCTCATAATATAAGTTGCTAGACTTAATTTCACGCATATTAAGATTCTTAAAAATAAGGTGACTTTATATTTTTTCTTCCTAAAACACCACTATTCAAATATCTTGAAAACAAAAGAAGAGAAGAGAGATAAAGAGAGGAAAAAAGAATAATAAATAAGGACAAAAATGTAAAAATAACTTCAAAACCTTCAGTGACTTATAATTTGGGACAACAAAAGTAGTCTCTAACAACTTATATTATCGGATGGAGGGAGTAGAAAGGAGTAAATTTGGAGATTATGCATTTCGAATTTAAAAGGGAAAAAAAAAATGAGGCGTCCAATTATGGAAACAAAATAATCTTCCAATAATTGAGGGGATAAGTTGTGATTGAGCTGGTTACCATACTGAGGAAGATAAATATGGAAGCTAGAACGATAAAAGGTAAGACTATATTAAGAATGGACACCTGAATCAAATCTTGGGAGAATATCCTTCTCCCCTAAGGAAAGTGAAGGCTAGGATAGCATTAATGGAAAGAAGTCTCCAAATAGTTTCAAGAAAAAACAAATAAGGAAAACAAAAAATTAGAGGGGGTCCCTAGTCCCACTGCTCATTCTAATGCTACTCCTTCCTTTTCATAGCCTTAATGGCACACATTTTCTAGTCGGCAGGGCTCCCCGTCGAACTTTCTTTCGCCTACAATGGGAATCTCTCACAACCCAAGACATTTATCATTGTTGAGAACGATGCGGGTGGCATCTACAACTCAGGTCAACCACTCTTTTTCGTTTACGGTTTTGAAAATAAGAAAATAGAATTATTCCAAAGGGTGGGATAAATTTGGAATGCAAGTCTCTTTAATTAATTTCCTCCCTAAATCGTGGAATTCCAAAGATGAAAATGGTGGCTAGGCCATGAGTGAGTTGGCCAAGGAAAAAAGGAAAAAGAAATCAAAAGATGTCCAAGTAAGAATTAGCATTTGAAACCTCAATTGATTCATTAAAATCCTAACTCTCCAACCATTAAACCATACAACTCTTGTGACCTAATCTAACGTCAAAATCTCCATGTTCCAAAACCATTTCCTCTATAAACTAAAAATTAAACAACACGAATGTTGGAATATGTGCCATCTTAGACTAGTTTTCTAATGAAAATATCAAATATGTTAATAAAAGAATTTATTTTCAAAAATCGTTTGTGAATTTATTTTCTTTATTTTGTGTACATTTTCGTTTGTAACAGACCCATTGTGTGTAAATAAGTGATCCATGTGAATGGAGGTCTTTCACAGTAATGTATGGATCATATGTTATTTAAACACATAAACAGTTGTTCTTAACCGATTGATGAGAAAGGGAATCTCATCATGTTTAGGTTATTATGTTATGAATTCCAAATGGAGAATGACTTACCTTTACCCAGTGAGTAGTCCACTCACTTCATGACATAGACGTATTTCGAATACGTAGAACATGACCTATAGTAGTATTTTCTAAAAAGTACTATATGGTAGAAACCTAGACTACTACCGTTACAGCGTGGACTAGTACTCTATGACTTGAATATGAGTTGATGGTCTGGCGAAGCTGGAAGCATATGCTTTGATATGCTATAGTTGAGGTTCTATCGGATGGCTAATATACTTGCATGTTGGGTATGTGTGACTAGTTAGTTAAGATAGACTTGTACAAGATAGTTTCTACACTATATCGTCCCTTGTGGTTGTCTGAATGATCTAAATATCCAGGGCCCTGGGAAACGTGACTTGGATGTTTGCTTTAGGGTAACTCCCTTGGAAAGCGGAAACACTCGAAGAAGTCGTGGATCATTAGACTAGAAGCCTAAGAATAGTAGATATCATTTAGAGGGGTGTTAGTACACTTCTTCTTCTTTAAATGTGCAGCGATGTGTAGAATGGTATTTTAGTTATTTCACTTGTAGGTCGAAAACTTTGCTAATGTAGTATTGTCTTTGGGGTCAATATTTCCTTATGGTGATATTAAGAAATATTTAAAATGCAAAATACATCTATTCATATAATAGGGGTATTTTGGTCATTTTAGTAGTCAAGACGATGTGTCTTTTTGGTCATTGGAATAACCCGTAAGTCCTAATTAATTTTTGGGTTGAGAAAATAATCTCAGTTGAGAGAGTTTTATTTTATTCAGGAAATCTAATTTATTATTGGACTGGGATAAAATAAATAGAGAGAAATTTATTATCTGGTTTAATTGATTAATTAATTATTCAAGATCTGGGTCCAGTTTGAATAATTAGAAAATTAACCAGAACTTAAACTAGAGAAAAATAATTATTACTTAATTATTTATTGGTTTATTTATTTAATTAAATCCCAATAAATAATTAATTAAACTTTAATATTTTTTTGTTCATTTAGGTTCACTAATTATTTATTGGGTTATTTATTTAATCTCAAGGAAAATAATTAATGTTTATTATTTTGGGCTTTTCGGGTTCAAGAAAAATAATAAATATTATTTTGGCCCAATAACTTAGACCATAGGATTTTTTTCGGATACAGTTCAGAAGAGTTTAGGGCAAAGCCAAAATTTATTTTGTAAATAATATTCGGGTATTAAATCTCGGGAATATTTTTTTTTTATCAAAATAATTATTTTTGATTTCATGACTCTTGACTTTTTGTGTGGAAAAATAAAATAAAAGAAAAGGGAAAAAATAAAATTCTCCAAAGACTCTTGGCTCTCTGTCTCTCTCGTGCCTTTTCTCCTTCTGGCTTTTGGTTTTGTTTTGTATATGAAACCAAAGGAAGCCAACCGATTGCAGGAGGAGTGAAAAAAACTGAGAGGCCTTTCTTATTCTTGTTCTGTGCTCACCAATGGAAAATTAGGCTGTGAAATATTCCGTGAACTGAAAAGCCTAGTATTATTCACTTTCACCGGAGGAAGAAATGAAGACAGTGGACGGAAGCTTCACTGGTGTTCATGGATGGATGAAGAAGAAAGCTGTTTCTGTACTTCAAGCTATTCAACCATATTCTTCACGTTTTTAAAGCTCCAAGAGATATGTTTTCATCCCACAATGCTGCTCAAATACTCTGTTTATATTGTTGTTCTTCCATTTTTTATGTCTACCGTGCATGCTCTGTCTATGTCCAATTCTTTCAACGACAACCTAGCATATACTCAAATATTACATGCAAGCGAATTAAGGCAACTTAGATCGATGGCTATACACATAAGAAAAATGAAATCATAAGATCAAATATAATCATACTAGCATATAAATGATGCAATCATTACCAAAAAAAAAAAAAATGCTTTTGGCAACACTTTTATTTGCAACATAGCAAAATTTGTTGTGAAAATTTATATTTTACCATAGTTTTGAATTCCATGACATATAAACTTTTTTTGTAACACTTTATTTTGTCATGACTACGTTTCTATAAATAAAAGTTTTTTTTTACCACAGATTTTAAAATCGTGTAAGTAAAAATAACTTTTTGCAACACATAGTTAAAACTGTTGGTAAAGAAAATTTATTACCCACAACTTTACTAAATTGTGGAAAAGCATACTTTTTCTTATTTTATCAAATATTAAAAAATACTAACATAAAATGGAAACTTTCATTAGATACCACGGTTGAGGTAATTGTTTATATTCAAGTGTTGTGTATTCAATTTTTTATATTTACTATTTTATTAATTTATATATAGTTTGTTGGACCAACTAGTTATATATGTACAGTCAAGCGACGGCAAACAAAATTTAGCAAGAAAGGAAAAATAAATAGGATTTGATATGGTGTCGAACTTGAGACTTTCATCTCAGATAACAACTCTCCTACCACTATGATAAACTATTTCTACTATAAAATTATTATTGTGTTTAAGCATATTTTGTATATTATGATTTAAGATTTTCTAAACTTAACTTTTCTTAAATGATGATGATAATAATAATAATAATAATAATAATAATAATAATAATAATAATAATAATAATAATAATAATGTTCTAATTAATATATTTTTTATTTTTTTAGGATACATATATATAACTAACATCTTTAGTATTATCAACAAATAATTAAGAATCATTTACTTAATGTATATTAATTCGTTTGGTTGAGTGGTTCAAATGTTTTCATTCATTTTCTCAACTTCATTCCCTAAGATATTTTTCCTCTCTTATGATACTTCATTCTTTTTCTTATTTTGATTTTTTTTTAATAGTTAACATTCTATCTTATTTAAGATACAAAAACGGAAATATATAAAACCTTACATTAAAGAATAGAATCAAATGCTTTTGTTTTGGAGGGGGGGCAGGGGGAGGGAGGAGGAGGTTTACATGGATAAAATTGATATTATTTTATATTTGATTTTAATCCTATAGATAATAACTAATAAATATTATTTTTAAGAAAGCAAATTTTTTTTTTATATTATGATTTTAGATGTTCAAAACACTAGTACTTTTCATATATAGAATTGATAGTATTTAAGAGATCTAATTAAACTTTTTAACTATTAGTTTGAATTTTTAGATAAGATAAAATTAATTAGATATGTTAATGTTGAAAAAAATAAGAATATGAAATTAATTAAATATCTTGGCAAAAATCACATAGCTTACAAAATTTGTTAAATAATATGAAATTGTTATAAAATTTGGGTAGTGTTAGAATAAAATCTTCACACTACACACTAATAAAATTCTAACTATTCTTTGCACAAGAATTTCTCTCTTTCTTTTCTCTCACAATTTTCTCTAATCTTTCTTTCACAAAATAATGGTGTATTACAAGCTTAGAGAATAGCTCTATTTATACAGCTCTAATTAGTGGAATACATCATGGCATACATCATCTTCCACTAATCTTAATTAGTGGTGTCTCCACTAAATGGTGGACATCCATAAAAATCTTCTCTAATAATTCACATAAATCCATAATTAGTGGAGCCTCCACTAATTAATGAAGCTTCCAATAATTTTAAGATATTCATAACACTCCCCCTTGGATGTCCATCCATTACATAAAGAATATACCTCGTTAAAACCTTACTAGATAAAAACCCAGTGGGAAAAAAAATCTAGTGAAGGAAAAAGAGTACGCTATTCTATATGTCTGTTTATTACTCCCCCTGATGAGCTGATTCCTTTAAATCTTTAAACCGACGCACACCGATTTTATATCTCAACTTCTCAAATGTTGCAATCGGTAAAATCTTCGTGAAAATATCTGCGAGGTTGTCACATGACCGAATTTGTAGCACATCAATTTCACATTTCTTCTGGAGTTCATGAGTAAAGAAGAATTTTGGTGAAATATGTTTTGTCTGATCTCCTTTAATATATCCTCCTCGTAATTGAGTTATGCAAGCTGCATTGTCTCATAAAGAGGAGTTGGAATATCTTTGATTGATGATAATCCACAACTTTCTCGGATATAATGAGTCATGGATCTTAGCCATACACATTGTCGACTTACTTCATGAATTGCTATAATTTCAGTATGATTTGAAGAAGTAGCTGCTATAGATTGTTTCGTAGAACGCCATGGTATAGCAATATTTTCACACGTAAATAGATAGCCCGTTTGAGAACGTGCTTTATGTGGATCAGATAAATAACCAGCATCTGCATAACCAATCAATGTTGGGCTGATTTTATTTGAATAAAATAATCCGAGATCAATTGTACTTTGGAGATATCGAAGAACTTGTTTAATTCCATTCCAATGTCGTCGTGTTGGTGAAGAACTAAATCTTGCTAATAAATTGACAGCAAAAGCAATATCAAGCCGTGTATTATTAGCAAGATACATCAATGCACCAATTGCACTGAGATATGGTACTTCAGGACCAAGGAGTTCTTCATCATTTTCTTGAGGTCGGAAAGGATCTTTATCCACATTTAATGATCGCACGATCATTGGAATACTCAATGGATGTATTTTGTCCATGTAAAATCTTTTTAGCACTTTTGTTGTATATGTTGATTGATGAATAAATGTTCCACCTTCCAGATGTTTAATTTGTAAACCAAGGCAAAATTTGATTTTACCAAAATCCTTGATTTCGAATTCTCTTTTTAAATAATCAATTGTTTCTTAGAGCTCTTCAGGAGTTCCAATAAGATTAATATCATCAACATATATAGCTAATATCACAAATTTAGAACCAGATTTCTTAATAAAAACACATGGACATACCTGGTCATTTTTAAATCCCGCTTTCAATAAATATTCACTAAGACGTGTGAATCACATGCGCCCAGATTGCTTCAGGCCATATAATGATTTCTGCAACTTGATGGAGTAATTTTCACGAGGATAATGTTTATATGCTTCAGGCATATGAAATCCTTCGGGGATTTTCATGTAAACATCATTTTCTAAATTTCCATACAAGTAAGCAGTGACAACATCTAATAGGCGCATATCTATCTTTTCATGTACTGCCAAACTGATAAGATATCGGAGTATAATAGCATCAACAATAGGAGAATAAGTTTCATCATAATCAATACCTGGTCTTTGTGAAAAACATTGGGCTACTAATCGCGCTTTATATCGAACGATTTCACTCTTTTCATTGCGCTTTCGCACAAATATCCATTTGTAACCAACAGGTTTTACACCTTCTGGTGTTCGAATTGCAAGTTTGAAGACTTCACGTTTTGTCAGTGCATTTAACTCCAATTGAATCGTACCTTTCCATTGCAGCCAATCTTTTTTATACCGACATTTATCAACTGATATTGGTTCAGGATCATCATTATCCTTTGTAATATCAAGAGATATATTGTATGCAAATATATTATCAATAACAGTTTCTATCCGATTCCAACTTCTATCGGAAGTGGTATAATTGATAAAAATTTCAGTGTTACTTTCATCAACTTCTGGTTCTTTATCATCAGTTCTCTCTTGGTCTTTATCATTCTTTTCTTCAATATGATCTTCTGGATCATTTAATCCTCTTTTCTTTCGAGGATTTTTATCTTTAGAATCAAGAGGTCGGCCACGCTTCTGACGTGTTTTTGACTCAGCAGCTATAGGTATAATATTTTGTTCTGCTGGAACTTCAATTCGAATAAGAGCATTTATAGCTGGAATATGCGATTTTGTAACTCTTCTGAAGTCAACAAAAGCGTCTGGCATTTGATTTGCAATGCTTTGCAAATGAATTATCTTTTGAACTTCAAGTTCACATGCGCTTGTGCGCGAATCAAGATAATTTAATGATATTGTCCAAGCAAGATCCTTTTTATACTGTTTTGGTTCTCCCCCTAATTTAGGGAATAATGATTCATCAAAATGACAATCAGCAAATCTTGCTGTGAATACATCTCCTATCAGGGGTTCAACATACCTGATAATAGAGGGAGAATCATATTCAACGTATATCCCATTTCTTATTTGAGGACCTATCTTTGTACGTTGGTTTGGTGCAATTGGAATATATACAGCACACCCAAAAATTCTTAAATGAGCAATATTTGGTTCTACCCAAAAGCCAATTGCAAATGAGAGAATTTATGATAATTAGTTGGTCTTATGCGTACAAGTGTTGCAGCATGTAAAATAACATGTCCCCAGGCAGATGTTGGGAGATTTGTTTTCATTAATAATGGTCTAACAATTAATTGTAATCGTTTAATCAAAGATTCAGCAAGACCATTTTGTGTGTGAACATGAGCTACAGGATGTTCAATATTAATTCCAATTGACATGCAATATACATCAAAAGCATGTGATGAAAATTCACCAGCATTATCCAAACAAATATTTTTAATGTGATGGTCAGGAAATTGTGCTCGTAATTTAATTATTTGAGCAAGTAATCTCGCAAACGCCAGGTTGCGAGTAGATAATAAACATACATGTGACCATCGGGATGATGCATCAATTAAGACCATAAAATATTTGAACGGTCCACATGGCGGATCAATAGGTCCACAAATATCTCTGTGAATCTGTTTGAGAAATGTAGGACTTTCAGCTCCTACTTTTACTGGTGATAGTTTAACAATTAATTTTTCTAGGGAACATGCAGTACATGCGAATTTTTCTAATGTTAATATCCTTTTATTTTTTTAAAGGATGACCATGTGTATTCTCAATGATTCTTCTCATTATGGTGTTTTTTTCTCTTGGGAAAAACTTAGAGAAATAAGTATTATATGATGGAGAAATGTGAGGTAAGTATTATACATGAGTGGAAAAAGATGGAATTTGCATATCTTGTTTTTTTTTTAATGAATTTTAAAATCCAATAAATCATAGGACTTAGAGTTCTTGTGGTATTTTAGTTTCCTACAACTCTAGCAATAAATCTGAGACGATTTTTAAATATGTGGGACTCTTGAAATTCTTTCAAAATAAAAGACATGCCCTAATTGAAATTCATTGGTTGCACATGGACAGATATTCATTATATTTATACCATAGTAATTTTCCTGCATTTAGTTGGACGTAAAAAAGACTCTTCTTGAACATCTGAAGACTCTTCCTTCCACTCAAATTCAATCTCATCATTCATGCCACCACCTGCCATAGGTGGATACAAGGCTTTATCTTAGTGGTTGGTGGTTTTTAGGACAATGCTCATTGTTTGGTGGTGGTGGTGAATTTGGAATGTGCAGTAAGATTAACAGTGTTATGTTCTGGGGAATGGAAGGCATGAGCATTTTTATTGTGAGTTGTTTTGTTGAACTCCACATGGTTGTTGTCACACCTTTGGTGTTGAACAATATTTCCTAATTCATCTAAATGTAGTTTGCTATTCTCCTAATTTTTATTTTCCCTAGTTTGCTTTGTAGTTTTGAAATGGAATTTTGTTTGAAATGTTATTGTGTTGTAGTATCTCGTTGGATTTGTTTATTCTCATATGAATGTTATTCATAAGTATTTTAAAGCATACTGGTTCCGTGCTTTGGGTAGGATTGTTCTTGGCATGTTCCCATTTGAATGTGATTTATTGCAGTGCTGGATAATGGGCTCTTTTTAACATAGACACAGTAGGTGTTGCATTGCCCATGTTGCTTTTGAGTTCAACAGATCGGAGCAGCTGGTTTAGGAAGGGAATAAAGATAGAGAAAAAAATAATGGCTTTAAGGCTTTTTGAATTGGAAATAATATTTTGTGTGGATTTGATTGTTCAAAATTTTGTTTCGAGATGTTAAGGAAATGATCGTTAGTTTTGCTTCAAATATAGTATAATTTAATTAACATGGTAATATGTTTAAATAAAAAATTTTGTTGCATTTGATTACTGTGCTTCAATTGTAATTGAAGTTGGAATTTTGGGTTCTTATTCTTCCATGTTCTAATCTCACTTCAAGCTATCTTACTTCTCTTTGTATGTACTTGCTTAGAAACAACTCACATTCTGTAGTTTCTTTTGAATGGATGATAGTTGATTATAAATATTAGAGGTTTTCATGGTTCTATATGTATAGTGGATGATGATATTGTTAAAGTAGATAGAAAAATAATTTAATATTTTTACTACAGTTTTTCATTTTATGAAGGATAATTTTAAATAAGGTTATTAGGATAAATGCAATATCACTATGGATTTGCATTTGTAGTAAAAAAGATTAATATATAATAATGTAAAAAATTTGTCAAAAAATTGTGACAAATAATTTTTTCTGATATTAAAAATTCAGTGGCAAAAAGTTTTAATTACAATAGCAAGGGAATTGTAACAAATGGGCATTGCCTATTGTTATGTCAATTTGGAAAAGATTAGTGACAAAAAGTATTATTTTCAGTGAAAATTTAATTGTAATAAATAATATTTGTTACAGTTGTAAAAATGTTGAAAACATCGTGATAAAAAATTGAAATATCTGCCTATAGTTAATAATTGTTAGGGAAAATTTTGGCAAAAAATTCATGAACAAATATCACATTTTATTCATAATTATTTTAAAATTGTGGTAAATTCCTGGCAAAAAGTATTCTCTACGATTACATAATGGTGGCAAATTTTTTGCAATGATTGTAATGCTCATGTTTTGAAAATTGTGGTATTTTTGTGGCAAAAATGTATGTCACAGTTTTGGCCTTTTGTTACAGTTTTGGTCAATTTTGTTACATTTTCTCTAGCGTTGTCAAAAGTTACTTTTTTTTGTACTGAATGCATGCCTTCAGACTATCCAGGATAACTTAGGATAGGTTTTATGCTTACCCGCGCAATAATCAAAACTAATACTTCCAATTCAAGTTAAATGTTCACCACAATTGTTCCCTATGACCAAACCATAATAATATTAAAATCAATCAAAGAATTATATGGAAAAATTTGAGGACTCAAAAACATGGAAAAATATCCTTGAATCCATACAGGATCCAAGTTAAATGGTAAGACGATTAGGTCAGGGTATCATATCTCAGAAGACTCATGGAATACTATCCCCTTACGCAAACCACAGGAGTTGCCTCTTGTGAGTGCCCTCTACAAGTTGCACATGGCAAATTGAGTTCAAAACCTAGGAGTGCTAGCTGTTAGGATTTTGTAGATTATCTATTTTTTGGAGTGTTATTTGTTAAGAATGAAGATGTAGACTAACAGTTGGGTATGCTCTTATGCTTCCTCGCAAACAAAATACGAGAATAATCAGAAGTCTACTTTTATTAAGACTCTTCGTTTGAAATCAAATTTCAAACGTAGATAGGGTCCAATAATCTAGTAGTTAGTGATTAATCGATCAATCCAAATATATTGAACTTAGATGCAGTTCTAGATGCAATGAATCTAAACATATTTTTAGATGCGATAAATCTGGACTATTGGATTTAATTATGCAATAACAATTAATGTGCAGCAAAAATTAAAATGAAATTTATTCAAAAGAATTATTCGTATGTAATTAAATGAGTTAGGAAAGGAAAGAAAAATTCATTATTTCGAAAATGTAATTTTTAAAATTTTTCTTAACATGCGGAATCTTTTCGAGAATTATTTGAGTCACGAACCACTAAATTCTAAAATAAAAATTTCTCTAATATTGATTCAGATGATGATGTACTCAAGAATCACCAATTTTTTTTGCTAAAAAATTATTATAGTGGCTAAGGAATTAATTTGCAAAAGAAGATCAAAAGGCAAAACGAAAGGATGCGTGCTCTATGTAGACCATCTTTTTGTTATATATATATAAACAAATATCTTCGTAAAACAACATAGCAGCTTTCGTTTTGTTTTCTAAAAGTTTTAGGAAACAAATATAATAATATCTAGGTTGTTGCCCATGATACACGGGAGAAATATATTTATTTTTTAAAAATTATAAATACATTATGAAATTTAAATTTTGATGTATTTGATAGAAGGGTTTTAATAGTTATATATGTATTTAATTTTTTTTCTTTTTTTTTAAGAATATATTTTCAAAAAATAATGCTAACTTGTCAAAAAACATAAATGAATAAGAATATTTCCTTGCATTAGATTCTCAGGGAAAACAACTCATAAACAAAAACTAAGAAAAGAATACTGGCCAAAAACAATGGAATGCTTCCCCCACCATGACCAATGCATAAGACATTCAGTGTTTTCTTCCCAAGTATAGCACTTTCAAGATCATAGTTGCATGCGATGGTAGCCAATCCAGCAGATATCATGCTCTTCACATCTGCAAAAGGAAGTAATAGAAAATCAAGGAAGAAATATCTAAAATTGTGAAAAAAGAATCAAGAAGAAAATATCTAGAATGAGGCACCAAACCTTTATTACACTTACCTTCAAGGTATTCATCAAGTGAAAATAATATAAACAAAATCGACATTTTCAAATAGTTCAGAAAAGTATCAAACAACAGTTAAATAAATGCAAAAGCAAAAGTTTTCAATCTAAATAACGATCAATCCTCGGCATTATAGGAAAGTGAAACAAAGAACTTGCGCAAGCCAATTCAGGGTCCCTTTCTTTTCTGCGTCCTTTCTTTTCTGGTTTTCCTTAGGGACAAAGGGGAAAACAAAAAGTAATGGTACCATATCTTTCAATTAAGAAATAAAAAACCATAGCGAACTCTGTCCAGGTCTATAGTAATTCACAGCAGTAACATGACAATGGGAAAACTGGGAGAGCAGTTCTCAAGCAGCCAAATGCTAGGAAAAGAAGAATATGGTTATACTCTAGCAGGCCTCAGTTTTTTTCAAGTGAGAGTTAAATAGAAGATAGGCCACCTAAAAGACTAAGGAAAAGATAGGGAAGTAAATTACATGGAACAGCCAGACATTGTGCCTCCTGCATAAAGAATACAGAAGCAGGATCAGATTCCCTAACCAAAGTATCTCCATCAGCTAATTAAAAATAATGCATTCTATTCAAATTACCATCCTCTGTTCCCTTTACTATGCCAATTGCCAAACTATCTGAAAGTCCTTTATAATTTCTAATTTAACTCTCTCAACCCACTTTTTGCAAATATGTGTATGTATCGTGCGTCGCACATCTCAGTAAAGACATAAACCTGGACAGCATAATATCTCGTAGCAATTGAAAGGCAAAAACAAAATTTGTATTCACTCTCTTTCAAATCATTGGCAACTAAAAGACAACACCAATCTATAAACCACGATCCCATCATCCTTTCTTATTGCTTTTTTTTCCCCCCTCCCACTTCTTTTTAAGGCTAATCTTGATATTATCATTTTGTCGGTATATAAATTCACATTGAAGGACAATGCAACTAGCTGGTTCATGAACAATATGAAAATTATAAAAAATAACAATAATTGATTAGGCTATAGGCAGACAAACTCGTAAAAAATGCATGGAATTGCTACCGCCGCTACTATTTATGGTGGTGTCCGAAAAACAATGCCGAATACTTTGTTCTCATCGTCATTGGAAACTGACATGATTTCAACTCTGGTCTTTGTATGCTTATATAGAACAGCTCTGGATTTATACTCTTCAATGAACTCCTTTGAAACTTTCTCAAAACCAAGCTTCTCCGCAACATCATCGTCGGCACCAAGCACCTCTTAAAAACAACCCCAAGTTAACTCACTTAGCTACCACGAATACAAAAACAAACGTAGATTCCAATTGCAGAGACGGGGAAAAAAAACAACAATTGAGCAACACGATTAGTCTTATCATCATAATCAGTTACCGGACTGTGGAGCGGAAGTAGAAATAGCTCTAACAGATAGGGGAGAGAAATGCGTGCTCAAGCTATGAGAAGAAGCTGAGCGAGTGCAGAGAACAGGAAGGTAGCTCTGGAATTGTTATCTCAACTTCACCCAAAAGAAATGCTTATTCTGCTAAATGACAACATAGGCAAGAAATATGGACCAAAGGGAGATGGAGGGCACCACTATTTGCTGCTACAGTAGCAGCCATGCTAAAACAAATATTTCCACATGAACATTACCAAGAAGCTTAAATTCTTCATGTTTTAGAACTCTAGTAACTTAAATGTTCCTATCAATACAAACATCCTAACATTGTGAGAAAATCTTTATGTGTGAAGCTTATCTTGTTAGCGCTCACAAATGAGATGCCAAAACTGACCAATTCCACTCCATTTGTAAGAAGTCTCTATGAATCTATTTTAGTAAACATGGTAGTCATTCAAACTTTGATAGATAAGTAACACAGGAGCAATATTAGACATCACTCAATACCACTAAATGCAAAAACTTATAAGAGGTTCAAAGACAGAGCAATCTTAGACATCACTCAAGTAAATTCTTCACATACCGCAGATGGAAATCCATTGTCTTCAGTTCGAGCCTTGTTCATGAAGCCTTCAATGATAACACATATTCCATCAACAGTCTCAAGGTTAAACACATCATATCTCTTGGGAATTGGTACAGAGGAAAAAACTCGCAGAGCTTGTTTCCTGAGGCAAAACATAGAACAAATAATTAAAAGAAGAAACGCCCATCATGCAAATCAAAGAACTTAATCAAATTTAGGAAGTGGAAGATCTAAATGTAGTAGAACATGCTGTTGAACAATATAATTTTGCAATTATGACTACACGTTAAGAGGGAAAAGATGATAAGGTAAGCAAGACGCCCTTACATTCTTCAAAAGCATGCAAGTGCAGCAGCAGTATTCTCACACAGAGGGGGGGGGAGGGGGAAAAAAGCAACAATAACATATTTGAGGCATCAGGTTTGAGCCAAAGCATTCACAAATAAAACCCCTAAGACTGAAATCCAACCATCTTATCTAACATATTCATACCAATTGTTTTAAAGTTACGAAGATTCAACTGCTTAGACAGCATGCAATAGTACAGTCTCCTAATCCTCCAATTAATCACAAGAGGTTAACTCCAATGTGTTAAGTTACTCATTAATATCATTACACATCTGCTTTCCCCGAAAACTTGAAACTTGTAAATAGAGTTAAAAAAAAAAAAAAAGCCAAACAAACAAACTTATCATCCATCCTGAAAACCATTTTACTGCTCCAATGTCATTCCTTGCTGAAATTCTAGCACACAATTGGAAATAGGCACAAAAGAATGCGCTGAATAACGCAAAAGTTTCAAAACAACAGGGGAAAAAAATGCATAACTACTTCAATACAGTAAGTGAAGAACTTTCCTGAGGGAAAAAAATGGGGAAAAAATTATAGCACCAAGAGAACAGAACTTACTCCCGAGTTGTGATTCTAGCAACCGCGAGTCGCTTCCCCTCGAATTCCTTTTTGGCCTTCACCAACCACTAATCCTTCAAGCAAACCTTTAAAAGAGCAAAAGGAAGAAGACGAATTTCACTCTCATGAGAGAAATGCGTGCTCAAGCTATGAGAAGAAGCCGAGCGAGTGCAGAGAACATGAAGGTAGCTCCGGAGAAGTGAGTGCCGGTGAAGGTTGGACACTAAACGACATTGTTTAGACGAGATAGAATACACACGCGGCCGCGCGCTAGTCGATATAGAAAACAGGAGAAGAATCTCGTCCTTGAAGATCCTATTAGAAGCAAGTTCCCAAATTTTCATTCACTATCTAAGTTCTAATTCACATTCAGAAAGCAAAACATAAAACTTTGAATATGACTTACCTTCACAGTAAGCGCCTCTATCTTCGCTGTCACTATATCTAATCCCTCTTTCATTTCCCTCAGCAACGAAACCAACTGGGGTGCCTCTCTGGAAATCTATATATATATTAATCAAAAAATAAAATAAAATTGGCAGAAGACCAGATCAATAGATAATATTTCCATAGCTACACAAATGAAGCACCTGTTAATCTTTTCATTGTTGTTCTTCCCCAGCGTTGCAGATCTCAACCATACGACCTTTCTGGACCCCGATTACGCCGCCAGAGACTCTAGGAGCAACAGGCTGTGAAGAAGCAGTGGCAGATGAAGAATCACAGCGAACATTGGAGGCGTGAGTTGAAGAATAAGAGGGTGGTTCGCACCTGAGAATGCTGATGATGATGTCCGATGGCCTTCTGAAAGAGGCGGTTCGCCAACATGATGAAGGCTTTGAGGAGTTGGGAACGGAAGTGACAGGGATAGGGAGGGTTCAAGAAACCCTTCAAATTTCTTTTTTTTTAAAAAAAAAAATCCCTTCAATTAGATTTATAATGCCAGATGTCAATAGGCAGCAATACCAGGTGGCTCTCTTAGGAGCTTCTGCAGCTCCTATATATATATATATATATATATATATTTCTTTTCCTTAATTATGGGCTTTAGAATTTATATAATTGTAATTAGGCCTATTGAATTATAACAAGTTTATAATTCAATTATAATTTTTTTAAATAATTATAATTTCACCTAACTAATTATAATATTTTATAATTAGGTCATAATTATTATTTTTTCTCGTAAATTAATCCCAAATATTATCATATAATATTTTGAGTATTAACTCCTTTATTGTGTGTGACCTATTAGGTTTTCTAGTCAATTGGTAGCTAAATATAAATTAATTCTAATCACTATAGAATTAATAATCCTTAATAATTAGAATTAATTTATTAATTTGTAATTAATAAATCCATATTTATCAGATTATAGGCGGCATCTAACAATACATCATGACCACCCAAAAGTCCAGAAAGTCAAGTGGCTTGATATGAACATTTTTAATAGTAAAATGTTAGTAGAATAAACTTCTTTCAATATATAATATCTTATTCAATTTAGAATATGAAATTAGTGACAACTACCTCTAAAATATTAATTAATTTTAGTTCGAATATTCTAATACTTGTTCCTGGAATTCATTACTCAACATGTGTATCAATTGGAATTATTTTCAATACATAGTCGTCTTGGCTAAGAACTTCTCTAGTAATGATTTTTACAAATGGCCGTGGGATATTTACTTCTACTATTAGGAGTAGTAAATCCTTTATTGACTATAACAACTACTTTTGTTTATTTCACATTATATCCAATATCCATCTCATAGGCGGTCTTGTAGAGACTCCAGAGATTGGAATTAAAGTATAACTCCCAGTAAATAAAGTATTTTGGAGATTTCAAGTCTAAAGATACTTGCACATTTGCTATAATGAGATTTTATCACTGACATCAAATAGTTATCCATGTGATTTTCTCATAGTTAGTTCATCTAATAAATTTGTTCAAGTAATAAGTATTCACGTGTTAATTTTGAGTATCACTATACTCACGAATGTGAGAACCGCTGCTTGATCAAATTAAAAAGCATAACACATGCTAGTCTTAGCGTATTAATAATGTCATATCTCATTAATACTATAATTAGGGATAATTTAAGTACAAATATTACATAGTGTAGTAGAAATCTCACATTATGATTTCTATCATAATTTTTTTAACATTATACTATGTGTTTGAGACTTTATCTAACAATTTTATTCATATATGTGCGGAATTATTAATTAAATTGAAAGATAAAAAATGCATTTTATTAATAAATGTGTCATATACAATATATATGTGATTGCCTCTAGGGTATTAAACTAACAAACTCCCACTTGTATTAAAGGCAATCATTCATGTATCGAATACTGAATGACTTAGTATGTCTATCATATTTCTTTTGGGGCAATGCTTTAGTTTGCGGGTCCGCTATATTCTCATCTATGGGAACTCTCTCAATTTTTACATTTTTCCAATCTATGATCTCCTGGTTTAGGTGATAGTGTCTTAGTATGTGTTTAGATCACTGGTGAGACCGTGACTCTTTTGCATGTGTAATAGCTCCATTGTTATCATAATACAAAGATATTGGACCAATAATGCTAGGAACCAATCCTAGTTCCGTCATGAACTTCTTGATCCAAATTGCTTCCTTAGCTGCTTCAAAAGTGGCTATGTACTCAACTTCAGTCGTTGAATCGGTAATAGTATCTTATTTGGAATTTTTCCAACTTACTCCCTTTCCACCCAAAGTGAATATGTAGCCTGATTATGATTTGAAATCATCCTTATCAGATTGAAAACTGGCATCTGTATACCCTTTTACTTTCAAATTACTTTCTCCATATACTAAGAATACATCATAAGTTCTTTGTAAGTATTTAAGAATATTCTTTACAGCCGCCCAATGACCCTCACCTGAGTCAAATTGGTATTTGCTCATCAAACTAGAGCACATAATATATCAAGTCTAGTACATCATATATGATAGATCCAATTGCCGAGGCATATAAAATCCTATTCATGTGATCCCTTGCAACTTGTATCTTTAGAGATATTGACTTTGAAAGGCTTTCTCCATGAAACATGGGTAATAATCTTTTTTTGGATTGATCCACGCTAAACCTCTTTAGCACTTTGTTTATGTATACATATTGTGAAAGACCTAATAACCTTTTTAATCTATCTCTATTGATCTATCTCTATAGAGATATTGATCTATCTTTATAGATCTCTACATATAGCAATAGGAAAATGATTGCACTCCCACTAATATTATGTACATACAAGGTTTATCCATATTTTGTATGAAACCAAACTCTTTGATTGTTTTATCAAAATGGATGTTTTAACTTCTAGAAACTCGAAGTTCTTGTATAAACGAAGGTTCATCTATTCTCCTAATAAATGTGGGTTCAGGCGGTTGATCTATATTTATTTGTTTTTCTTGAACATCACTAAGTTCAATTTTACTCACACTGTCCCCTTTAAGTAGTTGCTCATTCTCTAAGAAGATAGCATGTTTCGAAACAAACACTTTATTTTCGAAAGGGAGATAAAAATAATATTTGAATGATTCTTTCAGATATCCAACAAACAAACATTTGTTAGACTTACTTTCAAGTTTGTTTGATTGTGGTCTTTTAATAAATGTAGGGCAACCTCATATTCTCATATGAGATAACTTTGATTTCTCACCAAAGAATAACTTAAATGGAGTAGTATCAACTGTTTTTTACAGAAATCTATTTAGTATATAAATAGCAATCTCCAGTGTATATCCCCAAAATAATTTTGGTAAATCTACAAAAGTCATCATGGTCCGTACCATGTCTAGAAGTGGTCGATTCCTTCTCTCAGAAACATCATTATGTTGAGGTGTATATAGTAGAATCCATTGAGATAATATCCCATTATCTCTTAAATAACTTTGAAACTCTTGGCTTAAGTATTCACCTCTTTGATCAGATCTTAAAGTTTTAATACTTTTACAAAGTTATTTTTCTATTTCATTCTTGAAGTCTTTGAACTTGTCAAAGGCTTTTGATTTGTATTTCATTAAATACAAATATCAATATTGTGGACAATTATAAATACAGATAATGAAATATTGATAATCTCCTCTTGCTTATATTGATATTGAGCAATATACATCAGTATGTATGGGTTCTAATAACTCATTTTTCAAAATAAACAAGATTCACATATGCCAAATGATTTGTAATCAAACAATTCAGTAACGAATTTAGAAACAAAAGCAAATTTCTAAAGTAACAATTGTGAATTAGTTTTGGATTTGTTTTTGTAAACAAAATTCTCATAGAACAAACAATTTGTTTATAACCCACTAAAACAAATTTTCCAAAACAAAGTTTTACATGAAACAATTTTCATGGACCTAAAAATTTTTCTTTGAAACAATTTCAATATTAATAATAAACCCGTAAAATACATACGAGATAACTCTGATACTACTGTTGGATTTCGATCATACAATAACATTTAGCTCTCAACGAAAATTAAAACGAAATCCACTCAAAAAAATCACTCGTATATAATTAAACGGATTAAGAAAGGAAAGAAAAATTCGTTACCTCGAAAACGTAGCTTTTAAAATTTTCCTTAGCGCGTGGAACCCTTTCAAGAATTGTTCAAGTCACGAACCGCCAAATTCCAAAATTGGAATTTCTCTAATATTAATCCACACAATGATGTACTCAAGAACCATCAAAATTTTCTGCTAGAAAAATAATATAGCGTGAGGAAATTAATTTGCGAAAGAAGATCAAAAGGAAAAATGAAAAGTTGTGTGCTCTATTTAGACCATCTCTCTGTTTTGTATATTATATATATATAAACAAATGTCTTCATGAAGCAATATAGCAGCTTTCGTTTTGCTTCCTAAAAGTTTTAGAAAACAAATATAATAATAATTCCTTTTTCTTAATTATGGGCTTTGGAATTTTTGAATTATAACAAGTTTATAATTCAACTACAAATCTTTTAAATAATTACAATTTCATCTAACTAATTATAAAATTTATAATAATTAGGCCATAATTATTATTTCTTCTCGCAAATTAATTTCAAATGTTATCATATAAAATATTGAGTACTAACTCCTCTATTGTTTGTAACATATTAGATTTTCTAGTCAATTGGTAGCTAAATATAAATTAATTCTAATCATTATAGAATTAATAATCCTTAATAATTATAATCAACTTATTAATTCTAACTAAAATTAATTTATTAATTTTCTAATTAATAAATTATGTTTAGCAGATCATGAGTGGCATCTAACAATTCATCATGACCACCCAAAAGTGTAGAAAGTCAAGTGGCTTGATATGAACCTTTTTTAATAGTGAAATGTCATACAATAAACTTATTTCACTACTTAATATCTCATTCGATTTAGAGTATGAAATTAGTACCAACTCTCTCCAAAATATTAATGCCCGAATATTCTAGTACTTGTTCCCAAAATCCATTACTTAACATGTGTATTAATTAGAACTATTTTCAACACGTAGTCGCTTTGGCCAAGGACTTCTCGAGTAATGATTCTTACAAATAGCTGTGAGATATTCGCTCATACTATTAGGAGTGATGAATCCTTTATTGATCCTCACAACTACTTTTATTTACTTCATATTGTACCAAATATCCATCCTATAGACAGTCTTGTAGGGGCTCCAGAGATTGAAATCAACGGACAACGCTTAGTAAATAAAGTACCTTAGAGATCTCAAATTTAAGGATACTTGCACATTTGCTATAATAAGTTTTTTATCAAGAGCACTAAATAATTATCCATATAATTTTCTCATAATTAGGTCATTTAATGAACTTGTTTAAGTAACAAGTATACATATGTTAACTTTGAGTATCACAATAATCACAATTGTCAAAACTACCACTTGACCAAATCAAGAAGTATAATACGTACTAATCTTGGTGCATTAATGATATCCTATCTTACTAACACTATGACTAGTGATAATTTAAGCACAAATATTACATAATATAGTATGAATCTCACATTATGATCTTGACCATAATGTTTTTAACACTATACTAAGTGTTTAGGATTTTATTTAACAGTTTTATACACATTTGTGCGGAATGATTAATTAAATTGAAAGATAAAGAATGCTTTTTACCATAGTTCTGAAAGTCAGATAAGACCGGCCACTGGTTCGGTCTAACTCTATGATATAAGTCGGTAGCGAGAAAATCGATTTTTTTAAAAAAATAAATAAATTTATTCATATGTTTTAGACCTTTTTGACAAATAACTAAGTTATTCTTATTTAAAATCTATTAGTTTTAAGAGACATTTTTTATATTGTTTATAATAATAATAATAATAATAATAATAATAATAATAATAATAATAACAATAATAATAATAATAATAATAAATACTCCCTCCGTCCCAAATCATCAATCCACTTTCTAGCTTAATCTTTGTCCCAAATTATCTGTCCCTTTAGGAAATCAAGATTTAATATTCCAAATTTACCCCTATTTAATAGTAATCTATTTCTCAAACATATTAAATAGAGTCAAAAACTCATTTTATGAGTTATGATATTCATGCTCACCTTGTTAATTTCCAAGAAATATCAATAGTAACTTGGAGAGAAAATTAAATATTCATCAATATTTTGACCTATTTTCTAACAAGAATTAAATACTTAGGAGAGAGAAATAATTTAAAGTTATATCAAAGTTTTAGAGTTTGTGTACTTCTTAATATAAATAGATATACTAATCATTGAATTTTAAGGGTAAAAATGGAAGAAAATGTTTAATTAACTAAAAAACCTACGTTTCTTAAGCTTCGCATAATCGATTAAAGTGGACAGATAATTTGGGACGAATGGAGTAATATTTTTATGTATAAATAATATTAAAATATATATATATATATATATATATATATATATATATATATAATTACATTCCGATTCGATCACGATTCAACCCGATCGAACCTGTGAACCATTGAACCTGTTGCTTCACCAGTTCGATGACCGGTTCGGTTTTCAGAACCTTACCTTTTATTAATAAATGTATCATATACAATATACATGTAATTGCCTCTAGGGCATTACACTAATACTAGACATATTTTCAGATACATTGTATCTGGTCGTCAGAAAAATAACATAAATTTTTTACTTAATGTATAACCCTATAATAGTGGTAGTGTGCCTAAAATATATTTATACGACTCACAAGTTATAAGCAATTTTTAGTAAAATATTATAATTACATATGTTAAGATGAAGATTGGTGATCTCTTTATATCAAACCATAATTTGATATTTAGTTCTTTTGTCATATGATATCATAATTAAGCATAAGGCACAAGTTGTATGTCATCCTTATATTCTTAATAAACTATTTCTTGATTTCTAAATAATCTCTTCAAAAAGTAATATCAATACCTCTTTATTGATATATTTGAGCAGGCCACGTATTTTAATAGTTTAACTTATCAAGGGACTCATGGTATATCTCTCTCAACGATGAGAGGGACAAATTTTTTTACCATCATTTACATTCCTTTTCCTAACTTGTTTCATATCCAACAATAGTCTTATCAATCATCTGGTCAAAAACGACTTTAGACAACATCAAGACAAATAATCCATTGAGTAAGAAACTGTGATGAATTCAGATTGAATAACTTAGGATATCATTATTTAGAAAGAAAGTACTTATGACCTGTCCCATGAAATACTCTCACAGTAGGTCATATCTAATACAATATTTTCTAATATTTATTTATATTTTGACTTGATATCTTATATATCCATGACCAATAAAGTATAGTCATCAAGTCACAAACATACTAATTTTAGCTTATTATTACTCCAATAATAATTGATTATGGACAATTTAAGAATAACCATTTTATTTGCTATAAGGTTTTACTATCAAGCCACATACTTGATGACTATAAAGCAAAGTGCACTATGCATGGAAAGAAATGCCTCATATTATTACAAAAAAAAAAAAAAAACTAAATGATAATAGTACAAGTACAAAAAGGCTTAGGTGCATATCCCTAACATTATAACCCTAATAAATCAATTAAACTTAAGTTTTAAAACCCAAGAAACAAAGAGAAAGGAATCTCCTAATGTCTAACTATCATTCACTAAATGAATTAATAATTCAAATTTATAGAATTTACCTTCAAGATTGGAAAGCTCAAAGCTTCCTTCCCCAGAGTCTGAAAACCTTACGTGACTATCATGAGTAATTGACGATAAACATAAGAAATGTTATTTAGATAAAAAAAAAAAAGATATAGGGTTAGCTTTTAAGAGCTAATAATACATTTTATTTTCTAATATAACCTAATTTCTTATTACTCCAAGATTTAGGTCATAACATGGGCCACTCAAGAGAATAGATCATGCCACTAAAAAAAAAAAAATACAAAACCCAAATCAATTTGGGTTAGGTATTTAAAATATGCTTTCATAAGTTTCACAAAGAATGAAAGATAAATGAAGAGAAATAAAACTTTCAATTTATGATAAATATATAAATTTTATTTTTTTTAACAATTTAATTCGTACATAATTTTCACGTACTTATATTAGTTTGATATTTACTCAAAAGATATAATTTTGTTTAAAATTTAAAAAAAAACTAAAATAAGGTTTTAAATTTAAAAGAGGAAATGACATTTTTATGTAATTAATAGATATTAACATATAAGAGTGTAGATTTAGGTTGGAAGAATGTAAATTTAACCCCTCCCAACACTAAATCCTATGTTTATTAAAGATATTTTAAGCCATTCAATAAAAGTTATTAAAATAAAAATTTTTCCTTCTATTTCCATCCAAGAGGACATTAAACTTTTTTACTAAATCTAATTCTTCTATTCTTTTCTCAATCCCTTTCTTTCCTTTCTAAAAAATACTAATCAAAATATCTAAAACACAAACCATTTATTTCTTCTCCTATTCTCTTCATCTATTTATCTTAATCCAAATATACTATTATTGAAATATGCATATCTTAATTTAAAATGAATATATGTATTAATAGTTTATCTCTTCCTTCATATTGATTATCTAAAGGCTATAAGTACTTAATCCTCCCGGTCCGAAAATATTATAAACTTTTTGTCAATATAATATATTTTCTTTGAAATTAATATATATGATTTTAAAAAAATTAACCATATAATATATTATGATGAATTTACTATCTATATTTCTTGAGTTTACTTGTGAGACTAATAAATCAAACTTCCTATAACTCAAGTTCAATTTATATTTTAAATTAATTAAAAATATTAGTTTGCGTATAGCTCATTTTACCTATGACCTTAATGGTGGAACAGAAATTTCGTAAAATTTAATTCAGTGCGGAATAGAAATTTCATAAAATTCTTATGTGTAGTTCGAAACAATCATATTATTATTCTAATTAAAAGTATCAAAATTGAAGGATTAAAATGACAAAAATCATCAAACCGAAAGTATGCTAGCAAAACGAAAAATTTACCTCTGTGATTGAATGGTCTTCTTCGCACTAATGTAGATGTCTGTAAAAGGATATAAGGATATTTGAAGCTATTAGATCACGTCTTTGTAAACGTCAACTGCGTCTTATTCACGCGAAACTTTTGATCTTTCGAAATAATACCCATAGCACTGCCAGTGAAAGCTCAAAGATGTGGGTTTCACTTGGTAAAATGGGTTTGTTCTCTATGAAAAAATGAACAACAAAGAGCCACTGGGTTTGTTTTCTCTTTTGCAATGATGAACCCAGAAGTGCTTAGTAAAAGCTATGGCCTTCAATTCATTTTCCATTCATTTCAAAAAATGCCCCGAGAGAGAATCCATCCGCATGAAAACAGAAAGTATCCATGCTTTTTGTTTTCCTTCACGTGAAATAACATGTGATCCATCATGTGTTGTTTTTTTTTAAATTTTTTAAATTAATTAATTAATTAATTTTTATTTTACTCTTAGTCTTATTCATTGAGCCGGATAAAATTATTTATTCTTGAGCTTAAACATCTATAAATAATAAATTTCAATTATTTATTTTTTGGGCTTTATTAAACAGCCCAATAAATAATTAAGAAGCCCAAATGAACCAATATAAAATTTCATACCTTTTATCTAGTTTATATTCAGATTAATTTTCTAATTATTCAATCTGGGCCTTGGGCCTTGAATAATTAATTAACTAATTAAACTAGATAAAATAAATACTCTCTCTCAAATCTTTTATTTTATTCTAGTCCAATAATAAATTAGACCAAAAAAATAAAATAAAATCTACAATTATCAAAACAAATTCCTTAATCCAAATCCGTCAGGACTCAAGGGCCATTCAGGAGACCAAAAGACACATCGCCTTAGCAACTAAAATGACCAAAATACCCCTAATATATAAATAGCTATATTTTGCATTTTAAATATTTCCTAATATCACTATAAGGAAATATTGACTCTAAGAATAATGCTGTGTTAGTAAACTCTTCAATCTACAGGTGTAATGACTAAAATACCCTTCTATGCATCGCCGTGCCTTAAAGAGAAACAGTGTATTAACACCCCTCTAAAAGGTATCTACCATCCTTAGACCTCTAGTCCAATGATCCACGACTCCTGAAATGTTTCCACTTTCTAAGGGAGTTACTCTAAAATAAACATCTAAGTCATGTTCCCCAGGGTCCTGGATAATTAGATCATTTAAACAGTCACAATGGCGATATAGCGTAGAAGCTATCTTGTACAAATCTGTCTTAACTAACTAGTCACATATACCCAATATACAAGTATATCGACTCTACAAAAGAACATCAACCATAGTATATCAAAGTATGTGCTCTCAGCTTCATCAGATCACTAACTCATACTCAAGCGGTAGAGTTTTAGTCTACGTTGTAGTAGTAATAATCTAGGTTTCTTTTAAATAGTACTTTTAGAAATCACTATTACATGTCATGTTCTACGTATTCGAAATACGCTCATGCTATTAAGTAAGTGGACTACTCACTGACTAAAGGTAAGCCATTCTCCATTTATAATTCATAACACAATAACCTAAACATAATGAGATTCTCATTCTTATCAATCGGTTAAGAATAAACTTTTATGTGTTAAGTAACCTGTGATCCATACTTTAGTATGAAAGACCACCATTCATATGGATCACTTACTTAAATATAATGGGTCATTTCCAAATAAAATTTGTGCACAAATAAATGTAAATTTATAAACAAATTTTGAGAATAAATTTTTTTATTAATAAATTCGATAATTACATCAGATAAACTAATTTAGGGCATATATTCCAACAATCTCCCACTTGCACTATAAGACTAAAAAAGCCCGTAGGTGCCCACCCCTATGGCGTCTAAGTGTCTCTTGAAGACTCTCTCAACCAAATGCTTGGTGAAGGGATCTGTTAGGTTGTTCTCTGAAGCTATTTGTTCCACCACGATTTTTCATCTCTAAATAAAATCATGGATCAGGTGGTACTTCCTCTGGATGTGCTTCCCCATCTTATGGTTCCTGAGTTATTTGGATTGCAAGACTACTCCAAAGTTGTCGCAATACACCACAATCGGTCTATCCATGTATGGCACAACTCCAAGTTCTGAAAAGAGCTTCCGGAGCTAAACTGCTTCCTTGGATGCTTCCGAAGCTGCCATATATTCAGCTTCCATGGTTGAGTACCAGAAGAAAAAGTTGCTTGATACTCCTCCATGAAACAGCTCCTCCAAACAAGGTGAAGATATATCCACTAATGGATTTTCTCTCATCCTTATCTGCCTGAAAATCTGAGTCTGTATATCTAATAGGAACCAAGTCGTCAGCCCTGTAAACCAGCATATAATCTTTCGTACCATTGAGGTATTTAAGAATATGTTTTATAGCTTGCCAATAAATATCCTCAGGGTTTGACTGATATCTGTTAATTAAGCCTACGACAAAGCAGATATTTGACCTAGTGCAGAGCATGACATACATGAGACTTCCGACCGTCGAAGTATAGGGAATCCTACTCTTCTTGTTTTTTTTCTCTTGAAACTTAAGACAGACCTTAGAATAGAAAGACAACCCATGTCTACAAGGGATTAGAGCTCCTTTACATGAGTCCATGCTAAATTTGGCCAGCATCTTATCAATGTATGTTGCTTGGGATAATCCTAACATTCTATGCTTCCTATTTCTAAGAAGTTTAATCCCGAGAATGTAACTGGCTTCTCCCAAATCCTTCATACTAAATTGGCTAGATAGCCAAACCTTAGTAGATGACAATGTCCCTACATCATTCCCAATGAATAGAATGTCATCCATATATAGGACAAGAAAAACCACATTTATACCTTTCAATTTTCTGTGCACGCATGGTTCATCGTCGTTTTGAATGAAACCGTAAGACTTTATATTTTCATCAAAACGAATGTTCCATATTCTAGATACCTGTTTAAGTCCATAAATGGACTTTTTAAGCTTGCAGACCATATATTCCAAGCCTTTAGCAATAAAACCTTCCGGTTGGGATATATAGATATCTTCGTTAAGATGGCCATTAAGAAATGCCGTTTTGACATCCATTTGACATATCTCATAGTCGTAACGACATGCAATAGCAAGGAGGATACGAATAGAAAGAAGCATGGCTACCGGAGAAAAGGTTTCATCATAATCGATTCCCTCTTTCTGAGTATACCCTTTCGCCACAAGCCTAACTTTGAAGGTTTTCACCTTTCCATCCGCTCCCCTCTTCTTCTTGTATAACTACTTACACCCAATGGGTTTTATCCCTTCAGGTGAAGTTACAAGATCCCAAACTTGATTGAAGTACATAGACTTAATCTCGACTTTCATTGTTTCATGCCATAGATTTGCATCGACATCAACAATAGCCTTCTCATATTTAGTGAGATCTTATTCCTGATGGTCAGAGACCAACTCGAAAGCTTCTCCTATCCATCTTTCTGGAACTCTAGATACCCACCCACTACGACGAAGTTCCGTTTGTACAGGTTCTTGAGGTTGTACCTCTTCTTGTTCTATAATCGGGTCTGAAGAAGTTGATTTCGAAGATAATTTCTCCTCAAATTCCAACCTTGTTGAACCTTTAGTGAAAGTACTTTGATTATCCTCCAAGTATCTAGCATTGGTACTTACCAGTACTTTTTGTTCTTTGGGATGATAAAAGTAACCTCATTTTATCCCTTTTGGATATCTAATAAAATAGTATAATTCTGATCTTGGTTCTAACTTGTCTCTCTTAATCAGTACATAAGTTGGACAGCCACATATCCTAAGATAATTGACTTAGCTTACCCCCAGTACAAATCTCATAGAGTGTCTTAGGTATTGACTTGGAAGGCACCAAATTTAGAATATATGCCGTTGTTTCCAAGGCATATCCCCAAAAAGAGACCGGAAAAGTAGCATGAGACATCATGCTTCGAATCATTTTCATCAATGTCCTGTTCCTTCTCTCAACTACTTCATTCTGTTGGGGTGTAGCCGATGCAGAGAGTTAGGATACAATCCCATGATGTACCATGTAATTCTTAAACTCACCGAGGAGGTATTCTTCACCATAATCCGATCGTAAGGTTTTGATTAATTTACCTATCTGACGCTCCACTTCATCCTTAAACTCTTTGAACTTGTCAAAAGAGTTAGATTTGTGCCACATCAGGTAGACATAACTAAACCTTGTACATGAGGGACGGGTAAAACAGAAAGCATGCACTGGCGGAAAAAAAAAACAGGGGAAAAAAAACGCCAGCCTTAAAGGCCACACGGAAGCATGAAGATCATACATTTGCGCTCCTTAAGCCTTCTAGGTCGAGTAGAAGTGGATTGAACGACAGGAATCGCTTCGCCTTACCCACTTGAAGAAGCTTCCGGTTGAAAACCCGCTAGCCTTCTACTTCGCCTTGTTTGCATGAACGCCAAGCTTTCCAACTCTCGAAATATTCCTCTGCCCAATCTCTAGTCGATGAACACAATGGTGAAGAGGAACGGTCTCAAATCTCCTTGGTTCACTTGCTATTGATTAGCAAAGAAAAACAAGAAGAAACAGAGAAGAGGAAGGCTTGAGAGTGAGAGAGTTACGTGAGTTTTCCAGAGAGGGACGTGAGTCTCCTTTTGCTAGGGAAAAATTAGGGTTTTTTTCTACCAGAGACTTGTTTATTAGTTAGCCAAAACTCTATCTCACATTATCTGATAAACATATCCCCGGGATATCATATTTCAAAACATCCGGATGTTATTCTGAGAATAAGTTTGGCTTAACCCAAAACTCCTCTTAACCATATCTAGAAAAACCCTATGGTCCAAGCTATTGGGCCAAAATAAATTTTATTATTTTCTTGGACCCAAAAGGCCCAAAATAATAAACATTAATTATTTATTTCCTAGACTTATATAAACAACCCAATAAATAATCAATGAGCCCAAATGAACCATAACAATTAATCTTTAATTATTTATTTCTTGGGCCTATATAAATAACCCAATAAATAATTAAACATTAATTATTTCTCCTAGTTTAAGCCCAGGTTAATTTTCTAATTATTCATACTGGACCTAGACCCTGAATAATTAATTAACTAATTAAACTAGATAATTAATTTCTCTCAACTCCTATTTTATTTATTTATTTTATTTCAGTCTAATAATAAATTAGACTTCCTGAATAAAATTAAATAAAATAAAATCTTCTTGAACTGAGACCAATTCCTCAACCCAAAATTAGTTAGGACTTACGGGCTATTCCGAGAACCAAAAAGACACATCGCCTTGGCTGCTAAAATGACCAAAATACCCCTGCTATATAAACAGCTGTATTTTGCATTTTAAATATTTCCTAATATCACCATAAGGAAATATTGACCCCAAGGACAATGTTGCACTAGCAAAGTCTCCGACCTACAGGTGAAATGACTAAAATACCCCTCTACACATCGCCGTACATTTAGAGAGGAAGAAGTATACTAACACCCCTCTAAATGACATCTACCATCCTTAGGCTTCTAGTCCAATGACCACGACTTCCTGGAGTGTTTCCGCTTTCCAAGGGAGTTACCCTAAAGCAAACATCCAAGTTATGTTTCCCAGGGCCCTGGATAATTTAGACCATTCGGACAACCACAAGGGGCGATATAGTGCAGAAACTATCTTGTACAAGTCTGTCTTAACTAACTACTCACACATACCCAACATACAAGTATATTGGCCCTACGATAGAACCTCAACTATAGCAAATCAAAGTATACGCTTCCAGCTTCACCAGACCACCAACTCATACTCAAGTCGTAGAGTACTAGTCCACGCTGTAGCGGTAGTAGTCTAGGTTTCTATCATATAGTACTTTTAGAAACCACTACTACAGGTCCTGTCCTACGTATTCGAAATACACTTATGTTATAAAGTGAGTGGACTACTCACTGGCTAAAGGTAAGCCATTCCCCATTTGGAATTCATAACATAATAACCTAAGCATGATGAGGTTCCCAATCTCATCAATAGGTTAAGAACAAATGTTTATGTGTTAAATAACTCGTGATCCATACTTTACTGTAAAAGACCACCATTCACATGGATCACTTATTTAAACACAATGGGTCTGTTCCAAATGAAAATTGTGCACAAACAAAAAGTAAATTCACAAACAATTTCTGAAAATAAATTACGTTATTAAAATATTCAATTTTACATTAGAAACCTAGTCTAAGAGGGCATACAATCCAACAGTAAAATCATCCATGAAAGTGATGAAGTACTCAAAACCATTTCTAATTTGAGTAGACAAAGAACCACACATATCAGTATGAACAAGGCACAATATATCCTTAGCTCTATCAGCCTTTTGGGTGAACGACCTTTTGGTCATTTTTTACATAAGGCAGGATTTACACTGAGACTAACTTTCCAATCTTAATGAGCACAATGGCCCATCATGGATTAACCTCTGAATCCTTGTTGAATTAATATGTCCCAACCTTAGATGTCAAAGATATGAGTCATTGACATTGGTCTTTCTCTTCTTACTTAAAAATTCAGATTGAACGTTATTTATTTGATTGTTTGTATGATTTAAAAAGAATAAATTTTCATACATGTGCCCTATACATAAAACTTCTCTATTTCTACTGATAGTAATACCAGAATGGAAAGAAATAGAATATTTATGATTTATTAGTTTTGCAACTGAAATCAAAATCTATCTAAAACCAAGTATATATAAAATATTCTTTAATATAACTACTTTATTACAATAAAAAAAATATCCAACTCTCCCACTACAAGGACGCATACTTGTGCTCCATTTTCTACTCGTAGTCTATACTTGCCCTTCAGGAGTCTTCTTATCTTCCTAAACCTCTACAAGGAGTTACAGATATGATTAGTGGTACTAGAATCAACAATCTAAGTGAAAGTTGATCTAACCATTGAAATAGACTTTAGATAGAGAATAATACCTGTAGGTTTTTTTTTTGCTTGAAGTTCTGGACACTCCTTTTTCCAATGTCCTTTCTACCCGCACTTGAAGCATTTGCCTTTGGGCTTGTTGGGCTGGTTCTTGGGCTGGGCCGGTGTATTTCCCTTCTTCTTCTTGAACTTCCTGGGTTTGTACCTAGTTCTGAAAGAAAAAGTCCTAGCAATCATAGCCTTGGACTGTGGCTTTATGACATTCTCTGCCACTTGGAGCTCTTTTATTACCTCAGTTAAACTCATGTTTAACTTGTTCATGTTGTAGTTCAACTTGAACTGAGTAAAAGAGCTCGGTAGAAATTCGAGAATCATGTCCACTTGGCTTTTTGGGTTAATAACAGCCGTTAAGACTTCCGCTTCCTCGAAAGCAGCAATCATTTTGAGCATATACTCCCTGACTGATACTCCCTCAACTATCTTAGTATTTATGATTGTCCTAAGAGCTTCTTGCCTTGCGGGCCGGCTCTTATCGGCGAACATCGTGGCTAATGATTGGTTAATGTCGTATGCAATGGCTATGTACTCGTGTTTAGACTGAAGCACATTAGACATGGAGGACAACATATAGCATCGAGCCATTTTATTGACCTTCTTCCATACTTTCTCAGCCTCACGCTCCTTAGCGGTAGAACCTTCTCTGATAACAGAGTAGGTTTCAAAGAGGACATACTTATACTCCTCAGCAGAGAGTATTATGTTCAAGTTACTTTTTCAGTCTACATAATTTGGATCCATTAGCTTATTTTCACGAAGAATAATGGCCAAAGGACTAAAAGAACTTCCACCAATCATTTCTGAAAAATAAAAAAATAAAAGAAAACTCAATTTGTGAAAAATAAAATAATTTGTGATTTTATCCTCATATTAAATCCAATAATAGTTAACCCCATCACTATTATCTTTAATATGATTAATTTGGCTCTTAGAAAAATTGACATAGTTTCTTAAAAAGATTAACAGTTTTCTAAGTTAAGTGTAATAACTACTACAAATTAATTTTCCTTCTAAGTAATGGTATAGAAGATAACTCCATCGTAGGATGACCGTTTCTTCTTATTTCTTATGGATATTTCTCGCACTATAACCTCTAACGTGGGTTGGCCGATCATAGCACGTGTCCCGAGTTATTAATTACATCCATCCATTAGTACTAGATCCTTATTGTATCCCCATCCTATACATGTTCACTCCCAGAGTGACGCAAGGAGACCCACGATCTCTAATGAGGATCCTGATGGAAGTCGTGTGGCTGTTGGAACTCCTCTCCCACTTAGTATTTTAAAATAAGGATTTTTCTTGAAAAATATCTTTTGAAAATTTTAATTAAGTTTTCTTTTAATTCAAAATAAAATATCTAAACCCATAAAAATTTCTATGTCAAGGTTTATATCCTTTGAAATATTTTTTCACGGATTAATTTTATTTAAGTTAATAAACTTAATAATTTCAAAATTTTTCAATAAAATTTTCGAGAGATTTTGATCTCAAGATTAATTTGACAAAAAATAATTTTCCTTGTTAAATTTCAATCAAAATGGTTTTCTATTTTAATTCACAAAAATATCTAAATTCAAAATATTTTCTATGTCAAGGATAAAATCCTTTGAGAAAATATTCAAGAATTAATTTTTGTTCGAATTAAAAGTAACTATTTGATTTAAGAAAAATGTTTTTCTTTGTCAAAAATTCCCAAAGACTTTTTGAGAAAATGATCACATAGGGTACAAAAAGAAATAAGCATGCTAGAAAACTGTAAAAGTTTTCATACTTTTCTATTTTTTTTAACCTAAGTGTCCAAAAAATAGAATTAAACACATTAATTAATTAATGATCTTATTTAATCTTAAATTTCCAATTCTATTATTTTTCAAGCAAAATATTCAAAGAATATTAACTATTGTAATAAAAATAACTCCGCCTGGCATGGGACCAAAAATAAAAAAAAAATTTTATTCGGATCTAGTGCACTAGCCACACTGGATCATGGCCCATGGAAAAATCTATAGGTTGAGATCCGGGGGGGTGCTCGCGACTGGTTCGCGCTCGCCCCAACTACGTGGTCAAAATTGTTGACCGCACAACGAGAATTGCAATTGCAAAATGCAATTGCATTTCCTCGTTGAACCTCTTCCTCGCGCCACGCGAGGAAGCAATCGGCTTCTGCGAGGAAGCCATCCTCGCTAGTGGCACGTGGCTCACGGCTCGATCGGCAAGCGGCTCGGCTCATCTCATGGCTCAGCTCCACACGGCTCGGCTCGCTACAGTGCCTTCTTCTCCAGATTATTTCTCTGCATTTCAGACGACTCCCTGTGAGATTTTTTCCACTGTTTTTTTTTTTTTATCAAAACTCATCCAAACAACCGTCTATACCCTTAAAAACACTGGGCTTACACGATGTCTATAAAGCAATCAAAATACAGTGTTCCTATACATCCACTCGTGAAACTTACAGTAAAACTACCCATATTAGTAAACACGAAGGATTATAGAAAAAATCCTAAACAAATATTTTCTTGTTTTAGTTAAGCCTAGCATGCTTTCTACATTTACCAAACCATGGCTCTGTTACCAATTGAAGGATTAAAATGGCAAAAATCATCAAACCGAAGCATGAGCATGCTCTGTACGTAAAAAAAATTGGAGAAAAATAAAACGCGAGCCTTAAAGGCTATGCGGAAGCGTGAAGATCATACATTTGCGCTCCTTAACCCTCATAGGTTGCGTAGGAACAGATTGAACGGCTGGAATCGCCTCGCTTTGCACACTTGAAGGAGCTTCCGGTTGAACACCCGCTAGCCTTCTACTTCGCCTTGTTTGCATTAACGCTTAGCTCTCCAACTCTCGGGATATTCCTCAGTCTAACCTCTAGTTGGTGAACACTATGGAGAAGAAGAATGGCCTCAAATCTCCTTGGTTCACTCGCTATTGATTAGCAAAATCCAAGGACAAAACCAGAAGAAAGGAAAACGTGAGAGACCAGAGAGAGAGACGTGAGACTCACTAGTATGTTTGGGAAATCAGGGTTTTTCCTACCAGAGACTAGTTTTTGTTGGTTAGCCAAAATAGGTCTCTCATTATCTGATAAATATATCCCCGGGATTTCAAAACACCCGGATGTTATCCTGAGAATCAGTTTGGCCTAATCCTAAACTCCTCTTAACTGTATCTGGAAAAAACCCTAAGGTCCAAGCTATTGGGCCAAAAAAATATTTATTATTTTTCTTGGACCCAAAAGGCCCAAAATAATAAATATTAATTATTTATTTTCTGGGCTTACACAAGTAACCCAATAAATAATTAATGAGCCCAAATAAACCATAATAATTAATCTTTAATTATTTATTTCTTGGGCCTATATAAATAACCCAATAAATAATTAAACATTATTTATTTCCCCTAGTTTAAGCCCAGGTCAATTTCTTAATTATTCATACTGGACCTAGGCCCTGAATAATTAATTAACCAATTAAACTAAATAATTATTTTCTCTCAACTCCTATTTTATTTATTTATTTATTTTATTCCAATCCAATAATAAATTAGACTTCCTGAATAAAATAAAATAAAATCCTCTTCAACTGAGACCAATTCCTCAATTCAAAAGTAGTTAGGACTTACGGGCTATCCCGAGGACCAAAAAGACACATCGCCTTGGCTGCTAAAATGACCAAAATACCCCTATTATATAAATAACTGTATTTTGCATTTTAAATATTTCCTAATATCACTATAAGAAAATATTGACCCCAAGGACAATGCTGCGAAAGCAAAGTCTCCGACCTACAGGTGAAATGACTAAAATACCCCTCTACACATCGCCGTACATTTAGAGAGGAAGAAGTGTACTAACACCCCTCTAAATGACATCTACCATCCTTAGGCTTCTAGTCCAATGATCCATGACTTCCTGGAGTGTTTCCGCTTTCCAAGGGAGCTACTCTAAAGCAAACATTCAAGTCATGTTTCCCAGAGCCCTGGATAATTTAGACCATTCGGACAACCACAAGGGGCGATATAGTGTAGAAACTATCTTATATAAGTCTGTCTTAACTAACTAGTCACGCATACCTAACATGCAAGTATATTGGCCCTACGATAGAACCTCAACTACAGCAAATCAAAGTATATGCTTCCAGTTTCGCCAGACCACCAACTCATACTCAAGTCGTAGAGTACTAGTCCACGCTGTAGCGGTAGTAGTCTAGGTTTCTACCATATAGTACTTTGAGAAACCACTACTACAGGTCCCATTCTACGTATTCGAAATACGCTTATGTCATGAAGTGAGTGGACTACCCACTGGCTAAAGGTAAGCCATTCCCCATTTAGAATTCATAATATAATAACCTAAACATGATGAGGTTCCCAGTCTCATTAATAAGTTAAGAACAACTGTTTATGTGTTAAATAGCCCGTGATCCATACCTTACTGTGAAAGATCACCATTCACATGGATCACTTATTTAAACACAATAGGTCTGTTCCAAACGAAAATCGTGCACAAACAAAAAGTAAATTCACAAACAATTTCTGAAAATAAATTCTTTTATTAAAATATTCGATTTTACATTAGAAACCTAGTTTAAGAAGGCATACAATCCAACAGTTAATAAAATGAAAAATTTACTTCTGTGATTAAATGGCCCTCTTCGTACTGATGTAGATGTCTGTACAATGATACTTGAAACTATTGGATTACGTCTGTGTAAACGTTGACTGCGTCTCATTCATGCAAAGCCTTTGATCTTATGAAATGGTGCTCGTAGCACTGTCGGTAAAAGCTCAAAGATGTGGGTTTCACTTGATAAAATGGGTTTGTTCTCTGTGGAAAAATAAACAACGAAGAGTCACTGGGTTTGTTCTCTTTTGCAATGATGAACCCAGAAGTACTTAGTAAAAACTATGGCCTTCAATTCATTTTCCATTCATTTCAACAAATGCCCCGAGAGAGAATCCATTCACATGAAAACAGAAAGCATTTATACTTTCTATTATCTTTTATGTGAAACAACACGAGATTCATCCCGTGTTATTTTTTATTTTTTAATTAATTAATTAATTAATTTTTATTTATTTTACCCTTGGTCTTATTCATTAGGTTAGATAAAATTATTTATTCTTGAGCTTAACCACTCATAAATAATAAATCTCAATTATTTATTTTCTGAACTTTATTAAACAACCCAATAAATAATTAACAAGTCTAAATAGACCAATATAAAATTTCATACATTTTTTCTAGTTTATATCCAGATTAATTTTCTATTTATTCAATCTGGGCCTTGGGCCCTGAATAATTAATTAACCAATTAAATTAGATAAAATAAATACTTTCTCTTGGGTCTTTTATTTTATTCTAGTCCAATAATAAATTAGACTAATAAAATAAAATAAAACCCATAATTATCAAGATCAATTCCTTAACCCAAATCTGTCAGGACTCAAGGGCCATTCCGGAGATCAAAAGACACATCGCCTTGACTACTAAAATGACCAAAATACTCATATTATATAAATAGCTATATTTTCACATTTTAAATATTTCTTAATATTACCATAAGGAAATATTGACCCCAAAGATAATGCTGCGTTAACAAAGTCTTCGACCTACAGGTTTAATGATCAAAATACCCCTCTACGCATCGCCGTGCATTAGAGAGGAAGAGTGTACTAACACCCTTCTAAAAGACATCTACTATCCTTAGACCTCTAGTCCAATGATCCACGACTCCTGGAATGTTTTCACTTTCCAAGGGAGCTACCCTAAAGTAAACATCCAAGTCATATTCCCTAAGGGCCTTGGATAATTAGATCATTTGAACAGTCACAATGGGCGATATAACGTAGAAGTTATCTTGTACAAGTCTGTCTTAACTAACTAGTCACATATACCCAACATACAAGTATATCGGCTCTACGAAAGAACCTTAATTACAGTATATCAAAGTATGTGCTCCCAATTTCGTCAGACCACCAACTCATATCAAGCAGTAGAGTATTAGTCAACACTGTAGTAGTAATAGTTTGGGTTTCTTTTAAATAGTACTTTTAGAAACTACTATTACAGGTCCTGTTCTATGTATTCGAAATACGCTCATGCTATAAAGTGAGTGGACTACTCACTACCTAAAAGTAAGCAATTCTCCATTTAGAATTCATAACATAATAATCTAAATATGATGAGATTCTCATTCTCATCAATTGGTTAAGAATAAATTTTTATGTGTTAAGTAACCCATGATCCATACCTTTGTGTGAAAGATCACTATTCACACGGATCACTTACTTAAACATAATGAGTTTTTTCCAAACGAAATTCGTGCACAAATAAAATGTAAATTTACAAACAAATTTTGAGAATAAATTTTTTTATTAATAAATTCGATAATTACATCAGATAAACTAGTTTAGAGGGCATATAATCTAACAATCTCCCACTTGCACTCTAAGACTAAGAAAATCCGTAGGTGCCCACCCCTATGGCGTCTAAGTGTCTTTTGAAGAGTCTTTCAGCCAAAGGCTTGGTGAAAGGATCTGCTAGGTTATTCTCTGAGGCTATCTGTTTCACCACGATTTTTCATCTCTGAATAAAATCCTGAATCAGGTGGTACTTCCTCTGGATGTGCTTATCCTTCTTATGATTCCTAGGTTCTTTGGATTGTGAGACTGCTCCAATGTTGTCACAATACATCTCAATCAGTCTATCCATGTGTGGCACAACTCCAAGTTCTGAAAAGAATTTTTGAAACCAAACTCCTTCCTTGGATGCTTCCGAAGCTGCCACATATTCAACTTCCATGATTGAGTACCAGAAGAAAGACATTACTAATTCAAATGGACAACATGCACTAGCAGCAAGGTTATGGTAGAAGAATTCTCATTATACAAACAACTTGTTGTTCTTCGTTGACAGCTAATGGATTTGGGTACGTTAAGTATTGTTAAGATCTATAAATATATTTTACTTAAATTCATAGTTAATATTTGAATGATTTAACTAGTTTTTTTAAAAAAGTAAAATAGTATTAATTTTTGTCATTTTCTATTAAGAATATTTAGTGAACTACTAGGTTTGGGTGGAAAGTTAACATATTTTAAGAACCTTCTCATTTTCCTATCAAGAGCCACTATAAAACTAATGGTTAGAGAGTCTACCTTCAAATCCTGGATCTAATGGTGTTAGTGAGTCTAGCTTCAAATCCTAGATTCTTTCTCATCTAAGTATAAAACCAAGCATCAACAATACAAGTAGGGCGCTAGGTAATTCTATCAGCCGCAATTGATTATTCTTCCCCTCATTTCTCAGGATAATTTTTTATTGCTCTATTCTGTCGCATTAATTTCATCGTTCCGACAGATCCATTGGAGAGATGGGATCTCTAGTGCTTGCTAATTTTATCCTTCCTACCTCAATTGCCTATAATAAATCAAAATATTTGGTATCTCTGCCGCTTTCTGTTAGAAAACAGTAACGATTAGTACAGATAGGCAATTAATAGAATTGAACAAGTACCGTCTATACTCGACTAGAGCTTTTACAGAAGTGCAATTATCAATTATCAATAAAGCCGGTAAGGCCAAATAGTCCAAATGCAAAGCAACCAGCTAGAATTCAAACCAGAAAAGTAGGTTAGTAACGGATCTGAACCGTAGAATCGAACAACAACTTATCTAATAGAAGCGCATACCGAATCACCAGTTTAATACTGATTTACCTTCAAGAAGTTATTCACCCTAGTTATTGGTGTGATGGGTACAACGACTCTCTTTGCAGGACAAAACGGTCTCAGATCGCCGTCGACGCACATCGACTATGATCACCCCGAAAATCTTCTTAGTTCGGCAATCCTTTTAAGTAGGAAAATATAGATTGCGAGGAGAGAACAGAAGAGGCAGCTCTCTCTCAAAACCAGAGTGGCAGCTTTGTTCTTACTGTACTTCAGGAAAATATGGCCGTTTTATGCTTCAGGGGTTGAGTTATTGCCTTTTACCGAGCCGTATGCTGCTTTATGGACGGGAAGTGTCTGCCATCTTCCTTGTCATTACCCTATTCTCCTTAATCTTTTTCCCCTTTTCGGAAGGTTGGAATCTTTAAATAGGTATTAAATGATAATTGAAATATAGAAGCTGGAATCGTTAAATAAATAGGCATTATTTGATAACTGAAGTATTGAATTCATGTGATTTCCTTGATCCTTATCATGCTAACTGCTAAGGTCTTCTTTCCTTTTTTATTTCTCTTTTCTTTCTCCTTTCTTCTTTTGCGAGCTTTCCTTCGTCATAAACTTCACATCAATGACAGAATTTCATAGTATATTCTTCAGAGAAGGAGTCTTCACTGGTCTCAACATAGTATGAGACTGACGAAGGCACTACAAATGTCAAAGATTTTGGAGATTCCAACTCAAGTACTAATCCTACCACATATCTGAAGTCACTATATGATCGTTTATGAGCCTTCTTTAGGAGTCTTTAGTGACAATTTAGTTTCAGATTGTTTTAAATGGAGATGTGAAATTTAAAAAATTTTGAAAGTTAAGATGCAAATGGGAGACAGAGGTTCAAGTGGCAAAGTGGGAATCAATTGAAAGTTCTGAAAAGTGATCTTTGCCTTAAACTTTTGCTAAAATCTAGATTTCAAGTCTCATTTTTACCTCTTTAAAGGATTATCTTGATCGAGTTAACTTGTGGGTTACTCAAAGCTTTGAAACACTATGTGGCATCCTTTGGCCAGCCTAAAATAGAGCTTGCAAAGTTTGTCCAAAATTTAAATATTTATGCAAATTCATTATTCATTCTTGGAACCTTGAATATTTTTTCTTTTGCTAGGGTGGGGGTTGGGGTTGGGATGGAAGTTGGAAAACAAGTTTTGTCAATGGAGATTGGAGTGGCAGTGGAAAGAAACTAAACCTTTTTCTTTTCTTATTTTTGAATGATAAGATAAACTACCTCTACTTTTCACCGAATTTGGCACTTGTAAGAATTGGTTGTTTCATTTTTGTTTCATGATTTAAAATGAAATGCCACCCCTTCGAAAGGCTCTTAAAAGGATAAACTAAAAAAAGCAATGGGATCAGATAGTATATCGATTGACGTTTGGAAGTATTTAGGAGAGAAAAGTATTGCATGATTGACAAGTCTCTTCAACACGATATACAAAGTTAATAAGATGCTTATGGAGTGGAGAAAAAGTATGTTAATTCCTTTGTATAAAAATAAAGGGGATATTCAAGATTGTACTAATTATTGTGAAATTAAACTCATGAGTCATGTTATAAAGTTTTTGGAGAGAGTGATTGAATATAGGTTAAGGGGTATTGTAAAGGTTTCAGATAATCAGTTTGGTTTTATAACTGGGCATTCCACTATGGAGGCAATTCATTTGTTACTACAGATGATTAAATATTATAGAGAAAGAAAGAACGATTTGCGTATGTTATTTATTGATCTGAAGAAAACCTATGATAAGGTACCAAGAGAAGTACTTTGGTGTATGCTAGTAAAGAAAGGTATATCGTAGAAGTATATTACCCTAATTAAAGAATATATGATAGAGCATGAACAAGTGTGAGGAGTTGCGTTGAAGTGACTATATAATTCCTTATTACTATTGGGGTACATTAAGGATTAACACTTAATCTTTTCCTCTTCGCGACCGTTATAGATGAGTTGACTTGTGTTATACAGGTGGCTATGCTATGATATATGTTGTTTACTGATGATATTGTGTTAATTGATAAGAATAGAGCCAGTGTAAATACTAAATCGGAGTTATGGCGACAGACGTTAAAATTTAAGGGCTTCAGAATCAACAGAAGTAAAACGGAGTATATGGAATGTAAGTTTCCATTTACTACTAGCAGTAGATTAGAGTATAACTTTTATGACAGAGATATATCAATGGATGACTACTTCTGATATTTAAGATTTATTATTTAAAGATTGAGATTTTGATGGTAACGTGGCATACTAAGTTAATTAGGTGGGTTACTTGAAATGGAAAAGTACAACTAGTATTCTGTGTGATTGTAATATACCTTTAAACTTAAATAGAAAGTAAAATAGAACAATCGTAAAACCTGCTTTGCTATATAGTACAGAATATTACGTAATTAAAGGGTGTTATATTCGCAAAATGAAGAAAATTGAGATGTGTATGTTACGTTATATGTGCGGACATACTAGGAAAAAAAAAAGTAAGAAACAAGATAGTTTGGAAAAAAAGTGGAAGTAATATCTATTGAAAACAAGATGAGAGAAAATCGTTTACGTTGGTTTGGACATATACAGAGAAGATCGAGCGATGCTTACATTAGGAGAATTGAAGGATAGAGATATGATAAGTTAAACAGAAGTAGAGGCAGGTCTAAAACAATATGGAAGTAAGTGACTAGAAGAAATGTCTATATTAGATTTGGATGAAAGTTTGACGATGGATAGAAAGAAGTGGAGAGCAAGAATTCATGAGAATGATCATATATAGTTCCATATTGGTTCATATAACCGATTTCAAATTTTTTAAAACTAAGTCCTTCTTGTTATTGTTAAAATAAAATTTAAAGAAATTTTTATAAAAATTTTAAATTTTGCTAAGGAAGAACAATTTTTTTAAAAAATTTAAAGGCGGTCCTTGCTCCGTCTATAATATTTGTGAATATTTCGATTTACTCTCAACTTCTATTAGCTAGAGTTCTTTTCCTCTCAATGGTATCTATCATCTTTCACTTCTTATGTTGTCCATTTTACCTCAAAATAATGATTTTTTTTTTGTCCAAGGAATTTGGCCTATGGTGTGTATTTGGTTTCGCTTAGAGAAAGAGAGAGATTTTCGTTGTATTTCAGTGATTCGTAAGATATTGATCAAAATTGCCTTATTTGAGGTCTTTTTGCTTCGTCTAGCCCAAATGTTGAGTGTAGTCTTAAAATTGTTTTAACGCATTCATAGAATGAGTCTTCATTAAATTATGACTCATTCGGTGGATGTGTCCTACTTCATTCGGTTGTTACTTCCTTTTTCATTGTGTCGTAGCTCTTCAAACCCTCACCACTGTGATTCTGCCGATATGAACCATTGCCGAAAGCATGCGGGAAAAAGCCGTCCCATTTTGCTGCCGGCCCAGAGGTGAGTTCCTATCGCTGCTGCTAGTTGTCTGCAACGCTAGAGAAAGCCACATCTCACTACCCAAAAATAAAAATCTAAAATCGACATAAAATATATTCAGTGAATACATCCTATTTTAAACAAGTTTATAGATACGCTAAAACCATTTTAGGACATTCCTAACCGTCAGACCAGATTCTGATCCACACTCCGCAATTCTATCTGTCCAGTTTACCATATTCCTCTTTCTGAGGAGCCTTCTCGGAACACCCTTTTGGTGTGCTGCTGTGTCGGCCGTGTTGTCCTCTCTAGAAAATAAATAATAACCCTTTGGAAGTGGACGGAAGCTTCTTGGCCATTTGTTAGTGGCCCTCGATTACATGATTGTATTGGCGGACACAGCATCTGAAGTTAAGGCTCTCCACTACTTCCACTTGAAAATGAATGGATGTGAGAAACAAAGAGGGATCCCCAAATAGTGTCTTCGGAGTATCTTCAAAGCACCAATCCTCGTCAGTAATTTTTATGCCACGTGAAATGATATCTCTGGGGAAAAGTAGGTTTGCGTGCAATGATTATCTGATGGTCAAACAACGTTGCTGGTTCGTGCGCCATCAGTCTCATATTAATACTGTAAATCACTTTAGTAGTATTTTCTTTTACGAGTTAATCATGTGCTTGAAAGATCATTGGGCAAGTGTTTTTTGGGCTTCTGCTGCTCCTGCACGCTAGCTGTACTTTACGCCAATTTGCAGGCGAGTCCGACTTTGGTTGCGCGATAGAGGGCTTCGGCGCTGGTGATTGGTGAGGGATGCTTTTTGTTTTTTATTACTTTCTCTACTTATTAAAATTAAATTGATTTTGGTTAACTTAATATGAAATTTTATATAAAAATTTAAAATTAAAAAATTATAATATAAAAATGTAAGATATATATATATATATATATATATATATAATTATGTCAAAATTAAACATAGAAAAGCAATTTGTTGCGGGATTAATTATTTTTATAATATATAATATATGAAAAGTAAGAATATTATAAATTATTTTGGAATATTTTAAAATATTATGAATGTTAATTTTTAGTAGAATAAAAGGAGATAAAAAGTTTTGTACTACTAGCATTTTACGTGGTTCATCCCTGAGCTAGTTAATGGTCCCTGGTACCAATAGTAAACGAAAAGCTTAGGTATTCATTCGGGACGATTTATATAGACTCTTTGGTTTTTTTTAATAATTATTGCTTTAAAAATTCACATATATTGGTAGGGGCTAACACAAGCATAATTAGAGGGTCCTGTTTTTTTAAACTCTTATTAATAGTAGTAATATTACATTATAAATTATTGTATACTCGATCTTTCTTATTTTTAAAAAATCACTATTAATAATGATATATTAAATTTTAATCCCCACAATAATTGTTCTGCGTCCGCCCTTGTATGTTGGAGAAGTTTTAACATTCATAAATTGTAGTAGAAAATAAATCAAATTACTTTAAGGCATTATTTTACTGATGCGAGGGAAATTAAGATTGTGCAATCTAAATTTTAAGAAAGTAAATCTAAAATATGATTTTAAATAGATTATATTTTTCTAAAAGATTAAAAAAATATTGAAGGAAAGCAACACAAAGTTTTTTTTAACATTTTGAAATACAACATTATACATACAAAAAAAATAATAATATCACACTATTGTACAATTTAGTTGTACTATTTTTTCTTTTCAAATGATTATAATCCATAAAAATTACATAAATAGTGTTATCTCATCTTTAAATAAAATATTTTATTTTATTTTATTTTATATTTTAATTACTATTGACGTTCTGTTCAAATTCTAATATGAATAGAAACTAATATTTAATTATTATCAAAATAAATTTTTTACAGAAAATTTAGTAAATATTCTTCTTGTGTATTTACAAAAAAATTTAAGCTTTGTAAGTTTTTAAAAGTTACAAATCATAGGTAAATATATGAAAATTTTTGGTCCACTATAAGATTGGATGAGATAGAGGGGAGAGAGAAAAAGTGAAGAGAAACATGAGGAACAATGTGAGAGATGTAAATTCGAGAAAAACAATATATTTATCCTTATTTTTAAATTTTTAAATTTTTATTGTTATTACTTTGGAAATTGGATTACAATATTACCTCTCCAAAATGATTTATTTTTCAATATTTTGTATTTATCTTTTCTAATTTAAAAAATTAGATTTTTTTTAACTAAACAAGATTTTAAAAATGAATAATATAAATACTCTCGCCTCATTCTCTTTGACAATTAAATGAGATTTAACTGTAAAGTTTGCTTGAAAATTAAAATATATTTGACTAAAATAATAAATAATAAGAATATTATCGAGAATAATAAATATATTATTAATTTTATAAAATAATAAAAAAATTAAAATTAAAAAAGAATTATTTTAAAATAGAAGAAGTTATTCACTATTGTTACTTAATTTTAGAATTTTGATATCTTCCACAAAAATCTAAATCATCATAGGTTCTGCCTTGAAAGAGACCTCCGGCATTATATTATTTTTTTTTTTCATAAAATTGTATTATGTTATATTATTTTCCTCTTTCTTTGTAAGGATAGGATATAATATGATAATAATTCTAGAAGGATGTGAAAAGCAAAGGCATTGCCCAAAGGAGTCCGTGTTTATTATTTGGTTTAAATTAAAAAATTGAATCGAATTAATTTTAATTTCGGTTTTTGATTTAATTTTAATGAAATTTGGTTTGGTGCAGTCTGATTTTAGAATTTATATAAAAATTCGATTCGATTTTCAGTTTTTTAAAATAAAAAATCAAAAAATTGAATTATATTTTTTAACTTTAAAATATATAATTAATATTAAAATATTATTCATTAATTATTTATTTATTTTTATAAATTATGATTTTTTAAAAAAAATTATGTTCAATTTCGATTATTTTGGTTTAATTTGGTTTAGTTTTATCCTAAATAAAATCATTAGTAATTGAATTTAATATCTTTATCTTTATAATTTGCATCTGTGATTATAACTTTCTACTAAAATATTTTGTCCAAATCTTTAAAATATTTAGATTTTAATTTATATTAGATTAATAAATCTATTCAAATTCAGTTTAAAATCGAACCGAATTAAACCGAACCTATTGATTTTTTAAATTTTGGTTCAATTTGATTTTGAAAAAAAAAATTCAAAATCGAAAATCGAATGACCCTACTGCCCCATATGAAAAGTATGTTCAAGCTGGACAAAACAATCCCCGATTATCAAAAACGGGAGTGCTTCTCAACTTTGCGGTGAAATATTCTGTGCAATTGTTGATTCTTTTGTTTGCTTTTGTGCCTAGTGTCTAAAGCGGCCCTCCAGCATTTTTAAATCATTTTGCCTTTGATCTTAATTGACACGTCATAAGGGTAATTGGCCAAAATTGCAGAACCGCATATATTTCTTTTTGTTATTGTTAAGTAATAGAGCTACGTTACACTGTCAAAAATAAATAATTTGGAAAGTGATTTCAAGACCCTTAGAACTATACTAATCACATAGCAGCACCAAAGAACTTGATAGAAAACAGGTTTTCAAGGGGAACGTGATTGAGGCATAAATCACCTACCATTGTCAAGAATTTGCTCTAAATTTTGTCATTATCCAAATTTCCAAACACATTCAGTAACCCTAAAAAGTAAACATATGTTAATGCGTACATTAAAGAGAAAATCCATAACCGTAGAAAAGTTAAGGATGGTGTCTTTTTTAAATACAAATATTGAAGTCAAAGTTCCCCACAACCTTAAGGTGATAAAAGAAAAGAAAAAATAATCCCTACCTTTTGAACACTTCCTTAATAAATAAATAAATATATATATATATATATTATGAATTATTAGAATATTTATTAATTAGTGGAGGCTCCACTAATTATGGATTTATGTGACTTATTAGAAGATTTTTATGGATGTCCACCATTTAGTGGAGACACCACTAATTAAGATTAGTGGAAGATGATGTATGCCATGATGTAATCCACTAATTAGAGCTCTATAAATAGAGCTATTCTCTAAGCTTGTAATACACGATTATTTTGTGAAAGAAAGATTAGTGAAAGAAAGATTAGAGAAAATTGTGAGAGAAAAGAAAGAGAGAAATTCTTGTGCAAAATAGTTAGAGTTTTATTAGTGTGTAGTGTGAAGATTTTATTCTAACACTACTCTAATTTTATAACACGTTATCAGCACGAGTCTCTGCCATTATTAAAGCCAGAAGACAGGTACGCATTTATTGATCTCGCTAAATTCGAACTTGTAACTCTTGATATTTCTGAAAAAAAATTTTTATATGTCATACAAAAATGTATCTATATGCTAAAAAAAAGGAGATCCATATGTCATGTGGATAAAAAGAAAGATTTGACCACCTGAAGATGGTCGTACTACCCACTGCACGGTATGAATGGTTGCACTCGAAGTTGCAAGATTGTAAAACCGTGAACTCCGTGATGTATAAAACTACATCTTAGTTAAAAATTTTACGGAGAAAAAGTTACTGATGAAGTTATATTGGAGAAGACATTCTCCATTTTTCATGTTCTACAGTAACAATATCGAGAAAAAGGGTATTCAAAATTGACAGCTTTAACATGAGTTATTATTGAGAAATCATGAAGCCAGATGAATTGGCTCAACAACGACTCCGTAAGTGAATGTCTGTTGGCTCCAGTAGAAGCCATCGTTATAGTCGTAGTTGTGGCGAGTGGCCGTGGTTATGGTCATGGACACACTCGATATTTCCCTTATCACAGAGAATACTGGCCACCTGAAGTGGAACAGAAAAGATAATAAGGGAAAAAGATATTTCCATTAATAATAAGCATCACATCTTTTATTCATAGCACTAGTGTTCATATGAACTTGATGATACATGCTTATAGTTGCTCTTTTGTAATTGAGTCGACAAATGTAAGATAAAGGTTTGTAATTGTTCTTTTTCAATATTTACATTAGAGGACGACAAACAATTAGTAATTATGGACTTCGACTCATCTTTTTCGACATCCTCCTCCTTTTCTTTCCCTTTTGAGCCGACGATCGAGATTAGCAGCGAAGTAGCCGTAAAATTACTACGAAATGAGTCTTGAGATTTTATGATCTCCTTAAGTTTATTATATTTCTTATTATATTTGGCCTTGAAGCATGCTTGTCTCAATTTCGTGTTTGGTCCTCTAACTGCGTATTAGGACTTTCTTCCACCAACTGTTTTTCACATTCCAAGTATCGCAATGGCTTCTTGTAATTTCTTCTCGACCCATATGTCCTCCTTCTTCTTTATTTTGCATATCCTGTAAATCGAAGTGATATCATCGGTTATTTACTTATAAATCTTTCATAGTTTCATACTTACAAATTATAAGTATGTATGAGAGAGAACTCGAACATTCTTGATTATGGTCTCCAAGCTCACCAATTTCTGTGAGGCCATCGACGAATTCCTAACTCCCTACATCTTTTCTTGAGACGGGTTATGCCAATATTCGGTTCTTTGGTCGCGCTCATGATTGGTAGGTAAAAGTACTGCGAAATTGTTTCTCTTGATAGTGTTTGAGAGTTATTGCCCTTCTTCTCTCTCTGCCTCTTAATCATCTTCTTCTCCCCAGGAATTTTGTCTGCAATAATATCTTGAACTTCGATATTATGCATTTCATGAGTACTTACTCCGACTTCGTTGCCAAGACCACTCATTATTTCTCCTAGAAAAAAAAAATAATATCAGTAAAGGTAATACCATTCAAAATCCATGTTTAAATGTATAATAACCTGGAAACACATTCTGGCTTTGTTCAAAATCCATTAGAGAGTAGAAAGGATCATGCACAAGCATATCCTCATTCAAAGGAATAGTATCAAGAGGAACAGTATCAAAAGCAGTCTCTTGTAGGAGCAGATCAACTTAGTCCAAAGCAGTATGTTCAAAACTTCCACTGATTTACATAAAAAAAACAAACCAAAAGAGAGTTTAATTTCATTATCAAGCACACTAAAAACAAATGGAAGCCATCAAAGGTATCTCACCTGAAATTAGGAGGAAGTGGTTGGTTTGGAAAGGAAAACATATCAAAATCTTCTGCGTTCGAATTAGACAGAAGCGGTTGGTTTGAAAAGGAAAACATATCAAAATCTTCTGCGTTCGAATTAGGCAGAAGCGGTTGGTTTGGAAAGGAAAACATATCAAAATCTTCTGTGTTCGAATTAGGCAGAAGCGGTTGGTTTGGAAATGAAAATACATCAACATCTGCTGCAAAAACTAAGTCAAAATTTGACCATGTCTCAAATGAATTACGAGTCTCCATATCTGCTTTGTGATTTTTGTTTTTGATGTTTACTAATGACTGATAACTGATATATATATATCGATACATATATATATATATATATATATCTGTATGAGGAAGAAGAAGAGGTAGATGGTAGGTAGAGGGTCGGGGAGAAGAAAAGACAAGAGAGGAAGAGGAAAAGTCGGTACCGGGAAGAGTGAAAAAAAAAAAGAGATATTTTTCTTGGCATTTTTTTCTTGTCATCATTTTCTTATATTTCTTTTCTCATTCTCTTGTGAAATCATTATTCCCTAAATTAGGGGGAGAACAGAAACAGTACAAAAAAAAAATCTTGATTGGACAACATCATTAAATTATCTTGATCCGCATACAAGCGCATGTGAACTTGACATTCAAAAGATAATTCATTTGCAAAGTATTGCAAATCAAATGCCAGACGCTTTTGTTGACTCCAGAAGAGTAATAAAATCGCATATGCCAGCTATAAATGCTCTTATTCTAATTGAAGTTCCAGCAGAACAAAAGATTTGACATATAGCTGCTGAGCCAAAAGTATGCCAGAAGTATGGCCGACTTCTTGATTCTAAAGATAAAAATCTTCGAAAGAAAAGAGGATTAAATGATCCAGAAGATCATATTGAAGAAAAGAATGATAAAGACAAAGAGAGAACTGATGACAAAGAACCAGAAATTGATGAAAGTAACACTGAAATTTCTATCAATTATACCACTTCCGGTAGAAGTTGGAATCGGATAGAAATTGTTATTGATAATATATTTGCATACAATATATTTCTTGATGTTACACAGGATAATGATGATCCTGAACCAATATCAGTTGATGAATGTCGGCATAGAAAAGATTGGTTGCAATGGAAAGATGCGATTCAATCGGAGTTAAATGCACTGGCAAAACGTGAAGTCTTCGGACCTGCAGTCCGAACACCAGAAGGTATAAAACCTGTTGGCTACAAATGGATATTTGTGCGAAAGCGCAATGAAAAGAGTGAAATCGTTCGATATAAAGCGCGATTAGTAGCCCAAGGTTTTTCACAAAGACCAGGTATTGATTATGATGAAACTTATTCTCCTGTTGTTGATGCTATTACACTCCGATATCTTATCGGTTTTGCAAGTACATGAAAAGATAGATATGCGCCTATTAGATGTTGTCACTCGCTACTTGTATGGAAATTTAGAAAATGATGTTTACATGAAAATCCCCGAAGGATTTCATATGCCTGAAGCATATAAACATTATCCTCGTGAAAATTACTCCATCAAGTTGCATAAATCATTATATGGCCTGAAGCAATCTGGGCGCATGTGGTTTACACGTCTTAGTGAATATTTATTGAAAGCGGGATTTAAAAATGACCAGGTATGTCCATGCTTTTTTATTAAGAAATCTGGTTCTAAATTTGTGATATTAGCTATATATGTTGATGATATTAATCTTATTGGAACTCCTGAAGAGCTCCAAGAAACAATTGATTATTTAAAAAGAGAATTCGAAATCAAGGATTTTGGTAAAACCAAACTTTGCCTTGGTTTACAAATTGAACATTTGGAGAGTGGAACATTTATTCATCAATCAACATATACAGCAAAAGTGCTAAAAAGATTTTATATGGACAAAGCACATCCATTGAGTATTCCAATGATCGTGCGATCATTAAATGTGGATAAAGATCCTTTCCGACCTCAAGAAAATGATGAAGAACTCCTTGGTCCTGAAGTACCATATCTCAGTGCAATTGGTGCATTGATGTATCTTGCTAATAATACACGACACTGATATTGCTTTTGCTTGTCAATTTATTAGCAAGATTTAGTTCTTCACCAACACGACGACATTGGAATGGAATTAAACAAGTCCTTCGATATCTCCAAGGTACAATTGATCTCGGATTATTTTATTCAAATAAAACCAGTCCAACATTGATAGGTTATGCGAGATCGTTGGTTATTTATCCGATCCACATAAAGCACGTTATCAAACGGGCTATCTATTTACATGTGGAAATACTTGCTATATCATGGCGTTCTACGAAACAATCTATAGCAGACTACTTCTTCAAATCATGTTGAAATTATAGCCATTCATGAAGCAAGTCGAGAATGTGTATGGCTAAGATCCATGATTCATTATATCCGAGAAAGTTGTGGATTATCATCAATCAAAGGTATTCCAACTCCTCTTTATGAAGACAATGCAGCTTGCATAGCTCAATTACGAGGAGGATATATTAAAGGAGATCGGACAAAACATATTTCACCAAAATTCTTCTTTACTCATGAACTCCAGAAGAAAAGTGAAATTGATGTGCTACAAATTCGGTCATGTGATAACCTCGCAGATATTTTCACGAAGACTTTACCGACTGCAACATTTGAAAAGTTGAGATATAAAATCGGTATGCGTCGGTTTAAAGATTTAAAGGAATCATCTCATCAGGGGGAGTAATAAATGGACATATAGAATAGTGTACTCTTTTTCCTTCACTAGATTTTTTTTCCCACTGGGTTTTTATCTAGTAAGGTTTTAACGAGGCATATTCTTTATGTAATGGATGGACATCCAAGGGGGAGTATTATGAATTATTGGAATATTTATTAATTAGTGGAGGCTCCACTAATTATGGATTTATGTGACTTATTAGAAGATTTTTATGGATGTCCACCATTTAGTGGAGACACCACTAATTAAGATTAGTGGAAGATGATGTATGCCATGATGTAATCCACTAATTAGAGCTCTATAAATAGAGCTATTCTCTAAGCTTGTAATACACGATTATTTTGTGAAAGAAAGATTAGTGAAAGAAAGATTAGAGAAAATTGTGAGAGAAAAGAAAGAGAGAAATTCTTGTGCAAAATAGTTAGAGTTTTATTAGTGTGTAGTGTGAAGATTTTATTCTAACACTACTCTAATTTTATAACAATATATATATATATATATCCCCTCTTTAACAGCAAAACAGATAAACACATAATTAATGAAAGAAACAACGAAAAGAAAATAACTATATATGTGCTTTTTGTACACCATTAAATATTTGTTAGAATTATGAAAGAAACGGAATCAAGATGGTTGTTGCTCCATTTGATACCTATCTCAACCCACTAATGATTTTATATTCGTTGTATTCAGCAAAATATCTTTGAGAATATAATTGACCTAATTTTTTTTTGCATCATGTACTAATGAAAACAAAACCTTAAATATTCATTGATTTGGATAGAAAAACGAAAGTTTAATTAAAATTTTATTAGAGATTGTATGAGCATTTATAGGCAGTTAAAACAATAAAGAACTGCAAAAAGATTTTTAAGTGATGATCTATATGTGTGTCCTATGATCCTCTTAGTCTTATATATATAGATTTGTGCCTCTAAAATAAAGATACTGTTCTAAAAACGTACTTAATTCTTCAAAATATCTTATGTAAATAATTTTAATTCTTTGAACATACCCATTTTGTCTACAAATAATGGATCACAAAGCCTTGAAAAGGTACAAATCTATGTTTATATTATTTTGAATATATTTAACAATCTTCCCTAGGGAGAAAATTAGCTTTGCTTTAACAAATAATTATCTAAATTCTTACATATTTTCTATACTTCAGAGCCAGATCTTGCATTAGTCTTGGGTTTTCCCCTTTTTCCCCCCTTAAATTTAGCCTATTTACTTTAGATGGTAAGTTGGTAATTGAATTAATTGGACAATTTATCATTTTATTTAGCTTTAGTTGGGCCTAAACTTGACTAGAAAATATAGTCCCTATATTGAGTTTTGAGCAATTTTACCCTTCAAAAGTTATGATTTGTTGAATCATATTTCTCTTATTCTAAAACTCTTAATTGCCCCCCGCTAAATTTTACTTCTTTTGTAATTGTACCTCTTTTCTTAAAAACAATCGATTTTACTTTTAAAATATCAAAATAGTTTTAATGTTATTCTCCAAACTAGAAAAATGTAATCTATTTTACCCCCTTCCATTATAAATATTGAAGAATTATAATGAAACTATTATTATAGTTAGAAGAGTAAAATTGATAGTTATACAAATATAATTGCAAAGAAATAATATCTAGATGGTAAAATTAAGAATTTTGTAAAAGCGGAAGTATGATTATAAAAAATCACAACTTTTGGAGATGAAATTGTAAAAGAGCTCATGTTATTCACCCCCCCAATCACCATCGTATATATAACCACCACATACTGCAATAGTTAAAGATCAAGCAAATGATGGGTTCAATTAGTAGGTAAATTGTACTTTTAGTCTTAATGTCATTTTTCATGTTCTGAATTACAATAATAAATATGAAGAATTTTATGTTTATATTACAATAAAATATTGAAATTTATGAATTTGTTTCTCACTTAAATCTTTTTCAATGTGTGAATTAAAATTTAATGTGAGAATTAATTGACATTAATATATTAATACCTTCATTCAACCTTTTTTTTAATATAATGCAAGTACTTGCCGGAAAAAACAAAATATCATCCCCCTCTTATATACAACCGAAAAGCCCACCGCAACTTTCTCCTCTGCATTTGGTCTTTCTTCAAAACATTCACGACAAATTGTGATATGATTGTGTATTATTTATAGACTGTACAATTTTTATTATAGATTGTATAATTAATCAATGCATTCGAAGCATGTAGTGGATGCATATAAGAATTTCCCTTACTTATGGACGGTTATTGTTGTCAATGAATATGTCCCGTCAGTGACGATGCACATCATTAATTTATTTTCAAACGCAAGTGCGAGGCCTCTTACACTGCATTATTGGGTGGGGTTGGCATTAGAATATGTAAAGTCCGAGCATCGCAGGCTTCCGTGCTTGCTAGAGTACATGTCAACAGTTGAAGCCATAACAAATCAAGATCTAAATGCAATTGTTATGAAAATCTCTCGTCGGTGGCGGTGGCTGTGTTAATGGATAACATAAACGCATGTGACTCTAACTCTAACAACATGAATGAAGTTAGTAGCTGTGAGGGGAAAGGTTGGGAAGAGTCGAGCGAGCATTGACTTTCTCTTTTTCTCGCTATTGCTCGGTGCTCATAGGCCAGACGGGCCTCCACAGTGTATTATATATGTCAACATGCCGTTTACATACAGACATTGCACAGCCACGGTCCTTCTGATCAAATTCTTATTAAGCGATCCATGAACGCTTCTCTGCAGCTATCAGTGGTCTTTATCTTCTTTCAATTCTGGCATTAGAGGTGAGCTTTCGGCCTGTATAATTTTGTTCCGTACCGGAGTCCTCCTGCTTAATATCTTTCATTTTCCTTCTTTAATATCTTGTATATCTTCTAATAACTGGATCTGGATCACTCAACATTCTCCATTCCTTAAGCATACTTGTAAAAAAGCCCCCTGAACATGTAATTCTGCCCATTCTGCCCGTTTGTTTACTCGCACTCAAAAACACACAACAAGGAAAAAAAAAAAAAAAGGAAATCCTGCTGGTTGACTCCATGCTATCCTCCCCAAGAATCAGTCTATAACCTGGATAACTTTCATCGTTGTATTCCTTAGAAGCACGTTTACAAAAGCCTCTCTAACATGTAATTTGACTGAGTAAGTTCACAGCTCTCCTAGAAGGGAAAAAAAAAAAATTGATCTCGTCCATGTTTCTACAAATTTTTTCGTGATCTTGTGTGATTCTGAGCTGGCCGAAATTCAAAAGCTTCTGTAGCTCTACCATTATAAAAACTAGAAAATCATGTAATTAACATCTTTGCAGTTACTGTAACACCAAATTTACTATAGGAAAAAAAAAAGAGAAAAAAAGGAGAGAGTGTGTGTGAGAGAAAAAACCAAAAAGAAAAACTTTTTCCACCAACACCCCAGAAGAAAATGCCGGAATCGGACGCCGGAACTCCACCAGCATCTCAGCCTGCAACCCCAGGCACGCCGACTCCACTTTTTCCGTCGCTTCGGGTGGATTCGCTGTCGTATGATCGAAAGTCAATGCCCAGGTGCAAGTGCTTGCCATTGGACGCCCCAACATGGGCTACAGCCCACACGTGTCTCACCAATTTTCCCGCGTCAGACGCCTCACTTTCTCGCAAGGTACTCTCTTCTCTCTCTTTCGCGCTTTTCCATTGCTTTCTTCCGCTGTAGTCTCCGTTTTTCTAATCCGGTCTTATTGTTCTTCGTGTCTCCTCATTCCTGGCCTGCTGCAATATGCTTCTAAGTTTTATTTTTCCTTTTTAGCTGTATTTGGATTGGGATGAGAATTCTCATTTGAAATCGCTTTAATTAAAAAATTAATATTTTATATATTTTTATTTTTAAAAAATATCATATACTCATAATAATATTATCTTCTTTAGTTTAATCTTAATCTCTTATTAACTTCATATATTTAATAATTTTTTTATTATATTCTTATAAATTCAACTCAAACAAATTACTATTTCCTTACACTCTTAATTATACTAGTAAAGCATATTCAGCCAAGTTCAGGAGAGATTCTGCACGGAATTCCATCTAGAATCCCACGGGTGGTTTATTCACCTTTTGTTGTATTTATTTCTAATCAACATTGTAGTAGGAAAAAAAATAAAGGTTACTATTTTTATTATAATAATAAATTTTTTATTTATTAAAATATTTTAAACTGTTCAATAAATTTATATGGAATGAGGTTTATTTACTATCCAATTTTGCCTTCTTCTAAAGAAAAAAGATGTAAATTTTTTTTACAAAATTTAATCTTTTATTTTCCTCTCATTCCTTTATTTTCATTTTCTTCTTAAAAAATTAATTCAAACACTAAAATCTCAAGTTTAGTTCCAAATCATTTCTATTGTGCCAAAATCAATAGATTATCATCATTAGAGATCAGAATCCAAAAGTTTTTAGAGCCAATAATACTGAAAGGGGTTTAATTTTTTGGGAAAATTTCTCTGTTTCTTTTCTTAACTAATTTTTTCCCCTTACACAAGGGTTTGAAAGTTAGGGTTTTCAGAAACGTTAGCACACTAATTTTCTCTTTCGTTACACCATTCATCCTCCATCTTTTCTCACATTTTCTTTTCATTTGAAAATTTAACACATTTAATAAACGGGTAAAACTTACTGGTATTGTTCCTTACCATCTATTATTAACTCCTTACAGGCCATAATTATTATACTCAACCAAAATTTACTATTCATTGAAAGGAAGATTGTATTGCTTTTATACACTATTAAATATTAAATATTCATATCTTAAGAGAAAAATAAACATTTATTTTAAAATAATCTAAAATAAAAATACAAATATTTAATTTCAAACAAATAAAATGTTTTGTATGAGTCTAAATTCTCAATTTGGAGTTCCACCTGAAAATATGACCTGCAATAATAGGTTAGAATTAAGAATGCACAAATTGGATCACTGTAAATAGATCGTAGCCATGTGTATCACTGTAAAAACATGTTTTGATCCTTTCAAACTACCAAGGGCCATTAGGAATTACAATCAATCGAAAAAACACAGAAAATGTGGAAAATGCTATTTTCGTAACCTAAAGCTAAAGGAACATATTTAAAAACTATTCCAATACCAGCTGACTTGAAATGTTGTGCATCTAGCGGGAGGGGAACTTTAACATAAAAATTCATTCTAATTAGAGCCATTCTTATGTTGGCGCGGTAGCTCGGAGCAGAATTTGTGGGGACTTTCATTCTCATATTCGGTGCAACGGCGGCGCCCATCGTTAACCAAAAGTACAATGGAGCAGAGACGCTCATAGGAAACGCTGCATGTGCTGGCCTAGCAGTTATGATTGTGATTTTGTCAACTGGCCACATCTCCGGAGCTCATCTCAACCCGGCGGTTACAATTGCCTTTGCTGCTCTTCGCCATTTCCCTTGGATTCAAGTGCCCGCTTACATTTCTGCACAGGTTTCCGCATCCATCTGTGCTTCTTTTGCCCTCAAAGGGGTTTATCATCCCTTCATGTCGGGTGGCGTCACAGTTCCTTCGGTAAGCAACGGTCAGGCTTTCGCCCTTGAGTTCATCATAACGTTTAATCTCCTCTTTGTTGTCATCGCCGTCGCCACTGACACCCGCGCGGTAAGCATATTCGAAGTTTTTACCCTACCTTACTGTGCCCTGAAGAACTTATGACAAGCTTCCGACATCTACCCTCCACTCTCTTTGACAGGTTGGAGAATTAGCGGGTATTGCAGTCGGTGCTACAGTCATGCTCAACATACTTATCGCCGGGTGAGAAAATTATTTATCCCCAATCTCGTAATTCTCTCTCTGTGTGTTCTATTCTTTTCAAGTTTAAAAGAATCTAGTTATTCAATTGTAAAGAAAACCCGTTCAATAATAAATTGTAAAGTTTTAAACCAAAACACAAATTAATTACCAAGAAATTAAAAGGAAAAAATAAGGTTTGCACAGTTAAATGGCTAATTTAACTTAGGATGGTATTACAATAGCCCTGTATTTCAACAATTAAAAGTATTCTTTTAGCATTGTAGTTTTGCATTGCCAATTTCATCACATAAAAGCGCACAATAGATAGAAACAACCACACATAAAATGGTTCTTTGTGAATAAGGAATGTGGAACTGGTTAGTAAGGTAGATACTAATTTATTAATTTTATTTTAATTTAAATAATTATTATTTTATATATTTTTTATTTTTTGAAAATTATTATTTATTTACATTACATTATATTCTCCCTCATTAAACTCTATATATTTAATATTTTTTTTACAAAATTCATCTCAAATTGATTTTTAACCAATTAATTAGCTTTCCGAATTGGAAAGAAATGCAACTTAAATAATGAATCAACTCCTTTAAACTGATAAAGTTAGTTTTAGAAATTTTGTACTAAAATATAAATTTCAGTAAAAAAACATATATTTTTTTTTCTGTTTTTATATTCCTCCGATGCTCTTCATCATGCACTACAGCTACACATCTCATCATTTTACAATTTAGCTTTAGTTAGAAGGATGCTTCCAGAGAACCAGGAGATGTATTATTGAAGTTTGTGGCATTGGCAGGCCATCAAGTGGGGGTTCTATGAATCCCGTGAGAACTCTGGGTCCAGCCGTTGCTGCAGGAAATTATCAGTCAATTTGGGTATATCTGGTAGCTCCGGTGCTTGGGGGACTCGCCGGGGCAGCTATTTATGCCGGAGTGAAGCTTCAGGCTGATGAGGGCGAAACCCCACGTCTCCCGACCTTCCGTCGCTAGGTGTTCCGGAAAGCGCCAAAGTGCGTAGTAGCTATAATTCCATTATTGGATGGTAATCTTTTCAAAACTCCTGTTAATGACATGAAAACTCAACTGCTTAAGAATAAAGGTGTTGAACAAGAAGATGACTTCAAGTCTACACCAAAGTGGTCTGTAAAATAGTATTCTGCTTGGTTTTGCGTTTTGTTCTATTGCTTCTTCTTATAATCCACGAATGATGGATAAGTTTGAGAGGCAAGCTGTTATTTGACTGACATGCTCAGGCAACTATGCTTCCTTCGAAGCCATTTGTGAGTTAATGAATAAAGACATTTACGGTTTGCCAGTGTAGCTTTATTCCACTGGGCTTTAAGCAATTGTATAAATAGCTATAAAAAATAGTTATAGTTTTAAACAATATGGTAAATCACTAGTTGGAACCACTCCTTGAACAGTATATATATATATATATGAGTATGAATAACCTCTTCTACCTGAAGCCATTTTCAAACTATTTTTTATCTGAAAAACACTCCACCATAGCATTTGTACAGAATGTATCATGCCTGTCTTTCGCTAACGAGGTAATACGAATAAAAATATTATATTTCAAAATTTGAATTCAATCAAAGTCGAATAGCATTTAAATGTCGAGTTTAGGTTCATATTCAAATTTATTTGATTATTATTTAATACATTTCAGTTTCGTTTGTGATTTTAAAAAAATTGATTAATATTTAAGGTCGTTTGAATTATTCAAATTTATTTATTTTATATTTTTCATTTTAAAATTTATAAAAATAATAATTCAAAATTTTATTAAAAAATTAAATCTAAACATTTTCAATACATTATGCTGATAAAAACAAAATAAAAATCAAACAATTTTAACACGACATAATTACATAAAATAAAATTAATTAATAGTTATAAAATACCATCACATAATAAAAATCTCTCTTTAAAATTAAAGAAATTCCATAAAAAAAACTTCAAACGTCCCATATCAACACAAAATAAATATAAATCTTAATATTATAAAATATAAATAAATAAAATTAATTTTTAAAAGTATATAATATATTTACAAATGTTTGTGAATATATTCAAATTCATTCATTTATTAATCGAATAATTCTTATTCAAATACAAATAAGCTCAAATAAATTTTTATTTGTAAAAGTTTGATTCGTTTATATCTCTACAAAAGACTTCTCATTCAAAGTCTATGATAGTCTTCCACGTATGTGTGTGTATATATATATGTTATAAAATTTGAGTAGTGTTAGAATAAAATCTACACACTACATACTAATAAAATTTTAACTATTCTTTGCACAAGAATTTCTCTCTTTCTTTTCTCTCATAATTTTCTCTAATATTTCTTTCACAAAAAAAATGGTGTATTTCAAGTTTAGAGAATAGCTCTATTTATAGAGCTCTAATTAGTGGAATATATCATGGCATACATCATCTTCCACTAATCTTAATTAGTGGTGTCTCTACTAAATGGTGGACATCCATAAAAATCTTCTCTAATAATTCACATAAATCCATAATTAGTGGAGCCTCCAATAATTTTAAGATATTCATAACACTCCCCATTGGATGTCCATCCATTACATAAAGAATATGCCTCGTTAAAACCTTACTAGATAAAAATCTAGTGAGAAAAAAATCTAATGAAGGAAAAAGAATACACTATTCTATATGTCTGTTTATTACTCCCCCTGATGAGCTGATTCAGTTAAATCTTTAAACCGACACATACCAATTTTATATCTCAACTTCTCAAATATTACAGTCGGTAAAGTCTTCGTGAAAATATCTGCGAAGTTGTCACATGACCGAATTTGTAGCACATTAATTTCACATTTCTTCTAGAGTTCATGCGTAAAGAAGAATTTTGATGAAATATATTTTGTCCGATCTCCTTTAATAGACCCTTCTCGTAATTGAGCTATGCAAGCTGCATTGTCTTCATAAAGAGGAGTTGGAAGATCTTTGATCGATGATAATCTACAATTTTCTCGGATATAATGAATCATGAATCTTAACCATATACATTCTCGACTTGCTTCATGAATGGTTATAATTTCAACATGATTTAAAGAAGTAGCTGCTATAGATTATTTTGAAGAACGCCATGATATAGCAGTATTTCCACATGTAAATAGATAGCCCGTTTGAGAACGTGCTTTATGTGGATCAGATAAATAACCAGCATCTACATAATCAATCAATGTTGGGCTGGTTTTATTTGAATAAAATAATTCGAGATCAATTGTACCTTGGAGATATCGAATGATTTGTTTAATTCCATTCCAATGTCGTCGTGTTGGTGAAGAACTAAATCTTGCTAATAAATTGACAACAAAAGCAATATCAGGTCGTATATTATTAGCAAGATACATCAATGCACCAATTGCACTGAGATATGGTACTTTAGGACCAAGGAGTTCTTTATCATTTTCTTGAGGTCGGAAAGGATCTTTATTCACATCTAATGACCGGACGATCATTGAAATACTCAATGGATGTGTTTTGTCCATGCCAAATCTTTTTAGAACTTTTGCTGTATATGTTGAATAAATGTTTTATTTGCCAAATGTTCAATTTGTAAACCAATGCAAAGTGTAATTTTACGACAATCCTTGATGTTGAATAATCAATTGTTTCTTGGAACTCTTCAGGAGTTCCAATAAGATTAATATCATCAACATATATAGTTAATATCACAAATTTAGAATCAAATTTCTTAATAAAAACACATGGACATACATGATCATTTTTAAATCCCGCTTTCAATCACTATTCACTAAGATGATTGAATCACATGCGCCCAGATGGCTTCAGACCATATAATAATTTCTGCAATTTGATAGAATAATTTTCACGAGGATAGTGTTTATATGCTGTAGGCATATGAAATCCTTTAGGGATTTTCATGTAAACATCATTTTCTAAAATTTCATCCAAGTAAGCAGTGAAAACATCTAATAGGCGCATATCTGTCTTTTTATGTACTGTCAAACTGATAAGATATCGGAGTGTAATAGTATCAACAACAGAAGAATAAGTGTCATTATAATTAATACATGATCTTTGTGAAAAACCTTGGGCTACTAATCGTGCTTTATATCATACGATTTCATTCTTTTCATTACGCTTTCGTACAAATATCTATTTGTAACCAACAGGTTTTACACCTTCTGGTATTTGGACTGTAAGTCCGAAGACTTCACGTTTTGTCAGTGCATTTAACTCCGATTGAATCGCATCTTTCCATTACAGCCAATCTTTTCTATGCCGACATTCATCAACTGATATTGGTTCAGGATCATCATTATCCTGTGTAACATCAAGAGATATATTGGATGCAAATATATTATCAATAACAGTTTTTATCCGATTCCAACTTCTACCGGAAGTGGTATAATGAATAGAAATTTCAATATTACTTTTATCAACTCCTGGTTCTTTGTCATCAATATGAACATCTGGAACATTTAATTCTCTTTTCTTTCGAGAATTTTTATCTTTAGAACCAAGAGGTCGGCCACGCTTCTGGCGTGTTTTTGGCTCAGCAGCTATAGGTATAATCTATTGTTCTGCTGGAACTTCAAGTTGAATAGGAGCATCTATAGCTGGAATATGCGATTTTATTACTCTTCTGGAGTCAATAAAAGCGTCTGGCATTTGATTTGCAATACTTTACAAATGCATTATACTGTTGAACTTCAAGTTCACACACACTTGTATGCAGATCAAGATAATTTATGATGTTGTCCAATCAAGATCTTTCTTATACTGTTTCTGTTCTCCCCCTAATTTAGGGAATAATGATTTCATAAGAGAATAATGAAAAAGAAAAGGAAATGTAAAAACATGATGAAAAGTAAGAAATGTCAAGACATCTATTATAAAAATCTCCTTTTTTTTTCACTCTTCCCGGTACCGACTTTTCCTCTTCCTCTCTTGTCTTTTCTTGTCTTCCGACCCTCTACTTACCATCTACCTCTTCTTCTTCTTCATACAGATATATATATATATATATATGTATGTATCGATATATATCTCAATCATCAGTCATTAGTAAATATAAAAAACAAAAACCACAAAGCAGATTTGGAGACTTGTAATTCATTTGAGACATGGTCAAATTTTGACTTGATTTCTACAACAGATTTTGGAGTATTTTCCTTTCCAAGCCAACCGCTTCCTCCTAATTTCAAGTAAAATACCTTTAAGGGCTTCCTTTTTTTTTTTTTTTTTAGTGTGCTTGATAATGAAATTAAACTATCTTTTAGTTTGTTTTGATGTAAATCAGTGAACATACTGCTTGTGATCAATTTAATCTGCCCATGCAAGAGACTGCTTTTGATGCTTTTGATGATGTTCCTCTTGATGCTATTCCTTTGAATGAGGATATGCTTGTGCATGATCCTTTCTACTCCTTAATGGATTTTGAACAAAGCCAAAATATGATTCCAGATTATCATATATTCAAACATGAATTTTGAATGGTATTATCTTTACTAATATTGTTTTTCTTTTTCTAGGAGAAATAATGAGGGGTATTGGTAATGAAGTCGGAGTGAAGACCCATGACATGCATAATATCGAAGTTCAAGATATTATTTCAAACGAAATTCCTATAGAGAATAAAAGAATTAAGAGGCAGAGAGAGAAGAAGGGCAATAACTCCCAAACACTATCAAGAGAAACCATTTCGCAGTACTTTTACCTACCAATTAAGAGCGCGACCAAAGAACTGAATATTGACATAACCCGTCTCAAGAAAAGATGTAAGGAGTTAGGAATTCGTCGATGGCCTCACAGGAAGTTGATGAGCTTGAAGACCCTAATCCAGAATGTTCAGATTCTCTCACACACACACACTTATAATTTGCAAGTATGAAACTATAAAAGATTTATAAGTAAATAACCGATGATATCACTTCGATTTACAGGAGATGCAAAATAAAGAAGAAGGAGGACATATGGCTGAGAAGAAGTTGAAAGAAGCCATTGAGATACTGGAATGTGAAAAGCAGTTGGTGGAAGAAAGTCTTGATACGCAGTTGAAGGACTAAACACAAAAATGGAGACAAGCATACTTCAAGGCCAAATATAATGAGAAACTTAAGTATAATAAACTTAAGGGGATCATAAAATCCCAAGACTCATTTCACAGTAACTTCACGGCTAATTCTACTACTAGTCTAAATACTGGCTCAAAAGGGAAGGAAAATGAGGAGGATGCCGAAGAAGATGAGCTGAAGTCCATAATTGCTAATTGTTTGTCTTCCTCTAATGTAAATATTGAAAAAGAATAATTACAAACATTCATTTTAAATTTGTCAGCTCAATTGCAAATGAGTAACTACAAACATGTATCCTCAAATTCATGTGAACACTAGTGATATGAATAAAAGATGTGATGCTTATTATTAATAGAAATATCATTTTCCCTTTCTATTTCACTTCAGGTAGCCAGTATTTCTCTGTGATGAGGGAAATATCGAGTGTGTTCATGACCATAACCACAGTCACTGCCACAACTACGACTAGAACGATTATAACGATGGTTTCTGCTAGAGTTAACAACATTCACTTCTAGGAGTGCTGTTGAGCCAGTTCATTTGGCTTCATGATTTCTCAATAGTAACTCATGTTAAATTTGTCAACTTTGAATACCATTTTTCTCGATATTGTTACTGCAAGACAATATTTGAAGTATGAAAAGTGGAGAATGTCTTCTCCAACTTTTTCTCCGCATAATTTTAACTGAGATGTAATTTTAATATATCGCAGAATTCAAGGTTTTAAAATCTTGCAACTTCAGGTGCAATCATTCATACCGTACAGTTGGTAGTACCACCATTTTCAGGTGGTCAAATCTTTCTTTTCAACATTTAGATGTATTTCTGTATTAAGAACCCATGACATATAAATTTTTTTTTTTTCAAAAATATCAAGGGTTACAAATTTGAGTTTAGCAAGGGTAACCATAGAGATTAATAAATGCGTACCTGTCTTCTGGCTTTAATAACGATAGAAACTCGTGCTGATAACGTGTTATAAAATTTGGGTAGTGTTAGAATAAAATCTACACACTACACAATAATAAAATTCTAACTATTCTTTACACAAGAATTTCTCTCTTTCTTTTCTCTCACAATTTTCTCTAATCTTTCTTTCATTAATCTTTCTTTCACAAAAAAATGGTGTATTACAAGTTTAGAGAATAGCTCTATTTATAAAGCTCTAATTAGTGGAATACATCATTGCATACATTATCTTCCACTAATCTTAATTAGTAGTGTCTCCACTAAATTGTGGACATCCATAAAAATCTTCTCTAATAATTCACATAAATCCATAATTAGTGGAACCTCCACTAATTAATGGAGTTTTCAATAATTTTAAAATATTTATAACATTATATATATATATATATATATATACACACACACCTTTCCACCTGAAGTCATTTTCAAACTAATTTTGATCCCAAAAAAACACCACCAGAATGTTTCAGGCTTATCTTTCATGAACGAGAGGCTTCTCATTCAAGTCCATGAAAGACGCAAATGTTCAGTCTCCCATGGCCAAAGGAGAAATAGGATGTTTAGCAGATAGACAGAAAAGGTGTGCTGGCATTTCAGAAAACACTATAATTTCTAAACTAATACCACAGCGATCCTCTATCACGTCCGATTAATGGTAAAACACCAATCGTACTCATGATGGCATTATCGTCCGATTAAAATAACTACACACACTTCTAATAAGCAGATTATGTAACTGAATATCAGTTTCAGACAATAATTGTGCGAATGTACAAGAACTGTGATCTGCGCAAATAGTTCTAAAAAATGTCTACCTTTCTAGTGAATATTGATTTGCACAGCATGAGGGTTTGAGAATGTATAACAATACTTAAATTCAAGTAATTGACCTTCACAGAAGTTATGAAGGCGTGCAAATCTTCCATTCTTTCACACAGGCACTCAATCGATGAGGAAGAGAAGCAGACCAAATAGATAAATCAGGCAGAGGGCCAGTAAGTGCAAGAAAATTTTCGCCCTCATTTCTCGGCATTTTCTTCCAGCTTAACTGCTTTCATAAAATAAACTTTCATTTGAAGAGGTTCTAAAGTTGTTAGACTTTTGCAATGGAAAATGGAATGCTTTACCTGTCCAGGAAAGGTTTTATATAATGTTCGAAGAGTGGAATTTAGCCACCAGGTCCACTCACTCTTAAACGTTTGAGGATGACTCTCTTTATAAGTATTACCAGATAGTCCATCACAGGCTCCCCCGCAATTCACCATGAAGCGACCATTTGGCATCAACTTATCACCAAGTTCCAACCAGGTTGCAACCTAAGCACAAAAATCTAACAAATGCAATTACATTGCATTAAGAAAAGCTAGTATCCAAATAAGTGTAAACTTAAGTAATTAAGGAAACACATCACATGCAGATCTTTATTACTTCAATAGGCTGATGACGTTGCCATGACATCAGAAGCATCATTGGAAATGATTCTTCTTATATGCCAGAAGAATTGTCAGCATACTATTTTACACTGCACGAATGAATGAGAACAGCAGGTACAGTTTTTCATGGAATCAAAACAAATAGACAATAGTCTTCAATGAATTAACTTCCTCAAAAAAGAACTTTAGAACTTCACAGTGAAGGGATGAGATGAGGGGTACATGGTGATGAATGGGAGACTGGAGAACTTTTGATGTACAGGACATGTTGGTGGAGGAGTTAGGGAAGGCAACAAGAACATATTAACACAATTCTCTGCATGATGGTTCATATGTTCCAAATCGAAGGCCCTTATTTTTCTGCCTCTGAATATTATACATCATGGTAGTGGCGCTCCAAACAAAAGGACTTTCCCTAACTAAGAGGGTCTATCTCCCATTTCAAAGGGTCCCTTTGGCAACAAAGTTTTAGGGTATAGAAGAAAAGTGCATCTCATCCATCACTGTCACATTAACCTTTTCTTTATAAATAAATTAATCCAATAAATTCATTTTTAAGATCCACTGCCCCAGGCAAGATATCTTTCCAAAATTTGAATGTAATTCCATCTTGAGAGAGAGAGAGAGAGAGAGACAAGATAAAATAACTATATCGATGAACTTATTCAGATGATTTTTCCATCTGCAATATTTTGCTTACATCTTATAGGCTTTTGATTTTGCAAGGAAAATGTTGCTTATCCAAAAGATCTGGCTTCAGCATCCTTTACTTCACATGGGAGATAATCTTTGAAGATGGATTTTCTACTAGGAAAGGGATCCTAGAGCAATCTCTCTTCCCATATCCTAGTCCCACCACCATTACACTATTTTGGGGATCTCAGTTAAAGGTCACTGTGGAAATTGTCAAATTTGTTTACATGTTCTTTCTTGGCTGGGGAATCATATAAGATATTATCATAATATGTGTTAGATTATGCATTCTGTGAGTACAGTGACAAATCCATAGAAAAATTATGGAAGTACAACAGAAAAAAAAAATTATCCAGATAATTCCTATATACCTCTTGCAACTGCGGTAAAACTCTTCCATCAGAGAACAAATCAATAACAATTCCTGAAATTTCAGCATTAGCCATAAATAAGCAAAAGAACAGCAAGGACACACAAGTCCATAAGGTGAAAAGGGGTAGGGGCAGAAATTGAAAATAAAATTGTGTTGGCCAATCATCCCCTGCTTTCCTCCTTGATCAAACTGCTCAGTTCTCCATCTTGATCCATTGCAGATTTGATGGAATTGCTCAAGCTCTCCTTTGATATATTAACCATTTTCGTCTTTCTCAACCTCCGCAGCAATCTTAAGCTCTTCAACAGAACCCAGGTGTTCAAGATTTGATTACCTAGAAATAGTGCAAGCACAATCTGGATCACTCATCAAAGACTCCCGTATTGATCCAAACTCACAGTGACTAACAAAGCAGCCAACTGATGGATGGCTCAGTATTTGTATATGCTGCACCCAACCACCATAAACCATTCATCTTCCTTCAACCTTGCAAAACCCCCTGGCATTGCTTCTTCGATGAACGATGGTGGCTTCAAGGCTACTAGAAATGGAAACCTCATTAATTCAAACCCCAAAGCAAGTCCTTGAAACTGACTCCTTTCAAGACTCAATTGACTGCCAACTGCCAAGCAAGGTCTTTTGCATACCCAAGGATGCTCTTACAAGGAACCAAGACGATTAAACAATGAAATCACCCACCAAAAATCTTGGGATTGATCCACGATTCAATTGAGAAGATGCCAAGAAGATCAACTCTGAATCCTTGTTTGAAATTTTTGCAAACACAATTTAATTTTTCAATTTTGCCCTTTAGTCCTTTTCACCATGTTAGACTAGCATGTGTACGGCCACCGGTTATATATATTGGAACCAAATTATTACCCAAAAAAAAAAAAAATGTGAGGGACTGAAACAACCATTTATGCCTCCAAAAGATATAAAGGACTCTCATTATGTGCTTGAAATTAATGTGAGTTTAATATAATAAGTGCAGCATAAAGGATTGAATATAGGATTTGAATACAAATTGTGCATGAACGTCATAGATGAGATCATTTTAATTGCTGGTAAGGGCAAGGAATTGTCTTTTCTGTTAAGAAAGATTTAGTCAAGATATGCCACAAATACATTATCTGGAAAAAGGAATCTCTATGTATTCTATTAGCATAAATTTTCAAACAACACATTACCAGCATATCCTCCTGGAGTAGTAGCAGAAGAAGAAAGTGCATCACCAACACAAATGCGAAGTACACCTTCAGCTTCAGTACGTTTCTCAAGATCAGAAAGCCCCAAGTATTCCCTTGCTTTATCGATCAACTAATTTAAGAGAAAAGCATTCCATTCAATGTATTCATCAATCACTATTGCTCAATAAATTTCAAAGAAGTTAAAGGGTTTTGGTTCACTCATTAAAAGTTATCGTGATAAAAGCTACTACAGATAAAGAGGGGTCATTTAAGCTGAATAGCTCATAGTAACTCAAAAAACTTTTCAAACAAGGAAGACCTTTAGTTCCATGTAACCATGGCAGTGTTAACTTACATTTGAGGGCATAAAAGGCTATACAGAAACTTTTATCTTTTAGAATGTTGATATATCACATTCTTTTGCAAATAAATTCTGGACTCCAACATTCAAATATCGGAAATTGCATCAGCTAACTTGGAAACCAGACAATTCTAAGCTTTTTGCTGAACGTTGTGTCACCACGGCACAGATATTGGAGAATACCAAAATGAAAGAAAGTCAGTCCCTCAGGAACAATATCAGGCAATAATAAATTTTTACCTGAAGAAAAAACAAATAATAAAAATAACGTGCACGTGCATAAGAAAAACAAGAGTAAGAGCTGAGACAAATTACAATTTCATCTATTTCCCAGCCCTCAAGCTGTAATGAAGGCCACAGTTCAAGCATTATGTGAGCAGCTGTTCCACCACCCTGAAAATAAGGATGTTTTAGACTGAGAAATTGTTGTCGCAATCGGTTCCCAAAATGAAATTAAGTTTAGAATTTATCTAAAAAAAAAAGAACGAAAAGCTTATCGTACAAGCCCAAATATTGCAATTGGACCATCTGGAACTATTGCTGGTAAACTTGCAAATTCATCCTGTCCATCATACAAATTACAGCTCCAACAAAATCCAGAATAAAGAGACTAACTTTACATTGAGAAAATGGGGGAAAGAAATCAAAGATTACTTCTTTATGAATATATGTGCTTTTTCCTTAACCCAAAAAAAGTGCACACTTCGGACTGTCTTGTATTATTCTTTGATACAAAAAGAAAAATGAACAGCAAGACTTGTGGAAGCATGGATATCAGAGGCAGGTAATGTTTTTAAGGACATTAATAGTTAGAAAATAATTGCTTTCCAGTTCCCTTACGTATCTGTTCATGAAACATTTACTTCCATTTTAGTTTGAATGAGCTAGTAAGAGTTGAAAACATTCCCTTAGATAAAATAAGGAAGACATCAAGCCAAGCTGCCAACCCCCACCCAGTTGACCCAAACCAATAAAAGAATCTCTTCTTTTGTCCCAACTGTTGGGGCCAATTAACCACTAATTTCAGAATCTAAGCTTTTACTTTTTCTATAGATAATTAAAGGCCAATCAATGTCCCTGGTAAATATTCAACAACACTTGTCAGATTCAAAATATCTATTTCATTGAAAAAGAAAATCTTGGAACGGATTAATGAGAACAGTAGGATAGGCAATCTGAAAAGGTGGGAACATAAGCATACCCAATATTTACAAATAAATATTCTACCATAACCAAGTCAACAATAAAAAGAACATAAGCATACCCAATATGAACCGGTCCACTTGTTTCCCTTATTGAAAATACTGTGGACATTATCTACACCAAAGCAAAAAAATTGTAAGCACCTAATGTATACTGTAAGATCACATTAACAGACGATGAAATCTCTCTTGATTTTGAAAAGCAACTTGACTCAACCATACATTGTATCTTTCCATAGTAAGTAATCTTATCCTTCACAGCATTCTATATTTCCTTTGATCTTTCAAGTTTCCACTGGTTTTCTACTTTTATGTATATGAATGTATAAGCTGAACTGCTGAACAATAAACTATCATACATAATGAAGAATCAATTATAATGACCAGAAACAAAGACAAGAAAAGTATTTCGTATTTAGGGATTCTGGTTTTTAACCAAAAAACACAAATTGCTATAAAAAAAAAGAAAATAGGAAAGGAAGAGGGGGGGGGGGGAAGGGGAATGATGAACTGCTAGTATACCACAAGTGGTTGGTTCCATCCTGATTTGAAGCAATAATCGTTGCAATCAGAAGATAAAGGCCAATTTATTACTCCGTTTGAGTAACAAGAATGGACGTTCTAATGATTAACGTCCAGTTAAATTGACAACATACATGGAAGAAAAAAGGAATTCTACATGGACAATCATGCTTTTGCAAAGTTGAACCAGCTATTAACCACAAAAAAAAAAAAACAAAGGGTTCTAAATGTAAAAAGAATAGTTTTAAGGCGGGAAAGACAGAGAGAAAGGTGATACTGCTAGAGTCGAGAAGCAGCATCCTTGACTTTGGCGTATCCAAAATTACTATGTCATTATAATTGCTTCTAACGGCCGTCAGGACATGAATTTCCTCCTCTGGCTCATCATTCACGTCTTCCAGTTGAGTCACAGCCGACTGCACGAAAGCTTTTCTTCGAGTTCTGCCGGGCGGTATATACCAATAGGAAGTTTTAGAGCACAATAAAGGTAATGAAATGGAGCACGGGGCATAGCAGCCTCGCCAGTATTGACAGGTAAGTGGGAAAGGCAAGGAGCTTGATGACATTGATAGAGTCATTGCAAGACAGTTCACAGAACTTTAGAAGCTTATTTACCTATGGATTGAATCCATCCAACAACATCTCCTTACATGGCACAACCCACGATATAGATCACTCCATGTCAGCATAAAAATCCACATAAGCAATCATGGTAGCAACAACAAAGGAAACAAACAAACAAATAAATAAAATAAAACGGAGAAGTAAACAGAAAAGTGCAACAAGACTACCGGACGGCAAGATCGAACTCGAAGCACCATTGGCTTACAACTCTATCAAAAATCAATACGCTATTGGCAATCCATTTTCTCCGACAAGATATCAAGTAGAAAAGCAAAATCTTGAAAAAAAAAAAAAATCGCCCTATGCAATTCCATTTTTGAACTTTACCAGCTAAACGTGCTTTACTTCTCCATTAACCTTCTCCATCAACACACAAACAGAGAGGTAGAAATATCTCCCTTAAATCTTGATCGACTTTCCAGTGCAGTTGCTAAGCCTATGGAGATCTTATTGGATGGCAGTGGTGGGGGCTGACAGCCATGGATTGCCCTCATGGTTGCCTACCGAGGAAGACACGGGAAAAAAATAAATGCAGACACTGGTGGGTCATCATGTTTTGAAGGGTGTGGACGGCAGTGGTTGGTGGCGGCAGCCATGGCTGCATCATTGGGAAGAAAACAAAAGAGTGGGGTGGGCAAAAATGCCCCTGAAAATTGTCACAAACGGTCTGTTTTGATTGAAGAAAAAGGTGTGTGGCGAGTAGGGATGGCAACGGGTCGGGGACTAGATATTCCGACCCCGCCCCCGTATAGCCCCCGCCTTCCCGTTTAATCTTCGATCTTGACCTGATGGGAAAGCGGGGGAAACGGAGACCCGGTTTCAGCCCAACAATAAATTTAAAAATTCTAAATAGTATTTTCCCTAAATAAAACACATTTCAAGTCAAATTTAATAATCCCTGTAAATAGACAATGCCTAACCTTATAAAACTAAAAGACAAAGACAGTTATTTTCACAAAAGTCCAAGATATCAATCCATATAATTAGAAAGTCCAAAATATTTTCACAAAAGTCCCTGTTATTTTCACAAAGTCCAATTGTCCCAACACATATCAATCCACAAAATGAAAACATAAACCAAGACAACAAATTAGAAATAAAACCTAAGAGTCCAAGTTATTAAAAACGTAAATAAACAAATGACACATGAAATAGCCAAGTTCAACATGCAATACAATGCAACAAATATCCTCACTTAAATATAAAATGTAATATAAGTCAAGAAAAGTTGAAGTTGCCAAATCCAAACTTCATTCATGTCCAATCTCGATAGTTCCACTCACCTATAAAAGAAATATTGTTAGTAATTTTATAAATATATGTACATTATTCAAAGTATTAATAAAGCAAATCAACAATACAAAAAATATATTATTATATAAATGATAATAAGTTTTAAAAAAATTACCCCACTCTCATCATCGGCATCCACGTCTTCTAAAATAGAGCCAAACTCTATAGCATTCAAAGAAGAACCTATAAAAGTAACAATTGATTAAAATATAAATATAATGATGGCACAATTCATAAACTATATTTATTATATATACATTTACTATTAGCACAAATATTAGTACACAACCAATTCTGGACACACATCAAAGCTTCAAGTGTATCTGGATGAAGTTTGCTGCGATGTGGATTTACCATTCTTCCTCCAGTACTAAATGCAGACTTTGAAGCAACTGTGAATACCGGAATACAAAATATATCCCTAGCAATCAAGTGAAGAATAGGATATTTGGTTTCATTTGTCTTCTACCAATTTAAGATATCAAATTCTCCAGTACCCCATGGTAAAACTTTTTCCTCCAAATATTGATCAAACTCTGTCTTTGATTGCAAGTTATTCTCATTTTGTACCACAAAATTATAAAATCCAGCAAGTTTATTTTCCACTGTTGTCATTGATCGATTTCCAAGTTGTTGAAGAGATTGAACTGACAAAGAAGTTGTTGACTGACTTGAATGTTTCTCATTTTTTGACTTGTATTCATAAAACAAATCACTAAAAAACTTCTTGATTTTCTCAATCTTCATAGGAGCATCATCACCAAATATTTGTGGAAAAGCATAATCCACCAAAGTCATCTTATACTATGGATCCAATACTACAGCTACACCCATAATTCCATGCACATCTCTCTAATATTTATCAAATTTATAAACCATCTTTTCAACCATTGTTTTTTCCAATTGATTCTCACTTGCAATCCATTTCTCTAACTCCATTCTAATATTGAAAGTCGTAAGGAAAAACGAATTTACAGTTGGAGAGTTGGTTTTTGAAAATACTTGGGTGGCCTCATAAAATATGGACAAATGATCACAAATCTCTTGTGCCAAAACCCAATCATCTTCAGTTGGCAAGCAAGTATACAAACGCTCCCTATGTTTTAGCCTATAAAACACATCCTTGTATGCCAATGTAGTCGAAAGCATCAAAAAGGTTGAATTCCATCTAGTTTTGCAATCTAAAATTAGCTTCTTGGAACATGAAGTACCTATTTGATGTGCAGCTTCTTCAAACCTCTGTTGTCTCTTAGGTGAAGCTATCCAAAACCTAACACTATCACGAATCTTCTCAATTTCTTCATGTATAACTGATAATCCATCTTGAACAATCAAATTTATGATGTGTGCACAACAACGCATATGGAGTAAACTCCCACGCAACATAAGAGAGCTGGGTTGAAGCTTTCCCAAGAGATTCTCAACAATAGCATCATTACTAGAACAGTTATCAAGTGTAATTGTAGATAACTTCCTATCAATGTTCCAATCAAAGAAGCTTTCTTCTAAAACTTTAGCAAGGATATCATTTGTATGAGGATATGACACATAGATAAACCTTTCAATAACACAAAAAAAGAAAAAGAGCAAATGTGTAAGTTACTAACTAGCTTTACTTTATAGTAAACAATCAAGTTCAAGAAGAAAAGCTAAGACAAAAAAATACCTCAAAATTCTATGTTGCAACTGCCAAGTATTATCAACAAAATGAGCAGTGATAACCATATAAGACTTGTTTTGGTGATTAGCCGCCCACAAGTCACAAGTAACAGCAATCCTCCCACGATTTTTGTTCAATAAAGTCATTATCTTTTTTTTCTCATCATAAAAAATTTTTAAGATATCTTTCTTCAAAGTATTTTCTTGAGATCATCTTGAACAAATGTTGCCGAGAGTTTGAGTATTTTCTAAATCCAAAATGATCTACCATAGACAACGGATATTCATGGATAACTACCATCTCAGCAAGATCTCTTCTTGCAACTTCTTGGAAAAAAACATAAGTCGACATTTGAGTAATATTTGAAGAAGGATCAGTTACCTTCCCCGCTAACAAACTTTGTCTAATGTCTTGTTGCTTTCTCTTTTTGCATGATTTCATGTGATCATTTAAATGTCTTATTCCATTTTTTGCACCAACAACAAGCTCTTGAGAGCAATAAATACACTCAGCTTTTTGTTTACCATTTACTGTTTTTTGCTTAAAATGACTCCACACTACTGATTTTTGCCTTCCAATAGGTCCAATATCACTTTGGCTTTTTGGCTGTTGAGATTCTCCAACTTCAGGTTCAATACTCTCATCAACTGCTATATTCACTTGCTGCATAGGATATGACATTGGATTGCTACTATCATGTAGGGTTGAAGTAGGTTCTTCCATGAGTTTGACTGAATTTTCACTAACTTGATCTTGATGTGACATCTACTAAGTTGAAAAGACAAATATGTAAAAAATGAATATTGAGTAATAGAAAATAACTCTAACTACAATGATAAAGCATATGTGTAATAGCAATGGAAATTTCATGAACTTCCTCATTTTTTTACATGGATTATGTCAGAGCTAAGTAACTTCAATGATGTTTGAGAAAGCTGAAATATTTGAGAAACAGTCTAGAAAACCAAGGGCCAATGAAGTTTTCTACTCCTGCCTAATGAATTAAATTGGTGTAAGAACGAAATACTTTGCCAAAGGAAGCCATAATATTTACATAAAGAAAGAAAAGATCCAAAGGTTAAGTTGACGCCAATACAAATCACCAGATTGAAGGTTTTACAGGAACATATTAAACTGCTTTCCTAAACTACAGGAGTTCTAAGGATAACTCTAACTACAATGATAAAGTATATGTGTAATAGTAATTAATTGCCATTCAATGTGTAAAGTGTATGTGAATTATCTTGGCCAAACAGCAACCCTTCTTTTAGTGAATTAACTTAGGTCATCTCAAGTAATACTAGCAATTAGCAAAGCATTATTGCAGAAACAGATAGGGCATGGATTAAAATAACCTATTGCCTTTTCTTTCTCACTAGAATGTGGAGAAAGGTCAAATAGAAAAAATCTACATGGAAAGAGGAAGAAGATTGAAAATCACATGAGTCGAATGATTGGGGATAATATGTCCTGTAATTTGTTTAAGGGAAAAATAATACTTGAGCATGATTACTGCAATCAATTTTACTGAATTTTTACTGCAATCAAACCGGCCCTTCACCCAATCTCCACAGAAAAATGATAATTTTCCAACGTTTGAAATAGAAAACTCTTGAAGGCAGACACTAGTCTAAGAACCAAAAAGTGACAGGATAAGTTCAGCAATCAAGAGATGTTCTTATCAGTTATCACAAAGAACTGGTGTAAAAGAAGAAAGAAAAACAAAACAGTGAAGGAAGATATAGTTAACAAAGAAAGAGCAAAACAGTGAACTGGTGTAAAATTCAAACCGAATTGAGCAAATGACCACATAATGAGTAATAACAAAGAAATATGGAATTGAGCAACTGAAAGCAACATTTGATTCAAATTATTTAAGATGATTAAATTGTAAAAGCAGATTTGGTTATTCTTAAAATGATAGTGCTTTCATTTCATGGCATTCACCCACACACACATTTATATTTTAGAGTAAAATGTTTCCATTAAAGAAAGAAAAATGCACTAGAACTCTAGCTTTACTTGAACAGATTACTAATTATTGTTGTTGGATGCATTGTTTCCTCTAGAGCATTTGTTGGACAGTTACCGGGCAAACTCACTTTAGTTGTTGGTCCACAATTATTAAAAATTGCAAAAACATTTCTAGTTGTTGTCAAACTCCCTTTAGTAAAAGGAAGGTAGAAAGACTTCTAGTCTTCCACTAACAAATGTTACCAAAAACTTTTGAATTTTTGTGGGCTCTAATGTTTCCATTATAGAAGAAAATACACTAAATCATTATTGAACTAAGTAGTCACTAGCTGTTATGGAACTCACACAAGTGGAAGAACAGAGCATACACATACATTAGAATAAGACTATTTATACTACATTAGCTCTTATGCAAACTGAAAGCCCGTGGAAGAACATAGAATAGAGATATTCAAACGTCAGAAGTATGATTTTCAAATGAAATTTGACAAGCTCAGGAAACAGAATGAAGACTTGTGTACCTTTTCTTGATTTGGGTGGTCTAATTGAACGACCTTCAGTGCTTGTTGAGGAAAGATTTCTTTTAATGGGCATAGATTTCAGTGACAATTCAGGCTTCCTTGAAGGTATGAGGCTGAAGAAAGAAGAGCATCAACAGTTGGTCAGTGACAGTGGGGAGGTGGAGGTGGAGAAAGGAAGCAAGTCTACACTCTACACTCTACAGTGGTGGTGGAGGTGGAGGCGGAGGCATAGGTGCGGGCGCGGCACAGAGACTCGAAGGCAGAGAGTGAGAGGAGAGATAGATAGGGCGAAAAATTTGGGGAGATTAGGATTGTGAGTCTGTGAGGTGAGAGGCTGCTGGGCTGATCTGAGGGAGTGTGGGTGGATGGGCTTGGCTGCGTGGGGTTGGGTTGGGGACCTTGGGGTGGGGTTTGGTTTTTATTAAATTATTTAAAATATATATAATATATTAATATATATAATTTTTGGTTTTTCGATTTTACCAATTTTTTTTTTTAAATAAACCAAAAACTGAACTGAAATTTTCCAAGCAGATGAAATGCTACATATCTATGTAATATCAATTTAAACTCTCAATTTGGTAAAAACATTATTAAATTAGTACGTTATAAATCTTAATATTTCAGTACTTAATTTATAATTTACAAAAAATATTGTGATTATCTAAGGTAGAAGGAAATGAATAAACTATCCACCTAAATACAGGTTTATAAACCAAGTATTTTTTGCTTATACTTTTCAAGACCTTTGGTGCTTTGAGAGACAAAGTTGTATCCACGTTGACGTCGCTTTATAATGTCATTTTCAATTTCTCTTTTTTTTTTTTAATTTGAACAATTTCATAAATATCTTTTCAAATATATATACAATAATAAAAAAATCTAAGAATAATAATTTTTATGAATAAACTTGTCTATAGTACTATTAGTCAAATTATTTAAAAAATTTTAAAAATATAATATTTAGAATATTAGAGAAATAAGAATAAATAAAATACACACACATACACTTATTATCATAAATATAAATACTTTAAAATAAATTATTTTATACACACACATACATTTATTATATATGTATATTATTTTTTCATACTAATTATATGTACTCATATGTTGTGATATATACACACACTTACTTTTTGGGATAAAAATAAAAAAGAAGAAAAAATAAAATTACTAGAATAGTTATCAAATGTAATAATATATAATACATATATATATATATATATATATATATATATATATACAGACACATATTATACATTTTGATACTTAATATTTATAATATAACAATTTAAAAATATTTTATACATATAATAATTTAAAAATAATATTATTATTAGTTCTTTTTCGGGAGATTAAAAAAATAAATATATTTATAGAGTCTTCTAATTTCTATGTATACTAAATTAAAGTATTTTACTACTTTATTTTTTATTTCTTAAGTATCTTCTTTATTGTACTATTCCCAATTTTTTTTCTGATAAATCGAAAACTCTTGTAAAAAAAGAAAAAGAGATAATTTCTTATTTTTTCTTTTTTTAATTAAAAAGAAATAAAAAGTTAGAAATGAAAGTCTTTTTTTTCCGTATAAATTCTCTATTACACTATCACAATAAAAATATAGCATGCAAAATTTTTGACTTATCTACTTAATTACTATATTATATATATATGTATATATATTATAGTATACATTATATATATAGTGTGTATATATACATTATATATTCTAATATTAATATTTAGACAAACATTATATATATATATATATATATATACACACACATACACATTAGATATATAATTATGAATTATATATGCTATGCGGGTCAGGGGAGGGCCGAGCGGGCTGGGGATCGTCCCTCGCCCGGCCCGCCTAACGGGCCAAGGAATGAAGCCCGTCCCCGATTAAACCGGGGAATCCCCGACCCCGCCGGACCGAGCCCCCGCTTTATTCCGGGGAATTGCCAACCCTAGTGGAGAGGAGAGGAATCGAGGGGAGGGAGAGGAAACCGAGGGTATAAGGGTGAGTTTGACACTGGGATAAAAATTTGATTGGTATGAGTTTATTAAAATTAGGTTGTTAAGATTCAATATATTAATATTAAATATATATTATTAATTTAATTAATTATTTAATTAAAAATTTTAAATGAATTTAAATAATATTTAAAAATTATATATTTTAATATATTAATATTAAATATATATTTTATTAATTAATTTAAATTTTAAATAAAATTAAATATAATATTTAAATTTTTTTAAAAAAATTTGTTTAGACATATGTCATACTTCCACATATTTTAACCATTCGATTTTTATATAATTTTTATTTTTCTTTAAAAAAAATTTCGTTTAGACGTGTTTTTCTTTCACGTGTTGTAGGCTTCCTTTTTAACTTATATATATATATATATATATATATATATATATATTTAAAATTTATTTTTAAAAAATTCTTTTAAATTTAATATTTAAAAAAACCTTTCAAATTTCGTTTTAAAAAAAACCCTTCAAATTTTTTTAAATTTTTTTTTAAATTTAATGTTAAAATCTACATTTATCTGAATTTATATAACTTATTTATTTTTTTAAAAAAATTTAAAATGTACTTTTGTCAAGTATCAGTACAGCACACTGGCATGTGTCTCAATTGCGGCTTTCTGCAACTACTTTTATATCACCTCTTTATTTTCTTTTAAAAAAAATTAAAATTTACTTTTGTAAAGTGTCAGTACAGCACACTGCCACGTGTCTCAATTGCAACTCTCCACAGCTACTTATATATATATATATATATATATATATATATATATATATATATAACAAAATATTATTAGTTATCATAATATAAGTCGCTTTATATTTGGAATTTTTTTCACAATATAGGTCGTTTTATAAAATTCTATAATTTTTTTTTCAGCTCTACTCCTCTCTGCGATCTCTCTCTTTTTACTATTCAACTCATTCCAATTACCAAAGTAGATAAATATTTAATTAGGGATATTTTTAAAAGTTTAGTTTTAAATTTGTCTGAAAATTATATACCTTTAATTCTTGTGTATAAGTTTAAAATAACTTATATTGCGAAACGAATGCAATATTAAAGGTGGAATAAATACGGGGTCCAATCATTAATGAGAAAGAAAAAATATGATGTGTTTGTGAGTATATGACAGTTATCGAAAACGAAAATTTTTTAAATTATTATTATTTTAAAATTTAATTTTAATTTAGATTGGAAAGGGTTTCTTTCCAAGAACAGTTTGTTAA